>CM074489.1:11026331-11387343 GCA_037389245.1 Oryzias sinensis | reverse complement strand
TGGCGTGTTTTGGTGGGCCATGGCGTGTTTGTGGGTCATGGGGTGTTCTGGCGTTTTCGGGGGACATGGCGTGTTCGTGGTTCATGGCGTGTTTTGGTGGGCCATAGCGTTTTTGTGGGTCATGGCATGTTCTGGCATTTTAGTGGGTCATGGCGTGTTCTGGCGTTTTCGTGGGTCATGGCATGTTCGTGGGTCTGGGCGTGTTTTGGTGGGCCATGGCGTGTTCTGGCATGTTCGTAGGCAATGGCGTGTTTTGGTGGGCCATGGCGTGTTTAAGGGTCATGGCGTGTTCTGGCGTTTTCGTGGGTCATGGCGTGTTCTGGCGTGGTCGTGGGCCATTGCGTGTTCTGGCATGTTGTGGGTCATGGCGTGTTCTGGCATGTTGTGGGTCATGGCGTGTTTTGGTGGGCCATAGAGTTTTTGTGGGTCATGGCGTGCTCTGGCGTGTTCGTGTGCCATGGCGTGTTCGTAGGCAATGGCGTGTTTTGGTGGGCCATGGCATGTTTGTGGGTCATGGCGTGTTCTGGCATTTTCATGGGTCAGGGCGTGTTTTGGTGGGCCATGGCGTGTTCGTGGTTCATGGCGTGTTTTGGTGGGCCATAGCGTTTTTGTGGGTCATGGCGTGCTCTGGCGTGTTCGTGTGCCATGGCGTGTTCGTAGGCAATGGCGTGTTTTGGTGTGTTTTGGTGGGCCATGGCGTGTTTGTGGGTCATGGCGTGTTCTGGAGTTTTCGTGGGTCATGGCGTGTTCTGGCGTGTTCGTGGGTCTGGGCGTGTTTTGGTGGGCCATGGCGTGTTTGTGGGTTATGGCATGTTCTGGCGTTTGCATGGGTCATGGCGTGCTCTGGCGTGTTCGTGTGCCATGGCGTGTTCTGGCATGTTCGTAGGCAATGGCGTGTTTTGGCGTGTTTTGGTGGGCCATGGCGTGTTCTGGCATGTTGTGGGTCATGGCGTGTTTTGGTGGGCAATGGCGTGTTCGTGGGTCATGGCGTGTTCTGGCGTGGTCGTGGGCCATGGCGTGTTCTGGCATGTTGTGGGTCATGGCGTGTTTTGGTGGGCAATGGCGTGTTCGTGGGTCATGGCGTGCTCTGGCGTGTTCGTGTGCCATGGCGTGTTCTGGAATGTTCGTAGGCAATGGCGTGTTTTGGTGGGCCATGGCGTGTTTGAGGGTCATGGCGTGTTCTGGCGTGGTCGTGGGCCATGGCGTGTTCTGGCATGTTGTGGGTCATGGCGTGTTTTGGTGGGCAATGGCGTGTTCGTGGGTCATGGCGTGCTCTGGCGTGTTCGTGTGCCATGGCGTGTTCTGGAATGTTCGTAGGCAATGGCGTGTTTTGGTGGGCCATGGCGTGTTTGAGGGTCATGGCGTGTTCTGGCGTGGTCGTGGGCCATGGCGTGTTCTGGCATGTTGTGGGTCATGGCGTGTTTTGGTGGGCAATGGCGTGTTCGTGGGTCATGGCGGCGCAGCAGACGTGCCACTGGTGGATTCGGCGGACCAGGGGGAGATGATCCTCAGCACCGAACCATGTTTGGAGAAAAGTGGAGCAGAAACATCCGACTGTCTCGTGGTTCCGCTTCAGCTCTAATGAAGATCAGCTTTTCATCTGTGACAGATTAGAACTTCATCTCCAGACAAATCGGATCTTTTTCTGTCTGTTCCGTCTGAACGTCTGCAGGTCCGTGTGGGACAAACGGTCGGGCCGAGGCCTCGTTTACCAAAAACATGGATTGCCTTAATTGAATTTCCAGTCTCCTCCAGTGTGAATCAGCAGACTAGAGGTAATTCCCTTATCCACATCAGTGCAGAGCCTCTGCTGGGTGCGGTGGGAGGAGCTAAAGACCTGCTGTCTGCTGGCAGGATCTGCCACAACTGATTACCCAAGCTTTGGTAAATACCCCTGACTTCCTGCCTCTGCACTCCCACTGAACCGAGGTGAGGAGACGAACGCGCTCTGCACGCTGCAGTGGGTGGAATGAAGACACACCCATTATGACAGTGGGGGGGGGGGGGTAATTGGCTCCTCATGACCTCACCAGCTGAGGGAGGGGCCTGTAAAGTTTACGATAAAGCTTCAGATGTAACGGTTTCAGTTCCTTTGTGTTTTGTTCCTTGATTTCCTGTTTTATTTTGTAGTATTTCCTGTTTGGTGGTTGTTTCGAGTTTTACCTTGCCCCATCAGTCCTGAGTGTTTCCACCTGTGTCTTGTTGCCTTGTATGTATTTAAGTCCTGTCTTTCCCTTCCTCCTGTGCTGGTCCATATTGTATATTTCCCCGGTTTCGAGTCTTTCTAGTGTTTCGAGTTTTGCCTGCCGTATGCAGTGGTTTTGGTTTTGCCTTTAGTTTTGTTATTAAACCCCGTTCTCCTGCAACCTCCTGCCTCCTCTCCTCTCTGCGCCTGGGTACTTTCCATTCCCCCCGTAACATCAGAAGAATGTTCAGTTTTTCACCTCACCTGAAACGTTGACCCTTTGACAGCAACCTCAGAAAAAAGTCTATTGTTATGGGCTTAACGAGTTATTCCTACGTTACTGAGTTACCGCTGCTATTTTTGAGATCACTGCACTTTGCATTTTTACCTTAAATGTTCAATTCCGCTAAATTGGACTTTGAGGAAGAGAATTGGACGTGTAAACGCAGATCCATATTCTAGAGCGACTGAACGCAGATCCAGATTCTAGAGCAGGGGTCTCAAACTTGCGGCCCCCGCCGTAATATGAAAGTTTACTGTTAATGCAGCCCGCCAGTTTGTATGACTTGACACTATTTCATTGCTGTGCGCGGAGCTGACGAACCAACCAATCACAGTGGGGTATATGACTCTTGGGGGCGTGGCATTGATTGGGCTTGAAAGCAGGAGAACATTTAACGCAGGAGACCTGACAGCCCCCTCCCTCCCCGGAGCACATGAAGGAGTTCCTTACTTTCCTTTTTAGAACGTATCTATTCCATCGTAATTTTCTAAATCCATGCAGTCCGTGCTGAACTTTGCTCTGGGTCGCATGGACCCGGAGGAGGGTTAAGGTTATGGCTACGGTCAGGTGTGGGTGGCGTATAACCCCCCACCAAACGGTTCTCATGCACGGCTGCAGCACACCACTCCAGTGGGAGGTGGGCCGGCCGAGGAGAATAAAAGTCCCTCACCTACATGCGTGACAGCTAAGGGAGCTTTAACATTAGACACGTGCGAGAAAAAACAACAGGATTTAGTCTGAGACGCACTGAAAATACGTGGGAAAATGCAATGATAGACATGTTTGAGGTGAACCAGCGCCTGGATCGTTAGTGAGACCAGGCGTGGGGGGGGGGGAGCTGCAGCACACTGAAGGAGAACAGGAAGTTGTAGTCCTTAACATTCAATTTAGTTTTGATAAACCTCTCCCCCTGAGTACGATCTGTTATTATATCTTTTATATTGATTTTAATCTTTTGTGATGTATGTAGATTTTTTTTAATCAATTGGTATTTTAAATTATTTAATTGATCACTTAACTACAAAAACCATCAGGACACATGTCCCATAATGCATTGTTTTGTAGTCATTGGGGCAGCTTTCGGTCAGTGCAGTTCTAAATTTCCAGCTGCCTTGCTCCGCCCTTTTTCTGGTGATATTTTTGTGATGATTGACAGGTGATGTTGGAGCAAAAACATCCGTCACACACCAGGTGATCTGTGCGGCATTTCGTCCACCTGGGTGATCTTAAACACGCTTATTGTGCATCTTGGCTGCACATATTTGGTGTCACCAACATATATTTCCATCCTTTTTTTTAGCTTTTCTCTGATCTCAGGTATCAGTAACGATTGTTCTGATCTCCAGTGAACAGCGGCTCTTCTCTAACGAACCACAGTTTGAATTCAGTAAAAAAATACAGGAGTGGCTGACCGGCTGCTCTACAATAACTTGTGACCGGGGTTTAAATGTGCAAAAAGCAGAAGCAAGAAAATCCAAAAATGTTTACTGAATTTTGTTTCTCCTTTACTGATTTGTGGTTTAAAAAGTAGACTTAAAAAAAAATCAACACAGACTCAGAATTGGGAGCACATCCTCTGACTTCTCCCCCTTAAATTTCAATAAGTTCAAGTTCAGTCCAGATTTCCTGTCAATCATCTTCATCCACACTGAGGGTCTCGCCTGTTTGGGAGGAAGTGCTGCCAAGTGTCCAGCAGTAAGAAGACAAGAGAAGCCGTGTTCAGAAGAACCATTGATGGATTTACAGAACTGTAGGATTCTTCTTCTTTTGTGTTTAATAGTTAGAATTCAACAGTGTTAACTGAACTGTGTTAATAAGAACTTTTAAATTAGAAAACAGCAGATATAGAAGAATAAATAAACAGAAATGTATTACTGATTTATTTACTAGTTTTTACTAATTTATTTTATTGAATGAGAGTTTTATAAGTACATTTTCTACAGAAAACAGTTTTTAATAGAGTATAGTTAATAGAATAGTATGTGTTCCATACAAATGTATTGGCTCTCAGACACTCACTAGTTGTGTGTGTGCGTTGAAGTTGCGGCCCTCCCTAAGCCAGACCCTGCCTTCTGTGGCCCCCAGGCAAATTTGAGTTTGAGACCCCTGCTCTAGAGAGACTGAACGCAGATCGACATTCTAGAGCGTCCGGACGCGGATCTAGATTCTAGAGCGACTGAACCCGAATTTAGATTCTAGAGCGACTGGATGCGGATCTACATTCTAGAAAGACATAACGTGGATCTACATCATAGAGAGACTCAACGCAGATCTATGTTCTAGAGCGACTGCAGTTAGATCTGCATTCTAGAGAGACTGTACGCAGATCTACATTCTAGAGAAAGTGGATGTAGATCTACATTCTAGAGCGACTTAATGCAGATCTACATTCTAGAGCGACTGAACGTGGATCTACTTTCTAGAGCGACCGAATGCGGATCTACATTCTAAAGCAGGGTGGGTCACAGCACTGTGACTGTAAAGCGCTTTGGGTCTTGGAGGATGCTGAAAGAGGTGCTAAACACACTGTTTACCATTTCCACACTAGAGTCCTCCACACATGAAAGGTCTTTGGTTCAGGAAAAGCTTCATTCTTCTGTCTTTTGGTTTCAGGTTTGTTGTGAAGGAAGTCTGTGCTTCTGGCCGTGTGATTCTGTCACCTTCAGAAGTTTCAGACCAAATTCGACCTTTGAGACCCTGAGAACCATCAACAGTTTATTTCAAGGTTTGACACGGCGGCTCCTGCAGGAGCGGCCGCTCTTTGACTCGCCTCTCCGTCGTCTGAACCACAAAGGAAAACGGCACAAATTGAAATCTTTGTTTCTGTTTCTATACATGAAAGTTTCTCAAGTTTTCAAAGACGGTCCTGGTGAAAGGCGGCTGTTGTGCGGCAGCGTGTCACGCGTCTTTTCACTCTCACAAATGGAGGCTCTTTGTGCGTTTGGCGTCTTCGCCATCGTCTCCGCTGTGCGAGGTGATTCCTGTCTTTTGTGGCGTTGTGTATACAGACAGGTTTAAGTGCGGCGGTGGAGCCGCTGTTCACCCGGCGTGCCTCACTTTCCCATGGCCTCCTCTCAGTGCAGCAGAGAAAAGCTTGTCATGATGAACCTTGACCCCACCCTGATCCACATCCACTCTCCATCAGGGAGCCAAACACATGCCTGAACAATTAACTCCTGCTCTGCCATCAATTTAGCCCAGGAGCCATAAAAGCCGGAGTCAGCCGGGATCAGGAGGAATGAAACCAGCAAACACAGAAGCCAGAAAGCTTTTCTAAAGCAGCAGATTGAAAAACAGGCTTTTCAGTCGCCGTGGAGGAACTGTCACCGCCGCATTGAGAGCCTCCGCTCTTTCAGCCTGTTTGTCTGAAGCGCTCAGCTGACAATGGCGGGTTCGGGGGTCGTGTTTATCCTGAGGCCGGCCTTAAAAGCTGCGGCAGAAAAGGCATTTCTTCAGGGAGGCGGGCCGCAGTATTGATTCCCACTCGCCGTGGGTCAGGCTCCATCTGCAGCCGTGGAGGTGCTGCTCCACGGCAAAGCTCCTCCAGGTTCTCTGCATCAAAGCTCCAGCTTCCCTGAACAACAAGACTGCTGTAGCCCCGCCCACCTCTGCAACAGGAAAACACCTCAGATTATCCATTACTGTACATGTTCTCTTCACTAGCGAACAATTCTGAGTAAACTGACAGGTGAGTTGTTCGGGAAAACCCCGCCTTCCCCCTGCAGCAGCTGGGATTGGCTCCAGCAAACCATGTGGTCCTGCAGAGGACGAAGCGGGAAAGAAGATGGATCTAAGCCGAAGCGCTTCCGTGTTCTTATGTCCTGACTGGATCTGGTTTGGGTTCGGGTCTCTGAGCTTGGTGGTAAACTAGGGAAAGACTTGGGAACTCCTTCAGGAGGAGAAACAGGAGAACCAAACAGGACCGATGGTTCTGTTAGTCAACAACTCGGCTAGCATGCAGAGGTGGGAGGCAGAAGGTGGAGGGGGGTGGGGGGTGGACAGGAAGGGACCTGACCTCTGACCTACTGATTCTGCGTTTCTTTTCAGATTCTGTGTTTGACTTGTTTGATTTTAATTATCTTTTCATGCTTTTATTCTGAAAGTTTCTGTGTGAGCGGATGTGACATCACAAACCTCAGGAAGCTTCTCTCAAAAGAAAAATGGACCTGAACAATGTCAACTATTGTTCCACCCGCAGAGCTCTAGTTCCCATGGTGACCGATGTTAGCCACGCCCACATCAGTAACAGGCTGCTAATGTTCGGTTCTGACCCACTTCGATGGTGTTTTATCGTGTCTTCCTCTCAAACCATCCTGACCTTCAGATTTTTCTTCTCTGTCGTTAGACATCAGTGATGGAAAGTCCTGAACTTCTCAGACGTGTGAAGAATTCAGAAAAGTCGAGTTCTAGACGCATGTTCTCTTCTTGGCCGGTGGAACTGCTTTTCTTCTGGGTCTGCACGGAACCAGCTCGCTTTTCATGCCGTTTCTAAATCGTCCTCTCTGAGCCCAGATGGGTTTCAAAGAAGGTTCAACCTTTCCTCGTCTTGGTCCTGAGCGCTCAGACCATGAACTCCAGGAACCAGAAGAGCCAGGACGTTCCTCAGTGGTTCCTGAAGCAGCTGCAGCCTGAGCGTTGGCTCAACAGCAGAAGTTCTGAGTGTGACCGTTCCCTCAGGAGACTAACGAGGAAGAGTTCAGCTCCTGATCGCTGCCTCGCCATCAGAGCTTTGCAGCGCCTGTCCGTGTTACGACTCACCATCCTTCCAGAAAATTCCTCCTGATCTCTTTGTTCAATAATGCATCAACAGTGTGTTTGTAATGTAAAAACGCTGGCTTTTAGCGGCGTCCGTGGGACAGTAATGCCACCTGACAATCGCTCCCTGCAGTCTGGGGGGAAGACTCGGCTTCTTGTGATTGACAAGGACAGACCGAGTCGACTTGGCGCTGTTTTGAATTGTCAACCGCAGCCATGGGAATTGCGAGGAAGGATGAAACCGTGACATTGACTACAAGAAGGACGGCGGCATGATGAGCACGATTACAACAGCCAGCAAAGTCATTTAGGGCACAGAGGTATGAGCCCCTCCCAGCAGGACGTTCAAACATTGAGGAGTGCACAGAGGCGCCGTGTCAGCTCATGGCGTTGTCAGGAAAACACAGAACACGCCGCAGTTTACTGCAACAGGCAGCTTGTGGCTGTGAGCTCCACCACTACAGCCCTACGCTACGTCCGCCCTATGCTACGTCCGCCCTATGCTACGTCCGCCCTATGCTACGTCCGCCTATGCTACGTCCGCCTATGCTACGTCCGCCATATGCTACGTCCGCCCTATGCTACATCCGCCCTATGCTACGTCCGCCCTTTGCTACGTCCGCCCTATGCTACGTCCGCCCTATGCTACATCCGCCCTATGCTACGTCCGCCATTTGCTACGTCCGCCCTACGCTACGTCCGTCCTTTGCTACGTCCGCCCTATGCTACGTCCGCCTTATGCTATGTCCGCCTTATGCTAGGTCCGCCCTATGCTACGTCCGCCCTATGCTACCTCTTTCCTTTGCTACGTCCGCCCTATGCTACGTCCGCCTTATGCTACGTCCGCCTTATGCTAGGTCCGCCCTATGCTACGTCCGCCCTATGCTACCTCTTTCCTTTGCTACGTCCGCCTTATGCTACGTCCGCCTTATGCTAGGTCCACCCTATGCTACGTCCGCCCTACGCTACGTCGGCCCTATGCTACCTCTTTCCTTTGCTACGTTCGCCCTATGCTACGTCCGCCTTATGCTACGTCCACCCTTTGCTACGCCCGCCCTTTGCTATGTCTGCCCTACGCTACGTCCGCCCTTTGTTACGTCCGCTCTATGCTACGTCCGCCCTATGCTATCTCTTTCCTTTGCTACGTCCGCCCTATGCTACGTCCGCCCTATGCTATCTCTTTCCTTTGCTACGTCCGCCTTATGCTACGTCCGCCCTATGCTACGTCCGCCCTTTGCTACCTCTTCTGTTTGCTACGTTCACTGTTTGCTACAACCATTTTGTTTGGGGGGGGGCAGAAAATGTCATTAAAAACCAGAGCCTTTAAGCTCTCCTCTAGTTTTAAAACGAGCCTTAGGAACGTAGGATTTCTAAGCCTGACCGATTCTGTGGGCCTTGAGCACCGGTGTGGAGTGGAGGGAGTTCAAAGTTTCTCTATGTACGGTTCTAAGAAAGTGTTTTACTTCTTCATAACAAAAGCAGTTTTACCAGGAGCTTGGAATAGGAGACGCCGAGGTTCCTGAGACCGGACAGAGAAGCTCGGTGAACAGAGGCGTCTGTATGGAGACGGCAAAGCTCTTCCTGTGACCTGGAGGGTCACTCTGGTCGAGCTTCTTCACCGACTCAGGGTGCAGAGACACACAAGTGTGATGCTGCGTTATTTCAGGTATGGCAAGCGTGCATGGACCCTCGTGCGCGGACCCTCGTGCGCGGACCCCTGTGCGCACCGTTGGGCATGAGCACCTGTCAGGCGCCAACTGAAGTGTTAAGTGCACAAATTGTGGAGGCGGGGGTGATGCTTCCGTGGGGGGGGGGGCAACTCCGGGTCTTGGTGTCGTGTCAGGGCCTGGCATATCATGCACCACCACCACCACCACCCCCAGCCAGCCTGGAGCTTCTTGGGGGGGCACAGTAGCGGTTATTTACTGGACGTCAGCCTCGTTTCTTCAGATTCATGCTGGCTGGCCTTCACAGGCCACAGGGAGGTGTGGGCCGCCCCCCCCCCCCCCCCTCATGTGGTTGCTGTGGGGGCCATAGAGGGAAAACCATCTCTGACAAACGTTTAGATCATTTATTCAGAGCTGGGGTGTCAGCCACAAACCAGATTAAGGCAAGTCCGGTCAGGGAGCCGGGGAGGGGGGCCAGTGTCATGGGGGGGGCCTCTGACAGTGATGCCGCATGAAGGCCCCACTGTGAACAGTGTGAAACTGTAAAATGTGGGATAAACTGAGCGTGCTGGGGGGGTCTTGCTGGGGGGGTTTGTTATGACTGCAGCCGAGAAGCATGATGGGAACTGACAGCAGCACCGGGGGACACAGATGGGGGGGGGGGGGCAGACCAACACAAAGGTCATCTGGAAACAACACAGGAGCTGCATGGAAGCCCCCACTGTTCTGTTTGCCTCTGCTGCCCCCTACTGGATCAACCGCAGCTGTACGACCAAACCTCTGTCTTCAGTTTATTCAATTCAACTTTATTTGTATAGCCCAAAATCACAACAACAGTCGTCTCGATGGGCTTTGAAGTAAAACATGAACTCAAAAGGATCATGAATACAAAGAGTTCAATAGGAAAATACAAAAATGAACTAACAAACTGACTAAGCTATACTGGCATTCCTGCCCTTAGACCCCCCTTCTCTGTGAGGAAAAACTCCTAAAAAAAACGGATTCTGGAAAAAAACGAAGAAACCATGAGGAACAGAACCTGGTAGAAACCCAACCTGAACCGGGTCGGTTCTGGTTGAACACGCTGGCTGTATGTAAAACTTGTTGATTTCCATCAAAAGAGCTTTGATTATTTCACCACAGTCAAGTTCAGACATGGATTTAGAATTATTCAATCACCTGTTGATCCTTAACTCTCATCTTCATCTCCTGAAATCAGAGTTTCTTTCTACATTTTCATGAACATCTGAACATTTCTTGAGCTCATTCCTGAACCCGTTCCAGAGTTTAGAGCCACACCGACACACAGAACCTTTCTTTGTGGTTCTGATCAGTTTGTTCCTCCTTCATTTTCTAAGAACTGTTTCTGGATGTTGAATGGTAACGATTTCCCACTGACTCTGGATAGAAGCTGTTGGTGTAAAAATCCACAAAGTCAGACAGTTTAAGTCTGGATTGATCAAATAAATTGTTTGTATGATCAGGATATCTGGCTTTATGTACAAATCTGATAAACAGAGAGGATGTAGAGAACTCTTAGAATGATTCCCGTAAATTTCTACACAGTAGGTGAAATATGGTAATATAAGGAGCAGGACAATAAATATCTACTGTTGAATTCTAATATATGTTTAGATTTATTGATGATTGAAATACTTTTGGAGACTTTAGTTTGAATGTGTCTGATGTGAGGCTTTAACTTAGTTTGTCATCGATAAAAAAAACTAAGAATTTGATTTCTGTAACACTTTAAATTAAGACAATATTCATTTCAGTTGAGAGCTCTTTATTTGCATTGTAGTTACCAAAAATCATCACTTTGGTTTTATCTAAGATCAAAGATCATTTGTTGTAATCCATCCATGATTTTTTTTTGGTTAACCTGTGATTGTCTGTAGAATAGAATATCTTTGTGTCATCAGCAAATAACATGAGTTTCATAAGCTTTGTAACATTGAATATAGCAGTGGGCCGCCGTGGTGCAGCGGTAGGGCGGTCGACCCATGATAGAAGATTGCAGGTTCGATTCCCGCCTTGCACACCCATTCAGTCAAAGTGTCCTTGGGCAAGACACTGAACCCCCACCTTGGCTCTGGTGGGAGGTTGGCGCTAGTGCTCTGCAGCGGAGCCACCATCAGTGTGTGACTGTGTGTGTGTGTGTGACTGTGTGTGTGTGTGTGACTGTGTGTGTGTGTGTGACTGTGTGTGTGTGTGTGTGACTGTAAAGCACTTTGGGCCTTGTAGGTAGAAAAGCGCTATATAAGTATATAACTGTACACCATTTACCATAAAGTATGTGGGACACCACAACTTATCTCTATAGTTTCTGATGTATATTCATAAATCTTTACAAATTGTTTTCTTCCCGTTAAAAAGCTTTTGACCCAAGTTAGCGTCATGATTGAGAGTCAGATGCTTTAAGTCAATGTCAATTCCAGCAGCATGTTTGTGATTGACGATGAGGTGGATCTGTTTTCTATAAAACCATATTTTCATTTATAATGTTATGTTCATCAATAAATGTAAATTGTTGTTTGTCTCCACTCTTATAGACAGGAATCACTTTTACTATTTTCATTTGGTTTGGGAATCTCCCAGTTTATCATGATAAGTTAATATGTACGTTAGATCAGAGTTTTTCAACCTTTCTGAGCCACGGCACACATTAACTTTGACAAACATCCCGTGGCACACCAGCATCCAGAAATTTAAAAAAGGAGAAACTCATAGTCTGTATTGATCTGCAGTCCCTCCACGATCTCACGAGCATTTATGTGATAATTGTTGCAGAAAAAGCTGGAAGCTGCAGCTGTTTTTTCTAAAAGATGGAATAAAAGTTAAGTTAGAAGATTCAAAAACTGTTTGATGTGTTCGTTGTGGTTTCAAGACGTCAAAGGAAGACTCATGTTACACTGAGACGCTGTCACTTTAACCCAATGCATCCTGGGCGATGTAGTGATGTCAGACAGACTCTCTTCTCTGAGCTTCATGGTTTTGTTCTCTTGTTCCTCGGTCTGACACCGGATTCTGTGGAAAGCTACACCGCTAAAGACGAGCTTTAGCTGGTATTTCTGTTGGAACTGAGAGACTTTATGAGCAGAATCAGAACAAGGAAGTGAAGACTTTAACCACTTCTGATTGGTCAGACTGATGGCGTGTGATTAAGCCTCCAAGAATGATTGGTGGAGACAGTTAAAGGGGCGGGACTTTTCAGAAAACAGCTGCGGCTAAATCACAGTACCGTCATTATTATCAAAATGTCTTTAATAGAATCAAATAAACACAAAGAAAAAAGTATGATCCTTCATATTCCTAACTCCTCAGTGTTTTATCAGGTTCTGTTCAGATGAACACAGAGCTGAAATCCTGGAGATGATAAATGTTTTTACATCAGTGAATGAGTCATTTTTCACGGCACACCGGTCGAAAAACACAGCGTTAGAGGCTCAGAGATACTATTAATGACCTTTTTCACTACGGTCATATCTATATCCTCACAATCTTTTGAGTTTTTCCTCTTGAATTTCTTTACAGTGATATCAGCTCATTTTCAAGGACTGAGTGAAGTTCACATCTGTTCCATCAGGAGTTTCTGTCAAGCCGACTGTAAAAGCTCCACGTCCATCACAACAGGCACTCAGCTCCAGTCATCAACCTCAACTCTGTGTTGTCAGGAAACTACGTTACAAAGTTACACAAAGAAATTGACGACTTTGTAAATCAGGATTGTTTTGATCTTTATGTTGCACCGACAAAATGATAACTGCCGTGAAGCAAGTCAAAGTTTTCTAACACAGTAGGCCTGCACAATATACCGTAAATTTATCGTTATCGCAAAAGCAGTGCAATATCCATATGGCAAAAATCAGCTAAAATCGCAATAAATGGTTACCTTGAATGTGTAAAACAATCCTAAGGCAGCTTGAAGCATTTACATATCCAATAAATCCATTTATACATTTGACCAATCAGATGAGTCCTTTTATGATCGATGTTTGCCTCCTACGTCAATGAGGGTCATTTGGAGGATAACTTTTTAAACTGGTGCAATGAAATAGTGATGATGTTTTTGATTGTTTTCCTATTTGTTTATATACCGCAAATTATATCGTTATCGCAACATTGATCACTAATATCGCATATCGCAAGTTTTGCTCATATCGTGCAGAACTATAACACAGGATCATTATTTGCAGTACGATACCATAGCGATGACACTGGGAGCCGGTTCAGCTCGTGCTGGTTTGTGGCCCCTTCCGTCCGTGGAACCAGGGTTTGAATCCGGGCTGCTTCCTGTTCCCTTCTCTGCTTCTGTGCCGGTCCCAAGCCCGGTTGATTTGAGAAGGTTGCGTCAGGAAGGGCATCCGGCGTAAAACATTGCCAAGTTTACCATGCGACTCATCCTTGAGGGAGGGTAGTTTAGCTGTGGCGACCCCTGATGGGAGAAGCCGAAAGAGAAAGACGACCATAGCGATGACACCACAGGAAACGTGCAGAAAAGGCTGGGCAGGTTTATTTGTGTAGCACAATTCTACACAAAGTAATTCAAGGAGCTTCACAAAACAGAAAAATACATTTAAATCACAATACATCATAGAAACAATCAACGTAAAATTTACTTTAAAATTTGAAAATTGATTTAAAAATAAAGGAAGGAAAGAAAAGTGCAGATAGGACCTTTCAGTCATATTCACGGCTAAACAGAAATGTTTTAGTCTAGATTTGAACATGAACACAGAAGAGGCCTGTCTTACGCCTTCAGGGAGGCTGTTCCAGATTTTAGCTGCAGAATATTGAAACGCTGATTCCCCTTGTTTAGTTCTGACTCTGGGAATCAACAGGAGTCACAATAGATGCAAAACCAATACAAAGATAAGTAAAATAAAAAATAAAATCGTACACGCAAGAACACTGTGATGCACAGCAGACTGTCTACGGAGTTTTAGGGCCAGTTTACAAAAAATAATTTTTTAATAGATTAACGAGGAAAAAAACACCAAAGTTTTCTTTTTATCAGAGCCAAGCTAGAAGATGAAATACGTGGAGCCTTTTGTGAAGCTTTATTTCCGGATAGGTTTAAAAAAAAGAGATTCTGAACCTTTTGGTGACTCAAGAATCAGATTATTTTCATTTTCAGTGGAGTCGACTTTCTGAGGTTCGGTGTCAGTAAAGCGGAGTGTCATCTGTAAAATAAGGAGCTCAGAGACACGTTTGGGCGTAGAGGACCGATGCAGCCTTTATTCTCCTTTTCATTCACAAACCCTGAAGTTCATCTGTCTCCTTACGTCATGAACCTGTCATCCAAACACCAATGCTGAAGTAAACAGTGTTACATACGCCCCCTCCTGCAGATGAAACGTCCTATTTCAGCATAAAACAATAAAGATGAATGAAAATAGTCTGTTATGTTAGCATTAGAACGTTGAAAATGCCAGAAAGTGCTGCTCCTCAGACGGAAGCGTCACACACTGACCTGGTCTTTGGAGGAAGAAAGCATTGAAGTGGACGTCTGCCTGCAGGGACACAGATGTCTTCATCAACGGCTGCAGAGATCCTGCAAGCCGCCAATCAATAAATAAAACATTAATAAATCGTAAATCAAACAAATGAGCTGCCAAACATTTGTAAAGTTATCAATAAACATTCAGCTCAGCTGTTCTAAGTTTAGTGGGTCTCCTCTGCTGCTGCACGGCGTTCACCTGCTGCTCTGTTTGCTCACCTCCATTTTAATCTCCTAAATTTACGAGTTTTTTTCCTCATAAATTTATGATTTTAAATCTCGTGATTTTTCTTTTCTTTTTTTTCTTTTTCAAAAACATTTGATAAAAATTACCCATTGTTTAAAATATACCTCTGCTGTGATAAAAGTGTAAAATAGCTGGTGCGTCGCAAAACCTCAGGAGTCCGTAAAACCCCGATAAAACAGGATCCACCTCTGCAGTGATGCTGTCATAAAATAAAAATAAAACATTGAACACTGCTTAAAAACATCCTCCACTGGTAAGGAGGAAGCAGTCTTACCCAATGAGTTCTATCACTAGAGGTGTCACGATTTCAACTTTAAATCGAAATCGATCGAAATTAAGTCACAATCTCGAACTTCGAATGAAAAAATGGAATCGTCGATGCTGCCACGCCCCCATGTTCCGTCTGGTTACTTGCCAAGCGGAAAAAGTGCTGCAAGCCCATTTGTTAATAAAGATTTTTTTAAAAGTGCTGCGAGTCAACCTCCTCTAACAGCCCATCAAAAGATAGCATGGCAACAGCAGATGCAGGAAACCCATCCACAGAAGTTTAATCCCCTCCTCTTTCACAAAAGTCGCTGGTGTGAAAGTATTTTGGATTTCCAGTGAGTTAGAACGTTGTCGACAAAAATAAAACAGTTTGCACGCTGCGCTATGTATGTGCGTGTGCCGTGTTCTCTCACAGCACCACGACTAGCATGCAGGGCATCTCCGTTGGCACCACATAACATAGATTCATCTGTAAACCAACAACTACATAAACTACTATTCCGTCTTCGTTTGGAATTAAACTTCCAACTAACTCAACTCGTTCAAATGCGATTAGGCGTGCGGTAGGAGTATTCATAGCTGCGAACATGCGACCTTATTCGATGGTGGAAAACTGCTGTTTAGGCATTTAATTAGCATGCTAGAGCTACGCTACGAAATACCAAGTAGAACGCATCTCTCAGCTACGGTGATTCCCTCCAAGTAAGATAATGTAAAAGAGAAAGTTATTGAAGGTCTGAGCAGACCATGAAAAAATATTAAAAAATACATTCCAAAAATATTTAATACATCAGTGGTTTAAGTTCATCTGTTCAGAAATAGTTTAAGACAATTGTTCAGAGACTATGGACAAGTCTGTTTTATTGGCTTTGTTTGTTTTGTTGTGGACTTGAATTTCATCTTTTTTGAAGAAGACTGAACTTACAAAAGAGAAACTGGAAGCCAGTTTATTTAAAAAAAATTAATTGACTAAAGATATAAGTTATTGTTCCATTATGTTGTTAATAAAAGTTTTAAATTTGACCATGTAGTGTGGTACATTGCAAACAAAGGTCAGATATTCTATTGCATTAAAGTCTAGTTTAAAAAATGACAATCTGTGCTTTAAAAAGAATAAATGTAAAAATCGAGAATCGAATCAAACTGTGACCTTAGAATCGAAAATGCAATCGAATCGAGGATTTGGAGAATCCTGACACCCCTATATATCACTAGAGGAGACATCACGTGGTTCCTCATGGGAGGAGAGCACCGCCATCTTGGTGAGGTCAAGTTAGAATAGAATAGAATAGAATGGCTTTATTGTCATTGTGCATAGTACAATGAGATTTAAGCATCACCATCAGTGCAAGAACAGTAAGGGAGGGAAAGGTAGTAAATAAAACATCGTAATATAATAAAATCAAAAAAGCAAACAAACAGTATATACAAGTGTGCAATATAAGCTGTAAACTGTATTGAAGAGTGCCGAGATAATTGTGCAAAAATTGCGTATGAAAAAACTGTGCGTAGACATGTCAAAGTGCAGAGGTGGTAATGAGGTAGATAGTTGGAGTAAACAGGAATGTTTCTTTTTTGTTCTTATCTGTGCATTTGGGAATTGAGGATGGTTATTGCCTTTGGAAAGAAGCTGTTTTTTAGTCTGTTCGTTTTGCTTCTGATGCCTCTGTAGCGCCTCCCGGAGGGCATCAGGTTGAACAGGTCTGAGCCGGGGTGTGAACTGTCCTTGATGATGTTCTGGGCCCTAGTGATGCAGCGCGCGGAGTAGATGTCCGTCAGGGTGGGGAGAGGGCACCCAATGATCTCCTGAGCCGTCTCTACGACTCTCTGCAGTCTCTTATCTGCGGCCGTGCAGCTGCCGAACCAAACAGTTATGCAGTATGTGAGCAGATCTGGATGGATGATGGTAGAAGGTCAGCAGCAGGTTGGTGTTAATTTTGTTCTTCCTGAGGACCCTCAGGAAGTGCAGACGCTGCTGAGCCTTCTTGATGATGGCGGTGGTGTTGGCTGTCCAGGAGAGGTCTGCAGAGATGGTGATGCCGAGGAACTTGAAGGTGTGGACCCTCTCCACATGCTCCCCATCAATAAGGAGGGGGGCTGGGTCCGCGCCATGTTTCCTGAAGTCAAATATGATCTCCCTGGTTTTGTTGGTGTTAAGGGTGAGGTTCTTCTCTGAGGACCAGGTTGTCAACTTCAGGACCTCCTCTCTGTAGGCAGACTCCTCCCCCCTGGGAATGAGTCCGACCACCGTGGTGTCGTCGGCAAACTTGATGATGCAGTTGTTGTTGTGGGCCGGACTGCAGTCGTAAGTTACTGCTGCAGTGAATGCATGTGAACACATTTTTTGCATAATACCAGAATTAGCAATAAAAAGATCTAACCCAGATGGATCACTGTGGTACCAACTAGTAATACAGTCTGGATGTGTTCAGAACATTTGTGGAAACACGTTTAGATCAGAGGCCAGACTGTTGGCTTGAAACCCGACACCATAACATCTGTGTTACACAAACTGATCACATGAATCAGTATAAATCTATTGTTCACTTTTGGACTTCTTTTGAATATATATATATATATTTTATTATTAGCATTATTATTATTAATAATATTAATAGACTTATTTTTTTTATTATTTATTGACTTATTTATTTATGTATTTATTGTTATTATTTATTGTTTGTATTGACTTACTATTGATTTATTGTTGGTTTTTTTAAATAATTTAAAATGCATGTCAAAGAGGTCTTAAACTTCTAAATGTTTAGAAACTATTTTTAAAAATTCTTTGTAATAATTTTTCTATTTGTAAGAAGTCCTGCAACGATGCATTTTCATTAAAGTTTGAGCTTTTAAGGCTGACTGTTTCTCTTCTTTAACAACAAATGATGTATATATATATATATATATATTATGTGTATAAATATAACAATATAGATAGTATATAAAAGCTACTTAGACACCACTAAATGCAATAGAAATCATTGTCATGTGGGCGTCGTCGACCTCACCAAGATGGCGTCGCGCTCCGCCACCGTCGGCCAGGCTTCTAAAGCGGGCGTGTCTCCTCTAGTGATATAACTCATTGGTCTGACCGCACTATCAGCCCACTTACGCTGCTCCCTGAGCCAACCAGCTTTCTCACAGGAAGCTAGCACCATGGCAACCACACATCAACTTCCTGTTTATACCCTCTGCACCCTCAGGTGTCTCCCATCACATCTGGGCTCATTTAAAACCTTCTAAAAAACTCTGGCAAATTGTTTTGTACCATTTCTTTTATGTTTTTGACAGAGATTAAAATGATAAACTGAAAAGACAACGACGGGAAAAGCGCAGACTCAGCGGAAGTCGAACTTCGTCTTATTTTGAAAAGCGGAAGTTGAGCCATCCCATCTGTCATTCTTCCACGCGCTCTCTAGTATTCTCGGCCGTACTTACGTCATGTTTGGTTCGTACGTGTGTCATAATGTGTCCGGTCCCGTCATCTCTCCTCCGGTAAACGGCGGAGCTGCAGACGCAGTGCTGAGGCCCGGACTGCTGCCAGCGCGAGCGCTCACCGGAACATGGCTCGTCCGCGGCAGCGAGACTTCAAGGCGGGAGACCTGGTCTTCGCCAAGATGAAAGGATACCCGCACTGGCCCGCGAGGGTGAGTGGGGGCTGAGGGGGCGTGGGAGGCGGGAGCGTTCGGTTCCGAAGCTGCGCTGCAGGACGCGGTTCGGCGGCAGGTTCGGTTGGCTCCGGGCGTCTTGAGTGATGAGATCTGCGGTTCTCCATCCGTTTGTCCCCATCGAAGCTCACGTGTTTTCGGGGTAAAAAGCCAAATTCCCGCTAAAACCCACGTGTTCTTGGCGGTAAAATGAGAAATGCGGCTTTTAGTTTGAAGTAAAAATCTTGTTTTATTTTATTCAGAGGTGAAAATGTGAGACATTAAAGACTCATTTTATCAACGCCAACAAAATGTCAGGATTGTATAAACATTATTTTATTTATTCTATAAACATCGTTTGAATCAGTTGGTTTTTTAAATGACGGTTTGAGTCCTTGGTGTCGCCATAGAAACAGTCAAACTTCCTGTCAGTGGAGCCTCAGCTTTGTGGACGTGTGGAACCTGAAAACTGCTGCTTCTGTGGAGGCCATGAACTTCTGTCCAGCTGAAGAACAGCCTCCATCACTTTTATTGTGGCGGGACAAATGTCCAGCATCCGCCGTGGTCACTTTGGATGGCGCCCTCCTCAGGTCAAACCGCTGTATCACTTTACTTTTAACTCTTCTCTCTGGTCTTTCAGATCGACGAACTTCCTGACGGAGCGGTCAAACCTCCCTCCAACAAACACCCCATATTCTTCTTCGGTACCCATGAAACGTACGTCAGCATTTCAGTTTCCTCTTGAAAGAACGTCGTCAGGGGGGTCTCTGTTCCCGCCGTGATGCTGCTGAGAAGCAGGGTGGACACAGATTCAGGTGTTCAGGGATTTGCACCGGAGACCTTTCAGTGTAATCAGAGGGAACCAACCCTCTGCTGCCACGAGGTCACAGGCTATGGTGACCTCTGAAGGGATTGGATGGATGGATGGATGGATGGATGGATGGATGGATGGATGGATGGATTGATGGATAATTGGATGGATGGATGATGAATGGATGATGGATGGATGGAAAGATGGATGGATGGATGGATGGATGGATGGATGGATGATGGATGGATGATGAATGGATGATGGATGGATGGAAAGATGGATGGATGGATGGATGGATGGATGGATGGATGGAAAGAGGGATGGAAGGATGGATGGAAGGATGGATGGATGGATGGATGATGGATGGATGGATGATGGATGGATGGATGGATGGATGGATGGATGATGGATGGAAGATGGATGGATGGATGGATGGATGGATGGATGATCTCCAAAGGTTCTCTTCTAGGGAATCTTTCTTAGCTGAGGTCCATGACCCGTGTTTTCCTTCAGAGCCTTCCTGGGTCCAAAGGATCTTCTGCCGTACGGCGACTACAAAGAGAAGTTCGGAAAGTCCAACAAGAGGAAAGGCTTCAACGAGGGTTTGTGGGAAATAGAGAACAACCCTGGAGTCAAGTTCACTGGATACCAGGTCAAAGGCCCTGATGGTCCTCAGAGAAACCCCCCGGTCCACAGGATCCGGTTCCTCACACGTTCTCTCCTTACAGGCCATTCAGCCACAGAGCTCCTCCGAGACGGAGGAGGCGGGGAATGCGGCAGACGGCAGCAGTGAGGGTGAGGAGGACAACTCTGTTGAAGATGAAGATAAGCTGACAGAGGAGAAGACTGGATCCAAACAGAAGAAAACCTCCATCTCCAAGGTAGTTCAGACTGACGGGGCTCTTAGGGTCGTGGAAAACCTGGAAACGGTTTGAAAACCAAAAATGCTTTTTCCAGGTCCTTGAAAAGTTTGTGAAAAACAAAATCTGTAAAGTTCTGGAAAAGTCGTGAAATTCTAATATCTTGGATGCAAAAAAAAAAATCAATATTTAACATAAGGTTGGAATTTAAATTGTGGCAGGAGTTCTGTCCCAAGAAGAGGCAGACGGCGGATCCAGATGCAGCAGGTTATGAGCTCAGCTAAATCAGAGTCAAGAACAGGCATGAGATCATCAGAGGAGAGACAGGACGGTCAAAATCCAGGCCAGGGTCGGGTCAGAACAGGGACAGGAGGTCAGGATCCGATGGGAGTGACGGAGTTCTGAAGCTGTCGTGATGGGAGTTTACGTTGCCGTAAAGCACTTTGACTTATCGTCAGTTCAGCGTCCTGCGCTTTCATCTTGAAATGTAACGAAATATCGGGAAACGTGGCTTTAACATCGAGCAGCTTTGCAAGGAGAGGCACCAACGGAGGCCACTGAAGCACCAAACTACATCACCTTCTAGTTTTCCTGAACAGATCAGGTTAGAGTCCACCATGTTTGTAGTTCCTTACTTTTGTAGTTCAAATGAAGATTACCGGTGTTTATTTTTCTATTGAATGCGGTACGCTTCCATACGTTACTGCAGTTCCCTCCACCAACAGAAAAGGCTGTTGATATTGCAGTTTTAACGGTGAGGCAGACAAACGTGGACCAGAATGTGTCTTGGTTTGAGTCAGCGGCACCGCCTACAATAGTCTGACGGAAAGGTTTTCATTTTTAGTGGTGAAAATTCTGTGAAAGGTGTTGGAAAAGATATGGAAAACCATTGCTAAAAACGGGTAGGAACCCTGGGCTTAGTTCAGGCAGGGGTTACCTGCTGTCACCTGAGGGGTTAAAGATGAACTGAAAAATCCTGACCACGAACCATTCCCTCGAACGTGCTTCCATTAGGTCACATGATCAGGCAGAGCAGCAAACACGTCCAACCTTATGCTGATGATACTCTGATGTTTCCCAGCATGTCTGACAGACCTGGAGGACTTTGGGTTTTCTTCTCCTAAACTCAGATGAATTAGAGGCTGAAGTTCTTGGATCTTCAGAAGTTCATTAGCAGAATCTGATTGGATGACATCAAAGTGTCTTCAGTCCATCGGTGCCCGCCATACGCCGGCGAGGACCACTTACAGCACCCACAAGCCACGCTCTACAAATATCCCAGATCAGATGGAGTTCATTAGAATTTAAAACGCTTCATTCATGTTTGGAACAAATTACACGTGCACCTCCCCCCCTCCTGTGACAAACAGTTCGGCTATCCTAAGAGAACAACGTAAAACTCAGAGAAATGCAGGGAAAACACGACATCTGGAGCCAGTGTGGTAGGATCTCCGTCTGCTGCTCCCTCTGTCGTGGCTGCAGTTCCATCCGGCCCGTTTGTTCCGGCGTTTTCAGTGTTCGTCTCTTCCCTCTCAGAACCTCATTGGTGAGGCGGTTCTTCAAAAAATCACCTGAATGGATCCAGCAGCAGAGAGGTCATGGTGTCCAACTAGCATGCATCTATCGTAGACGTCTACTGGACGTGTCAGACGTCTCTACTTTGTTGCTTCATTAGGTCTTCCAATGGTGTTCTGCATTTAGAGCTCTCCTGCTCCTGCAGCCACCTGATCTTTGAAGAATCTTAGATGTCTATTAAAGGACTTTATTGAGCATTCACTTGCTATCAGAGAAACTCTGATTTCACATCCATTCACTCATCTGGAGAACCCGCCCAACGCCTTTCAGGGTCACAGGGTTGTCAGGTTCCACCGAGCCGCTGCCAGAAAACAGAAGCAGGAAAACCCTTTGCTTCTATTTCCCTGCATGTGATTGGACAACAGGCTGCATGATGTCATCACATTAGTTTCTGTCAATCATTCCGAGTTCTGTGAAGCCCAGGCAGGTCCTGCAGTTCAGTCAGTGGAACAGCAGGGGGTGCTACTCCACCATCCGCCGGTGTGTTTTTGGTTTTTCGTGCATTTTAGGGTTGTCATACTTCTAAAGGAAATCCCTGAAGGTTTGTGGTCTGGCTGAATAAATGGCACCAAACGGTTCTGCGGGTTCTTCGGAGGATCTTCAGCTCACAGCTTCCTCTCAGACACAGGCAGAGTCACTCACATCCGCCTGAGCTGTTGCTTAGCAACTGCTCTCCATCACCCAGAACACGTGCATGTGAAGATCACATGACCTCCGTGACCGAGAAGCATGAAGAAACACGACCAAAACAGGTGTGTTGTGAGGAAGAGATGAAACGTGTGATGAAGGAGCGTCTGAAGCAGGAAACTCTGCTTTTGATGCAAAGATCGGGCCGACTGAGCGGCAGCTCCAGCTGTTGCTCTGGAACGGCCATGGCTGCATTCCTGCTGCAGTGCTCTTCAAAATAAAAGTCTGCCAAAGCTGCATCCTCATCCTCATCTTCTCTGTGGCAGAAGCTGTCGAGGAGTTCCCCCGGAGACGAAGACCTGCAGAAGGACGCCAAAGAGGACGACCAGAAGAGCGACTCCCAGGGAGACGACCTCCAGACCGATGCTGACAGTAAGGTGGGCCGCGTTGGATTCCTCACATGTCCAGACGAACAGAGTTGAAGAAACGCTGTGCCAGTCTGTTGTTTGGGGTTCGATTCCCAGCAGAAACATGCTCTGATCTCCACATGGGTCAAAAGAAACTAATAATTGATGAAGTTTCTGCACCCGTCACTCACTAATTCCACTGAACTGTTTTCCTCAGAAGCAGCTGCTGATGGAGGAGCATTAAGGACAGCAGGAGACCTTTGCTTCTCGGAGACGTCAGCCTACGGCAGGAACTGCGCCCCCTGCTGGACGCCCTTACCCTGTTCTAAGCTGGACGTTGGACGGATTCTGGAGTCGCTCCGGGTTCCAGAGTCTCGCGTGATCTGAGCCTCTGAAACTGAATCCAGAACCTCCCGAGCTGCTGTCGGGGAAAAGCTCTGGTTTCAACGTACGGAGTGGAACCAGACGACACAAAGACGGACCCGCTCCAGAGGAACGCTTTGTTTCTGATGATCCGGAAGGTCCGTCTCTGCCAGAACCGAGCCTCTTCCTGAGGAACGCTGCAGCCCACGGCGCCGTCTTTGTGTCCACGCCCTTGACCTCGGCTCCTCTTGTCTGCTGATGTGATCTAGTTACAGTTTGTCAACCTAAATCCAGCTCAGAGCAGGTGTTCGCAGCGTCCTGGTCACATGACCCTCACCTGTACATGCCCATCCTACAGTCTCCATTCTGTCACCTGTGTCCAGGTGCGTCTGAGAAACACGGCACTCACATATGTGTGAGGTTCGTCTCCCTCTTGTTCCAGGTTAAGGTGGGCGGGACTTGTAGACAGGTAGATGTTCACCTTGTAGCTCCTCAGTACCTGTATCTGTTGTAGACTTTAGGAGCCTGGCGAGGCTCTGGAGAGCCTCCCGTGTGTTGGTGCTTTAGCTCTTCGTGGAGAAGTTCTCATGGTGGCATGCAGTTTTCCACATTTTAGGACTCGTGTGCAGAAACGTTCTGGATCGGTTTGCAAACCCAGAGCTGTGCGGTTCCTGAGAGGAGAACCTGGTGGAGTTTCTGTCATTTCCCTCAGCGTGTTTGCCTTTCACAGATTTGTATTTACTGTAAACCGTTTTTGCTGTTTATGGAAACTTTTGCAGAATAAAGTCGTTGGAATGCAGAACCTGAACTTTGTCTTCACTCAAACATCTGCAGACTCTTTCACATTAAGAGGGTTTCTATGGATCCACAGAGATCTGGATCCTTCAGACTTTCTCTGGATCCACAGAGATCTGGATCCTTCAGACTTTCTCTGGATCCTTCAGACTTTCTCTGGATCCTTCAGGCTTTCTCTGGATCCTTCAGGCTTTCTCTGGATCCTTCAGGCTTTCTCTGGATCCTTCAGGCTTTCTCTGGATCCTTCAGACTTTCTCTGGATCCTTCAGGCTTTCTCTGGATCCTTCGGGCATTCTCTGGATCGTCTTTCATTACAGCTGATCTGCAGTCATGAAGCTTCAGGAACTCACAGATGAATCTCAGTCTCCAGAACTTTGCTCTGGAAAGTTGTTGTCATGGCAACCGAAGCATTTTTTTACCAACGTTCCATGAATGAGGCGTTCATGGACCCTCGTAAATGACATTGCCATTAACAACAGCTTTTGCTAAATGGCTGCTTTAACCGTTTTTGTCTCTAGAGGGAGCTGCTGCTCCATGTTTGTGTGCAGTGATGGGGGGGGGTCGTTTATACCCTGTTGACAAACAAAGACCCGGAAAATCCTAAATAATCTGATAAAATCCTATTTTTCACAAACCCCTCTGTCCAGACCCCCCCCCCCCCGTCCCGGTCTGTCCCGCGTGTGTGCTTATCACCACTGAGTCTGCGCAAAACCAGCGCAGCGCTGGGCTTCGAGAATTCACGTTGGTCCGTGTGCGCATGCGTGAAGCGCACCGTGACTGGCGGCTCGGTTCGGCGGCGCAGCGGTTCGTCCTGGAGCTCTCCCCCGGTTTCTGTGACCGCTCCGCGGCTGTCAGACCTGGTTCGGACATGGCGGACAAAGAAGGTCGGTCCACAGGCCGCCATTGTGCCGGTTCTCATAGGTCCTCGCGGGCTAGTTTTCGCGCCTTTCTGTATGTATCTGTCAGGTTAGCAAAGCAAGCTAACGCAGAAGTGTAGCTAACTAGTCCCGCTAGTTACCTGCTGCCAGTGACTCTGCTGCTGGAGGTTCTGGTTCTGCAGCGCGGGAACCTTCAACATCCGCAACATTTCAAAGAACCACTTTAAAGAAACCAAACAAACGGTCCGGATTCTGGCTCCATTCACTGGTTCCGGTCCGCATCTTCCGACTCAGGAGCTGCCGTGGATGTTCTAATCCGAACGCACGTGACGGTTTCATCTGTCAACGCGGTTCCGAGGTTCTGTAAAGTTCTTAGAACTTTTGACGTGGGTTTTTTCTCAGTCCGGAAAATCCCGAGGTCCAGATCCGTTCAGGATTCTCCCAAAAACCAGCAGAGAACCGGATTCTCTGCTGGACAAGAGGTTCTAGCGTCTGATTCGGTTTGGTGTCGTGATGAACTTCCGGTCCACAGAGGAAACTGCTTCCACGAAGATGCTGAAAATCCCGAAAGCGTTAGTCGAGTCCGTTTGGAGCAGCGCAGGTTCTGTTGAACGTGTCAGTCTGGACTCTGGTCTGTGAAGCTGCTCTCATGGTTCTGTTTCTGCCAAAGTCTACGATGACGCGGTGGAGGAGCGGGTCATCAACGAGGAGTACAAGATCTGGAAGAAGAACACGCCCTTCCTGTACGACCTGGTGATGACGCACGCGCTGGAGTGGCCCAGCCTCACGGTCCAGTGGCTGCCGGACGTCAGCAGGTGACTTTCGGGCCCGGCACGGCGCCGTCGTTGTTCTGGTTTCAAATCCTGCCATCTGTTGGCGGAAGAACTTCCTGGGTTTAGTGATGTTTAGTGATCAGTGAAGATCCTGAAGTTTAGCTCAGACTGCGCTGCTGTAGGTAGAACGTTCCATCGGTTTGTGGAACCTTCTGCTGTGACGATCAAAGGGTTAACGTCTCCTCTGCAGGCCCGAGGGGAAGGACTACGCCGTCCACAGGCTGGTTCTGGGGACGCACACGTCAGATGAGCAGAACCACCTGGTGATTGCCAGCGTGCAGGTACCCAACGACGACGCCCAGTTTGATGCGTCGCACTACGACAGCGAGAAAGGAGGTAGGCGGTCCTGAGGGCCGGCGTCTGCTCAGAGGCGTGTCGGAGCTGACGCGCTGCTCTCTGTCCTCCAGCAGGTACGTCGGCGCGCGCCGCCTCATCACAGGTAGTGTTGACACGTTAGCTTTGGCGCCGAGGGACCGTAAGCCGCAGACACGGAGCAGCTCAGGCTGCTGTGAGAGTGGGCGGGGCCTCTGCTGGACCTGAGTGTCTTCTTCTCCTCAGAGTTTGGAGGGTTTGGTTCGGTGAGCGGAAAAATTGAGATTGAAATCAAGATCAACCACGACGGAGAGGTGAACCGGGCTCGCTACATGCCCCAGAACCCCTGCATCATCGCCACCAAAACCCCCACCTCTGACGTGCTGGTGTTCGACTACACCAAGCACCCCGCCAAGCCCGACCCCAGCGGGGAGTGCAGCCCGGACCTGAGGCTCAAAGGCCACCAGAAGGAAGGTTACGGCCTGTCCTGGAACCCCAACCTGAGCGGGAACCTGCTCAGCGCCTCAGATGACCACGTGAGTGACCCCAGGCTCCGCCTTCACCGCCGCCAGAGAGCAGCAACCAACAGAACGGGATGAAGCCGTCGCTTCCATGTTCTCTTTTGATGTGATGAGACTGAGAAAAAGTCAGAATCTGTGTGAGAGAGAGAAACGGGGAGCTTGAGAAGGTTCATCAACAGTCCAGAGGTGGAGGGGCGTGTCCAAGCAGGTTAGAACAGGTGGAGGGGCGTGTCCAAGCAGGTTAGAACAGGTGGAGGGGCGTGTCCAAGCAGGTTAGAACAGGTGGAGGGAGGTTTCAGGTGAGACCAAAGGAAAGGAGCAGCCAGAGACTCTAGCCGCGGTTACATGGGCAGAATATCTTGATGGGATCAATGGTCGGGTCAAAATTCACCCGTGCACATGGGATCAGGAAACCTTTTTCCCATTAGAACAAACGTTCCCATGGCTCACGCTTTCATTCAGAATGAATCATCTGGGCATGCTCAGTAGTTAAAAATCACCCGGATGTGGAAATAGGTCCCGTTGTCAACAAACCGCTGCCACAGTGAGCTGCCGGTTCTCCTGATTCCTGCAGCCGCTAACCCAGAGCGGCGGGGCGGCTCGCAGTCTGAATTCTCCCACACATAACAAAACAACAAAACGCACACGTAACAAAGCACACACACCCCCCACCCCCCCAGACACAAAATTATTAATCCAGCTCCTCTGCTCACTCTGGTGCCAGTGAACCGAGTGAGCGTCGGGGGGCACGAAGCGCTCCCCCTCCGAATCTCCCCCATGACGGGTGAGAGAGAGGGGAGAGCCAGAGGGGCGAGAGCAGAGCGGCGCTTTTCACGGGGCGTCCACAGAGCAGCTGGTCGGTCCCGTCTGCGCTCCAAAGCTTTCTCTCAGAAACACCGTCTATGCGTGACGTAACCCAGAGCAGCAGTGACACATGATCGGAATGACCGTTTACATGCTCCACGATCGGATAAACCATCGGTAGAACCCACCTATCTCCATCGGAAAGAAATTCTGATCCGAATGAGTCTGACCGGGGCAGAGTATTCTGAACGGCGCGTTTACATGACGCATTTTATTTATGATCAGGCGTTTATTCTGATGACTTTCGCCCATGGAAACGCGGCTACTGATGCAGAGATGAAGATGCTGAGGTTCTGTTTGAAACCATGATGGATCACTGAATCCATCAGATGTTCTGGAGATCCATGCAGGGAAGGAGACGTTTGAGAGGAGGAGCAGTGATGATGTGAGGAGGAGGAGGAGCAGTGATGATGATGTGAGGAGGAGGAGGAGGAGTGATGATGATGTGAGGAGGAGGAGGAGCAGTGATGATAGGAGGAGGAGGAGCAGTGATGATATGAGGAGGAGGAGTGATGATGATGTGAGGAGGAGGAGGAGGAGTGATGATGATGTGAGGAGGAGGAGGAGTGATGATGATGTGAGGAGGAGGAGCAGTGAAGATGTGAGGAGGAGGAGGAGAAGTGATGATGTGAGGAGGAGGAGCAGTGAAGATGTGAGGAGGAGGAGGAGAAGTGAAGATGTGAGGAGGAGCAGTAATGATAGGAGGAGGAGGCTCCAGGGCTCAGGAGCTGGCTGGAGGTGGATGAAGCTGGAATGTGTTTCCGGTTGATCTTCTCTCTCGGTCTCTGCAGACCATCTGTTTGTGGGACATCGGCGCCGGCCCAAAGGAAGGCAAAGTGGTGGACGCTAAAACCATCTTCACGGGCCACACCGCCGTGGTGGAGGACGTCTCCTGGCATCTGCTCCACGAGTCCTTGTTCGGCTCCGTCGCCGACGACCAGAAGCTGATGATGTGGGTTCTGATGGCCCGCCGACCGGGTCAGACCTCCATCTGCTCCTGTTCTACACCCATTTGGGTTCTGCTTTGTTGTCCTCCAGATGGGACACTCGGTCCAACAACACGTCCAAAGCCAGTCACTCTGTGGACGCTCACACCGCAGAGGTCAACTGTCTGAGCTTCAACCCCTACAGCGAGTTCATTCTGGCCACGGGCTCCGCCGACAAGGTACGCCACAAACACGCCGTCAACCCAAAGAGGAAGTGCTTCCTGATGCGGGCGCCGCCATGTTGAAACCAGTCCAGTCTGGACCAATCGCCGTCCACTGGTTTCAAGATGGCGGCGCCCGCTTCAGGAAGCAACGGTGAGCCAGAGGAACGGCATTTTCTATGGACGCCGTCACGCCCCGTGATCTTACGGTCTAGGCCAGCGGCCAGCAGCCTTTACCGACCAAAGAGCCGCTTGGACCTGGTTCTCTCAGAAAGGGAACCCCCGGTGGGGCAGCCTTAGGGAACCCCGGAGTTTCAGTGGACGGAATCATTTCTAAAGTTCCTGAAGAGACGTTCTCTCTTTTGATCCTGTCATTTCTGGATTCAGATGAGAACCATAAAACTATCAGAAATGTGGTCATGAACCTGCAGTTCATCTGTCAACTGCTTTTCTCTTCTGCACGCAGGTTGATGGTCGCAGAACTTTCCCTAGAAAATGTCTACGTTATGATTACTTAAACACTCAGCCCGTTCATTTTTACCGACGTTTCCTGTTTGCTGCTCGCCGACCTCCAGGGACGAGCAGCTGCCTACCTTTTTAGAAGAACCTTCCATCCCATAATAGGCTCCGCTCCACGTTCACAGCCGCAGACACGCCCCCTCCACCATCCTGATGGTGTTAAGGCACCTGGACAGCGTCAGAACCACAGAGAGGCTTCTGACCGCTGGTCTAGGCTAACAACCAGACGTTGGTACAATCACCACACAACTGCTGTTTCCTGCAGACTGTTGCATTGTGGGACCTGAGGAACTTGAAGCTGAAGCTCCACTCCTTCGAGTCTCACAAAGACGAGATCTTCCAGGTATGAGGTCAGGCAGAAGGCGGCTGCAGCTTTTCCTCCAACAGATCTGAGCCGTCTGGCCTTCTGTCCTCAGGTCCAGTGGTCTCCTCACAACGAAACCATCCTGGCCTCCAGCGGCACCGACCGCCGCCTCAACGTCTGGGACCTGAGGTGAAACTTCTGCAGATGGCGTGCAGATGGCGTGCAGCTCTGAGTCAGCCAGCGGAACGGCCTGGCTCCAGGGTCGACGCTTTTGAACTGACGGATTGTGACGCTGAGAAAAGCGGATTTGTGTCAGAATCCGTCGGTTTACGTCAAATGCGTAAACCGAGTTACAGACGTTCATGGAGCTTGTGTTGTTCCCACGTCGCCGGTGACGTCTCAGGTGTTAAAGGGCTAACTCTGTTCTAAAATTGGAAAACAAAAGGCTAAGATGATAAAAGTCGCTACAAGATTCGCTAAGAGCAGAAATGATGACGTGATCGTCTTTAAGAAAGCTAAACGGCTAACGCTATCACATGCTAACGGGGAAAAGATGGCGGTAAAATCAGGAAGCAGTATTTGATCTCAGCGCGGGACATCGTCATACATGAACAAAAACAACCAACGCATCATTCCAAGAGTTTTCTGGAAATAACCGTCAACAAAACCTCCATTATGATGCTCGTCTACAGAGGGGGCGGGGCTCCATCTGATTGGTCAAACACTCGTTTTAGCGTGTGCAATCATTCCTCACCGGCTGACGTGAAGGATTTGTTCTGCTGGCCTAAAGGCTGAACCGTCTTCTGGTTTCATCAAAGCTCAAACTGGTGACGTGTGTTTCAGTAAAATCGGGGAGGAACAGTCTGCAGAAGACGCCGAGGACGGCCCTCCGGAGCTGCTGGTTGGTCCTCTCGCCTCACGGTTGGTGGGCGGTCTTCTCTAAGTTCTCATGTGGTCTTTTCCGTCCTTCTGCATCAGTTCATCCACGGCGGCCACACGGCCAAGATCTCCGACTTCTCCTGGAACCCCGGCGAGCCGTGGATCATCTGCTCCGTGTCCGAGGACAACATCATGCAAGTGTGGCAGATGGTGAGCGCCGCCGCCGCCGCGCTTCACGGGTTCTCCGGAAACTAACGGCGGTTGTCCTTCCAGGCCGAGAACATCTACAACGACGAAGAGCCGGACAACACCCCCGCATCCGAGCTGGAGCCTCAGGGTTCATAACCCCCCCCCCTCCAGCTGCATTTGAGAAGCTTTGGGCTCAGGTGAGGAGCGTCCCGGCGGCTCTCATTGGTCTGTTCTCCTGCAGCTTCAGGACCGTCTTCTCCTCTTCGTCACAAACTGAAATAAAGCTTTTCTAAATTTGTAAAGATGGTTTCTGTTCTCTGCTGCACAAGAAACGCTCAGAGACGACGGAGTTTCTGCAAATCCTACAAAACGTTTATTGAAAAAGTGACAGAAGTGTAAGAAGGTACAATCAGGAAGCGGTTTGGAGCGTCTGCTCGGGAAAGCCAAGGCCCTTCTACGGCCTCACCTGCAGAGGTAGATTCTGACGTTACCTGAGTCAGTCAGGGCGGGGGCTAAAGGCCAAACGGCTGCAGTCTTTCTGGACAGCACCACCGGACCGGCACGCGGCGCCCAGCAGGTCCACACACCTTAACCTCCAACCACCTCAGGGAGGATCTGTGGTTCTCATCGTGTAGAGAACCGGTGAAGATCCAGTCCTGCAACCATCTCCTACTGGGGTCGCTATGGCAACCAGCTGCTGTCTGGAGTCGGTCCAACAAGTCTTCCTGTGTGGAGACGTCCGGTTTCTGCTGCAGTTCTGAGGAACTGACTCGGTTAGAGCACGAGTCTGCAAAGCTTCGGGGTCTGGACTGCTCGTACGTCGTCCTCTGAACTTGGCGGCTAAACTTCGGCTGCTTCCAACGCCACTTGGTTTGACGTTCTAGAAGGTTCTCCAGAACAGCGAGGAACCTAAAGGCCGGTCTCCCTCTGATCTTCATACATTCAGGACCTCCTGAAGGCAGACGGATCAGCATGTGATCCAAAGTCCTCAGTGCTCCAGACCCGTGGAACGTGACTGCATGGTTGCCATGGTAACCCTTCGGGAGGGGGGTCTGGACAGCCGCCTGTTTGGTCCAAACGTTTCCTATCGTCATTGTCACAAACTGTAGGAAGTGATGCGTTAAAAACAGGAAGCGGCCGGTGGCGCCGACTTTGTTGGCGAGTCACGGGATCCTTGAAAGCGTTTATTAGTGAAACTTTTCTGTCACAAAAAGATACGAATGGTTTTTCTGGAGAGAACCAGGAGAAAGAACACAATAAAAAAAGAAAATTCCCATTTTCAATCAAGCCTGTGTCCAGGACAGAACCCCTCCCTGCAGAGGTTCTGGTTCTGCTCAGTTCTGCGTTTCCTCAGGGTGGCCTGCTGTCGGTTCTGTGGTGCTGGTGTCGGTTTCTGGAGGCCTGGACGCCTCCTGCTCGTCCCCTTGTACTGACCCCTCAGAGTCCTCCTGCTCGGGGCCCTCTGGGGGGGTCGTGGCCCCCTTGTGGTCCTGCTGCTGGAGGAGGCTGAGCCGGTTGTTCAGGTCGTTCCTCTCCTTCTGCAGAGCCCTGCAGAGTCTCTCCAGCAGCTCCAGCTTGCCCTGCAGGGCCTTGAAGTGGCCGTCACGCAGAGTTTTCTGCAACACACAACAGAGCTTCGTGAGGCTTCGTGAAGCTTCATGAGGAGCTTCACGAAGCCTCACGAAGCCCCACAGCTCCCACCCCTCCGGTTCTCCTCTCTGAACACTCACCTCCTCCGCCATCTGCAGCAGCGCCTGGTTGTTGCTCTCCCATTTGGTCCTCCACTGCGTCGTCTCCTTCTCCAGCTTTTTGATCTTCTTGGTCATCTGAGGAAGATTCAAAGGTTGATCCAGAGGAGATCACCGACCGGAACCTCCAGCTCACCTCAGCATTTTCCACAAAATCTGCTTCCAGGTCTGTTTGGCTACAGTCGCGTTGCTGCTCCATCAGGGCTCCCACCCCGTTCTGGTGAGGACCCGACCCGACTTATGGTCATCCACAACGCCACACATGGACGTGGGTGACCTCTGACCTCCAGACAGCAAACTGCATTTATGACATTAAAGTAACCGAGGTTCCAAGAATAAAGAAGCTCATAACCACGTCAACATCACGCCTTCCTCACCATCCGTGTGATGGTCAGCTTATTGACCATCACAGGATTCACACGGAGCCGTCCACGGCGCCTCTGTGGAGATCGACCACATAAATGCACCGCATCTCAGCATCTTCAGGGCGGGAAAAGTCGACAGTAGCTCCTCCCACAACCCAAATACCAACTGAACATTTCTGTTAAAGTTACAAAGGAAAACTTCCCAAACTTCACCGTTTTGTCTGGTTACAACTGAACTTATAACACGCTGATCACGGTGTTGACGTCCTTTATTTGTTCAGAAATATTAATGAGTCATAATCATCTAGAGAGAATATCATTTCATTTGGTTTGTACGGTTATGAAATCGTATTTGAATAAACGAGAGGGAACAAACTTTAGAACAGCAGTTGAAGCTTTTTGAGCCTCAGTTATTCCAGGACTGGAAGCCAGATGAGAAAAAACGTCCCAGAAATGATTCCTGCGTGCAGCCGGACCGGACCGGACCGGACCGGAACATCTCCACCCATCTGTGTGTTCGGACTGACCGTGTCCACAGCGGATTCAAACCTACAGAAACACGACTGGACAGACGCTCAGCACCTTGATGGAGCAGAAAAGCACTGCAGAGCATCATCTACATGACGGGATGGACCGTTTAGAGTCTAATAATCCATTTCAATGGGTGAGATGATCAATAATCCATAAATTCATGTTGTTTTGTGCTGCTGTAGTTACATAAACACTTTGGTTTACTCCGTTTATTTAGAGGCATTTATTGCGGCTGCAGGAATTTTAAAGCTGCTTTCTGCATCTACAACGCTTCACGAGGGATTCAGACGGAGCTCTACTGAAGGCCCAGGTGTGTAACGGTCCGCCACTGGTTTTAGCTAACTTAGGAAATAATAACTGGACGCTTCCTGTTGGGGCGGGGCATCAATCAATAGATAAAATGTGGGAGGAGCAAAGAAAAGTGATGTGGTTTTCTGAACTAAAGGAAACAAAGCCAAGCCGTCAGGACGGACGTGTTGGTCGTTCACCGCCGTTTTTAAACCGTTCTCCATGGGGTCACAGCGTGGTTATCCTGCGGCGTCCCACAGACTCACCTTCTCCATCTCCTGTCTGAAAGTGGAGAACACCTCGTTGCTCTTGGCCAGCGTGCTCTGGAACTCCTCAAACTTGTCCATGTAGAGCGACAGCTGAGAGGAGGAGCAGGAGGAGGAGTTAGTGGAGCGGCTGGCGGCGTTGGAACGGCGCGGCGTGCGAGCTCACCTGCTGCTTCAGCTGGGCCTCCTGCTCCTTCATCATCTCACACTTGCGTCTGGACTCGGTGGCGTCCTTCAGCAGCTGAAGAACCACAGACAGAGCTTCAGAGAGCCGTTCTAGCGGGGAACTGGGGAACAGTAGGGGGCGCTCTTACAAACTCTCTCTCCCGCTGCTGCTTGTCCTCCACCTCCTTCATCATCTCTGTGATTCTCTGCAGCTTGGCGTCCATCAGCTGCTGCTGCAGCTCCTTGTGCTTGAAGACTTTGTCGATGTGCTGAAGGAGAAAGGCTGCGTCAGCAGAAGCTCAGAGGACTGACCTCCTGCACGCCTCCTCAGCCTCACCTCCTCGCGGAGCTCGTACTGCTCGATGAGCTTCTTCAGCTTCTCCGCCAGCTCCATGTTCTCCAGCCTCAGCTTGGCGTTGTGGGAGCTGTGCTGCTCCATCTGCACCTCGATGTCTCCCAGGGTCTTCTGGAAGTGCAGCATGGCCTCCTTCCTCTGCTCCTCGTACTCTCTGGACCTCTGGGCGTTCTCCTCCTGCGGGGAAGGCGGAGCTTAGGGAGGCATTTCTCTTTGTTCCACGGATCCAAGTCCTCCCGGTTCTGAACCCGCACAGGAAAACAAGCGGGAACCACAGGGCCCCTCCCCCGGCCCAACAGCTGGACGACAACAGGAGGCGTTCAAGTGCAGTCAGACTTTGCAGCGGCCCACCTTCAGGTTCTTGTTGTGTCTCTGCAGCTCCCTGCAGAGGCTCTCCAGCTTGCTCCGGGCCAGGATGGCCTTGCTGTGCTCCCCCTGCAGGTGGACCTTCTCCTTCACGATCTGAGCCTGCTTCTTCTGCAGGGCCTTCAGCTGCTTCTGCATGGAGCGGCTCTCCTCCAGCTGAAAACACGGAGAACAGCGTCCTTCACCTGAACCCACCACCCCCCCGAGGAGCGGATCAGACCCAGAGGGGGGAGGCGCCTCACCGAGTCGGCGTACTTCTTGCACAGAGCGGCCAGTTTCTCCTCAGGAGTGGCCAGAGAGTTGAGGGCTTGCATCAGAAGAACCACCTCCTTCCCTGAGGAGAACGACGACAGAACGACGTTCAGAACTGCAGGAGAACAATGCTTTCAGCATCACGTCTACAGGACTACATCTCCCAGCATCCTCCGGTTCATGCTGCAGTCTGAACGGGGGAACGGAGCGGGGTTTGGGACTCACCAAAGGCCTTGTCCTCTGCGGTCTTGGCGTTCCCTCCGGGTTCCAGCTCCGCCTCCCCCAGCTCGCTGGGACTGTCCTCTCTGCCGGGGGTCTCCCCCCTCTCCTCCTCAGAGCAGCACAGATGAAACCCGGAGACCTCCTCCTGTCGACAGTCAGGACAGAACCCCCCCTCCCATCAGCACGCCTCTTCTGGCCTCCAGCTCGTCATACGTTAAGTTTGGGTAGAAAAAAGAGCGCCCAGGCGTTCTCAGAGAGCGTTCTCTGCAGAACATCCAGAACCGCCCAGCAGAATCTGTGTTTGCTGCACAGAAGGAAACCTTCATGCTAATTATGGCTGTATGTAGCTAGCTGCAGTTAGCATTTAGTTAGCTTTAGTTAGCAGTTAATTAGCTTTAGTTAGTAGTTAGTTAACTGTAGTTAACAGTTAGCTGTTAGTTTGAATTAACTTGTATCTGTTAGCTTTTAGTTAACATTTTGGTTAACGGATTAATTAGCTTTGGTAGTAGTTGGTTAACTGTAGTTAACACCAGTTAACTGTTGGTTTCATTAATTTACATCTAAGTAGCTTCAGTTAGCATTTAGTTAGTAGTTAGTTAAGCTTGGTAAGTAGTTGGTTAAGCTTTAGTTAGCAATTGGTTAACTATAATTAACAGTTAGGTGTTGGTTTGGATAACTTACATCTATGCAGCTTTAAGTTAGCTTTTAGTTAGCAGTTAGTTAGCTTTTAGTTAGCAGTTAGTTAACTAGCCAGTTAACAGTTAGGTGTTAGTTTTGATTAACTCATCTATGCAGCTTTAGTTGGCTTTAGTTAAGGCCCGTACACACCAGGACGATTATTCGCTAGCGTTTTTCAACACGTTTTTTCTGTTCACGCAGGCGATTTTAAGCTGACGATGAACAGTGAACGTACAATTTCATTCCTGGCGTTAGATGGCGATTATTGCAAAACAAAATACTCCTGTACACAAGGTAGTAGCCTCTTGTAACTTCGCTTCTTAAAATTAAGCTTTCACTCCAGAAGAAGAAGCGGTATTTCTAGCGATTGTCAGAATCAAACAAAGAAAACATGAATATTTCAAGCACCAGCTGCTCCAACTGATTGCTTGGTTCGAAGACCTATTTTAGGAGTGTCGTCATTATTTCTTGCATCGGTACGGCAAGCCGCTACTTGGCGTCTATCTTCTTCGCGCTGAGCTACATGTGTGTGCTCAGCAAAGACAGTTTTGTGTTTGGCGCCCCCAAGTTGTGTTTACTGTAACTTCGAAGCTCAGACCGCGTGTGCGCCATTCTCATTGATCCGAATAATTCGTATGACTGCGATCAAACCAAAAAAAAAAGCGAACCAGCGTTTTTAAAAGTGTCGCTTGTCGTATTAGCGTTTTTTAGTCGTGTGCACACTCTCGTGGTGCCCGCTTTGTTGTTTGCAGTCACCTTGCCCGGTAGTTAAACGTCGGCGATAATCGTCCCGGTGTGAACAGGCCTTCAGTTGTTAGGCAACTTTAACTAGGAACAAAAACCTGCTCTTGGTTCTATTTTGAAGGTCATCTGGGGTTTTTCTCTAAGAGGCTTTCAAAGCCTCAGAAAGCGTCTCTCAAACTTTAGGAACAAGAGTCAAGATGACCGTTCGAGAACCTTCTCCTGTTCTGGAACCATCCTGGATGAGGTCTTGGTCAGAATCAGTCCAGGTGACCAAGCGTTTGGCTTAGTGGTCAAAGTGGTGAGACGTGGCAGGGTGGGTCCAGAGCAACCCGGGACAGAACCAGAACTCACCTGAGACGGACTGTCCAGGTCAGCTGGAGAATGGCTGCCTCCACCCATGTTTCTGCTCTCCAGATCGATTCCACAGACTGCTGCTGGCTCCATCAGGACTGACCGAAGCTGCAGACCCACACAGACGTTACACCACGCTTTAGTGCTGCGGAACCAAAAGAGTGGGAAACCACAGAGCCAAACCCTTCAGCGAGCATCGCCGCGGTAACCTAAAGCCTTCCAGAAAACATGCGGCGGCATGAGGCGTTCCATTCTCTGTAACCACCTGCCAGCTCCACCGGATGGTCGACCCGGGAGCTGGCAGGAGGTCTGTTCACTCACCTGAGACCGGAAGCTCCCGCGCAGACTTTTTTGGGAACATCAGGAATCTGCTCTACAGTCACGTGATCGACGCCCGCCCAGCTGCTGTGACGCTCAGAACAGCGTGTTTACAGGTGAGAGGATGAGTACACCTGTTAGCTGGTTTATCGCTGAAGTGCTCTGCGATTCACCTGCCGAGGACGGGTCACGTGTTCTTCGCAGATCAACTGCTAACGTAACATGAGGGGAAACCTGCCGTGACGTCATGTCGTCTGAGTCTGAAACCGCGCGCTGGTAATTCCGGGTCAGATTAGCCTTTAACTTTCTTCTAATCATCATAATACCGAGACACACTTTGCGGGCGCAGGCAAACGCGCACCGTTTACAAACGCAGCCGTTAGCCCGCTCGGCTAACACCATGAGAACTTCGACAAACAAGGTCTCCCTTACCGGCGCACTTCGCCCTCGCGCAGGTTACGGGCCCGCGTGGGGTCACGTGGAATCTTCCGCCTCCAAGAGACCACCGGCCCACACCTGCTGGGCGCCGAAGGACTCTCACCTGGATGTTTCCTCGCGGACTGACCGGAGCCGGGACCTGGCGGTGGAGAGCAGCTCTTGCGTCACATCAGTCGCTGTTCAAAATAAAGCTTTGACTTACTGTGTTTGAGAAGTTTAACGCTTAAAATGTTAATCCGAACGGAGACGAAGGACTTTTGTTCTAAAACTGTTCCTCTAAGGAAAAACAATAAAAGAGTCAAACATTTGTGAGTAAGTGTTTGCTGTCAGCAGAGATCATAAAGGTAAACCTGTAACTTTTGATGCTCAGGTTCAGATGGCCTCTGACGGGTCTAAGTGACCCACATCTGTGTTTCTTCAAACCTTTGGTGGATCATCATCATTTTTACCAACAGAAAGCTTTAAAACGAATAGCAACACATGAACACCGACTGTAAATAAAGTGATTTCCTGTCTATGAACATGAACGTAGTCTGAGCATCGGTGGTCTTTCTGCTTCTCTGTCACCAACAGAAACCTCAGACCGCATAGGAATAATAAAAATGCAACTTTTGCTCTTATTTCTGACATTTTTAAATAAAACTAGAAAGTGAAATAAGGGATAAAGCCTCTAAATTAGCCTGTTGAAACCAAATGACAGTAAAAAAAAATGATTTAGCCTAAAAAGTTTGCAGCCATTGACTGAGTCTGTTTATTTAGTCAAACATGTTTCCATGTAAATAAATATTAAATCTAACGGTGAACATTCACGTCTACCTGAGTCCCGTGTGCTCGGTCTCCATGTTCTGCTCTGAGCTGAACATGTTTGATGGAGAATGAAGACAGGAACAGAGATGGAACCAATGAGGGTCTTTAGAGGACAGGACCAGAAAAGACCCCACATGCCATCTGTGAGCTTTACATTTAAGACTTTCTTCAGGAAAAAGAAATCTGCTCCTAAAATGTAAAAAACAAAAGTTGATTGTAGAAATTCTCAATAGTTTTAAATTCACATTGTTTTGAATATTAACTTTTTAAAAATCTAAATAAACGAAGTCAAATTCATCACAAAAGCAGAATCTTGATACAAACTAGTGTAGTTAACATTTCACATCCAGAGCAGTTTAAAACATTTCATCTAAAAAAGAAAATCTTTTTTTTTCCTTCAGCTCCGCTTTTCTCCGTGAACTTCAACCAGGAAGTCGATGCTCCTCCCACCAATGAGCGCGCGCCTCTGTTCTCTGAACACCATTTGATTGGCTGACAGCAGCAGATCCGCGGCTTCCGGCAGCTGATTGGCTGGGCAGAGCGCCACAGACTGGGACCGCCCCCTCCTGGGAGGAGGTCTTCTTCTTCCAGAGGAAAAACGGCAGAATCGAACCCGCGGCGGAAAAACGGCTCGACGCGGGCTTCCGCCGGTCAGACGGGACGTTTCAGCTCCGTTTCGGCTCAGGTTGGTGCTCTCTGCTTCCGCCGATGCCGCCGCGGTTTTCCGGACGAGTCTGGCCGCAGACCGACGACCCCGCAACCGGAGAGCGCGACCGGGCGGGGTCAAAGGTTACGGTCTGCGTCTGCGAGGCTCCAGCCTTTGAGGAAAAGCCCTGTTGCTCTGAAGAAGGAATCAACATCATTCCGGGTGAAGCTGGGGGGTTCTGGCGCCCCCCTCTGGGAGAGCCGCCGACAGGGCTGCACCCCGCATCCCTGCGGCCCCGGGCAGCCCCCACCGGGCAGCCCCCACCGGGCAGCCCCTACCGGGGCCCCTCAGTGGAGGGCCAAGTCCTTGGCTACCGTTTAATATATTTGTGTGCCCCCCCCCCCTCTGCTATGTCTTCAGAGCCTTTGATGTTCTTCAAATCTACATTTATTCATCCCATTTTCTGAAAATCCAGATTTGTTGTAGTCAGAGTTCTGCTTTGTCGTGACGACCATGAACGCATCGCTGGGCAGACTTCATCATGTTGGGCTTTGTACAGACACGCCCCCTCAATCCCTGCAGGTGAATGCCAGAGCCGACCCCACCCGCTGGAGCATTCAGAACCCAAAGGGGCGTGGCTTACATGCAGATGAAGGTGAATTGGGGATCTGGGCTGCAGCTCCTGCAGGAGCCCCCTCCAGCAGGAGCTGCAGCCTCCCCCCCAGCTTCCTTCCTCGGGGCTCCGGTCGCCTATCTTTAGCTGCAGGACCCGGTAATTATGACCGCAGTCGTTTGGCTGGCGGCGCTCAGAGGGGCGGAGCCGGACGTCTGGGGCGTTTCCCCCATCTGCTCTCCAGATGTGGAGGGAGGGGGCGGCGGCTGTCAGGAGCCGCAGAGCAGCTTTTGTCCAACTGACCTTTAGAAACCGTGAGGGGGGGGTCATGTGAACGCCGAGCTGAGCAGCAAAAACATCGGAATGCAATGACCCCCCCCCCCCCACCGCACGTGTTCTCTGTGAAGGCTTTTCTTAGGACCTCCCACCCCCCCAGATCTTTTCACACGGAAGTCAACCAACGCTCCTCGCCACGACGCTCAGAGCGTTGTTCACGTCCCTCTGATCCATCAGGTCGCTGAACTAGAATCTAATACTGGGAGGTTCTGCAGAACTTTGACCCGCTTTGCTGGCAGCATTTTAGCCGATTAGCTTCATTCGTTCTGCTAAAAAGCACAGCAATCCCTGTTTTTCTATGTTACCGGCGGCAACACGGCAGAGGTTCTGTTCGGTACCATCCTAAGTAGAAACTCAGTAGTTCATGTCTGATAACAGAACCAGCTGCTTCTAGCTGAGGTCTTCCTGTAGTTTTGTAGATCTGCTCAAAGAGGCTCCGTGTTCTCTGCTGCCAACTAGTGGTTGGAGGTTGAAGTGGAAAACAAGAGGCAGACGCTGAAGGACGCTCAGAAATAAATATGTTCCTGACAGCATTTTGAATCCATACAAGTGTCACCAAATGAAGTATCGCCATATTTCACCTTATGGATTTTTTCTAACACTTAAAATAAGTGGAGCTATAAAGGAGCTGCTATAGAAGAGTTTACGTTTTGTTCTTGCCAACAGTCCTGAAGACACTAGTGTGAAAGGGGCCGGACTAAAACTGGCTACTCTGATTGGTTAGGGGCTGAAGTGGGCGGGGCATGCTAACGCTCTTCATGCTACAGCAGCTGTGCTGCATCTGGATGCTGGAAACAAGAGGAGCAAATGTTTACGTCACATCGGCCCGGTCCAGAGTCCGTCCCACCCCAAAGCGGTTTCTCTGCTGCAGCTAGCATGTGACCACAGACCCACAACACGACCAAAACACGCACGACCTGGCAACGGATGCAGATCCAAAAGAGCCAGCAGAACCGGGCCTTCCCCTCAGAAACCGTTCAGAACTGCATTCCTGACAAGAACACCAACATGAAGACGCTAGAACCCGTTTTCATTTATGTGGATCATGAATATTTATGTAGAGCTGGTTGCAGATTTATCTGTGTTTGAACTTCTACGCTTCAGTGGTAGAACTATAGAATACTAGAAGTGTCACTTTTATTCTACTGTTGCAGCGATTGGTGACGTTTGAAGGCAGCCGAGGAAAATTGTCAAATTTATAGACGTAATTCAACACCTCAGGAGGAGCAGCACCTCCTCAGGAGGAGCAGCCTAAGGAGGAGCAGCCTAAGTCCACATGAACCCACCTGGGGGGGCTTTGGGTTCTCATTGTTCAGACATAAACACAGGAACTGTTGCGGTGGGGGGGTTTCCTGTGTTTGACTGCAGGATCCTGCAGACCTCCGAGCCAGAACCTCACATGCTGACTTCATTTCCTAGTGACACCCCCCCCCCCCACCACCACCACCACCACCGCCCTCTGCCGGCGAGTGGGGGCGGGGCTCCAGCCTGTCTTGGCTCGGCTGCGGGAACCGGACCGTTGGGGTCATCCGACAGTGTCCTGAGCCCAGAGGGGAAGCTCCTCCCCCTTCCCCGTTCCCCCACCTCCTACCAGGAGAGGAGGAGGAAGGAGGGGCTGACAGAACCAGTCTGGATCAATCACAGTTTTCCTGATCCAGTCTGACGTTCTCCCTCAGACTGCAGATCCTCCAGGAGGTTCCTGCTGTTTGGACTCAGATGGATGGAGATCTTCAGAAGCTTCTTACGGTTCTGTTGGACTCAGTGTCCAACAACATCTTCCTTCTGCAGAGCCATGTCCTCGTGTTCCTCCGGTTCTGTTTTAGCTTCTAAAGTTCTGCATTTCAGCTTTTCTGATCCCCGACCCAGCAGAACATCAGCTGCCAAAGAGAGGCGATAAATGGACTGTGACTCCGCCCCTCGTGTGATGTCACCACCCTCACAAAGCCGACGTGTGAAAAGGATCAGAACAGCCGTCTGGTTCCGGCTTGGTTCTGTTGTTGTGTCTGAGCTTAACGTGTGGTTCTGTTGGGTTTCAGCCCCCGGAGAGGACGATGCTCTCCTGAAGCCACACCCCCACGGCCGTCATGAACCACACCCCGAGCCCCCACCTGCCTGAGGGGGGGAAGGTGGCCGGAGGCGGTCTTCTGTGCAGTCTGGGTCTGGTTTCGGGTTCGGACCGCGGGGTCCGCTCCCCCGACAGCCTGGCCCACACCCCCAGCCCAACCGGAGAGACCCCCAGCTCCAGCCCCCCCCTGCTGCTGTCGCCGGGCCTGGGGAGCTTCGGGCTGGGCTCTCTGGGGGCCATGAGCGAGGGGGCGGGGGCCGACTGGGAGAGCAGGGAGGAGCTGAGGCTGCGGGAGCTGGAGGAGGCGCGGGCGCGGGCGGCGCAGATGGAGAAGACCATGAGGTGGTGGTCCGACTGCACCGCCAACTGGAGGGAGAAGTGGAGCAAGGTGAGCCCGGTTCTGGAGCAGCCGGCATCCTGGCTGGACTTCCCGCTCAGGGCGCGTTCTGGTTTCAGGTCCGTGCCGAGCGGAACCGAGCGCGGGACGAAATCCGGCAGCTGCGGCAGCGGCTGGACGCTCTCACCAAGGAGCTGAGCGGCGTGCGGCGGGAGCGGCAGGAGCTGTCCTCGGAGAACGACGGCCTGCGGCAGCAGGTGCTCCGCCTTAACGCCTCCTCCCCCACCCCCTCTCGCCCCCACGCTGACAGCGGGCCAGACGGGGTCAGCGAGGCAGAGCCAGTAAGAGACGGGGACCTGGACGGACAAACGGCGAGTCAGCAAAAGGTCAGGACTCATCGGGTTCTAACGGGCCGTGGCTGTTTACGGTTGGTGGGAGGGGCTTCAGGAACTGCAGCTCATGCATCCAATCGAAGAAAGACGGGAGCTGTGTGTGTGTGTGTGGGGGGGGGGGTCAGAGTTCTAACACAGATGCTTTAAACTGGTCTAAATAGATCTGCAGATTTCGACACAATAGATCAGACACAAAAGCACAAGATTGTCAAAATAAAAGCATGCCAAGCTGGAAGAAAAATGCAAAAGGTCCGGTATCCGGTTCTGTGAGTGTCCTGATTCAGACTTTGAAGAACCTGAAGGAGGAAGCTCCTCCTCCTCCTCCTCCTGACCTTTATGGAGCGAACCAACACAGCAATCGTCCTGTATTTTCTGGGGTTCTTCTCGGGTTCTGGTTCTGGTCCAGTATCACATGTTGGAAGTAAGAGTTTCAGTAAATGTGTTGATGAAAAGTTTTGAAGGTCCAGTTGAAGATCAGCACCTTCTTTCTGCTCCGCCCTCAGGACCTGGAGCTGCTGGAGTCCGTGCTGCGATCGGGGGCGAACCCCGCCGGCGCGCGCCCCCCCCCTGGTCCAAGCCGGCAGGAGCGCAGTCGGCAGCTGTGGGAGGAGGTGAGCGGCGCCGAGGAGGACCCCGGAAAACTGAACGCGCTGCAGCTACGTCTGGACGAGTCCCAGAAGGTTCTGCTGAAAGAACGAGAGTGAGAGACAGACCTCCACCTGCAGACCACACCCCCAAACAGCTGAGTCACCTCCACCTGCAGACCACACCCCCAAACACCTGACTCACTTCTACCTGCAGACCACACCCCAAACACCTGACTCACTTCCACCTGCAGACCACACCCCAAACACCTGACTCACCTCCACCTGCAGGCCACACCCCCAAACACCTGACTCACCTCCACCTGCAGGCCACACTGGCTCTGACGCCTGTTTCTGTGTTTCTCCAGAGACAAGCTGGCTCTGACCAAGAACATAGAAAAGCTGGAGGCTGAGCTCAGTCTGTGGAAGCTGAAGCACGAGGAACTCAGTAAGAGCAAGCAGGAGGTCCTGAAACAGGTGAGGAGAGGCAGCTGATGCTTCAGTTCTGCCCGGTTCTCCCTCCATAGAACCTGAAAGCTTGGGTTCTACCGCTGGGTCACAAAGATCTCTTTACTCTGCAGCTGAACCTGCTGAAGGAAATCCATCAGGACGAGCTGGGCCGCATGTCTGAGGATCTGGAGGACGAGCTGGGGGCTCGGAGCAGCATGGACAAGAAGCTGGCGGAGCTGCGAGCAGAGGTGGGTGGGGTCGGGGCGCCTGCGTGTAACTGGGTGGATGCATGTGAAGGTGGTGCTCCGGTTCCCCACCAGATGGAGCGGTTGCAGGTGGAAAACGCGGCGGAGTGGGGCCGCCGTGAGCGTTTGGAGACGGAGAAGCTGGCTCTGGAGCGGGACAACAAGAAGCTGAGGGCTCAGGTGGAGGACCTGGAGGAGCAGCTGACCAAGAAGCGGCGGCAAGCCGCCTCCGCCCTCGACTCCGACCTGAAGGCCATCCAGAGCGAGCTGTTTGAGAAGAACAAGGTGAGCCCGACGCCTTATCTGGTCTGCACCAAACTGTGAGTCATCTGTGACTCCGCCCCTCAGTGCGAACACCTTTGACCCCTGTCTGTGAACATTGATGCCATGAGTCTGTGAAACATCTCAGGTTCCCTCCACGTTTGTGGTTCTTGGTTGGTAAAAATTCAAATGAGGGTCAAAACGGTCGTTCCTTTAGAAGAGTTTGATGTGACAGCGCCCCCTCCTGAGGATCCCTCATCCCTGCAGAACCAGTTCAACAGAACCTTTTGGTTTCCCAAAGAGGAGCATCACTAGTCTGCTGCTCCAGAACGGTTCCTGCTAATGCTGCACGGGCGTGCACGTGGGCATGCACGTGGGCATGAAGCCATCATTCCGTCTCTGAACCTTTCAGACATGAACTTCCTCTGCTGCTAAGATCACAGCTGAAGCCCATCCTTCCAAAATCCAGAAGATCTAGAACAGCCCAGAGACGTAACCAGGTCTGACAGGAACCCACAGGAATGCTGAGAAGAACCGTGGAAATGTCCCGGTTCTACCACGACGTGAACCCAGGAAATCAAACCACGACTGCGAAGATGGATTTGTTGCTGAAGTTTTTGTCGGTGCGTAAAAATGTTTGCTAATAAAGAACAATTATGACCGTTTTTTATGGACGGACAATACTCCAGCAACGTCCAGGACGTCCAACCAGGACGAACTGCCACGGAGAGCATGAAGGAACCATAGAACCCTCTTGAGTTGTTCTGCGCGTCCACCAACAACACTCTGTGTTGTTGGTGGACGGTAACGGGATGGAACACCGCCACCTGCTGGGCGACACGAGGTTCTTCAGACGATGGTTGATGCAGGAACTTTCTTCGTCTTCACAGGAACTCGCGGATCTCCGTCACGTCCACACGAAGCTGAAGAAGCAGTTCCAGGAGAAGACCACCGAGCTGGCCCACGCCAACCGGCGGGTGGAGAGCCATGACGCCGAGGTGAAGAAGCTTCGTCTGCGGGTGGAGGAGCTGAAAAAGGAGCTGGGACAGGCGGAGGACGAGGTAGGAGAACCTCAGACACCCTCCAGTCACCTGGATGCCGGAGACGTCTGAGATTCCTGGTTCCTTTCAGCTGGACGAGTCCCACAACCAGACCAGGAAGCTGCAGAGGTCTCTGGACGAGCAGGTGGAGCAGGCGGAGAACCTGCAGGTCCAGCTGGAACACCTCCAGTCCAGGTCAGACACCCACACCCAAGCTTTCCCGTGACAGCAGTTGGATCTTCAGCAGAAAATCTTCCCCTCATGAGTTCTGTGCCGTTCCGTTCCATCAGTGGTTGCTTCAGACCATCATTTTCTCATAGATTAGCGCCCTGCAAATATTTCAGCCAATCACGAAGCTGCTTTTGATCTTAGGACAAGTGGGTGTGGCCTTAGTCAGAGGAAAGGACCGCCCATCTTTGCTTGTTGGTTACATTATCTGCACTTTGTTTGCTTCTTCTCCTGCATGGACCTGCTGACCCCCCCCCGTCCTCCTAACGTCCTGCTCTGTGTCCGTCAGGCTGCGGCGGCAGCAGCCCAGCCCCGCCCTCTTTGGGAAGATGAGAGCCGCTCGCTTCAGTCCAGAAAACCCAGCGGGGCAAGGCAGCGATGTGGACGAGGAGGAGGAGGAGCTACAGACGGCGTGAACTCTGACCCTTCTCCAGAGGAACATCCTCACCGCACAAACACTGCCACTTCCTGTGGGGGAGGGGGCGCGCCTCCGTCCTCTTTTGTTCACCAGAACAAAATCCAGTTCAGGGACAAACAGACTTTTCAGTTTTTGTTCATCACCTGTCAACCCGCTGAGTGAGAGCAAAGCGGCTGAATGCTGAGCCGGCGTGTGATTGGCTAAGGTGCACTTAGCCAAATTCAAGCTAGCTAAATGCTACATTAGCAAAAAAAAAGCCTCATAAATGATGAGTTTTCTGTTTTGTTGAGATTTTTAAAAATCCTCTTTCTTTATTTTAATGGTGTTGAAATCAAACAGACGCCTTTGATTTTCTGTTCAAACATTTGTGAACATAAACTGTTGTTATAGCAATAAATAGTAGTTTCATCACCACTGTCGCTTAGCAACAAGCTTCACCAATGCTGGAACGGGACCAAGACCTTTGTACCAACGGACTCTGGAGTATGACCGTATTTATGTGGCTGTGGACTGTTTTTGTACACGTGAAGAACATGTTTAGCTTCGTTTTTGTATCCGCTTCATAAACTGAAGAAAGAAACGACTTTGTCTTTTCTGTCAAACGTCTGACTCTGGAAATGTTTCCACTTAAATGTCTTGAAGGTCGGAGTTTAAGGTTCTAAATGCTGAACATTTAACCCTTGTTCTATCTTAGATGACCCCCCCCCCCTTACATTGAGGTGTTCCCCCTACCATGACAAAGGTGGATAAAGGTAGAAAGATTTCATGTAATCCATGGACACCAGTGAAGATCACAAATCATTGAAGAAAAAAGGTTCAGAGCTCTGTCTAGTGGGTCTAGATGACCCCACTGTCTAGTGGGTCTAGATGACCCCACTGTCTAGTGGGTCTAGATGACCCCACTCCCAACGTTAGAGTCCCTAGGATATTGTAGTAGGTTTAGGGATGTCATCTGGACTTGGTTTTATAGTTGGAAGACGTCTCACCTCTTATCCAAGAGGCTTTGTCAATTCTGAATTAGCTGGTCTAAGAACTGGTATATATGCGCTCATGGGGGAGGAGTCAGACCTGAAACTGGAGGTGTTGTCCACTTAGCCTACATGGTTTCGGGTCGTTAATAGTCCTTTGTCCTCAGCTGGGGGTTGGGGAGCCAGTGACTCCCTCTCCAAATTGGTCGTCTCTTTCAGCGGTTAACGACTCAGGTGGAAGTGGTTTGGTTTGTTTAGGTTTCAGAACACTGCCGTAGATGGATGGAAGAATAAACCTGAGACCACCGTTCTTATTAAGAGAAGCTTTATCCTTTTGACAAAGATGGCTACTTTTTCTTTTTTTTCCTTCCAGCTTCAAAACCAAGTCCAGATGACATCCCCTAAACCTACTACAATGGAACCAACCTGGATGAATGAGTCTTCATAGTCAAGTCCCTAGGATAGTTACTGGAACCCCCCCCCAACAGAAAGATCTGAAACACGGACCAATCACACTCCTGCTGTGTAGAATGTTTTCATGGGCTGAGATGGAAGCAGAGGAACGACAGAGGGAACATTTACAAAGGAGAACATGCAAACGCCACACAGAAAGAACCCAGTTGGGATTTGAACCAGGACCTTCTTGCTTTGATGTGAGCGTGCAGACCGCTACACCATCTTGCACTACTTGTGAGGAAACCTGCAGCTCCTCCTCCTCAGATTCCTTTGATCAGGAGCAGATTCCAGGAGCTGCAGATGTTCCTCCCGGTTCCTCTGCCGGATGGGGGCTGGCTTTCGGGTGGAGGGGAACCTCCCCGTTCCTCAGCTGAGTGGAAACAGACGAGAAACGTTAGCAGAAGACATGAGTCCGCTCCTGCTGCTCGTCCTCTGCAGCTCGGCCGTGGCGTGGGGGCGGAGGGACCGCTACACCAACCACTGGGCCGTCCAGATCCTCGGGGGTCCGGATCAGGCGGACGCGGTCGCAGCCAAGTATGGATACAGGAACCTGGGACAGGTACGGGTCTGTCACAGATCCTCGGAGGTTCCACCAGCCAGAGAGGAAGAGTGGGTAGAAAACGAGGAAGAAGAGGAAACCGACTTCAGAGACGCGTCATGAAACTGTTCCCTCCGCAAACATTCATAGATGTTTCAGGACAAAACTGAGAAGCTTCTGAAAACATCTCATACCTGACGTTAGTTTCTGATCAGCAGATGTGTAGCCGTGCAGATGTGCAGCCGTGTAGATGTGCAGCCGTGCAGATGTGCAACTGTGCAGATGTGCAGCTGTGCAGATGTGTAGCTGTGCAGATGTGCAGCCGTGCAGATGTGCAGATGTGCAGCCGTGCAGATGTGCAGCTTTACTTCTGTGAGAAACGACTCGAACGGCTTTTAGATCTGCAATAGTTCCAGATTGTTAGTCTGTAAATAAAAAGGTTCAGTTGGTTTCTGAACATTATAATGGGGGGGGTGTTAAGAACTAACAGATTCCAGACTCTTGCAGCTCAGTCTTGATTGACCCCCACCCCCCCCTGCAGCTGTGTGGGCGGAGCCACATTCTCATTTTGCAGGTCTTGTGTTTGGGCAGATCGGGGGTCTGCAGGACCTCTACCACTTCCACCACAGCGGGGTGGTCCGCAGAGCGACCCTCCCCCACAGGGGCCCCCACAGCCTCATCCACCTGGACGCACAGGTGAGAGTCCAAACAGTCAGGGCGGGGCCGAATGGGGCTCGTCTCAGACCCGGTTCTTCAGAGTTGTGTGGACGAGCGGACACCAGCTTCTTCCTCTGTTTCCTGTCTGAACGGGTTCTTCCTCTGAAGGTGGCGTGGGCCCAGCAGCAGCTGGTCAAGCCAAGAGTGAAGAGGATCGCCCAAACAGACCCCGCCTTCCTGGGCTTCAATGACCCTAAATGGTCCAGCATGTGGTACATTGTAAGTGGGGTCCACCGCGGTTCCTCCTCCAAACCTCCGGATTCCTGACGCCTGTGGTTTCCTCAGAACTGTCAGGACGACGGCGGTCGCTGCCGCTCCGACATGAATGTTCTGGCGGCCTGGCAGAGGGGCTACACCGGCAGAAACGTGGTGGTCTCCATCCTGGACGACGGCATTGAGCGGAACCACCCTGACCTGAGCCAGAACTACGTAGGAACACCCCCCAGCATGGAGATCCAGGCAGGTTTGGGACACCAGAACCTTCCTCACCGGGCTTTGTTCTGCAGGATCATCTCGCAAGTTATGACATCAACGGGAACGACCACGACCCAACGCCACGTTACGACTCCCGCAACGAAAACGTGTAAGATGGACGGAGTCCTGCAGGGCTCTCCCTCAGGAACCACTCAGGTTTCCCAGCTGCAGGTTCTGCTGGTTGGGGTGGGGCACAGGGGGCGGAGCTCCAGGCTGCAGCACATTATTGGTTGAGGAGAGCCTCCGTACTGTGGGCCGAACCCAAACACGTGACAGTGAAGGACGTTTACCGTCAGAACGTCCGTGGGCGGGGCTTCTGCTCAGATAAGGGAGGGGCAGCAGCATGACCATAAGGGGTGGAGGGACGATGCAGGACGACTAAACCTAGAGCTTCTAGCGGTTATCGTAGTGACCTCCTAGAGCAGGGGGGGGGGGGGGCAGGATGCAGGCCTGGTGGGCCGGTGTCCGGCATGTTTTCCAGCCACCTGCCACTGAAGCTCCTTATTGGCTGAACTCACCTGATCAAGGTGATCAACAGCAGATGAGGCAGGGATTCTGGAAAATCAGCAGGAGGCCGGCCCCCCAGGCCTGGATTTGGACCCCTGTTCTAGAGGAATCCTCTTCAGTCTAAACAGAGCTGGACTTCTGAGAAGCTCTGCGGTCCCACAAGAACCAACCAGAACCAGAACACCAACCTCCACACAGATCCTGATCATGAAGGTCACGCTGTGACCTGGGCGGGAAAGTGGAGCCGAGCGCTAACGGCTAATGCTAGCTGCGCAGCAGACGCAAACTTCTGCTCCGTCGGTTCTACAGGAATGAAGATCAGAACAGCGGCGCTGGTCCAAACGCCACCGTCTCCTGGTTCCTCTGAGAGGAACGCCCCGTGGAGCTCCTGAACATCTGACGCGTTAAAGAACTTCCTCAGAACCAGAACTTTCTTCTGTGGCTCCATGTCCCGGTCCTGCCTGGACCCACGAGCCTCTGGGACGTCTGAGTTTCTGTTTCCTCTTTTCACATGGAGACATGGAACCAGGTGTGCGGGGGAGGTGGCAGCAGCGGCCAACAACTCGCAGTGCATCGTGGGAATCGCCTACAACGCTCACATCGGAGGTCAGTCCAGCCGCTGTTCTCCACACTTTGAAGGTTCCTGCTGCGGCTTCAGAACGCGGCGCCAAAGTTTCAGCAGAACCGGAATGGGTCCAGCCGATGGGGGCCAGGGAATCAGGTCCAGGTTAAACGTTTCCACTTCTTTCCTTCAGATGTAAATGCTAACCAAAGGTAGAAACAGTGATGAAGGCCAGAATTCACACGTTTAGCCTTTCCAAACACCAGGCCGTGGACAGAACGACCAACGGCGTGCTCGCTGTTTTCCCCAACAAAGACCGAATCCACTCCATTAAAGGAGTTTCCGTCAATGCAGCAGCCGTCACTCCGTCCTGATTGAAGAGTGGGTGGAGTCTGCTTTTGCGTCCAGACCAACACACAGCTGTTCTGCAGTGACATCACTGCCACGCCCCCAACGTTCCTTTGGCCTAGAGGCTGGTCTCTGCTCCTCGGCGGGTCTAAATAACCCCAGGGGTGAGCAGGACCGACCCGTACCTCAGACGGTCACGCCAGCGATGGCGAGCGAACAGCATCCTACAGGTTTAGTCCACATTGATGGTGAAGTAAAGTGTTCGGTCATTAGTGGGTGTTTTAGTGGGGATCTACGGCAAGCCAAAGAGGACATTGTTTTCAAAAGGTCTCCTAAAGAAACGCGTTTCCTATTTTAAACATAGTTGATGGATTTTACAGAAGCTCCTCCCCCAGTGATTTAGGGAACACAGAACCTTTTTTAATTTGAAAGGATTTTTCCAGATCATGAGAAAGTTTTCATATTATTTTGAAAAACTCGTTTCCTAAATGGGATGTTTTCCAGTCAGGAATCAAACTGCAGTTCTGTTGGTTGGATCCATGCAAAACCACTTCAGTAAGGTTCCCATCAGAACCCGTGGTTCTGTTCGGGTTCCTCCAGCTGGTTCAGCGGCTGAACTGCTGCCTGCAGGGATTCGGATGCTGGATGGAGATGTGACCGACATCGTGGAAGCCAAATCCCTGGGGATCCGCCCGGACTACATCCACATCTACAGCGCCAGCTGGGGGCCGAAGGACGACGGCAGGACGGTGGACGGGCCGGGGCCCCTGACCAAGCAGGCCTTTGAACGAGGCATCCAGAAGGTCCTCTTTGGGGTCCGTCGGTGACGGAGGCTGTGGAGCCGGCGCTCATGGCTGCGTCTTCCTGCAGGGCCGCAGAGGCCTGGGCTCCATCTTCGTGTGGGCCGCGGGGAACGGGGGCCGGCAGGCGGACCACTGCTCGTGTGACGGCTACACCAGCAGCATCTACACCATCACCGTGTCCAGCACCACCGAGAACGGGAACAGGCCGTGGTACCTGGAGGTCTGCAGCTCCATCATGGTCACCACCTACAGCAGCGGAGAGTTTCACGAGAGGAAGATTGTGAGTCCGCTTGGATTTGGACCAACAACCGCACCCTGGTGTTCACGCCGAGGCGATTCCCCGCAGGTAACCACGGATCTGTGGCAGCGGTGCACCGACGGCCACACCGGAACCTCCATCTCTGCTCCCATCGTGGCCGGAGTCATTGCTCTCGCCTTGGAGGCCAAGTGAGTCGAGTTCTGCGAGGAGGTCAGAGGTCGACTCGCTGAGCGTCAGATTTCAATCTCCTATCAGTGGCTGCTAGATTTGGGACAGGAAACCGGTCCGGAGCATCTGGGACCAGCTGCTTCTCTGCTTCCTGCAGTTTTCTGCTGAGCTGGAGGGACGTGCAGCACCTGCTGGTGAAGACGTCCAGACCCGCCCACCTGAAGGCCGAGGACTGGAAGACCAACGCTGCAGGACTCACAGGTGAGACTCCGCCCACCTCAGCTCTGGGCTGGAACGGTCTGAGCAGCAGAACTTTGCTGCTCTGTCTCAGTCAGTCACCTGTACGGCTTCGGCTTGGTGGACGCCGACGCCATGGTGATGGAGGCCAGGAGGTGGAGGCCCGTTCCTCCTCAGCACACCTGCAGTCAGGTGTCAGGGCGGCGCAGCAGGTGAGCAGAACCCCCCCGCCCCTCTCGTTCTTTAGAAAGAGCAGAACCATCTGCAGCTTCAGAACTTCATTGTAGCTGGTTCCTTCAAACCCAGATTAAAGCACTCCAGTCCTGGTCTGGTCCTGGTCCTGGTTCAGTCTTGATCCAATCTTGATCCTGGTCCAGTCCTGGTCTGGTCTGGACCTGGTCTGATCCTGATCCAATCCTGGTCTGGTCTAGTCCTGGTCCAGTCCTGATCCTGGTCCAGTCCTGGTTTGGTCTGGGGTCCTTGTCCAGTTCTGGTCCTTGTCCAATCCTGGTCCTGGTCTGGGGTCCTGGTCCCGGTTCAGTCCTGATCCTGGTCCAGTCTAGTCCTGGTCCGATCCTGGTCTGGTCCTGGTCTGATCCTGGTCCAATCCTGTTCTGGTCTGGTCTAGTCCTGGTCCACTCCTGATCCTGGTCCAGTCCTGGTTTGGTCTTGGGGTCCTGGTCCAGTTCTGGTCCCGGTCCAGTACTGATCCTGGTCCAGTCTAGTCCTGGTCCAGTCCTGGTCTGGTCCTGGTCTAGTCCTGGTCCAGTCCTGATCCTGGTCTAGTCGGTCTGGTCCTGATCCTGGTCCAGTCCTGGTCTGGGGCTGTCCAGTCCTGTTCTGGTCTGATCCTTGTCAGTCAGATCCCGGTCCTGGTTCAGTCTGGTCCAGTTCTGAGCCAGTCCAGTCCTGAGTCCTGGGCTGGGGTCCTGGGCTGGGGTCCTGGGCTGGGGTCCTGGTCTGGGGTCCAGCAGAACCCCCCCCCGCCCCTCTCGTTCTTTAGAAAGAGCAGAACCATCTGCAGCTTCAGAACTTCATTGTAGCTGGTTCCTTCAAACCCAGATTAAAGCACTCCAGTCCTGGTCTGGTCCAGTCCTGATCCAATCCTGATCCTGGTCCAGTCCTGGTTTGGTCTCTGGTCTGGTCTGGATTTTCTGATCCAATCCTGGTTTGGTCTGGTCTGGTCCTGGTCTGATCCTGATCCAATCCTGGTCTGGTCTAGTCCTGGTCCAGTCCTGATCCTGGTCCAGTCCTGGTTTGGTCTGGGGTCCTTGTCCAGTTCTGGTCCTTGTCCAATCCTGGTCCTGGTCTGAGGTCCTGGTCGGTTCAGTCCTGATCCTGGTCCAGTCTAGTCTAGTCCGATCTGGTCTGGTCTGGTCCTGGTCTAGTCTGGTCTGATCCTGGTCCAATCCTGTTCTGGTCTAGTCTACTCCTGGTCAGTCCTGGTTTTGGTCTGAGGTCCTCGTCAGTTCTGGTCTGGTCTGGGGTCCTGGTCAGTTCTGGTCGATCGGTGCAGTCCTGGTCAGTCTAGTCCTGGTCAGTCTGGTCTGTCGTGTCCTGGTCTAGTCCTGGCCAGTCACGGTCCTCAGTCCAGTCCTGGTCCGGTCCTGGTCTAGTCCTGGTCCAGTCCTGATCCTGGTCCAGTCCTGGTCTGGACTGGTCCAGTCCTGGTCTGGTCCTGGTCTAGTCCTGGTCCAGTCCTGTTCTGGTCTGATCCTTGTCCAGTCCTGGTCCGGTCCTGGTTCAGTCCTGTGGTCAGTTCTGGGCCCGGTCCAGTCTGGTCATGGTCTGGGTCTAGTCTGGAGTCCTGGTCAATCCTGGTCCTGGTCACGGGGTCACTGTCCCAATCCTGGTCACGGTCTGGGGTCAGGTCTGGTCTGGTGCTGGTCTCAATCCTGGTCCGTCCGGTCCTAGTCTGGGGTCCTGGTCCAGGTTGTTTCACGTTTGGCAGTTTTTCTTTTCCTCTAAAACGTTGTAACCTTTTCCGGGTCGTCTCCTCGTCTGGATGTGCTGCTCAGACGTTTGGCCTCATTCTTCTCCTTTGGTTGGTTGGCGCCCCGTTGGCGCGTGTAGGTTCTCCCTAGATGTGGTGAACAGGAACCGGAAAGGAGCTGCAGAATGAACGGGTCATCCGTGTTCCAGGCACATCCATGCAGGACTGCGCCTGAACAGCAACATCACCGTCTGGATGTTCAGGGCCCTCAGCCTTGCGTCCAGCACCTGGAGCACGTGAGGTGCGTCAAAGTGCTGCTGCTTCATCCGCAGCGAGAGAGACCTTGGAATGGGCTCATCTCGGCTGACAAGGTCAACTGCTGGCAGAAAGGTGAGGCAGGGGCCGGATCTGAAGTCCTCAGAAGGCGGCTCCACCCGGTTCACGCTGCATTGGACGGCAGCTGGAACATCATCTGCTTGTCTGAAGATCCTCTGGGTTTCATGATCCTGGGACTTCGAGCTCTCCACGGACCTCACCAGGGCTTGCGGTGAGGATCTCTCTGATCTTCTTCCTCAGGTTACTGGACAGCTCCAGCGAGGGCTTCAGGAACTGGGAGTTCATGACCGTCCATGGGCAGAACTCCCAAGCGATGCATTGGACCGCAAGTCCAAAGACACTCCGTCCAAACTTATAACCTAGAGGTTTTGGGTAAGAGCCTGGACCTCATCCAAATATTATCATCATCATCATCATCATCATCATTGATCTCATGTTAACAGAAACCTGGAAGGAATGGACTTTGATCCTTTATGGCTCCTCTCAGAGTCTATACCAGGACCCTACTGCTCCTCCCCCTCGTTCAGGAGAGCTGGAGATCCCGGAGGAGCCAGAGGAGGAAGAGGAGGAAGAGTACAACGGTGAGAAAACTGATGAAGTGATCAAATGATGTGTTCAAAAAAGGTGTTCAGTCAAAGACAGCCCCCACCTTCTGCCTCTCTATTTGAAGCAAACCAGGAAGTCCTGAGGTGATCATGTGAGTCTATCCAAACAGGAATGTATCGTCTGCATAGAGTTACACTCTGTGCTTTCAAAGGTCCCTCCTCTCCAGTTTCTGAGTTACTCTAAATTCAGAGAGGACACATTGATCTGTCGTCTCAGCTGTTACTTGGTGAGTTTGGACTGACTCGAGGGGATGATGGGAACTGTTCTGGTCCAGGCCCGTGCCACAGAGAATGTGGAGATCGGGGCTGTGATGGTCCAACAGCTGAGCCTGCCGGAACTGCAGCCACTTCAGTCTGGCCAGCTTGAAGCGAGGCAGGTAGAGAGAAAATGAGGTGCGATTCTTGCCTGTTGAGCTGGGGCGGTCCTGACTGACTCTGCTCCCAACACCTGCGGTTGAAGAACCTGCGTTCTCAAAAGTGTCAGGGAACCTACAAGAACGAGACGTCCCGCCTCTGCCGGCGCTGCTTCAGAGGCTGTGAGACCTGCGGCGGACAGTCGGCGAGGGACTGCCACCAGTCACCAGGAGAGGCCAGCCACCCTGGCCTTCTCACCTCCAGCTGCTGGACACCTGCCCCGGGACTTCCAGATGAAAGTGAGTATGGCAGGGCTGAAACGTGGAGTCAGAACTGCGGCAGATGTGGTTCTGACACTGGAGAGCGATGGATGATGAAGAGGAGGTGAAGGAGTCTGATGATCACGGAGACCTGGGCTCAGGAAAAGATCTGAGGATGTTCGATGCTTCCATCCCGCTCATCATCTGCTTCTTCCACACATGCAGGTCTTTAACCATCTTCCTGTCCTAAGATCCAATTTTGGAGGCTGGTTCTGAGGACCCTGCTGTAAGAAAAGTCATGACCTCATCCAGACCATACCTACTGGGTTCAGTCCTCTGGTGTAGAACCTTAGTGAGGACTACGGCCAAAACTGAGCCGCCGTGTTCCTCAGTGAGATGTTTTTAACCTGAGACCAGCAGGGGACCACAGAGAGTCTGGGCAGCTTCAGCCTAAAGCCGCTGTAGACCTTCTGGAGTTAAGTTCCAACTACTGACAGGTTCCAATTCATACATTCACAGAAAAAATCTGTTGTCACGTCCAACCAAGATGGGGCTTTGAATGGTCCCAAAACCAGCTGCAGGTCACATGACCACAGCGTTGGTCCATCTCTAAAGGAACTGCTCGGTACCATCACCGGTGCCAGAACATCATCCAGCCTCTGGTTTCATCTGCAGAACTTCCTTTTCCTCTCCGACCGTCTGCTCAGGAACGTTTGGTTCCGAGTCGTGGTGATTCCACAGAAACCACAGTATCTTCATCTTCTGATTTGTCTTCCTCACTGAACATGCGACTTCTCTGAATCATCTCCGTTTGTAATCAGGATTTTACCGTAAAGATCCGGTGATTTTCCCCGAGTTCTACCAGCTAACTCCAAAGCTTGAACATTGTTTAAAAAGATGATGTTTCCTTCTTCACTTTGATGAAGATGAAGGCCTCTGTGGCCAGCTCTTCCTTCAGGCTCTGGGTTTCTAACATCGTGTTGCAGGTCAGCGGCGCTGCATGGAGTGTCATGCCAGCTGCATGGAATGTGTCCAAGTCCGGACGCGTTGCGGCCTGTCACCATGGTTACAGGTACATGAAGACCACCTCCGGGCTGTGAGCCTGTGAGGAGCAGCCGGTAACGGCCCGTACGCTTCAGTCTGGCAGGGATGGCGTGCGTCCCTGAGTCTTGGCGGCGGGACCTTCTTCCCGCGATGGAGGAGCTGCGCTGCGCTCATGCCCTCCTCCTGCAGGGCGATGCTCAGGTGTGAGGCTGCAAGGGTCCCCTGGCCCGGCGTCAAGCGACCTCCGAGCTCTGGCCTCACTGTGTTTCAGGGCCAGGGGCGGGGCGCTGTCTGCGCTACTTGTGAGAAGGCTACCTGCAGCAGGAGTAGAGAGTGTGTCACTTATTGCTCGCCGGGTTTCTGCGGGAGAGAAGCGGCGAGACTCCTCATCAGATCTGTACCAGGTGGGTGAGCAGTGCAGATCCTGCAGAGAGGGGTTCTGGTTCTGCTGTTCTGGTTCTGCTGTTCTGGTTCCGCATCTGCAGTTCTGGTTCCGTGTCTGCAGTTCGTTCCGCGATCTGCAGTTCTAGTTCCACAGTTCACGGTTCGCGTCTGCAGATTCCTGGATTTCGTCTACGATTCTGGATTTCCCTAGTTCTGAATTCCCGCGTCACTGCAATTTTGGTCCGCGTCTGCAATTCTGGATTTCACGCTATTTTGGTTCTGCGTCTGCAGTTCTGGTTTCAGCGTCAGCGATTCTGGTTCCGCAATTCTGGTTCTGGTTCCTGATTCTGGTTCTGCAGTTCTGTGCCATATTCTGGTTCTGCGTCTGCAGTTCTGGTTCTGCAGTTCTGGTTCTCGTCTGCTGCAATTTTGGTTCTGCGAATTCTGGTTCGTCTGCAATTCTAGTTCAATCTGCAGATTCTGGTTCAGCGTCTGCTCTGGTCCCGCGTCTGCTGCTCTGGTTTCGCGTCTGCAGTTCTGGTTCCACAGTTCTGGTTCGTGTCTGCGATTCTGGTTCGCGTCTGCAGTTCTGGTTCCCACAGTTCCTGGATTTCCGCGTCTGCAGTTCCTGGTTCGCGTCACAGTTCACGGTTCGCGTCTGCTGTTCTGGTTCACGTCTGCTGTTCTGGTTCCACAGTTCTGGCTCTTTGTTCTGGTTCCGCGTCTGCATTTCTGGTTCTGCTGTTCCGGTTCTGCTGTTCTTTAGTTTAGCTTTGTATGGAGACCAGTGCATTAATGAACATCTGCAAACAATGATAGGCGTAAACATATGGATTATAGCAATGATGCTAATTTGCATCCCATAGTCCCCTAGGCAGAAACATAAAACAGGACAAAACAAAAGACAGAATCACAGATACAATAAGAACACAAGAAGGTGGTACATTATGAGAGTTAAAAGTCAGTGGTTACAGGACTGTTTGCTTTCAGCCACTGTGAGCTGTGTTTTGAAGGTCTGTTTTGACCCTCCACAGTCTTGCAGTAGAGGAGCTGTCCCAGAGTTTACTGGCCTTTACAGAGAGAGCGTTTTGTCCAAGGCTGTTTTTCTGGATGGAACCTCACAGTCCCCTCGAGACGAGGCCCTAGTCCTGAGAGCGCTGTGAGCCCTTTTTTTTTTAAAGTCAGACATGGGGGGCGGAGCAAGTCCATATAACACACCACATACATCAAACAAGCGAATTTAAAAATTTTAAAGTTCTAAAAGCTTAACAACTTGTACTTTTTCAAGATATTACAAACATGGAATGACATTGATTTTCTATATAAGTTGTAGTGATTTTTTTGTAAAAAAAGTGATTCTAGGGGTTTTGCTGCGTATTTACCACGCCAAGGACCAACATAATGCAGTATTCAATATGTGATGAATCATTGAATGCAGAAACATTCTAACCCAGCTCAAGTGTGTTATGGATAGTGAAGTATTTGTTTAAAATTATTCAAAATTGAATTTACTGTGTCGATATTTTTAATATGGCTCTTGAAGCTTAGAGTTGAATGCAGAGTCACACCAAGATACTTAAATTTAGAGACAATTTCCAGTTCCTGTCCTTTAAAAAATATACCTGAATGGTTCATGTCCAATGGTTGTAGTGAACATCATACAAACAGTTTTAGTTGTATTGTTAACAATGGCAGATTTGAAAGCCATTCATTTACAGGAACCAGAACTGAAGAGTAAGAATAGAGGCTGCTTCTTGAATATTTTTTGCGCTAGTGAAGATGACAGCATCATCAGCATACATTTGAAATTCAACATTACCACATGTGTTTGGCAAAACAATAAGGCCCAAGTATTGATCCTGGTAGACCAACAGGGACATCTAAGAAGTTGATTTGTATTAATACAAACCACACTGTTTTCTGAATTCTAGATATGATTTTATCCACTGAATTGCGTCCATTGAAAAGTTGAAATATGTTATTTTACCCAAAAGAATCTCATGATTCACTGTGTCAAATGCCTTTTTAAGATCGAGAAATACAGCGCCGATGCAAGGATTAGAATCCAACATGTGTTTGATCTTTTCTATAAATATAGACAGTTTGCAAACTCTGTTTGAATGATGTTCCACGAAAACCAAAATTGCATTGGATGTAAAGAGAATGGTCTTTATTTAAATGCTCATTTATCAGTTTTATTATCCACTTCTCCAGCAACTTTAGAGACTAGGAAGGATACTGATCGGTAATAATTGGCTATGTTGAACTATCACCAGATTTAAAAATTGGGTGACAGTAGCCATTTTCCAAGACAATGGCACATATTTTTGTTTAAATGAAGTGAAACCATGTGTGTTATTGGTAGAGAAGTAAAGGATTCTTTGCATGGTTTGATGATATTTGTATCCAGCCCATGGACATCCCTTGGCTTTAAATTTTTAATGAGCAATAATTTTAGCAACATCAGCTCTGTGATTTCTTTTAGAGAAAAAACTGCAGGATTAATAGGTCACAGCAGTCAAGAGTGAGTTCTTGAAACATTTCTGTTATCTCCTTAACTGAGTTAATGAAAAAATGGTTAAATTCGTTTAAGTTAGAGCAGTTGGATTGGTTCCATTACATTGTTAATTGTGGGCGCTCAATATTTTGTTTAGTCATTCACTTCTTTGCCAATTAATTTATTAAGATTTTGCCAGATCTTCTTGGCATTTCCCTTTGCTTCAACAATAATATCCATGAAGAATTTTGCTTTGTAACACCACTTAAACTTTCGTTACTTTATTTCTTAAATGCAATTTGTATCTATCTGTAGTGAGGCCAGTTTGTAATGATTTTTTAAGTTGTTCATCTCGATCCTTCATTATTTTTCTACAGTCATCATTTAACCATGGTATGAGTTCCGCTTTCTCTTATGTTGTTTTACTGTTCTGGTGAAATCTGATAAAATTTCATTTATTTTTGCGAAAAACAAATTGCTAGAAGTTTCAATGTCCATGCTTTGTATTGTTTCACTCCAGTCAGTCCTTTGCAAAGCTGCCTCCAGATTTTGCATTTGAGTTTTTGGGATTGTACTGTAAGCTGTGAGTCTATGTGACTCATGACGTTTTTGTTAGCTTCCTTGAGAAAAAAATAGCATTATGATCCGATAACCCAGTCATATAGTTAAAAGTCTTAGTGATTCTTTCAGGCTGGCTTGCAAATAGTAAATCTATAAAAGTGTTTTTGAGTGTGAGGTTATCCGGTGGGTTGTTTTATTAATTGTGTGAGGTCAAAATGGTCAGTTACTTGTTTAAGATGTTTTTCTAATCCTTTCATTCAGTTTATGTTAAAATCTCCAACAATTATTATCTCTTTATAGTAATCGCGATGATTAAGAAGACATTTTAGTTCATCATAAAAATCCAATTTACTAGATGGTTTACGATATACACAAATTAAGCTAAATGACATGACAGTTGAGAGTGAGATATTCACGCCAATACATTCAATAATCTCATCTTCAATATATAATCCAATGACATTTTAAACTGCTTTTGACATACAATAAAACTCCTCCACCCTGCCATGTGTCCTCCCGCATTCTGTAAGCGTTATACTCAGGTATAGATTATTACTGCATCCTGAAGAAGATGTCAACCATGTTTCAGAAAGACCGAGAAAGTCAATGTTGGAGTTGCACAATAGGTGTTCCAGCTCTTCGTGTTTGGATGCCATACTCCGTGTGTTTATGTATCACCCAACAGCCCTTTTTAGGTTTGGCACAGGTCCCAAATTGTCCTTGCCTGGTTTAGGTATGAAAAATCTTTGTAGACCTGTGTCTTCTTAACACGGTTCTAGTTTCTTCATTACTTTTACCACATCAGAAGTGGGTAAAGGGTGTAATGTACAGCACTCACCAATCGATGTTCCTCTAGTGCACACATTTGGCTGTGTCTCTGGTAAATTTGGTGATGGTCGGGCTGCCTGTAGTGGTTCAGCTAGCTGTGGTGGTAATCCATCTTGCAGTGAAGTAGGACCAGCCAAGGATTAGTGGTGAAATCCAGCAGGCTGTAAGTAGGCCCAGCTAGCAATGTAACGATGGCCTGGGTAACTGTAGCTGTAGCCAAGGCTGGTGTAGATCTATTCCAGCCAGCCGAAGGCCAGATGCTCAATCAGTTAGCAGTGGTTGAAGCATTTAGAAAATTTGTGTTCAAAGATTGAGGACCAGGTTAGTTCAGCATCTCCGGCCAAGAGCAGTATAAACACGAGATTAAAAACACTCAGAAATGGTCACCTTGAAACGGACTGTTCTGGTTTACCTGGTGGCTTGGCATGTGGTCAAGTACTCTTGAAATTAGCAGGTGCTGACTGCATTTGGCTGGATACAGGGTTACTTTGTCCCTTTTTCTTAGACATGTAGAACTTAGCAAAAGATAGAGAAGTCACACAGGCAATAACCAAGTACATTGGTAGCAAAATCCGAGGGTCACAGCTATGAATGACACGAGCACACACACAGGACCTGCCAAACTGCGTGTCTGCACCTCGGCAGCCATCTTGTTTTCAAACCGTGGAGATGTCTCTGTATTGGTAGAAGGATGCTGAGTCTAAGTGAATATATCTTGTTGATCTGAACTTGATTGTTGATTCTGGTTCGAGTCTGCTGTTCTGGTTCCGGTTCTGCAGTTCTGGTTCCGCGTCTGCAGTTCTGGTTCCACAGTTCTGGTTCCGCGTCTGCAGTTCTGGTTCCGCGTCTGCAGTTATGGTTCCACAGTTCTGGTTCTGCTGTTCTGGTTCCGCATCTGCATTTCTAGTTTCGCGTCTGCTGTTCTGGTTCCGCGTCTGCTGTTCTGGTTCCGCCTCTGCCAAATTTCTGGTTCCGGGTCTGGACCTGGTTCCAGCGTCTGCATTTCTGGATTTCCCCAGTTCTGGTTACGATCTGCAGTTCTGGTTCCGCGTCTGCAGTTCTGGATTTCCACAGTTCTGGTTCTACTGTTCTAGTTCTCGTCTGTAGTTCTGGTTCCTGAGTCAGCAGTTCTGGTTCCGTCTGCAGTTCTGGATTTCTGGAGTTCTGGTTCTGGTCTGCAGTTCCTGGTTCGCGTCTGCAGTTGGTTCTGCTGTTCTGGTTCTGGAGTTCTAAAGCTGGTTCTGGAGTTCTAAAAGCTGGTTCTGGAATTCTAAAGCTGGTTCTGGAGTCTGCAGTTCTGGTTCCACGCGTCTGCTGTTCTTCCCGCGTCTCTGTTCTGGATTTCGCGTCTGCTGTTCTGGTTCCGCGTCTGCAGTTTGAGTCTGCAGTTCTGGATTCTGCTCTTCATGGTTCCAGGAGTCTGCAGTTCCTGGTTCCGCGTCTGCAGTTCTGGTTCCGCGTCTGCAGTTCTGGTTCCACAGTTCTGGTTCTGCAGTTCTGGTTCCGCGTCTGCAGTTCTGGTTCCTCGTCTGCAGTTCTGGTTCTGCTGTTCTGGTTCTGCGTCTGCAGTTCTGGAGTTCTGGTCCTGAGTCTGCAGTTCTGGTTCCGCGTCTGCAGTTCTGGTTCCGCGTCTGCTGTTCTGGTTCTGCTGTTCTGTTTCTGGAGATTCTGGTTCTGAGTCTGCAGGTCTAGTTCGCGTCCTGCAGTTCTGGATTCTGCTGTTCTGGTTCCGCATCTGCATTTCTAGTTTCGCGTCTGCTGTTCTGGTTCCGAGTCTGCAGTTCTGGTTCCGCGTCTGCAGTTCTGGTTCTGCAACTGCAGTTTCTGCTGTTCTGTTCTGCGTCTGCAGTTCTGGTTCAGTTCTGCTGCTCTGGTTCCGCGTCATGCAGTTCTGGATTTCCGCATCTGCTGTTCTGGTTCTCATCTGCAGTTCTGGTTCTGCTGTTCTGGTTCTGCAGTTCTGGTTCCGCGTCTGCAGTTCTGGTTCTGCTGTTCTGTTTCTGGAGTTCTGGTTCTGAGTCTGCAGTTCTGGTTCCGCGTCTGCTGTTCTGGTTCAGCGTCTGTTTCTGGTTCTGCAGTTCTGGTTCTGCTGTTCTGGTTCAGAGTCTGCAGTTCTGGTTCGCGATCTGCAGTTCTGGTTCCACAGTTCTGGCTCTCTTGTTCTGGTTCAGCGTCTGCGGTTCTGGTTCCGTGTCTGCAGTTCTGGTGCGGCGTCTGCAGTTCTGGTTCTGCATCTGCAGTTCTGGTTTAATGTTCTGTTTCACCGGAGTTCTGGTTCTGAGTCTGCTGTTCTGGTTCCGTCTGCTGTTCTGGTTTTCTGCAGTTCACCAGTTTCGTCTGCAGTTTGGATTACTGCAGTTCTGGTTCTGCTGTTCTGGTTCAGAGTCTACCCAGTTCTGGTTCCGTTCCTGCAGTTCTGGTTCCGCTGTTCTGGTTCTGCTGTTCTGGTTCCGCGTCTGCAGTTCTGGTTCTGAGTCTGCAGTTCTGGTTCTGCTGTTCTGGTTCTGCGTCTGCAGTTCTGGTTCAGCAGCGTCTGCTGCTCTGGTTCCAGCGTCCCTGCAGTTTCTGGTTCGATCTGCTGTTCTGGTTCAGCGTCTGCAGTTCTGGTTTTTCATGTTCTGTTGGTTCTGCGTCTGCAGTTCTGGTTCCTGAGTTCTGGTTCTGCGTCTGCTGTTACAGTTTCGCGTCTGCAGTTCTGGTTCTGCAGTTCTGGTTCTGCTATTCTGGTTCAGAGTCTGCAGTTCTGGTTCAGCGTCTGCAGTTCTGGTTCCCCAGTTTCTTCTGCTGTTCTGGTTCAGCGTCTGCAGTTTCTGGTTCCGTGTCTGCAGTTCTGGTGCGGCGTCTGCAGTTCTGGTTCTGCATCTGCAGTTCTGAGTTCCTGCTATTCTGTTTCTGGAGTTCTGGTTCACCAGATCACGCTGTTCTAGTTCAGCGTCTGCTGTTCTGGTTCTGCAGTTCTGGTTCTCAAAATGCAGTTTGGTTCTGCAGTTCTGGTTCTGCTGTTCTGGTTCCGAGTCTGCAGTTCTGGTTCCGCGTCTGCTGTTCTGGTTCTGCTGTTCTGTTTCTGCTGTTCTGGTTCGCGTCTACGGTTCTGGTTCCTGCGTCTGCAGATTCTGGTTCCTGCTGTTCTGGATTCACTCGTCTGCAGTTCTGGTTCCGCGTCTGCTGTTCTGGTTCCGCGTCTGCAGTTCTGGTTCCGCGTCTGCTGTTCTGGTTCCGCGTCTGCAGTTCTGGTTCTGAGTCTGCAGTTCTGGTTCTGCGTCTGCAGTTCTGGTTCTGGAGTTCTGGTTGAGTCTGCTGTTGGATTTCCGCGTCTGCGGATTCCTGGTTCTCACGTCTGCAGTTTTGGTTCTACCAGTTCTGGTTCCGCGTCTGCTGTTCTGGTTCCTTTCTGTTCTGGTTCTCGTCTGCAGTTCTGGTTTCTGCTGTTCTGGTTCTGTGTCACTGTAGTTCTGAAGGTTCTGAGTCAGCAGTTCTGGTTCAACGTCTGCAGTTCTGGTTCTGGAGTTCTGGTTCTGAGTCTGCAGTTCTGGTTCCGCGTCTGCAGTTCTGGTTCTGCTGTTCTGGTTCTGCAGTTCTGGTTCCTCGTCTGCTGTTCTGGTTCTGCTGTTCTGGTTCCGCGTCTGCTGTTCTGGTTCCGCGTCTGCAGTTCTGGTTCTGCAGTTCTGGTTCTGCTGTTCTGGTTCCGAGTCTGCAGTTCTGGTTCCGCGTCTGCAGTTCTGGTTTCACAGTTCTGGTTTTGCAGTTCCTGGTTCGGCGTCTCGGTTCTGGTTCTCGTCTGCAGTTCTGGATTTCTGCTGATGGATTTCTGCTGTTCTGGTTCTGTCTGCAGTTCTGGTTCTGGGATTCTGGTTCTGAGTCACCCAGTTCTGAGTGCGGCGTCTGCGATTCTGGTTCTGCGTCTGCGGTTCTGGTTCTGCTGTTCTGTTTCTGGAGTTCTGGTTCAGCGTCTTTGTTCTGGATTTCTGCAGTTCTGGTTCTGCGTCTGCAGTTTTTGGTTCTGCGATTCTGGTTCAGAGTCTGCAGTTCTGGTTCAGTCTGCTGTTCTGGTTCGGTGCACAGTTCTGGATTTCGATCTGCAGTTCTGGTTCGTCTGCAGTTCTGGATTTCCACAGTTCTGGTTCCCGTCCTGCAGTTCTGGTTCCGCGTCTGCAGTTCTGGTTCCACAGTTCTGGTTCTGCTGTTCTGGTTCCGCGTCTGCAGTTCTGGTTCCGCGTCTGCAGTTCTGGTTCCGCGTCTGCTGTTCTGGTTCCGCGTCTGCAGTTCTGGTTCCGGGTCTGCAGTTCTGGTTCCGCGTCTGCATTTCTGGTTCCACAGTTTTGGTTCCGCGTCTGCAGTTCTGGTTCCGCGTCTGCAGTTATGGTTCCACAGTTCTGGTTCTGCTGTTCTGGTTCTCGTCTGTAGTTCTGGTTCTGAGTCAGCAGTTTTCTGGTTCCACAGCGTCTGCAGTTCTGGTTCTGGGTTCTGGTTCTGAGTCTGCAGTTCTGGTTCCCAGTCTGCAGTTCTGGTTCTGAAGTTTTACAGCTGGTTCTGGAGTTCTAAAGCTGGTTCTGGAGTTCTGGTTCTGTGTCTGTAGTTCCTGGTTCTGAGTCTGCGATTCTGGTTCGCGTCTGCTGTTCTTCAGCGTCTGCTGTTGTTCTGGTTCCGCGTCTGCTGTTCTGATTTCGCGTCTGCAGTTCTGGTTCTGCAGTTCTGGTTCTGCTCTTCTGGTTCCGAGTCTGCAGTTCTGGTTCCGCGTCTGCAGTTCTGGTTCTGCTGTTCTGGTTCTGCAGTTCTGGTTCCGAGTCTGCAGTTCTGGTTCCGCGTCTGCAGTTATGGTTCCACAGTTCTGGTTCTGCTGTTCTGGTTCTGCGTCTGCAGTTCTGGTTCGCGTCTGCAGTTCTAGTTTCGGGAGTTCTGGTTCCGCGTCTGCAGTTCTGGTTCCCGCGTCTGCAGTTCTGGTTCAGCGTCTGCAGTTCACAGTTTCGCGTCTGCAGTTCTGGTTCTGGAGTTCTGGATTTCTGGAAGTCTGCAGTTCTAGTTCTAGAGTTCTGGTTCTGAGTCTGCAGTTCTGGTGCGCGTCTGCAGTTCTGGTTCCGCGTCTGCAGTTCTGGAGTTCTGGTTCTGAGTCTGCAGTTCTGGTTCCGCGTCTGCAGTTCTGGTTCTCGTCTACAGTTTTGGTTCTACAGTTCTGGTTCAGCACGTCTGCTGTTCTGGTTCCGCCTCTACTGTTCTGGTTCTCGTCTGCAGTTCTGGTTCTACTGTTCTGGTTCTGTGTCTGTAGTTCTGGTTCTGAGTCCCAGCAGTTCTGGTTCGTCTGCAGTTCTGGTTCTGGAGTTCTGGTTCTGAGTCTGCAGTTTCTGGTTTCAACGTCTGCAGTTCTGGTTCTGCTGTTCTGTTCTGGAGTTCTGGTTCTGTGTCTGTAGTTCTGGTTCTGAGTCTGCAGTTCTGGTTCCGCGTCTGCTGTTCTGGTTCCGCGTCTGCAGTTCTGGTTCCGCGTCTGCTGTTCTGGTTTCGCGTCACAGTTTTAGTTCTGCAGTTCTGGTTCTGCTTATCGGTTTAGTCTGCAGTTCTGGTTCCGCGTCTGCAGTTCTGGTTCCCGCATCTGCAGTTCTGGATTTCCCAGTTCTGGTTTTGCAGTTCTGGAGTGCGCGTCTGCAGTTCTGGTTCTGCGTCTGCAGTTCTGGTTCTGCTGTCTGTTCTGAGTTCTGGTTCTGGAGTCTGCTGTTCCTGGTTCCGCGTCTGCAGGATTCTGGTTCTGCTGTTCTGAGATTTCTCGTCTGCAGTTTGGTTCTGCTGTTCTGGTTCAGAGTCTGCAGTTCTGGTTCCAGATGTTTTCCTTCTTCACTTTGATGAAGATGAAGGCCTCTGTGACGCTCTTCCTTCAGGCTGATGGAGGCTCTGGGTTCTAACATCTGTGTTGCAGGTCAGCGGCGCTGCATGGAGTGTCACGCCAGCTGCATGGAATGTGTCCAACGTCCAGACACGTGCACGGCCTGTCACCATGGTTACAGGTACATGAAGACCACCTCCGGGCTGTGAGCCTGTGAGGAGCAGCCGGTAACGGCCCGTACGCTTCAGTCTGGCAGGGATGGCGTGCGTCCCTGAGTGCGGCGGCGGGACCTTCTTCCACGTGGAGGAGCTGCGCTGCCGCTCCTGCCACTCCTCCTGCAGGACGTGCTCAGGTGTGGGAGCTGCAGGAACCTCCTGGCGCGTCAGCGCGGCCTCCGGGCTCTGACCTCACTGTGTTTCAGGGCCAGGGGCGGGGCGCTGTCTGCGCTGCGCGGAGGGCTACCTGCAGCAGGAGTGGGGGTGTGTCCAGGTGTGCTCGCCGGGGTTTTACGCGGGAGAGGCGGCGGGACTCCCTCATCAGATCTGTACCAGGTGGGTGAGCAGTGCAGATCCTGCAGAGAGGGGTTCTGGTTCTGCTGTTCTGGTTCTGCTGTTCTGGTTCCGCGTCTGCAGTTCTGGTTCCGTGTCTGCAGTTCTGGTTCCGCGTCTGCAGTTCTGGTTCCACAGTTCTGGTTCCGCGTCTGCAGTTCTGGTTCCGCTGTTTTGGTTCTGCGTCTGCAGTTCTGGTTCTGCAGTTCTGGTTCTGGTTCCACAGTTCTGGTTCTGCAGTTCTGGTTTTGCTGTTCTGGTTCCGCGTCTGCAGTTCTGGTTCTGCAGTTCTGGTTCTGCGTCTGCAGTTTTGGTTCTGCAGTTCTGGTTCTGCTGTTCTGGTTCCGCGTCTGCAGTTCTGGTTCCGCGTCTGCAGTTCTGGTTCCGCGTCTGCTGTTCTGGTTCCGGTTCTGCAGTTCTGGTTCCGCGTCTGCAGTTCTGGTTCCACAGTTCTGGTTCCGCGTCTGCAGTTCTGGTTCCGCGTCTGCTGTTCTGGTTCTGCTGTTCTGGTTCTGCGTCTGCAGTTCTGGAGTTCTGGTCCTGAGTCTGCAGTTCTGGTTCCGCGTCTGCAGTTCTGGTTCCACAGTTCTGGTTCCGCGTCTGCAGTTCTGGTTCCGCGTCTGCAGTTCTGGTTCCACAGTTCTGGTTCTGCGTCTGCAGTTCTGGTTCCGCGTCTGCAGTTCTGGTTCCACAGTTCTGGTTCTGCTGTTCTGGTTCCGCGTCTGCAGTTCTGGTTCCGTGTCTGCAGTTTTGGTTCCGCGTCTGCAGTTCTGGTTCTGCTGTTCTGGTTCCGCGTCTGCAGTTCTGGTTCTGGAGTTCTGGTTCTGAGTCTGCAGTTCTGGTTCTGCAGTTCTGGTTCTGAGTCTGCAGTTCTGGTTCTGGAGTTCTGGTTCCTCTGCTTTAGGTGTGAAGAAAACTGCCTGAGCTGCAGTGGACCCAGCAGCAGCTGCTGGTGCCCGCGTCTGCAGTTCAGTTCTGCGTCTCTGTTTCTGGAGTTCTGGTTCTGGAGTCTCTGCTGTTCTGGTTCGCGTCTGCAGTTCTGGTTCTGCGTCTGCAGTTTGGTTCTACCCAGTTCTGGTTCTGCGTCTGCTGTTCTGGTTCCGCCTCTGCTGTTCTGGTTCCGCGTCTGCAGTTCTGGTTCTGCTGTTCTGGTTCTGTGTCTGTAGTTCTGGTTCCGGGTCTGCAGTTCTGGTTCCGCGTCTGCAGTTCTGGTTCTGTGTTCTGGTTCTGAGTCTGCAGTTCTGGTTCCGAGTCTGCAGTTCTGGTTCTGCTGTTCTGGTTCTGGAGTTCTGGTTCTGTGTCACCAGCAGTTCCTGGTTCTGGAGTCTGCAGTTTCTGGTTTCCGCGTCTGCTGTTGTTCTGGTTCCACGTCTGCTGTTCTGGTTCAGCGTCTGCATTTCTGGTTCGGCGATCTGCAGTTTTCAGTTTCTGCAGTTCCTGGTTCTGCTGTTCTGGTTCCGAGTCTGCAGTTCTGGTTCCGCGTCTGCAGTTCTGGTTCTCGTCTGCAGTTCTGGTTCTGCTGTTTCGCAAGTTTCTCGCGTCTGCAGTTCTGATTTCCACAGCGATCTTTCCACTGCTCTGGTTTCGCGTCTGCAGTTCTGGTTCAGCGTCTGCTGTTGTGGTTCCGCGTCTGCGGTTCTGGTTTTTCTGTTCTGGTTCTGCGTCTGCAGTCCTGGATTTCTGGATTTCTGGTTCTGGTCTGCAGTTCTGGTCTTGGCGTCTGCAGTGCCTGGTTCTGTGCGTCTCTGTTTCTGGAACCGGTTCTGAGTCTGCTGTTCTGGTTCAGCGTCATGCAGTTCTGGTTCTGCGTCTGCAGTTTTGGTTCTGCTGTTCTGGTTCCGCATCTGCATTTCTAGTTTCGCGTCTGCTGTTCTGGTTCCGCGTCTGCAGTTCTGGTTCTGCTGTTCTGGTTCTGTGTCTGTAGTTCTGGTTCTGAGTCAGCAGTTCTGGTTCAGTCTGCAGTTCTGGTTCTGGGTTCTGGTTACGAGTCTGCGGTTCTGGTTCAGCGTCTGCAGTTCTGGATTTCTGCTGTTCTGGATTTCTGGAGTTCTGGTTCTGTGTCCTGTGGTTCTGGTTCTACCGGAGTCTGCAGTTCTGGTTCGGCGTCTGCTGTTCTGGATTTCAGCGTCTGCTGTTCTGGTTCGGCGTCTGCATTTCTGGTTCCGCGTCTGCAGTTTTTGGTTCTGCAGTTCTGGTTCCTGCTGTTCTGGTTCGAGTCTGCAGTTCTGGTTCGCGTCTGCAGTTCACAGTTCGCATCTGCAGTTCTGGTTCCACAGTTCTGGTTCTGGAGTTCTGGTTCCTCTGCTTTAGGTGTGAAGAAAACTGCCTGAGCTGCAGTGGACCCAGCAGCAGCTGCAGCAAATGCAAGGCGGGCTTCAGTCTGATCAGCAGAACCTGCATTAAGAACGCATCCTGCAGCAACGGTAAGTCCACCTTCACCTGAGGAACCTGCTGCAGAAGCTCCTCCCCCTTACAGATGAAGGCTCTTCTGTGTGCAGCAGATGAAGTCTTCTGTGAGATGGTGAAGACCAACCGCCTTTGCCACAGGAAGTTCTACCGGCAGTTCTGCTGCCGCACCTGCCTGATGAACGCCTGAGCGAGCAGAACCTCCAGAACCGCAGCAGACGGACCACAGAAGGACAAACTCACATGTGAAGATCCCACACAGACGCCGTCCTCCAGAGACCAGCAGACTGAGCTGCTTCCTGCAGAGCCTCTGCTGCTCATTGGTGGCTGTGGACCTGGAGGCGGGGCCTCTGTGGCGATGGGTGGGGCTTAGACGCTGCAAAGGCAGACATCTTCCTTTGGATGATGGATGCTGCTGCATCCAGAACATCTGTAGAAGCTCGGTTCTGCAGCTGCTGTTCCTGTTACAAGATCCCTGCAGGAACCAAGATTTCAAAATAAAGTTCCTGTTTAACCCTTGTGCTATCTTAGATGACCCCCCCCCCCTTCCATTGAGGTGTTCCCCCTACCATGACAAAGGTGGATAAAGGTGGAAAGATTTCATGTAATCCATGGACACAAGTGAAGATCACAAATCATTGAAGAAAAAAGGTTCAGAGCTCTGTCTAGTGGGCCTAGATGACCCAACTGTCTAGTGGGTCTAGATGACCCAACTCCCAATGTTGAAGCGCCTTGGATAGAACAGGGGTTAATACAAACAGGAACCCCGAAGGAACCGTTTCCTGTCCCGTCACAAGCATTCAGAACTTTGTGCAACTGAGCTGAGCACGAAACAGGCTGCTGCGTTTTTCTGGGGGTTACCATGGCAACCCTGTGTGGAGGGGCGGAGTCTTCAGTTGCATCACTATCAAATAAACAGATGTGAGCTTTATTTTTGTCTGCACATTTAAAGTCATTGAACAAAAACGCCAACAAGAGTAAAACATGCACGCTCTGCTAGGCGGAGCTCGTCTTGGTCCTCACAGGTGTCGCCACAGGTGTCCTTTCTAACCCAAAAGCTGCATCTTCAGTCTGAGACCAAAAGATCATCAAGACTCCTTAACAACCCTTCAAAATAAAAGCCCATCACAGCTTGCTCTGCGGCTGCAGTTCCTCTGACGTCCAGTGGGAGGAGCCTCTTTCACAGGTCGATGCTGCCGTGAACTTTGAACTTCTTGGCAGAGCGCTCGCTGGCTCGCTGCTCAAACCTGCTGCCATAGATGTGCGAGACGAAGCCGTTGACCTCCACAGAAAACACGCTGTTCCTCTTAGGGATCACTGCGGAGACAGGAAGTGACATCACAGTGAGTCACCACACCTCACCAGCAGACACCAGCTTTCCTGTGAAAGCTCCAGTGAAAGTCTGAAACCGTCCACAAATGCAAAGCTCCAAACTCCTGAGGAGCTGTCCGGGTTCCTGCAGAACCGCCTCCTCAGGTTCTCCTCCCTCACCTTTCAGGCGGTCCTCTCTGGTGATGATCTTGAAGACGTGCTTGAACTCCTGCAGCAGGATCCCCGACAGCCCCACGTACGACGGGCATTTGGACCGGACCACTGCGGAACAGAGACACGGACGATTCTACTGAGCTCTGGGGCAGGAGGAAGACCGAGCATCTCTCAGAACCGGATCTCCATCATGATGAAGCAGAACCCCGAAGCCTCAGCTCCAGGCTGAAGGAGGTTCTTCTGACTCAAAGAACCTCCATGTTCTCCGAGGAGAACGTTCTGCTGAGTTCATCAGAGGTTCTACCCTCAGAGTCCTGCTGGTGTGAACCCGCCTCCAGCCTGACGGGTGGAACTGACCTGTGATGATGGCGCCGTGGAGGTCCGCCTTCAGGAGCTTCTGCTGCACAAACTGAGGACTGCTGGAAGAGGCAGAGACTCAGCGCTGGGCTCCGCTGGAGGAGACGTGGAACCTGCCGGCTTACCATGTCGGTTTGAGTCCGGCGCACAGGTCCAGGACGTACCGCCTCCAGAGGTCATGCAGAGGCAGGAAGAGCTCGTACCTGCAGAGGAAACCACAGCGGTGAAGCGGCGCCGGCCGGGAGCGGCTGGACGGAGCGGTCCACACCAACCTCTGGTGTTCTGGTCTGATCTGGAAGACCTTCAGGGCCTTCTTCTGCTGCGCGGTCAGCCCTTTGGCTCTCTTGCTGCTCCTCTTGGTCTTCTGCTTCTTGGGCCTGGCGTAGCCCAGGATCACGGCCTTGTGGCTCAGCAGGTTCTTCAGGTCGTGGTTGCCGGGCCGCTGCAGGCTGCTGCCCAGAAACGCCTCCGTGAACGCCGCCGCCTTGGAGCCGCTCTGAGGCTGGAGAGGAGAGGAAGTTATTCTAGAGGAGACGTCTCCGCTCAGAGGATCCTGCAGACGCCTCCTGACCTCCACGCCCAGAACCTTCAGCAGCTCCCGGGGTAGCGGGGCTCGAACCAGCGCCTCTGTGGAGGAACACAAACAGGTTTGAGCTCCTCCAGGACTCTGGAACTGTTCTACGCCTCAGCGAGTCCGGACAGCAGGAACCTTCATGTGGCTGAAAACCACAGAACGTCTGCTGACTGCAGCTCTAGTTCTTGGTTTTTGATCTGAAATGGTTTCTTTCAAGCAATCAAAAACATTACAATCAGCATTTATATAATCATACAAAGACGTCTCAAACTGAGGATAATTAGACATCCAACAAAATATTGCTTTAAAGGGAGGAGAATGAATTTATATAATCCTGTTCTTCCGTCACCATTTTATCACGATTTATCAGCATCCGGTTCAGACAGAATTAGGAATCCTTAGGTATCAATAAATCAATGACTTCAAATATGATGTAAAAAAGAACTATTGTAGAGATCAACATGGCACGGTTCTTCAGCTGGATCCACCATGATCTGTTCCTCTGATGGATCCGTTCCTGATCCTAAGCACAGATCCATCTTCATCTCGGACAGGTTTGTTCATCTGAAGGTTCCTCCCTGGAACCCTGTTCAATGTTCCAACGCGAGGCTGGCTGGACGTTGGTGTTCTGACTACAGGAGGAGGAAGAGGAGGAGGAGGAGGACTGGGTTAGTTCTGCAGGAGAACCGCAGAACCCTGGCCGTCTGTTCTGAAGGAGTGGTTGAGGGTTTTAGTAACCAGTAGTACAAACTGTTTTTTGTTGTCATGACAACCAGCGGAACTAATGCTGGACACAGAACAGATATAAAAAGAGAACAAACTTAAGTTCTGCCGGCGGATGTCGGAACCAACAACAGAACCCGGAGTTCATCCGACAAAAGCTGCACGTGCCAGGCAGCGCGTGCGCTGAGAAAGATGCAACGACAACTTTCCGCTCTTTTCCCTGTGTAAACGTCACTCACCCTCCATGGAGACCCGAGCCGCGAGGAAACAAAAAACACGAGAATCTGTCAGAAGAAACTGTTTTCAGCCCAACTCCAACGAACTTCCTGCTTCGCTTTCCCACCTTGATGCCGCGCTCACGCGAGTTACAGCGCCCCGCGTGGCCTGGAGGCGGAAACACAGCTCCGACCACAGAAACGGCTTCAAACATTGTTTTTATGCAAATCAGTCCTTCAGAGGTTCAGGCAGGCGGGATGGAGCCAGACCTGCAGGACTCTACCCTGAATGCCTCCATGCTGATGCGGCTCCATGCAGACGCGCCTCCATGCAGACGCGCTTCCATGCAGACGCGCCTCCATGCAGACGCGCCTTCATGCAGACGCGCCTCCATGCAGACGCGCCTCCATGCAGACGCGCCTCCATGCAGAAGCGCTTCCATGCTGATGCGGCTCCATGCAGACGCGCCTCCATGCAGAAGCGCTTCCGTGCTGATGCGGCTCCATGCAGACGCGCCTCCACGCAGACGCGCCTCCACGCAGACGCGCCTCCATGCAGACCCGCTTTCATGCAGACCCGCCTCCACGCAGACGCGCCTCCATGCAGACCCGCTTTCATGCAGACGCGCCTCCACGCAGACGCGCCTCCACGCAGACGCGCCTCCATGCAGACCCGCTTTCATGCAGACGCGCCTCCACACAGAGACGCGCCTCCACGCAGACGCACCTCCACGCAGACGCACCTCCACGCAGACACGCCTCCATGCAGACGCGCCTCCATGCAGACCCGCTTTCATGCAGACGCGCCTCCACGCAGACGCGCCTTCACGCAGACGCACCTCCACGCAGACGCGCCTCCATGCAGACGCGCCTCCACGCAGACGCGCCTCCATGCGCCAAGAAGAAAACCTTATTCTGTTGGTTTAATCCTCCTGAAACACGACTCTGCTTCATCCAGAAAAAAACGTTTTTGGTTTTGATGCCGGACCCCCAAGCCAGATCACGGCGTTGCAGTATGGAAGCCAGACCTGCTTCCTCTCAGGAACGCCTTTAGTCTTGTAGGAGATGAACCTCAGAGACGGTTTTTCTGGGAACGTTCTCCATTCTCCTACAGGTTTCTCACAGTACGGTTCAGGTTTATGGTTATGCTTCCTCCCCAAACCGTAAGAAACGACTGAAAGGTTTGAGTCTTTTTGTCCGTGAAGTTCATGGAGTTTGCTGAAAGCAGCAACACAAACAGAGGACAAAGGTTTCTGTAAAATATTTATTTTACATCCGTTGTGTAAACAGCAGCTGCTTTTTTCCTGATAAAATCCATTTCAATAAAGTGACACGTTTCCCTTTTGAACCATGTTTGCCAGTAGGTGGTGCTGTAGAGTTCAGAACGGACAGAAATGCTTCGTACTCCCCAAAAAACCCAAATCATAGATTCATTCAGAACCACTGCAGACTAATATTTATGATAAACTTTAAGGAACTCTTCTATTTTAATTGAATCTAATTATTGTTTAATCAAATGATGGATTTGATGAAGTCATTTCCAGTCACATGTTCATGAAGCTTCAGCTGAACCTCAGGTTCCTCTTCATCACTTTCCCATCAGTTTGATGCTGAAACACTAACATGTTCAAATGATCAGTCTCCATTTTCAAAGTCAGGATGTTTCTGTGCCAACAGCCTCCAGGAGGAAACGCGAGCGGTTCCGAGAAGATGAAAGAACGGTTCCGTTGCGTGATGCCACTTCCTGTGCCAACACGGGCTTCCGCGGTTCTGATGGTTACTCATTTAAGTGAAACAGGACTTCTGTTTCAGAACGAGGGTTTTGGTCGAACATGTTTTAGCGCCAGTTGCTATGGCAACGCTCTGGTTCTCTATGAACACTGGGGGTCTTTTTTGAACATTGTGGATTTTTCAGGGTCAAACGTGGATAAAGGTCACCTGGTCCGGTTCTGCTGCCGACTCACGTCAGAGGAAACGGTCCCTAGAAAAAGACACAGGTTCTTCTGAAAGCCGATGTTCTGGAGTGTTTCCGTCCTACAAAAAGTGCTTCTGAGCAAAGGTCACAAATGCTGCAGGTCTCATCACCCTGAAGGTTGCTGGTTCCGGGGAGGTCTGTCATTTCTGTCTCTGAACCTGGAAGAAGCTCCAGCTGCAGTTTCACCTGCAACCGAAGAAGTGCTGCAGCTGGGTTTGGTTTGACTGGGTGGTTCTGGTTCTGGGCGCCGAAGTCACCACTGCAGATGCAGGTGAGGATGTCGGTGAAGCTGACAAAGTAACTCCTCCTCCGTTGGCTCCTGGATCTGCTCCCTGAGGACATCAGGGAGAAAGTCATAAAGTTCTAGAGAACAAGTCCGACATCAGGAAACCTCGGAGCGGAGATACCTGAACATGAGCTGGATGGACGTTTCATACTGGATCTTCTCCACCTCCGTGATGGAGCAGCTGTGACTGCGGTCCCACTTATAGATGAAGTTCTGGCAGGAAAACAGGAGGTTTCAGAGGGAGGAGGAGGAGGAGGAGGAGGAGGAGGGGGGGGGGAACGCACCTCCAGGATGAGCGCCACGAAAAGGTTGACCCACATGACTGAAGAGGTGAGCCACCAACACACGAAGTAGACTTTGGACCATCTGTGAAGTCATCATCATCACCATCTTCATCATCATCATCACCACAATCTTCATCACCATCATCACCACCATCTTCATCATCTTCATCACCATCATCACCACCATCTTCATCATCATCGTCTTCATCATAAACTTCATCATCTTCATCACCACCATCGTCATCATCCTCATCTTCATCACCACCACCACCATCATCATCATCATAATCACCACCATCTTCATCATCTTCATCACCACCATCGTCATCATCTTCATTTTCATCACCACCATTGTCATCATCATCATCATCTTCATCACCACCATTGTCATCTTCATTTTCATCACCACCATTGTCATCATCATCATCATCTTCATCATCATCATCATCTTCATCATCATCATCTTCATCACCACCTTCGTCATCATCTTCATCACCACCATCATCATCATCATCTTCATCACCACCATCATCTTCATCACCACCATTGTCAGCATCATCATCATCACCACCATCATCTTCATCATCACCACCTTCGTCATCATCTTCATCACCACCATCGTCATCATCATCTTCATCACCACCATCGTCATCATCATCTTCATCACCACCATTGTCATCATCATTTTCATCACCACCTTCGTCATCATCTTCATCACCACCATCATCATCTTCATCACCACCATCATCATCTTCATCACCATCATCATCATCATCAGCAGGTGTCTTACTCTGAGGTGTATCTGCTGTAGGCGTCCATGAAGGCCTGCCAGTTGTTGACGATCATGACGTTGTAGAGCAAAATAATCGCCGCCTGACGGAGAAACGCAGAGGAAACGACTCGTCTTTCTGCAGAAACATCATCAGGTCTCCAAGGTTTCTAGTCATCACAGGTGGACTCTGGAGACGGTCCCTGGTCTCGCTAAGAGAACGCCAACGTCTCACAGAACTCTGCCCAAATGACGTCTGAATTGGGACGTGCGCAGTGACAGGAGTTTGCTCCGCCCACCTCAAAGGCGTTCTGCAGGTGACGGTTACTCACAGCAAAGTCATCAAAGTTGTTGGGCCAGTAGCCCAGCTGCTCGTAGGTGCCGCACTCCATGCTGGCGTTGGAGACGTTCTGCAGCGCGGTGTTGGACAGCCCACTGAAACACAAAGCAGGCCGTCACCTCTGGTTCCTCCTGAGGAACGTGCAGGAACCTCACCTGATCCCAAGAGGAGGCTTGATGGCTCCTTCAAAGAGCCAGATCCCCAACACCGCAAACACGTAGTACACGACCTGCAGGAGGAAAGGCCACGGCGTGACGACACCAGGACAGCTGGGGAGGATCCGACTGGAACCAGAGCAGAACTCACCACCAGAATCCCTGCAAACGCTCGGAGGTTCTTCAACAGGTCCATCAGGGTGCTGGCAACCAAAGCCATGAGCTGCAGGACGAGAACACAGACACGGTCATTGGGAAGACTCCCCTTCAGTGCTGAGGAAGCATCTACGGTCCTGCTGCTGCAGACCCGCCTCCATGCAGATGCGCAGCAGAGCAGCAGCACTCGGCGAGCACCTTGATGTCTGGGATGATGCGCAGGAAGCGGAAGACGATCAGCATGTTGACCAGACGGACCAGCTCCCAGAGAGACGAGTTACTCCTGCAGACACATGACGTCCATCACAAGCTTCCATGGAAAGCAGCAGATCCACATTCCAAGTCACCATGGCAACCAGGAAACCACAAAGCCTAGAAAGGTCTCATTCTGACATTTCATGTCAATGTAAAGGTTCTGCTAAAAAAAATCAAAGAGGATTTAAACTGAAGAAAGACTAAAGGCAGAAATGTCAGACTCACTCCACGGGGCTCGGGGGGGTGTACTTGATGAATATGGTGACCTGCAGAACCTTCAAACAAGACAAAACTTTATTACTCATCGCATTTTAACGCTGTAAACATCACGGAACAGAAAAACAAAGACAGCTGAGAACAACGGCAAATATGCTAACCAACAATGACAACTATGCTAACTAACGATGGCAACTATGCTAACCAATGAAGGCAACTATGCTAACCAACAATGACAACTATGCTAACCAACGATGGTAACTATGCTAATCAACGACGGCAACTAAGCTAACCAACGACGGTAACTATGCTAACCAACGACGGCAACTATGCTAACCAAAGACGGTAACTATGCTAACCACAGATGGTAACTATGCTAACCAACGATGGTAACTATGCTAATCAACAACGGTAACTATGTTAACCAACGACGGCAACTATGCTAACCAAAGACGGTAACTATGCTAACCACAGATGGTAACTATGCTAACCAACGATGGTAACTATGCTAACCACAGATGGTAACTATGCTAACCAACGATGGTAACTATGCTAATCAACAACGGTAACTATGCTAACCAACGATGGCAACTATGCTAACCAACGACGGCAACAATGCTAACCAACGACGGTAACTATGCTAACCAACGATGGTAAGTATGCTAACCAACGATGGTAACTATGCTAACCAACGACGGCAACTATGCTAACCAATGACGGCAAATATGCTAACCAATGAAGGCAACTATGCTAACCAATGATGGTAACTATGCGAACCAACGACGGTCACTATGCTAACCAATGATGGTAACTATGCTAACCAACGACAGTCACTATGCTAACCAACGACGGCAACTATGCTAACCAACGACGGCAACTATGCTAACCAACGACGGTAACTATGCTAACCAACGACGGCAACTATGCTAACCAACGACGGCAACTAAGTTAACCAACAACGGTGACTATGCTAACCAACGACGGTAACTATGCTAACCAACGACGGTAACTGTGCTAACCAATGACGGTATCTATGCTAACCAACGACGGCAACTAAGTTAAACAACGACGGTAACTATGCTAACCAACGACGGTAACTATGCTAACCAACGACGGCAACTAAGTTAACCAACGACGGTAACTATGCTAACCAACGACGGTAACTATGCTAACCAACGACGGTAACTATGCTAACCAATGACGGTATCTATGCTAACCAACGACGGCAACTAAGTTAACCAACAACGGTGACTATGCTAACCAACGACGGTAACTATGCTAACCAACGACGGTAACTATGCTAACCAACGACAGTAACTATGCTAACCAACGAAGGTAACTATGCTAACCAACGAAGGTAACTATGCTAACCAATGCTAAAGTTAGCTAAAGAGAAGCCTGGCTGATGCTGAAACACTTGGGAGGAGTGAGAATGTCGCCTAGTCTGACGCTAAATGAACTAAGGTCTAATTACAGGCAAGAAAACCCCAGGATGCTGCAAAGGCTCAAAGCAGGAACATAATACCTGAGAGCAGGTCTTCCATAAGCTCCTCCTCCCTCCCTTTGCTCACCTGGTCCCACAGGTGACGAGTGAAGAGAATCTCAAAAATGCCTCAAGCTAAATGTAAGGAAGGAAGTTAGAGCAAATACCAGCAGCAGGACGGTGAGGATGCCGTCAAAGATGTTGTTCCTGTAGGACAGGTAGCCCCTCCCACCAAAGGCGAAGATCTTCACGCACATCTCCAGCAGGTAGTAGAGGATGAAGCACAGGTTGATGATCTGCAAACACAACAATGATCATTTTTAGGAGACAGACCCCAGGATGGAGGGAAGTTGATCCTCTCAACGTAGAAGCAGGACGAGAAGCTGCTCCTCTGAAGACCCTCTGTGAAGAACCGCTGCACCGTTACCCAGCATGCATTTCAGAACGTCTTCATGGTTCCTCAGATTGTCCGTGTTGTCTTTTGTTTCTGCTCCGAACACGCAGAAGTCATGCTTTTGTCTTCAGCTGTGGATGGGTTTGAGGCGTTTCCGTTTCTTCAGGTTAGCGTTTGGACGCATTTGGAGGGACAGTATGACACCCCCCTGTTTCCGGTCAGGGGGGCACCCCCCACAGCCCTGGCTGCTCTTAGTCGGACCAGCAGCTGGTTCTGGACGAAGGTCCATGAGGTCTGGTGGGGTCTCGGTTTGGTCTACAGGCAGCAGGGAAGTTCTCCCTGTCCGCCTCAGGTCGCGAGGAGCTCACCTCCAGGTTGGAGTTGTTCCGCTCCACCGTGGTCTTCTCGGAGTTCAGCACCAGGACGGTCTGGAACAGATCCAACGGTGAGACAGAACGACGGCGGCGACGGCGGCGCTGGCGGCGGAGGGCGCCGGACTTACACAGATGCACATGACGTTGGTGAGCGCCACGGCGTTCCCCAGCACCGTCAGGTAGTAGTGACTGAAGAGCTGCTGCAGCTTCTGCAGGAGGACGCTGCTGTACTGAGGAAGAGGAGGATGCTGCAGAGACAGCAGAGTCAGAGGCGGGAAAGAGGAAGACGCCTGGACTGGGAGGAGGCGGCTTCACCTCTGTGATGCGGTCTTTGTCCAGCTCATCGAACACCTTCTGGAACTGTTCGCGGTCCATGAAGCCCACGTCTGCATGCGCCTGCACCGCCTGAGGACAACAAAGACACCTTTAGCCCCACCCCCCAACCCTGACACAGGTGGGGGGGGCATGCTTGGGGGATGCTGACAAGCCCCGCCTCTTTCAGGCTCCAACTATCTGCAGCTACATCACATCCTAAACCTTCCTTTGGAATGTTTTCAGAACTTTTGCTTTCAAAAGACGAAGGTCAGTGACCCCGTGCACGTGCACACGGGTTTGATGTGCAGGGAGGCGTGGCCTAACCGCGTTGATGGCGGCTCTGTAGTAGCTCTTCATCTTGACTCTGGACATGACCTTCAGCACGGCGTGGACCCTCACCAGGACCCTGATGGAGATGAAGCGTGCGGTTATGAAGGTTTCCATGGAGACGGGGATCCCCGTCGTCATGGCAACTAGCATGTGAAGGTCTCACTGAGCAGAGGTTTGGCTTCTCTGACAGCTGAGGACTTGGAAGGCTGCTCGGATCCCGACCCGCCTCCGGATGATGGACGTCTGCAGCGACATCTGAAACATGGCGAGAACTTCAGGGGATCAGAACCTTCAGAAGGACGGAAACTGGACCAAGAACCACTGCCAGAACCATCTCAGCCCGCTCCACATGAGAAGGACAGAGTGCCTCACCAGCAGGTATCCTCTGAACTGGTTGTAGATGATGGCGGTCAGCAGATTCATCAGACAGTAGGTTCCTGCAGGCGCAAAACAGAACAGCTGTAAGGACGCCGACAGTCTGGATCCACCTCAGGCCACGCCCCTCAGCTTACCAATCACACTGAAGCTGATGAAGAAGATGGAGTAGGCTCTGTTCTGTGAGTAGGCGGGGATCATCACTGCAACAGAAGAAAGCATGAACCCTCAGAGAATGGAACCTGTCGACCCGGTTCTTCTGGTGCCGTACCGTCAGGGTTGTTGGCTGTGGTGAGCAGAACCAGGAGCGAGGTGATGGACCGCGGCAGGTCTCTGAAGTGCAGCAGCCACTCCTCGTTCTCCTGCTGGTCCTGAACACAAAGACGCCAGTGAGCAGGGGGAGGGGCTTCTGCAGCCACTACCTTCTGCTACAGAACTACAAGAGTTCTGGGGAAAAAAGGTAAAAACCTGCAGCGCACACACACAAAAACACACACCAACTTAAGCGTACACACGTGTGTGCACGGGCATGAACTCACTGCGGTTTTGGCGAACAGCAGCATGCCGATCATGGTGAAGAGGCAAAGGTGGAGAGCCAGCAACAGAATGACACTGCAGAGAAGGAGAACGGGTTAACTGGTGAACAGGTAAGCCGGTGAACAAGCAAACTGGTGAACGGGCTAACTGGTGAACGGGCTAACTGGTGAACACGCTAACTGGTGAACGGGCTAACTGGTGAACGGGCTAACTGGTGAAAGGGCTAACTGGTGAACGGGCTAACTGGTGAACAGGCTAACTGGTGAACGGGCTAACTGGTGAACGGGATAACTGGTGAACGGGTTAACTGGTGAACAGGTAAGTCGGTGAACAAGCAAACTGGTGAACGGGTTAGCCGGTGAACAAGCAAACTGGTGAACGGGCTAACTGGTGAACGGGCTAACTGGTGAACAGGTAAGCCGGTGAACAAGCAAACTGGTGAACGGGTTAGCCGGTGAACAAGCAAACTGGTGAACGGGTTAGCCGGTGAACAAGCAAACTGGTGAACGGGCTAACTGGTGGACGGGTTAACCAGTTGCGTCAGCAGGTTTCTTCGATGGGTTAGATCATCCCGAATGTGGCTTCATGACCTTTATAAGTTTCTGGTTTCAGTAATAAAGTCCACAGGAAAGTGCATGTCGGTTTTTTCCATCACTGTACAGCAGAACCAGAACCAGATTTGGATGACACAATTGAACCACTAAGCTGAAATCCACAAATTTTGCTCTGAGAGTAAAAAAGTACAATCATGGAGGCTACCTGGCAATCTCTGGCAAAGTCCTCTTGATGCACTTCAGCGTCTTCTTCATCAGGGACGAGTTCTGCAGGAGGAAGAAGGGCCGGAAAAGTCGCCGAACTCTCAGGGTCTGATGAGGAAACAAAGGCAGAGAGGTCACGTATGACCCCCCCATGATGAAAGCCCTGGAAGCTGGGAGATGCAGTTCTGCCGCGAGGAGGAGGAGCCTCACCTCATGACACAGCATGCTGATGGACAACACCCAGTCGATGATGGAGATCGACAGAACCACCATGTAGCTGATCAACCATTTGCATTTCTTAAATTCCTCCCAGCCAATCAAGTAGCTCTGCAGACAAACCAAACGTCGGTGAGACGGCGGTGGGGCAGTGATCAGTAGGCTTGTGTCCACGAAAGATTGGTTACCTTCATACCAAGATCCAGGCAGAAAATGATGAGACAGACCATCTCGATACTCTCCGTCAGGCCGCAGGGGGGATTCCAGGGCTCAGATCGGTGCCGGAGGTCCGAAGTCTTGGACAGGGAGGAAGGGCGCTCCACGAAGGCCAGCAACAACACCACTGTGATGGTGGCGGCCAAAACCCTGTGCAGGGGCGGGACCAACGGGAGACTGAGCTAACCAATCAGCGTTGAGACATTCAGGTTCGTCTGCAGAAACCTACAGTTCCATTTCCTGTGCGGTTCTCAACAGTCACCAAACGTCTGACAAGTTTGGGAAATGAGCCTTAGGTACAAAATAGGGTTCAAGCCATTGTCTGTTAATGACAACTGAGCTGACAGTGTCACCCCCTCCCCAATAGAAAATGGTTTATTCCAGCTTCAACCAAATGAAGTCAATTTAAATTTTTCATGAAATGGACACCACCATGTTGGAGCCAAACAATGTCTGTAAGCAGTGATTGGTCTGATATTTCTACAACATCTCTATGGCAACCACTCTCACCAATCAGGACTGGGCTTGTTGGAAGGCCACACCCCTACCACTTGAAAGTGGACTACACAAAATCTGTCAATCAAATGTTTAAAACGTTGAATGTGGGGCAAGCTCCACCTACTTTTACGTGGGGCGGCCGTGGTTCCGATCAGGGGAAATTGACCTCCAATCGGAAGGTGCAGGTTTGATTCCCGCCTTGCCCACCCATGTGTCAAAGGGACTTTGGGCAAGACACTGAACCCTACCTTGCCCCTGGTGGAAGGTTGGCGCCAGTGTTCGGCAGCGGAGCCGCCATCAGTGTGTGAATGGGACTGAAAAGAGCCTTGGGCCTTTGAGGAACGGTAGAAAGCGCTCTAGAGGTAAAGGCCGTTTACCGTTGAGGCCTCTGATTGGTCAGTTTATACCAGGGGTGTCAAACTCATTTTGGTTTGGGGGCCACATTCAGCCCGTCTGATCTCAAGTGGGCCGGACCATACCGTAAAAGCAAAATAACAGCTTTGTTTTAGTTTTTTTTACTAAGTTGGAAAAAATGCCTCAACCAACATAGTAGTCTAATCACTTGGGGCCAATGGATCCCAAATAAAATTAATTTCAATTAAAAAAAAATTTGGTCTATTCAATTTTATACAGACTGAATATTTTACATCTGACACTAAAGCAATCCAGAAACTTTTCTTTATGGTGAGTCTCTTATGGTACTGAATGTTATATTCTTTGAACACTGCAACCTGTTGATGACATACAAAGCATTTGGGTTTTGCATTCAGCTTTGTGAAAGAAAAAAAAACTGTCCATTTTTCCTGGAAGGCTCTTCACTCCACTTCACTTTATGACAACATTTTGGTCGTTAGGGTGTCGCTACTGATCATCCTCATAGCAACATAACAGCGGTGAGGCTTCAGGTAACCAAACTGCTTTCTACTTAGACGCAGAGCTGTTACATTTCACTTTTGGCACATGCAGAGATATGCTGTTTCACCTGTCTTGCCTTTCCTTTGCTCCCCCTAGTGGCGGAATTGCGCATTTCGGTTATTTCTTTAAAAAAATCATAACTCGCCATAGGAATGGACTAGAAACTTGCTTTCTTTTTTAACCATCCTTATGATTTTTACTCTTCATGTGTGGGCCGGAATTAACCACCTGGCGGGCCGGATACGGCCCGTGGGCCGTATGTTTGACACCCCTGGTTTATACCTTGAATAAGCTGAACTACAGAAAATTATGACAATAATGAGGATCATCAAGAAGATGTTAAAAACAGACTGGGTTTTCTGACCATCAGAAGGAACGTTTGGCTTCCTGGAGCCAGCAGGTACTTCCTGTTTGGAACGCCAGGGGGGAGGGGGCACTCAGCCCTGTTCTCCTTGACAGTCAGTGGGACAAACGTTAGTGTGACACACTAAACCCTTTCCCGTTTCCTGCTGATTTCCATGGAAACGTCTGCCTCCGTCTGTCTGGATCCGGCACTCCATGTGTTTGGTTTCCATGGTGACAGTTGTGACTGTTCAGCACGTTGGAAAATACCAGCCCCTTCTCTAAGACCAGCTGGATCCTTCAGAAACCTAAAAAACGGCCCCTGAGCCATTTTAACACTTCAGTCAGTCAGGATGTAGAAACACCTGAGCCAGGCAGCCCTGCTCTGGTTCTGACATTCTTGGAACAACCGGAACTCTCCAACCGTTGATCCTAATTCCATCAGGGCTCACGTACCAGAACCGCAGCTCTCTGACATGAGCCGTTAGCCGGAATCCATTTCTGATTTGCAAACCGGCAGAAACACATCTGCTCCCAAGGCGAGTCCTTCGCTTTAGAAACCAATCGTTACGCCGATCCCTCATTGCCTTAACGTAAAGAATGGACGGGACCAGTGAGTCTGATCCAAAAGGGCTCTGGAGCTGGTTTGGGGGCGTGGTCATGGCTGCTTTGGTTTTAAGCTTAACTCTATGGCACAGAACGACAGTGATGAAGCAGACGGACTCGAACTGCAGACCCATTTCCGGGACCCACGGTGGAAGTTCTGTGTCCAGACGGGGAACGTACCACTGACACAGCCTGGAGTAATAGCATCTGTACATCCACAGAGAGCTGGAGTCCACGCGGTGGTTGATGGAGCGGTACTGCAGCACACGCCACGGGGAAGGAAGGACCAAAGCACAGAAGAAAACAAAGGAACCATTAGAAGAACAGCAGGAACAAACGTTCTGTCAAAGGAAGAACCTCCATGAAGGTGGTGGTCTTCAGCAGCGGTCCCAACCCCCACAGACAGAAAAAAGAACAGCTAGCTTCAATTAATCCTGTCAAGTTTAGTTTCTGATACGTAAAGGAAGTTCTCTTCTGCTTCTACTGGATTCTGTTCCCCACATCCGTCTGTCTTGACGGGTCACATGACTTTAATCAGTCGCTCGGACCGCTAAGTCAGTAGCACACCGCTTAAAAGCTAGCCAAACCAAACAATGAAAGGTATTTGGACAGTTTCTTTCAGGAGAAAAGAGTCAGTGAGCAAACCGACGAAGAGTCTTCACAGAAACATCCAACCAGGAGTTTCCTCCAAGTATGGATTTCTCCAATGTTTCACACGCAGATGATGAAGATGCAGACGCGGTGGATTCACCTTTACTTTCAGGTTTAGAAACAGCAGTTTATGACGTTTGTTAGCTGCACAATATACTGCAAATGTATTGTTATCGCAATATCAAGCTGTGCAATACGCATATCGCAAAAGACGGTGAAGATTGCAATAAATGGTTACAATAAATGTGCTAAAACAATCTTATGACAACTTGAAGCATTTAACGGATCAAATAGATCCCTTTATGCATTTGACCAAAGGAGCCTTTATGTTAGATGGACGAGGGTCATGTCTACGCACAGTTTTTTCATACGCAATTTTTGCACAATTATCTCGGCACTCTTCAATACAGTTTACAGCTTATATTTGCACACTTGTATATACTTTTTGTTTGCTTTTTTGATTTTATTATATTACAATGTTTTATTTACTACCTTTCCCTCCCTTACTGTTCTTGCACTGATGGTGATGCTTAAATCTCATTGTACTATGCACAATGACAATAAAGCCATTCTATTCTATTCTTCTATTCTATTTGGAGTATAATTTTTAAACTGCTGCATTGAAATGGGAATTATGTTTTTGGTTGTTTTGCTCTTTGTTTATGTATCGCAAATTTTATCGTTGTCACAATACTGGTTTCACTTCACTGGATCCCAGTTGATTCCAGAATCAAGTTCAAGATCCTCCTGTTAACCTATAAGGCCTTACATGGAATGGCCCCGTCCTATATTAAGGACCTCATAGTCCCTTACCATCCAATGAACACTTCACTCACAAATACAGACTGTTTGTGGTTCCTAGAATTAGTCAAAGACGTGTTGAGTAGAGCTGCTAGCCACCAAGCTCCCTGTCTTATGAATAAACTCCCAGCTCATGGAAGAGAGGCCAACTCAGTTTCTACATTCAAAGTTAGACTGAAAACATTCCTCTGTGGACAGGCTTATTGTCAGACTGCTAGTATTCAGAGATTATTTAACTAAATGTTGTTGTTTAAATTTAAACTGCACAACTATTTCTTTTAAAAGGCTGCTAGAAGTTAGTTGGGCAAATCTGGTGGTGCTCTGGGGGTTCTGTCTTCTTTTCTTTTCTACTTCTACCCTTCCTCTCCTCCATTCCTGATCATTATTCATCATTTAGTTCTCTATGCCTCTGTTTGCTGCAGTCATTCATGTATTGTCCCTCTTCTCCCCTGGGAGTGGGAGGCTCATGACTCAGCCGGTTCATCCGTGATCCAGTTCCCTCGACCGCCTACCTCGCCTCTCTGGGTGAGCCTCCTGCTCCTGGCTGTGGCTCCTGCTCCGGCTCGACCGCCCTGACTGTCCCCCCAACCACGACTGGACATTTTGAAGCCTGCCTGCTGACTTTATATGTAGTTGTGATTTTAGATAAGTTACCCTTCTCTTAAGAGCTCTGGCACATCATTGTCCTGGCTCCTGGGGAGGATCCTCCTTCATGTGGCACCTTGAGCTTTTCTGCTCTAGAATCCGCTTTTAGGAGTTCACCTGCTAAGGGGGTCTAAGGGCAGGGATGCCAGTATAGCTTAGTCAGTTTGTTAGTTCATTTTAGGATTTTCCTATTGAACTCTTTGTATTCATGATCCTTTTGAGTTCATGTTTTACCGGGTCATCTGAGACCACTGTCATGCAGGATTTTGGGCTACAACAGTTGAATTGAAATTAATTCAGCGACATGGCATATCCCGAGTCTTCCTCATGTCGCGGCAGCGCTAACGCTTGTATCATTTTGGTTTTGCTGATTTAGCCACCTAGCTGATGTTAGCTTCCAGCTGTTAGCCTCCACTTTGATGTTAAAGGAAAATCTTCATCACAAAGTCTACGTTAAAGCAGCCGCAAACATTTGACAGAGAATGAAGATTCAATCAAATGAAGTTGCTTTCTGATTTGTGGAAACTTAAAAGAACATTTATGAATTTTCCAAAGCAAAAGAGAATCAGGCAGAAACTTCAGTCCAGAAAATGTTCCTGTGTTAAAAACAAAATACACAATTAATGAGGGTTTATGGAAAACCACAAATGAAAAATGATGATCTGGGTTGAGAAAATATTCTGATTGAAAAAGCTTCTGTTGATAGTCAGAAACAACAACCCTGTTCCCATATTGACGTTTATCAAAAATGAAAATCTACTCAGTGTTCAGATTGTTTCAGACCACTACTTCTCTTGCAAGTAGCATTTAATAAAACAAAAACGGAAGAAAATATGAAACATGTCTCGGACCGGTCCCCAGCTCCAAGAGGTTAGACTTTCATTTACAGCAACCCCTTGTCTGGTTGCTGTAGACCATAAACATCTTTGTATGAAGACGCTCCGCGCGCTTGATGAGGCCACTGCAGCAGCGGAGGGCGGAGTTTCATGTGGAACATTCTCAAAGAGTTTAGTCGCCAGCGTGCTTGGACTCAAACCACAAACGCTGCAGGAACCCCTCCGTACGGGTTCAATACCGGTCTTTGTTCTGACGTTGCAGCAGTTCTCAGGGATTATTGATCTGTGAGAGAACCTGATCTGCAGAACCGAGACCACAGACCCTGTGACCCACCAGAAACCTCGGATGATCAAAGACAAAACTCCTGCGGAGAGCACGACCAGAACCTGCACTCACGTGATGGGCATCTCAATGAAGACCAATGCCTGCTGGAAAAGGTGTCCTCATCTGTGGAGACACAGCAGAGCGTCAGATTCCTGCCAAACAGAAATGACTCAACGCCTGGTTCATCACCTCTAAAGCGCCCTTTGGCTGATATTCAGGCCGGTCAGACCTTCAAGTGATTAGATGTGAGCAAATATTCAGTCAGCAAGACGCTATCAGGTCAATCTCTCTACCAAACGCCATCAGGTCAATCTTCAACTAAACGCCATCAGGCTAACTTCATCCAAACGCCATCAGGTCAACTTCAACCAAACGCCATCAGGTCAACTTCAACCAAACGCCATCAGGTCAACTTCAACCAAACGCCATCAGACAACTTAACCAAACGCCATCAGGTCAACTCATCCAAACGCCATCAGGTCAACTTCAACCAACGCCATCAGGACAATCTCAACCAAACGCCATCAGACAACTTCAACCAAACGCCATCAGGTCAGCTTTCATCCAAACGCTAATACAGGTCAATCTTCAACCAAACGCCATCAGGTCCGGCTCAACCAAACGCCATCAGGTCAACTTCAACCAAAACGCCCATCAGGTCCGCTCAACCAAACGCCACCAGTCAACTTCAACCAAACGCCATCAGGTCCGCTTCAACCAAACGCCGTCAGGTCCGCTCAACCAAACACCATCAGGTCCGCTTCAACCAAATACCATCAGGTCAACTTCAACCAAACGCCATCAGGTCCGCTTCATCCAAACGCCATCAGGTCAACTTCGCAACCCAAACGCCTATCAGGTCCGCTTTCAACCAAACGCCATCAGGTCGGACTTCAACCAAACACCATCGTCAACTTAACCAAACGCCATCAGGTCCGCTTCAACCAAACACCTATCAGGTCCGCTTTCAACCAAACACCATCAGGTCAATCTCAACCGCCAAACACCATCAGGTCAATCTTCAACCAAACGCCATCAGGTCCGCTTTCTTCAACCAACGCTCACAGGTCAATCTCAACCAAACACCATCAGGTCAATCTCAACCAAACGCCATCAGGTCCGCTTCAACCAACACCATCAGGTCCGCCTGGCCAAACGCCATCAGGTCAACCTCAACCAAACACCATCAGGTCAGCTTCATCCAAACGCCATCAGGTCAACTCATCCAAACGCTTCATCAGGCAGGATCGGATCTTCACCAATCCACCTGACAGCTGGCAGTGGGGGACAGCTGATGACCTACCAGTTAGGGACTGAACTCAAAACCATCCTGTTGTTTAGCCCACTGACGCCCTAACAGGAAGTAAACTGCTGGCTCCAGAAACCCAAAGTCTCTTAGACGTCTATAGAGAAATAACCAGCTGTTCTGCAGTCATTCTATTGGTCAGAAGAACCGTTCTGGATCTGATACCTGAACGTTGGAGGCGGGGCCTGCTGCCCTAAACCACTCCCTCCAGTTCTCTAACTTAAAGGCGACTGGAGACATTTCTATCAGACGTTCACAGAAACGAAGCATGAGTCAGCACGCTACAGCGAGATGAGTCATGAGGGTGTGGGGGCCGGTGATGCTGCAAACACATGATGTTGACAGGCATGCACGCATTACCGCCGTGCACACGCTCGCGGCAGTCACATGCTGTGCACACACGCCGTGCACACACGCTCGGCGACCGCTGCACGCACGCTCGCGGTACACGCTCGCACGAATGCTCGTGCATGAACGCCGTGCACACACACGCCGCGCACATGCTCGTGCACACACACGCCGTGCATGAACGCCGTAGCACACACGCCGTGCACACATGCTCGCGCACACACACGCGCACACACGCCGCGTACACACGCTGTGCACAAATGCCGTGCACATTACCGCTCGTGCACACACACGCCGCGGCACACATGCTCGCCCACACGCTGCACACACGCCGCCATGCACACATGTCAGGCACAAATGCCGCCCACACACGCCGCGCACACACACGCCTGCACACACGCCGTGCACGGCCATCGCCGTGCACACACACGCTGTGCACACACACGCTTCCTGCACACGCTGCACACACACGCCCATGCACACGCCGCGCACAAATGCGCCGCGCACACACGTTGCGTGGCCACACACGCCTTGCACACACGCCGCGCACAAATGCTCGTGCACACACACTGTGCACACACACGCTCCTCGCACACACGCCTCGCACACACACAGGTGTGTTTCATTTCTTGCTTCATGCTGTGAAGCTAAACTTCACTCTAAATCTTTGATCCTTTTGAAACTTTGAGGTTCTTTTCACTCTAACCACATTTAAGAACAGGAAAACTCGTAGGCCCATAGAACTGTCTGCTTCATAATAATAATGGATTGGATTCATCTGGTCTTTTCCAGACGCTCAGAGTTCTTCCAATGTGTCCGTTATTCATTCATTCTTGGTGATGGTAACTACTGATGTACCACAGCTGCTCTGGGGCAGACGGACAGAGGCGTGGCTGCCAGTTGGCCCTCTGACCATCACCGACATCCATGCATTCACGCCACCAGCGGAGCTGCACTCGGGAGGTGTGTGTGTGTGGGGAGACTAGCCCAAGGACAGTTTGCTGGGGAGCGGGATTGAAACCACCAACTCCCTTCAATCATTGGACGACCTGCTCAACCGCCTGAGCCACTGCTGCCCATTTTCAGTCTGATTCTGGATCCGGACCGTAGAACCAGTTCAGAATTTTCAGTCTGATTCTGGATCCGGATCACCACCATCCAGTTCTAGCAGGATCAAAGCGACTTATGGGTTTCGGTTCCTAACTTAACAATGATCTGGAATGGATCCACCACATCCATCCCATGAAGGAACCAGGAGAGACGGACGGGCAGCTCAGACTCCAGGCCCACCGGGTCAGAACACTTGCATTTGATGACACATTAGAATTTCTGTGTTCTGGAAAACCGACCCCTGGGTTACTGTCGCCATGCCAACGGTACAAAGTCAAGGAGCACCAACATGTGACTCATGTTGGCTCTCACAGATCAGGTTCCATGAAAGTGTTCATGCAGAGGAACCAGAAGCCTGAACCCTGACTATGAACTGACCTAAGTAGACTCCATCTTCATGTCCACCCGAACCTCAGAGTGACCTTCAGAACTTTGGCTGACCTTTCATCACACAGACTTTGACGGCACCAGTTTTGGAGATCAGAACATCTACAGAAATCCCACATGGTTAAAAACCGAAGGTTCTGTTCAAGTTCTGGTTCCTAAGCTTTAGGACTTTGACCCAGATAAGTTCAGAAACTTTTCCTGGAAGACATTCTGGACGCCGCGCGTTACTTTGGTTGAAGTAACGCGACTCTTCCGTGACTGCATGATGCGCGTGCGCGTCATGGAGTTTCACTAAGCCTTAAAGGAAACTTTCCGCTTCAGAACTCCACCGACCCGAAACCTGGTCAGATCCAGAACCCGGGTCTGGCTGGTATGTGCCTCTGGACGGAACCGCGGCCCGCTCACCTGCGTCTGAGGAGCCCGAGTCCGACCGGTCCGAGCCGAACTCCGTGGAGCTGCCCAGCAGAGGGTCCGTTTCCATCCAGAAGTCCAGGCGTGGTTCTGTTCACAGCAGACGGTCCGGACGGGCGCCGCGGCGTTGGGCGGCCTCGAGCATGTTTTAGGAAGTGTCTGAGAGACCGCGTCACTCCTGCACAAGCCCCGCCCCCTGCACGAGCCCAGTGCCGGGAGCCCGCGCGGGGCCAGCAGCTGCAGCCCAGCGTTCAGGTCCAGAACAAACCCGACCCCCCCCGTCAACAGCATCCATGACGTCACACGTCACGACCTTTGAACTGAGAGACCTTTCCTGGACTCATTTCCGGGTTCATGAAGGAAGTCCTTCATCTCAGCGGCTCCAGTCGCCGCAGAATCAGCTGGACCCTGACCAGGGTAGACCAGGTCCACTGTGGATTCTCAAGGATGGAGGTTCAGTCAGAAACCAGTTCTTCCAGATCTGACGGGAACCATCTCATCAGGAACCTGAAGACCTGAAGTCTCATTCCAGCAGCGCTGACGTCAGCCGGAAAGAAGCTTCCTCAGAGACAGCTGGTCCTCCAGAACAGCTGATCCTGCAGAACAGCTGGTCCTCCAGAACAGCTGGTCCTGCAGAACAGCTGATCCTCCAGAACAGCTGGTCCACCAGAACAGCTGATCCTCCAGAACAGCTGGTCCTCCAGAACAGCTGGTCCTCCAGAACGGTTCCTGTTTTTACTGAGAGGATGGACTTCTTCCAGAAACTTCACCGACTCCAGTTTGTGGTTTCAGGCTCAGATGGACCAGAGTCTTTGTTCTGTGTTTACCAGAACAGTCAGGAACGTTCAGCTACTTTCAGACACACACACAACCCGACATCCCAGCTGTGTGGAGTTTGTATAAGGAAGTCTGGACTGACAGAGAAGTATGTTAGAGCAGGACATGCATGAGGGCTGTAAGACAGTGGGGGGGGGGGGTGTAGGGGGGACAGAGGAGTTCATGATGGAGGTGGGATTACATCAGGGATCAGCTGTGAGCCACTTCCTGTTTCAGTGGTGATGGACAGACTGACAGATGAGGTTAGACAGGAACCACCATGGACCATGATGTTTGCAGACGATGCTGTGATTTGTAGGGAGAGCAGAGAACAGGTGGAGGAGAAGCTAGAGAGGTGGAGGTTTGTCCTGGAAAGGAGAGGAATGAAGGTTAGGGGCAGGAAGACGAGTGAGTGAATGAGAGGAACCCAAGAGGAAGAGTGAGGTTACAGGAAGAAGAGATGAAGAAGGAGGATCTGAAGGATCTAGGCTCAGCAGTCCAGAGGAACACAGTGGAAAAGAAGAGTGTAGGCAGGTTGGAATGGGTGGAGAAAAGTGTGGAGAGAGCAGCCATGTTGTTTCCTAGAGACACTGAGGAAGACAGGAAGCAGAGATGAAGATGCTGAGGGTCTCTCTGGGAGGGACCAGGATGGATCAGGAATGAGGACAGAACATGGTAGAGGTTCTGGAGATGGTTGGGACATGTCCAGAGGAGAGACTGAAGGAGTCTAGAGGAAGAGCAGAGAGGAGGATTCTGGATGAAGGAGGACATGAAGGTAGCTGCTGGTAGAAGATGCAGGAGACAGACGGAGGAAGCTGATTGGCTGGGGAGACCCTGAAGGGAAACACTGGGAGGCAAAGAAGACTGTCTGGATTTGATGCTTGCATTGTTGCCATGGCAACATCTTGTAAGGAGCAGGCTGTTCTCGTTTAACACCCCCCCCCCCCCCATTTTAGCCTTGGTGACAGAAGTCTTAAACTGTAAACTTCAAATAAACTTTCCTTCAGAATAAAAGTCTTTTCAGATTCAGAGCCAGAGAGTCAGGGACCTTCACATTAAAAGTCTTTTTATTGTAGTTTGAAAACAGGTTTAATACAGGAGCAGAAAACTTTGGTTCATGGTTTTGTGTAGAATCCGTTCATAGAAATACCATCAATACAGAAACTGATGCGTTCAGGTGCAGTTAGGAAGTTGGAACTCCTGACTGATGATGCGTCCGTCAGCTTCTCACTGCTCTGCCTTTGTTTCCAACTGTGACAACTGAAAAGAAAGGTCGGTTTAAGACGCTCATGACAGCTTTAAAGAGACCTGACAAAACACACACATCTACACAAAACACACAAATATCCACAAACACACTTAAACAAAAAATACAAAAGAACACGCCCAACAGTTACAAACATTTATGCAAACATTTAAACATGTACATCATTGTTCAGCCTAATCTCATAAAGGTTTTTATTTTTTAAGGTGTCCCCCTTCCCAAAAAGATGTTGGAGCCAAAAACAAACAGAATCTGATCCAAAGTTCTCCTTTCAGTGGTGTATTAATGTTTAACCTGTGCAGATTTACAGAGTTAAAAAAAACAAAGCAGTGATCATGTGATCCAATTAGACCATGTGATCTGGTGCGATCATGTGATCTGATCACGCGTTCCAATGTGATCCAATGTGATCTTGTGTGATCTGTTGTGATCGGATTAGACCATGTGATCTGGTGTGATCATGTGATCTGATATGATCACGCGTTCCAATGTGATCTTGTGTGATCTGCTGTGATCAGATTAGACCATGTGATCTGGTGTGATCATCTGATCCGTGTGATCATGTGATTCTATGGAGAGCATTTGTCATCCTCCTAACATGAATCTATCATCTGCATAGAGTTCAACTGGGGATCCAGCCGGGGGCTACAGTCCATGACACCAGCTTAGCATGACGATGATAACAGTGATGGGATGCTGTCAAATGTTGAGGACCACGTCTCCTCTTCCAGATTGTTTATTTTTGAAGTTTGAACTTGATTAAATCCTTGCTTTTTCTTCAGAGATTTAGTTCTTATTTTGACGAACCGTCATTGAAACAGATGAAGAAGAAGAAAGTGTTACTTTCTGTCACACACCTAGGTGTGTTTGTTCTCCGCATTTGACCCCTCCCCTGGAGGAACGGTGAGCTGCAGACAAGCTGCGCCCGGGAGACAGTAGCGTAAGGACCCCCACTGGGTGATATGAATTGCTTATATCAATTGATAATTGCCCCCAGTACCATTGTTTGTTCCCCTCGGGGAATTGAACCCTGGATTCCTGCGTGGCAGCCCTTTACCTTACCAACCGAGCTACCCAGCCGTTACGGTACTAACGGTTATCACTTCCCAGGGTTTTTTTCAATACTTGTATTTGCAAGGTTCTTGTTCTGACCTGGGGCAGATGAGGCAGCTCCTGAAGGTATCTTAGTCCACTGACACTTGAAAGCACAGAGTCAGCGAAGGTTCAAAGCTTTGTGTTAAGTCAAATGCAGATCTGAGTCTGGTCAATATAAAGGAGGGATCATGATCACTGTCGCCATCGGACGCCAACATTGGTCAGCATCGCTGTTGGATATCAATTATGGTCAACGTCAATGTTCTCTGAAACAGAGACTATCTCGGGTTACCTGGTCATCGATGGTCTTGAACTGCCACCTCCAGCGAGTGTCGTAGAGGAAAGGTCGCAGGTCGAAGCGGTTGTCATCAGGACTGTAGCTCTCGGCGTGGTAGGACGGCGTCACTGTGGTCATCTTGTGACGGTTCACAGAGTACATCCTGAAGAAACGTTTGACCTTTTGAGCCACCTGAAGGAGAAAACCAAACAGTGAGCGCGGCGGACGGAAGCCGACACGGCGAGGTGAAAGCAGGACTGACCTCTGCCGGTGACAGAGCGTCCTTCCACGCCTGGATCAGCTTACAGAACATGCTGAACGGGCCGCATTTGGAGACCTTCCTCAAACGTCCCATCACAGACAGCTCAGAGTACGTCATGCCCATGTCGGCCTGCAGGGGGACGGAACGAGGGCTGGTTTGCCTCTTCTACAAGCCGACCTTTCTTTGCTGGAGGGGTCATTGGGGGGAGGGGGGTCCCTCTGAGCAGCCTCTGTGAACTGCTGCAACTCTGGGTTTGCAGTTCTGCAGGACCGACCCGATGCGTCTCATGCGCCTTTCACTGCTGTCCCCATTCAGAGAACAGAAACACCCCCACCCCCCAACACCACCAGTTCCTCATTCAATGTGGGGATGTGGGCATGGCGGCTTCTTGAGTTAGGCGCCAGGAAACCATGATGGTGGTGATGACATCACCGCGGCCTCACAGGCCTTTGGTTCTCTCGTCTCATAAACCGGCAGAATCGTTTTCGCTCTTTTTTTATTTTTGTGTCAAACGGAAAAACGATCTTCTAACGACATTTTCTTCAGAAAAAAGAAGAAACCGACTCGTGTTTAGTTTGGCGCTCACCTCATCCGTCTGGGACACCTGTCCATCGGTTAGCGGCTCAAGCTCAGCGGTGGGCGGAGCCTTTAGGATGCTGCAGAGAGAGCAGAAAAGAATTGCCCCGCTGCCGTCTCTGGGAGCCCGGCTGGAAGGATCCGGTTGGGAGTGAGCCTCACCCGTCCAGAGCACTGAGCTGGAAGCGGTCTGCACAGTACCGCAGGAACCCCCGCAGGTCCGTCTTACTGATGCCGCCAATGGGGTTGATGTCTGCGCTGGAGCAGTCGTATTTGGTGAAGTACCCGGTCAGGCTGAAGAACAGGAACAGAAGGTTCAGTCCAGATGATCCAGATGAGCGGGAACCCACGCCGGCCGGCCCGGGTGGAGTTTACAGCCAAGGTCCCACTCATGTGATCCACCTCAGGACACGCCTCCAAAAATCCAGATTATGTCCATAAAGTGACCAGCAGACGGCGTGTCCTTTAGCATCGTTAGCCAAACGTTAGCATATCTAGTTGTCATGTAGCAGCACTTTCAGGGCCTTTAGCATCGTTAGCATTTGGTGCCACTTATCTTTAGACAAACTGTGTGTGTGTGTGTGTGTGTGGTGGTGGGGGGTAACCTCTCATCAACGTTGGCAGAACCCAGAACCAACAGACCCCCGGGTCTCCCGCGGGCCCACAGGCTCAGCTGGGCAAACAGGTAAGCTAACACCATCCTGACCCGGGCCTGGAACACAAACACACCTTTCCAAACGTCCTGCCTCCACCTGAACAGGAAGTGAGCTCAGAGCTTATGGGGGGGTCACCTGCACATTCTGTAGAGCCAGGTTCTCTCGGTGGCTCCCCCCTCTGGCACGAAAGCGAGGCCAGTGTCCGGTTACAGCAGAGAAGATTCCCAGAATGCCTTTCACTGCGGCGTCGATGCTAAAGTTCAGGTGTGTGCTGCAAGGAAGAGCAGAGTGAGTGTGCACGTCACGTGCACAGCAGGCAGAGGCAGCAGCTTCCATTGATAAGAATCCCAAATGAAACAATTATGGATCCAGGAAGAGGAAACCTAAAACCTGCCAAAATAAAAGCATCTGAAAAGGAGTCGGTACAGGCAGGAAGGGGGCGGGGCTTCCCACTGATCAAATCACACTTTTCCTCTAAGAACACAACACAAAGTGCTTTACATAAAAAATATATAAAAATAAGCAGAAAAGTGAAGATAGAGCCCCCTCCCCCCTAACTGATGGGGGTCGACAACAGGAAATGGGCTGAGCTTGTTAAAGGATAATATCTGGACCTCTCTTCTCTTCTCAGAGCCGGCTGGTCACTGGACCATCCAGCTCAGCGGGTCTGAGCATCTGAGGTCTGCAGGCTGGTCACGGGTCCAGGATCAGCTTTGGACCCGACCCATTTCACTAGTCTTATGGGCCCGCCGTTTGTGTTCGGCACCACAGCCTCACAGACGGAAGAGCGGAATCGAACCTGCCAATCTGGGCGGCCAGCTCTCTGGCTCTGCTGCGCGTGTCTTCTGAGGAGTTTTCGCTCGACATGTAGCAGGTGGTGAAGACCCGCCCACACAGCTCCTTGGGGTCCTGCGGGTCGTACGACGTGTCGCCCACGACCCGGCGGACGTCCTCCAGAACCTGCAGGTCTGTGAGAAGTCAGTAAGAGTTGCACTGAGCATGCTCAGACCTTCAAAGTGGGCCGGACTCACTTCCATCCGCCACCGCGGCGCAGACCAGCGTGCACATGCTGTGCACGATGCAGGCGGTGGAGGAGCTGTCCACGCCGCCGCTCAGAGGCAGCAGGAACCCCGCCTGAAACCCAACCAGAACGTCAGCGCCCGCTCAGCCCGCCGGAACCGAAGCGGCCGGCTCACCTGTCCGCTCCTCCGGAGGTAATCCCACAGCCAGCAGGCCGGACCCAAGCTGTGGAGGAAACCAGGAGTCACACCTCCGCTCAGAGAGCCCCGCCCCCACACACACCTGACGGCCGCACCTGATCTCCTCCTCCGGGGTGTGGAACCGCCACTGCAGGGGCTGCTGGGTCGGCAGGAAGACATCGTTGCTGGTCGATAAGGAAAAGTCCACTTTGACCCGCAGAAACGCTTGGGTCTCGCTTTTCTGAGACCAGAACCAAGCAGAGAGGTTCTGACGTGAGGAACTTCAAACAGAAGAATGAACCCCTTTCTCTGGAAAGTCAAACTTTTTAACATGAAACCCCCTCCGGTGGTCGTTTGGGGAACGGCAGCCGGGTTGGTTTGTGTCTGAGGGTGGGGGCGGGGCTCTGCGTCTGGATTGGCTGCTCACCATGGCGGGCTGGAGGTGCTCTCCTCTGTAGCTGCGGACGTCCTCCAGGTCCAGAGTGGCCGTCACCACTTCCTGGAACACAAACGCTCAGGTGATTCTGACGCCCAGCTGCGGTCGCCACGGCAACAGCGGCCTGCAGACTCACCACGTCGTCCAGGGAAAACTGGTCGCCCCGAGCAACCACGTCCCCGTTCACAGCCACCATGGCACAGCCGTCATAGTAGACCCGGTCCCCGTCGCAGCCTCTCTGGTTGGCGTACAAGTAGATGCCCCCAGTCTGAAACCACGCCCCCAAAGGTTAGACGCTCGGCAACCATTCAGTTCTGTTTCTGAAGCGCCAACAGGGCGCCACGGAGACAGAACCCCACTGCAGAAGTAATGAGTGTTAGAACCAGAACCTGGTAGGAGACGGCGGACCGGAGAACCCTGACCCAGATGGGGGGGGCGTCATAAAAACGACCAAACATGGAACCGTTTTGAAATTTAACCCTTTAAACGCCACAAGATTCAACCTGTCAATCATTTTTCAGGCGGGGAGGGGGGGTCACGCCAGCAGTCCAGACATCAGTTCTGCTTTCAGTGTTTTTGTAACCAACAGGAAGTGAGAGGAAAGGGGCGTGTCCTGGTTATAATGTTGGAGAGCGGGGGACATACGCTGAAGGCCTGGGGGCAGAACCGGCGGTTACCTTGGCGGTGGCGGAGCGGATCAGCTGGACTCGTTGGTCGGCTTTGCGGAGCTCGTGGTGACTGGCTGAGGAGTTGGTGAAGATCTCCACGCCGTCCCGGCCCATGTGGATGTGGGGGCTGAGGAAGACAGCAGCTGCAGCTCAACCGCTGCACAGAACTCCACACACAGATGAAACCTTTTCTGTAGTTCTAAAGCTCACAGGTGACAAAACAATTCTGGGACATAATTAAACATCGAAGCCGATGATGTCACTTCCTGACAGGTCAAAGGTTAAGCCTGAATTCCAGAGCAGACGTCTACGTTGACAGGTCTCAGAAGCTTCACAGGATGAGGAAGACCGCTGACTCAGCACACAACAACCTGACCAGCAGGACAGTCGCTGAGGAAGATGGCTGTTCACGGAGGAGGAGGAGCCTCAGCGCGGACAACCGCCACCTGGAGACGGTTAGCAGGAGACCCCCCTCCTGGGGCAGGAGTCTGAGGACCAAGGACCTTCACGCCGACACACGCCGCACTCCTCCACTGCTCCTCCAGAGACAGTCGCAGCGGGACGGAGGAGACGGGACTCAAGCTGTTGGTCTGCAGCTCTGGGCCTTGGGGAACCTGTTCTCCACGTTCTCCACGTTCTCCTGAAGATGTGACGGAGTGTGACTGCAGCTACGAGGAGAAACATCTCCTCCTTCATGTTCAGAACCAGCTGCTGGAAAAGGTCCGAACCGGCAGAGAAGGTTTAGCCAAAAGACGAAGGGGCGGAGCTTCAAGCTCCTGATCTCCACAGTCACATAAAGATGTAGGAAGCAGGAGGTTCTGGTGAAGAAAAGACAGGTGGAGGGAGAAAACCCGCGGTTCTGCAGGTGAAGCTGAAGAACCGGGCCAACAGACGGTCCTGCTGACAGCAGAACTCCTCTGGACAGTTGGTTCCTGTGCTTCGGGACCAGAGGTCCAGATGAAGACGCCTCTTACCTGTCGGGGTTCCACAGTTCTGCACACATCTCGGTTCCGATGCAGGTATCCTTAGTGGACAGAACGCAGTCTCCAAACGGGACGGTGTCCTGAGGAGCATGGGGGGGGGTTAGTGTACCACAGCTGCAGTGAAGGAAGAGGAAGTTTGGGACGTTTTTCCTGGACTTTGGACTAAATGTTGACTTTTGGGAGGATTTCCTTGAAAACTGATGTTTAGTATAAAAAGTAGAACTATCTCACCTGTCCTGTGACCTCCTGGATCATCCTGGGCAGGAAGTAGTCCTCCACATGCCTGAAAGAAGCAGGAAGTCCCATGAGGTCACCTGATGACGTCACCGTCCCGCTGAACCGAAGCGCGGTCCTTCCTGTTTCAGTGATTCCGCCGGAACAGGATTTCTATTAGACTTTTACTTTGAAATTCTGCTTTGAATCTTCCTGCATCACTTCCTCGGCTGCTTGGCTTCAGCCCTTCGACCTGCGCTGCTGCTCAGTTTAATCCCAGGAGCGAGGACTGACCTGGGCCGGTTCCACGGCGAGAACCAGCGCATCTCCCGGTAGACCCCAGAGTTGGCCATCAGCATCTTGGGTCTGATCAGCAGGATCTTCCTGCAGGGGGGGGCAGAAGCTTCTCTAGAGCGTGAACATGAACAGGTACCGTCCTCCTAAAGCGGCGCCGTACCTGTTCAGGAAGAGGACCCGGCAGTTGTAGCGCACGTTGTGATGCATGACGGGCCTGGAGGAGCACAAAGGTTCAAAGGTGAAAGGCTCCGCTGACCTCCAGGTGACCTTCAGGAGGAGCAGCTGATACCCACATCCCCACGTCACAGATGATGTCCTGAGTGACGGGAGATTCCAGCAGAACCTTCAGGGCCTGGAAGCTGTGCAGCAGCGTGTCCGACTCGTAGAAGTGGTCCGCACATCCGTAACCACTAGGGGGCGCAAACACAGCAGCTCAGTTTGGCTCCACAGGACGGCGCCGTTCACGCCTCACGGCCTCACCAGATCTCCAGCTCCGGACCCAGGCGGTACTTGGCTCCGCCCGCTTTGGCCACCTCCACGCCTGCAGAGACACGCAGAGCGCCATGACACAAAACGAGGACGCCACCGCGGCGTCCACACAGCTGCCGCCACCAAAACCATTCCCCACAAAGTAACTTTAACCAGGAAAGTAACTAACTGAGTCAGTTACTGGAACAGGTCAGTCTCTCAGTCCCAGAGCGGTCCGGGTTCAGTACGTTGTATCACAGAACTAGACTGAGTGACCCCCAACCCCCCCCAGTAGAAAATGGTTTCTTCCAGCTCCAATCAAGTGAAGTCGATTCAGTCGCCATTTTTTCCTGAAACCGCCATGTTGGAGTCAGACGTGGTCAGTGATTGGTCCGAGTCAAGGACTGTCTCACCAATCAGGAGAGAGCTTTGTGGAAGGCCACACCCCTACCTCATGAACGCCAACTACATTGAATCTGTCAACGAATTGAGCGTTGACCGTGGGCGCCAGCAGGCTCCACCTACTTTTATTGAGGCGTCTGATTGGTCTGTTTATAACTTGGACTACAGAAAAAAAATCATAAAGAATGTGTTTTATCAAGAAGATGTTAAAGTGATCAGATCTAGAACGGTTCTTCTGACCAATAGAATGCCTGACAGCTGTAGACGTCTGTGAGGGCACTTCCGGTTCGAAAGGCCAGGGGGCGGGGCCTCAGTCCAGTTCTCCGATACCGGCAGAGGTTTCAGAACAGAATTTACTTCTCAGGATTCGCTCCGTGTTTCCTTCAAAGTCCAGAACCCACTGGTTCAGCGCGCACGTGGCCACCGTCGCCTTCCTGCCCATCTCTGCCGGGTCACGTGAGCCACAGTCGTGGAAGAAGCCGCTTCCTCTGGGACAAACAGCAGAACCCGACCAGAACTCCGCGAGTCTTCCTCCTCCTCCTCTTCTTCTGCTCCTGCAGGCGGAGATCCCCTCCGAGAGCTGCGCCTCCTCTGGACGAGGAGTGGAATGACACCCCCGGATCACATCAGCGGGCTCAGTCAGTCGGTTCTGCCGAACCGATCCAGACCTGATCCGGGTGAAGAAACTGGTTCTGAATGGACCAGAAGCTCTGTGGAGAGAAGATGAGCTGAAGGCGGGAACTTCTGGTTCTGGTTCCTCCCGGAGAAGAAGATTCTTTGAGGTTCTGCACAGAAGTTGGATCCGATCCAGTCAGGTTTCTGGATAAGAACCGGGTCTGAATGTTTACCACGTTTAGACGACAAAATAAATCAATTAAATATTATATTATAAATATAAATATTACAAAATAAATTTCAGACATGCCAGGGGAGCATTTATATACATTTTCCATAAAAACATTCAGGTCTCTTCATAGAGACATACAGCTTTCTGATTAATACTCTTGGAAATGTTACAGATATATAATTCAATCTGTTTGATTAAAACAGGGAAAAAATAAAAGATGAAAAAAATTTACATTTATGAATATAACATTTGCCAAAAATAATGATAAGATTAATTATGAGTTTTTTATTTGAGTCCAAGTTTTTATTATGAAAGCCAAAAATTATATACTCAAACTTTAGAATAAAGTTGTGGTGAATGTGATTTCTAATAAATTGTAAACACCTTTTCCAAAAAATTCTAACTATAGTACAATTCCAAAAAAGGTGATTAACAGTTTCTGGATATTCTTTACAAAAAGTACAATTAGGATCAATTGTTTTAATGAATTTCAACATGAATTGATTGGTGGGGTAAATGTTGTGAATTATTTTGATGTCAGCGCTTTATGCCGTCTGTCTGGACCGTAAACTAGGACGTAAACGCGCACGCAGAAAGTCGGTGACGGACAGCGAGCCGCACTTCCACAGATGTCGGCTGACTGACCGCGGTGAACCGAGGCCCATCAGACCAGACACGGTTTCTCTGGTCCTCTGTGGTCCGGTTCTGGTCAGTCTGTGTAAACCTGAGAGACAGAGCGGGAAAATCCCCGGAGATCCGCCGCTTCAGAACCACTCTGACCCGACAGTTCGGCCCCAACAACGTTCAAAGTCATTTAAGGTTCGGTTCTTTTCCATTTGGACTCAGTTTGGATCTGGAAGACAGCCAGACAAACGCTTAGTCTCCCCAGAACCCAGAACCAAAGTTCAGAAAACCTTTCATTGACTGAAAAAACAGAAGTCTCACCTTAGAGGAGCTGATCTAGTTTTCTCTGTTCTAGATGGGATCCTCTCAGGGTTCTGGGCGGGTTGGTTCTGGGCGGGTTGGTTGTAGGCATGTTGGTTCTGGGCGGGTTGGTTCTGGGCATGTTGGTTCTGGGCGGGTTGGTTCTGGGCGGGTTAATCCTGGAATTCTTCTCCTGCAGATCCTCTTTGGTTCCATATCTTCCAGGACGATCGCTCATTTTCTTGTCGTTTCTTCATCCTCTGCTCCGGTAACGACCCCCCCCCCCATCACTAGTGGAGATGATGGGCGTGTCCAAAGCTTGACAGTCGTCATTCTCCAGATAAAAAACACTCCTGAGGGTTTGATGAGAACCGGAACCAGCAGAGGTCACCAAACAGAACTGATGCGAGGTGACGGCCGATGGTTGTGGAAGCTGGGCGGAGCTTCACGCCGCGTCGGTTTGACCATCACAAACGCCGCCAGAGTTCTGTTTAACCGCTGCTGTTTCACAACATTGTTCATCTGTTTGTCAAAGGGAGCCCCCAGAGGTCTAGCAGCAGTGTGGGGGGGCCGTGTGAGGCCTGGGAACTGCTTTATAGCTCAGATGGATTTGGTGTAGCGGGTAACTGCCGCGCCCTTCGAATCAGCTTCACAACTAGCATGCTAAGCTGGCAAGAAATGGGCTTAAACTTAATCCTTAGCCTTAATAAACTTAACATGCACATATATGAAGACCCCCCCCCAATTGAGAATATTTACTAACTAATTCAAACTGGATTTGGAATCACTGGAGCACCAAAAATCCAACACTAGACTGAACTTCCCTTTAGAATCTGGAGCTGAAACATTTCTTTGCTCAGATCTACTCTGATTTGTTTGGTTGTTTCGTGCTGCAGTGGCCTCCTCTGTTCGACTGCAACAACGGTATCAGGAAGTCTGCAGTTCAATAGAAAAGCAAACGGCATGCTAAGCTAGCATCACAAAGCAAACGGGGGTTTTCCAGGAAGCATGTTTAAACTAGCCTGACTTTAAGCCTGAACTCTGGCTGAAATCCTCCTGAACTTGTTTACTCTGCGTATGTCGTTCCCCAAAGACCGATAAGGAGTTGGGTACCACGCCTCCACTTGGTAACCCTGGGTTAATGCACGTGCACAGCAGGAACATACAGACATTCTCAATGGATCACAGATTTACGGAGTCACCATGGAAACGCGTGGAGAAAAAGAGAGAGGCTATACTTCAGTGAGACGGAGTCTGAGATTTAAATGACGGCGTATGAAGATTATACGTCCATCAATAAAGTAACACGGCTGCATCATCTGTACTTCTTGAACTCTCATATGTCTAAATTTGAGGCTGCAGATATTCTCATTTTTAATAACAATAAAATGATTGAAACGAAATGGATTTACTTCATGTTGTCATTTAGCAATTTCTCTAATTTTAAAATTATTCCACCAGTCACTAGTGCTCCTAAACATCCTCATCCTCTTCTTCCTCCCTCTCACTCATGGTGCAGAAAGAATTAAACATAACAGACAAATAACTAGACAAAACACAGTAAAACAGCTAAACAACTAAACACATTTGGTCAAAAACCCACACTTAAACCCAAATCCATCCAGTCAGACAAAGGGAATGATATCCCAGAATCCCTTGTGGTGCCGATCTAACAGCAGCATCAAAGTTACACCTACTTAAATGAATTAATTTAAATTAAAGTAAAATAAATGTCTGATAACTACGTGTTATTTTTAAACTGACTTAACTAAAAAAAGATTTTCAATGATCTTAACTAAAGCAAATGAAGTTAGATCAAAGTATAAAGTTTCTCTTTCCAACATCCATATGTGGTCTTATCAGCCTCTCACGGTGGAAAAGTATTATCTGAGCTTCTTCATCCACTAAATCTACCAGTGGTTCCTAAACTTTTTCTGCAGGGCCCCCTAAAGCTTAGAATATTTTCAAGAGCCCCACACTGACACTAACATACAAATCCTTGTTTTCTAAACTCCATCACGCTTTATAACATGTGGTTAATGAGAAGCCTGAACGGTAGAATTCTGCCATCTGGAAGCTGAAGGAATCTCTAGATCTGTCTGTGTAACTTGTCTTTGTGAAATGCCAAAACACATCTGGAACTATTAAACAAAACATTATTTGATTTTATTTGGAGGAAAAAATGTCATTACTTACAAAAATGCTTTGTGTAACACCTGCAGAAACATGGGGGCATGGATGTGTTAACCTTTGAAACTTTAAACAACTCTTTTAAAATAAAGTGGTTAAGTAATTTATTGAAAGGGGAAGACAATATCTGGAATGCATTTCCCAAATATATATTTGACACAATGGGAGGCATTAAATTCTTGCTAAAATGTAATTATAAAATTGAAGAATTACCCACAAAACTTTCAACTTTTACAGACAGCCCTGCTGGCCTGGAAACTCCTTTATAAACATAATTTTTCTCCAACAACTTGTTGTATTTGGAATAACAGTAATGTACAATACAAGAATAAATCACTTTTTCCTAGATGGTAAGGATAATGATATTGTTTAATCAGACAACTTTTCAATTTTCATGGACATCTTCTGACGATGAAGAATTTCTTTAAAATTCTCTGTATTCCTGTCTCCACCCAGAGAATATGCACAGTGTGTTAGATGCCGCTTCCAACTTATCAACTGTTTAAAGGATTTAGAACACAAGTCAATGAAGAACCCAGGACACTGGTTGGACAATGTGGGATATTTGTGTTAATTCAGTTTCCAATAACAAATAAGAAATCTTTGACATACCACAACCTTACCTGATGGGAGAGGTTTTAATGGGAATCCACATTTGTGGACATAAAATGGACTTATGCTTGACCATTAGCAATAAATACTGTCTAAAATAAATAAATAAAGAGGTGTCCTTCAAAATATTGCATTGTATATATCCTACCAAAACTTTGAGTAGATTTGTTGTGGACATGGACCTGTTTTGTTCATTCTGTGGAAATTCAGGAGGAAACTATTGATCATCTGTTTGTGGACTGCAGACATACAAATAAGTTTTGGATTGAAGTAAGAAACTATATTGGAAGCATAACAAACAAACCGTTACATTTTTTAGATAAAGACATTATTCTGGGTTACCTTAAATGTCAAAGTAGACAAAGATTGTATCTTCATTAAACAACGGCTTATTACGGCAAATCATATCCTGAGCCAGCTTGGTCAACCCAAACTCAAATTCCAGCATGACTGAAATCAATCAGTAATGTACCATTATCAAACATCTGCAAAACCAAAAAGCAATTCCAACTCATTTAATTTTTAAAAGATTTAAAATTTATTAAACCCCAAAGATTTTGAAGTTATACTTTTGTGGTACTTTTACTTATATTTTTCGCAATATGTACACATTTCAATTTCTGAGACATTCACATTGTTATTGTATTATGTTGTCTGTCAATAAAGTATGAAAGAAAACTTCCACCACGCCTAAAATACCTCTGCGCTTCTTAGGGGGGCGCGCCCCCAGTTTGGGAACTCTGCACTAAACTATCAATGGACACGCCATGCTGCTTCACCTCTGTAAACAAACTAACCTTCAACTAAACCTGCTCCAGACTGGTAGGCTATGTTCAGAGCATGAGCTATGCGGCAACTTGACCTACTCCTGAAACATACCTCCATTTCTGAGCCCAAAGCTGGTGCTATCAACTTCCTTGAAGCCAATCTATCATGGACAGCATAACTCCGCTTGGAATACCCCCCTGCATGCTAAGCTAGCATCACAAAATAAACAGCTCCGAAAATGCAGTCTTTCACTTCACTGAAAACAATCAATAACCGCGTTTATGTGTTTATGTGTAGTTCCTAGGTAACAACTATTCGGCATTTTTTCGTCTGTTCCTGATTCACAACCATTGAAATAAAGAAATACACATCAAGGCTATGGAAGCGACAGTAGCATAAATAAAAAGCAAAGTCAAAACCAGAAATGCTTTTTCATTTTCAAAATGAAGCTGCATTTTTTGTCTCAAAAAGAAAAAGAAAAAGCAATCCACCAAAATGCTTTTTCATTTCCTTCCTCAACACAGCTTATTCTGTCACTTAATCAAAATTTAAAAGAAAATGGTATTTGACATTTCACTTTCAAGATGTTCTCTGGTAAATGTGTAGCATAATTCATTTAGAAATGTCTAATTTGACAATTAAAATGAATTAACAGAAATGCTTTTTTAATTTTCAAAATGTAATTGCATCAAATGACTCAAAATTAAAATGAAAAAGGCTTCAAAATGCTTTTTCATTTTATACTTAAAACCGCTTATTCTGTGTCATAACTAAAATGAAAATGCAAAGAGGGGATTGTATTTGCATTTTCACATCCACCCTGCCATGACCTTGTCACAATATTCATTTCTTAAAGCATTAGCAGAGGGGAGGCGAATCATGACGCTACTGTTTTCTCCGCGTGTCCGAAAGTGCTGACTGACACACACACCAGGGCCTGTTTCACAAAGGAGTGTTAAGTGTAAACTCTGAGTTCATAAACCCGAAATCAGGGAAACTCTGGCTTTTCCGTTTTTCAGAATCGAGGTTTGTCAAACCAGAGAAAGCAGAGTAAGTCAAACCTGCTTTCTGAAAGAGGTAACTTATACTCGAGTCAGTGTCCATGGTTACTTATGCTGTGAACCTAACCTGGTCGGGAGCAGGTTTTATTCTCCAAACTCAAGTTTTTGCCGTCCTCCCTTTTAAAGACGAAGCGTATATTTCGCCTAACCTTCATCGCCCACATTGGCCACACAGAGACGTCTAAGTGACAAGAATGGCTTGTCCTTTGAGGACCCAATAGATCTAGGAGGCTGCATTAATTCATAGAGAATTACATTTACGTCGGGCATGAGGATTTTGAGACCTCGACTTTGATGTTTTGTCATTTACACGCTTTTGTTTGAGCGCACTGCTGCAGTCAATCACATATATAAAATGAAAACAACATTAGATCTTGCTATGTAGATGTTTCATATGTCAAATATATTTATACTTCATTTTAGCTGCTGCCATGTTCTTTAATTCCTGCATGATTGCATCTACATGAAAATGAAATCAGGACATTGAATTAGATTAATGTAACAATTACTTTTTGGAACAATTTGCTAGCATTCGCTTACTTTCTTAATCCCATAACCTATACCACTTGATCAATACAGGGGTAGTGTTGCGCCAGTGTGCTGAGCGTGGTGCGATCCACGAGACAAGGGAGGGGCGAGTGCAGATGCAGATGGGGGGGGGAGCACGGATGAGGAGGACGAGAAGGTGTCATTCCCAGAATAACCGTTTTGGGAGTCATTCTTAATCCGCCTCTGGAGGTTGAGGGTTTGAACGGAAGTGAACCCCGCCGAGAATTCCTTCGCCCTGAAGGAAATCTCCCGCGCTTCTGACCACGGCCGGAAAGACGAGAGAAAAGAAGGAAGTCTTGCGCAGCTGAAAGGTTCAACAGTAGACAAAAGTTCACTTTAAAAACACAATTGCATGTATTAACATTAAACCACCAACGCTTGCAAGAGGGGAAAGTTAACAAAGTCTCAACATTAATGACAAGTAAATGCATTTCCCAGATTGTTCTGTACACTATGCAGCATTTCACATTTACAATTGTGAATGACACTTCAAAAGTACACCTAAATATAGCCATTTTTTATTTCTACTCCTTACGCTATTTAAAAGTTATTACAGCCACTTTCTATTTATAAATAATGATTTAAATGCAAACTTAGGTAATAACTTGAGCAGCTATGTTTTCCACGCTAACTGTCTCTGCTTTGCAGATGCAGCGGTGTTGCTTTTCTTCTGGAATATCTGCTCATATTCACTGTAACTCTGCAGCAGCACGTCAAGTTCAGCTAGCGAAAAATATACAGACCTCTTTTTTTCACGGTTGCCATGGTGACTCGTGATATCTGCGCTCCATTGATACGGTTTATAGACGCCGGGTAAGCCACGGTCACCTCCTAATCAGTCCACTCAGAGTTGATTGATCTAACGCGATCAGCTTCTCTGGAAACTGGAAACTCAGAGTTGTTAATCTTCGATTGACCAACTCAGAGTCTGGTGGCTTGACCTCAGAGTTGGTTGAACCTCCTCTTTCTGAAACAGGCCCCAGGAGCAGACTGTGTTGAAGTAGAGACGCAGGGTTTTGTGATGGTTGTGAATCCTGATGAGTTTCCACAGCTTCAGGACCACATAGCAGCATGTCCGCCTTCTGGCGGTCCTCCTCCTGGACGTGACCGCTGACAAGCTTTATACCTGGCGGACCTGCCTTCGTGATAGCGGAGAACGAAGCCCTGATGATCGCTGAAGGAGGAAATGCTGCTGCGATCTGGAGAAACCATCATAAGAATTTGTGTTTGTGGTGTCCAGAACAAAATAAAGACTGGATGTAATGCCCACATATTTACACATTTATCTGCAGCTTCGCGCGGAATTTGCTGTTTGATGACAGCTGGAGCTCCATCAACAGACAGCAGATTTCTCCATGCTAAACGTTGCTGGTTGACAAAAATACCACCAGGGCGGTTGCAGGAGACTATCTTCATAATGCTTTTATTACTGTTATGATTATATTTTAGGGCCTGCTCTGCTCGATCATATGTTTTAACCAGCGTCAGACTAACGCCAGTTTGGTTTATCTCATTAATTCTGATTCACGAGGAGCTAAAGGAACATTCTGTTGCATTTTTCACATTAAGATTCACCTAAACCGGTCCTGTTCAAAAACCGCTGACCTGGCCTGCTCAAACCTGATCTTAATAAATCAAACAGCACCACCGCTAAGCTGCAGATAAATGTGTAAATATCTGTGAATTACATCAGTCTTTATTTTGTTCTGACACCACTGGAAACACAAATTATATGATGGTTGTGACGATATGTTGTTAGTTATCACGCAGAGGCAATACTAGAGGCTTTGTTGACATGTGGTTGATGTGCAAGGTGAATGGCGAGTCTGTTATAATTAAAGCCTGTTCAAACATCGGAGGTCGTCCTGACTCATCAATATTACATGGTGTCAGAAGAAAAGAATTCTGAAAGAAGAGGAAATGGCGCAGTTTCAACCACCACCGAATCTAAGTTTGCAAGGAAACTTGGCGGAAAACTGGAGAAACTGGAGTCAGCGTTTTGAGCTCTTGTACAGCCATCGCGAAAAGTCCGGCATGGTGCAATGTGCAACTTTTCTTCACGGCGAGATGAAGCGCAAAGTATACAATACTTTTGAATTTGGAGACGACAAGAAAGACAAAATTGAAGTGCTGAAAAAGAAGTTTAAGGACTATTGTGAACCTAGAAAAAACTTAACTTACATACGGCACATGTTCTTCACAAGAGCGCAGAAACAGGAAGAAACATTGATGCATATGTCACAGATTTAAGAAACAAAGCCAAGGACTGTGAATTCAAAGATTTACATGATTCCCTGGTATGTGACAGAATTGTGTGTGGCATTACGAATGACCAAGTGAGAGGCAGATTACTCAGAGAAGCAGATCTGGATACCAGAAAGGCCATTAATATTTGCCGTACAGTGAAATAACGACCAGCCAAGTGAAAGCTCACTGAAGAGGCAGAAGTGAGTAGACTGATGACAAAAGAAAATAAAGGAACATTCAAACATGTGAAAGCAGAGCTGAAAGAAATAAACTGCACTAGATGTGGACTCAAGCATGCAGTTAAAAAATGTCCTGCATTTGGACAATCATGCAATTTGTGCAAGAAAAAGAATCATTTTGCTAAAATGTGCAGATCACAAGTCCAAAGGAAGCAGCAAGGAAAGAGAGTGCATACAGTGGAGCAGAGAGAAAGTGACAATGACATGTTTCTGGGAGCAGTAAACACAGAGGGAAAAGTCATTTCTGTGATGGATTCTGGAGATACAAACACTGAGATTTGGACAGAAAACTTCAAGATCAACAAAAACAGGTGACACCTGTTTTGTTGATCAGGAGCAGGTTGTAATGTCATGTTCAGAAAACTCACTGCACTTAAAGCTGCGGGTTCATTGAAAGGGGTGAAACAAAACCAGTTCCCTGTTTTGGTCACAAGGTGGCAGCAATAGGTAAGAAACAACTGATCTGTGAGTACAAAGGAAAAAAGCACAAGATTGAGTTTGAAATCACTCAGAAGAGGTGAGCACTATAGATGGAGGTGCTACATGCTTAAAAATAGGTTTAGTTCAGAGAGTATATGTAGTTGGAAAAGAACAAGACATTCTCAAAGACTATAATGATTTGTTTGACGGTCTTGGTTGTTTGCCAGGTCAGCATCACATACAAATAGACCACACAGTCTCACCAGTTGTACATACACCCAGAAGGATTCCTGTAGCCCTGAGAGACAGAGTAGTTAAAGAACTACAGAGGATGGAAAACATGGGAGTTATTATCAGACAGACAGAGGCAACAGAGTGGGTTAACAGCATGGTGACTGTGGTCACACCCAAGAAAATTCGCGATATGCATGGATCCAAAAGACTTGAACAGAGCAATAAAACGAGAACATTATCCATTGCTCACTGTGGAAGAAGTTGTGTCTCGTATGCCAAAAGCCAAGTACTTCTCTGTGTTAGACGCTAAACTAGATTTTGGCAGATCATTGATGATGAAAGCTCGTTGGCTCTGTACATTTAACACACCCATCGGTCGTTACAGGTTTCTACGGCTACCTTTCGGCATCTCATCAGCACCTGAAGTGTTCCAGAGAGCGGTAGCACAAATGATTGAGGATCTGGATGGTGTTGTAAACATCATAGACGATTTGCTAGTATGGGGCGACTCGAAAGAGGAACACGATCACAGACTGAGACAGCTGCTGGACAGAGCAAGACAATACAACCTGAAACTGAACAGAAACAAATGTTTCATCAGGACTAATGAAATCAAATATATTGGACACACACTCACAGATAAAGGACTGAAACCAGATGAAGAAAAAGTAAGAGCAGTGACGCAGCTCCCCCACCAGGACAAACAAGAATTACAGAGGTGGAATGGTCCAGTACTTCACACCATACCAAACCTGTCAGAAATCAGTGCACCATTAAGACAGCTGCTTGACGAGACATAGAGTGGCACTGGAAATAGCTAAGAAAAGAGCTTTGAAAATCTGAAACAGCTGGGGTCACCAAGGTCTAACTCTGAAGTTTTATGATGTCAACAAGCCAGTGACACTCGTTGATGCAAGCTCTGCCAAGGTTTGGGAGCAGTTTTACTGCAAGATGGACTACCCAGCCTATGGTCACTTAGCACTAACAGATTGTCAGCAAAGATATGCTCAGATCGAAAAAGAGCTGCTAGCAATTGTGTATGGCTGTGAGAAGTTTCACCAGTATGTGTATGGAAAAGACATTCAGGTTGAAAGTGATCACAAGCCACTGGAGAGCATCTTTAAGAAATCGCTGCACCAAGCACCCATGAGATTACAAAGAATGCTCCTGAGATTGCAAAGATACAGCCTGAAAGTGACATACAAACCCGGCAAAGAACTCCATATTGCAGCATTTTCACACTGAGCCAGCATTCTAAGAGAGAAAGAAGAAGATTTGATGGGAAAGAGCTGGTGTAAACATGATTACACCTCAACTGCCAATGTCAGAGAAAGCATCAAGTTTAAGAAAGCTACAGCAGAAGATCCAGAACTACAACAGCTAAAAAGAGAGTTCAGAGGACGACCAAAAGAGCGACACGCTGTTCACAAAGAAATCCAGCCATGTTGGACATTCAAGGAAGAGATCACATAGACAGCTGGACTGATGTTCAAGGGATCAAAGCTCATAGTACCACAAAGGTTGAGACAAGAAATGCTTGAAAAAATTCACGAATCACACTTGGGAATGGTCAAGTGTAAAGAAAGAGCCAGAGACATTTTATATTGGCCAAACATGTCCAAACACATTGAAGAGACAGTGTCGAAGTGTGCAGTCTGTAACGAGAACAAGAACAGTAATCCAAGAGAACCATTACTATCACACCCAGTACCAGACAGACCATGGGAGAAAGTAGGCACAGACTTATTTCTCAAAGGAGCAGAGCTGTGTTATGTGGACTACTTTTTCCAAATTTCCAGAGATCATGAAACTGAAAGACACTACCAGTCACAGTGTCATAGTGGCTCTGAAATCAATATTTGCCAGGCACGGGATACCTGATGTTGTGATTTCAGATAATGGTCCTCAGTATGACAGTGCTGAGTTCAAGGACTTTGCTGAAAGCTGGGAATTCAGGCATGTCACATCTAGTCCCACACACGCTCAGTCCAATGGTCAGTCAGAACGAACAGTACAAACAATCAAAATCTGCTCAAGAAATCAGAAAATGGAAAAGGAGATCCCTATATTTCACTCCTGGAGTTTTCTAACACTGAAAGTGTAGGTTTATCCTCAAGCAGTTGCTAATGGACGCAAGACTCAAAGGAAAGCTACTCAACTTCCACTTCTACTCCACTCCAGCGGGATCAGCCTGAGTACAAAAAAACACCTAAGAGGAAGACAGGAGAAGCAAAAGCTTTACTTCGACAGACAGACAAGAAATCTTCCAGACTTGCATTCAGGAGAGAATGTAAGGATGCAGAGAGGAACAACATGGCAGCCTGCAGTGGTTCTCCACAAGCATGAGCAACCACGTTCATTTGTGGTTCGTACACCTGATGGAAGACTTTACAGAAGAAACAGGAAACATCTGAGGAAAACGGAGGAGAAAACCTTTCAACAGCAGAGGGACAGAGTATGAATGAGGAAAACAACAACAATGATGAGAGTCAACTTACTGAGCAACCCAATGACAATGAACAGACTGTTGATGCTCATGACAATGAGACTCCTAACCAATCTATCTTTTATAGAACCAGATCTGGCAGACAAGTGAGATTACCTGCTAGATACAGAGAGTAAATTTCACTTACTTAGCATTCTACGGAAATGTTGTTATGGTTGGGATGTTATATTTTTGTATAATGCAAATGTTTTATTTGTTTCCTAACTTGTTAAAAAGGGGGATGTGACGTATGCGAGTTGTTAGTTATCGCGAGAGACACACTAGGAGGCGTTGTTGGACATGTGGTTGATGTGCAAGGTGAATGGCGAGTCTGTTATAATTAAAGCCTGTTCAAACATCGGAGGTCGCCCGACCATCAATATTACAGGTTTCTCAGATCGCAGCAGCATTTCCGCCTTCAGCGATCATCGGGAGCTTCGCGCTCCGCTATGCGAAGGCAGCTGGCGGTCTGAAGAACAAAGCTTGTCCACGGTGCGTCAGGAGGAGGACCACAGAAGGCGGACATGCTGCTATGTAGTCCTGAGAAGCTGTGGAAACTCATCAGAAGTTCACAACCATCACAAAACCCTCGTCTCTGCCGCTAACACAGTCTGAGCCTTGCGTGTGTGTCAGTCAGCAGCCGGACACACGGAGAAAGCAGTGACGTCATCGCCCCGCCTCCCCTCTGCTAATGCTTTAAGAAATGAATATTGTGACAAGGAGCGCAGGGTGGATGTGAAAATGCAAATGCAATCCCCTCTTTGTATTTTCGTTTTAATAATGACACAGAATAAGCTGTTTTATATAAAATGAAAAATCATTTTGAAATATAACTTTTTCTTCTAATTTTGAGTCATTTGATGCAGCTACATTTTGAAAATTAAAAAGCATTTCTGTTAATTCATTTTAATTGTCAAATTAGACATTTCTAAATGAATTATGCTACACATTTACCAGAGAACTTTTTGGAAATGAAATGTCAAATTTATTTCATTTTAATTTAATTAAGTACAGGATAAGCTGTGTTGAGGAAGGAAACAAAAGCATTTTGGTGGATTGCTCTATCATTTCTTTTTGAGACAAAAAATGCAGATACATTTTGAAAATTAATCATTTCTGGTTTTGACTTTGCTTTTTATTTATGCTACAGAATCGCTTCCATACAAGGCTGTTTCTGGTCCAAACCTTCTCAGTTTGAAAAGAAGAATTTAGAAATATGAATGTAAAGTCTGCAAGTCTCTATCTTAAATTAGCTAAGAATCCCATAATCCTCCAGTTTTCAATCCGTCCAAACAAATCCTCAGAACCCGTTCAGAACTGGCGACCCAGCGCTAGAACCGAGCCGTTGGACTACGGTGTGTGCCGGTTTCCTGCCTGTAGTGTTTTCTCACAATCCCAGGTTAAAATCCAGAAACCGTCAGCAGATCTCTATGGGCGGGAACAGGACAGTCAGGCAGTTGGTGGCAGATGGGGTGCTCTGGGGGCGAAAGTGGTTGAGCGTCAGATTAATGAAACTACATTCCAACAGTAAATCGTTTCTGAGATGGACTTCAGTCAGTCTATCGGGGAAAAGTCGCCTCCCAGCATTCCAGTCTGACATCGTCCACTGAACGTTCCTCCATCAGAAATCCAAACTCCTGACATTTTCAGGACCTTTGAACTGGATTTGCAGGAAAACCATAAAGTAGTTTCAACAGCTAAAAAGCTGAAACTGCTCCAACTTCACAGAACGTTGCAAAGTTTGAACGGTGTCTTTGGCTGAAAGTATGAAGACGCTTCTGTAGGATTTAAAGTGTCTCTTCATTCCTACGGCGCTGGAATGCATCATCTGCAGAACGTTTCAAACAATGTAAATTGTAGGAAAAGCAAAAGTACAAGCAGTGATGCTCTGAAGGAATGAAGCAAATGTACAGAAAAGGACATGAAGAATAAAACGGAATCAGAAACAGAAGCTGGATCCCATCATTCATGCATCTGAGTGTCATTTTTTTATTAACAGAATAAATAAAATCAGGAATCAGAGGATATTTAGTGAAATGACCCACATATACATCAATGAAATCTCTTCATTTAAAGCTTAGCTTTAGATTTCAGACTGATTTGAAAAAATCTGGAAGATTTTATAAAGACAATTCCAGTAATTTAGTATCATAGAAAAATGAGACGTTCATGGACATTTAAGAAGATCTGACTTTCAAATCTGGACAAATGTTAACAGAATGTTTTAAATAAAAGGAGAAATGTAAACGCAGAGATTCTGGCAGACCCAGAAAAATCATGAAAAAACAACGGAAAACAGTCGGTTTTCCTGCTTAATCCACATAATAAGGAAAGAAGATTCAGACGAAAACGGGAAACGTTGCAGTCCAGGCCTCCTGGTGCTTTCAAGGAACCTTCGTTGCAGTGGTTTTTATGAACCTCATCCAGTTTAAACTCCTGACTGTGGGTTAGCATGCTACCGCAGCAGGTTAGCAGGGGAGGCTAACGTCTGACGTCACATTTTTGCAGACAGACATGAGGTTCCACCGGAACGTTCTGCTGTGTTCCACCTCCACGCAGAACCACAAACGCAGCTTCAGCCTGGAAGGCTGAGAGGCAGAAGACAGAAGTCTGCAGAACATTCATCACAGAGCACTCAGGACGCGTGAAAAAAACACAGATGCCTCAGAGATTCCCATCATGCAGTTTGGCTGGACTGAGCTGCGCCCCTTTCTCTAAAAATAAAAACCTGTGGTAAAAATCCAGAGTAGAAATGTCCACAGAGGAACCTAAACTCCTCTGAAAGGAGCCTGGAGAACCAGGAGGAACCAGAAGGAACCTGGAGGAGCCTGGAGGAACCAAAACTCCTCTAAGAGGAGCCTGGAGGAACCTGGAGGAACCTGAGGAGCCTGGGAGGAAGCAAAACTTCCTGAAAGGAACCTGAGGAACCCGGAGGAACCCGGGAGGAACCAGGAGGAACCTGGAGGAGCCTGGAGGAACCTGGAAGGAAACCAGGAGGAACCTGGAGGAGCCTGGGAGGAACCAGGAAGGAACCTGGAGGAGCTGAGGATCCCAGAGGGACCAAAACTCCTCTAAGAGGAGCCTGGAGGAACCAGGAGGAACCTGGAGGAACCAGGAGGAACCTGGAGGAGCCTGGAGGAACCAGAAGGAACCTGGAGGAGCCTGGAGGATCCTAGAGGGACCAAAACTCCTCTAAGAGGAGCCTGGAGGAACCAGGAGGAACACCGGAGGAACCAGGAGGAACCTGGAGGAGCCTCGAGGAACCAGAAGGAACCAGGAGGAACCTGGAGGAGCCTGAGTAAATCAGAAGGAACCTGGAGGAGCTCAGAGGATCCTAGAGGGGACCAAAACCTCTCTAAGAGGAGCCTGGAGGAACCCGGAGGAACCAGAGGAATCCCAGAGGAGCCTGGAGCAACTGTAAACCTCTGAAAGGAACCAGGAGAAACCTACAGGGGCCTGGAGGAACCAGGAGGAACCTGGTAGAACCAAAACTCCTCTGAAAGGAGCCTGGAGGAACCAGGAGGAACCCGGAGGAGCCTGGAGGAACCAAAACTCCTCTGAAAGGAGCCTGAGGAACCAGAGGAACCTGGAGGAGCCTGGAGGAACCAAAACTCTCTGAAAGGAGCCTGAGGAACCCGAGGAACCCGGAGGAACCAGGAGGAACCTGAGGAGCCTGGAGGAACCTGAAGGAACCAGGAGGAACCTGGAGGAGCCTGGAGGAACCAGAAGGAACCTGGAGGAGCCTGGAGGATCCTAGAGGGACCAAAACTCCTCTAAGAGGAGCTTCGAGGAACCAGGAGGAACTCCGGAGGAACCAGGAGTGAACCCTGGAGGAGCCTGGAGGAACCAGAAGGAACCTGAGGAGCCTGAGGATCCTAGAGGGAATTCAAACTCCTCTAAGAGAGCCTGGAGGAACCAGGAGGAACCTCGGAGGAACCAGAGGAACCCGGAGGAGCCTGGAGGAACCTGAAGGAACCAGGAGGAACCTGGAGGAGCCTGGAGTAACTGGCAAAGGAACCTGGGAGGAGCCTGAGGATCCTAGAGGACCAAACCTCTAAGAGGAGCCTGGAGGAACCAGGAGGAACCAGGAGGAACCCGGAGGAGCCTGGAGGAACCAAAACTCCTCTGAAAGGAACCAGGAGGAACCTACAGGGGCCTGGAGGAACCAGGAGGGAGCCTGGTAGAACCAAATTCTCTGAAAGGAGCCTGAGGAACTAGGAGGAACTCGGGAGGAGCCTGGAGGAACTAAAACTCCTCTGAAAGGAACCAGGAGGAACCTAGAGGAGCCTGACAGCAGCTCCTCAGCTTCTGCCCCAGTCAGTCCACCGGGGTTAACCCCCCTATAAGGGTTGTGGGTGGGCATGCAGGAAGATCTGAGTCCTCTGTGAGGAGGGGGGGTCACAGTCCCGGGAAGGTGGGGTAGTGTTTTGGCGAGTGCATGTGTATGCACGGCTGAGACCGCGTGTTGGCTTGGCTCAGTGTGGCGTGGCGGTGGCCATCGTCGGGCGGCCCAGCAGCTCCTCTGCAGAGCGTCCTACAGGACGGAGACGGACACGGTGGTCAAATGGTTTAACTTTGATGTGTCAATCACAGAATCAGCGTCCGTTAGTTCAAGTCCTCTCTAGTCAAGTCTTCATCAGTTCAAGTCCTCTCTGGTCTAGCTCTACCAGTTCAAGTCCTCTCTGGTCTAGTCTTCATCAGTTCAAGTCCTCTCTGGTCTAGTCTTCATCAGTTCAAGTCCTCTCTGGTCTAGTCTTCATCAGTTCAAGTCCTCTCTGGTCTAGTCTTCATCAGTTAGAGTCCTCTCTTGTCTCTTCTTCATCAGTTCAAGTCCTCTCTGGTCTAGTCTTCATCAGTTCAAGTCCTCTCTGGCCTAGTCTTCATCAGTTCAAGTCCTCTCTAGTCTAGTGTTCATCAGTCAGAGTCCTCTCTGGCCTAGTCTTCTCATCAGTTCAAGTCCTCTCTGGTCTAGTCTTCATCAGTGCAGTCCTCTCTGGTCTAGTCTTCACTGTCCAAGTCCTCTGGTCTAGTCTTCACTGTAGTTCAAGTCCTCTCTGGTCTAGTCTTCATCAGTTCAAGTCCTCTCTGGTCTAGTCTTCATCAGTTAGAGTCCTCTCTTGTCTCTTCTTCATCAGTTCAAGTCCTCTCTGGTCTAGTCTTCATCAGTTCAAGTCCTCTCTGGCCTAGTCTTCATCAGTTCAAGTCCTCTCTAGTCTAGTGTTCATCAGTTCAAGTCCTCTCTGGCCTAGTCTTCATCAGTTCAAGTCCTCTCTGGTCTAGTCTTCATCAGTTCGAGTCCTCTGGTCTAGTCTTCATCAGTTCAAGTCCTTCTCTGGCCTAGTCTTCATCAGCTAGAGTCCTCTGGTCTAGTCTTCATCAGTTCAAAGTCCTTCTCTGGCCTAGTCTTCATCAGTTAGAGTCCTCTGTCTCTTCTTCATCAGCCCAAGTCCTCTCTCTGGTCTAGTCTTCATCAGTTCAAGTCCCCTGGTCTAGTCTTCATCAGTCTGCCTCTCTGGTCTAGTCTTCATCGGGTTCAAGTCCTCTCTGGTCTAGTCTTCATCAGTTCAAGTCCTCTCTGGTCTAGTCTTCATCAGTTCAAGTTCTGGTCTAGTCTTCATCAAGCCAATTCTCTCTGCCTAGTCTCCATCAGTTCAAGTCCTCTCTAGTCTAGTGTTCATCAGTTCAAGTCCTCTCTGGCCTAGTCTTCATCAGTTCAAGTCCTCTCTGGTCTAGTCTTCATCAGTTCGAGTCCTCTCTGGTCTAGTCTTCATCAGTTCAAGTCCTCTCTGGCCTAGTCTTCATCAGTTAGAGTCCTCTCTGGTCTAGTCTCCTCATCAGTTCAAGTCCTCTGGTCTAGTCTTCATCAGTTAGAGTCCTCTCTGTCTCTTTCCATCAGTTCAAGTCCTCTCTGGTCTAAAGGCTCTCATCAGTTCAAGTCCTCTCTGGTCTAGTCTTCATCAGTTCAAGTCCTCTCTGGCCTAGTTTTCATCAGTTCAAGTCCTCTCTAGTCTAGTGTTCATCAGTCAGAGTCCTCTCTCTGTCTAGTCTTCATCAGTTCAAGTCCTCTCTGGTCTAGTCTTCATCAGTTCAAGTCCTCTCTGGCCTAGTCTTCATCAGTTAGAGTCCTCTCTGGTCTAGTCTTCATCAGTTCAAGTCCTCTCTGGTCTAGTCTTCATCAGTTCAAGTCCTCTCTATCTAGTGTTCATCAGTCAGAGTCTTCTGGTCTAGTCTTCATCAGTTCAAGTTCTTCTGGTCTAGTCTTCATCAGTTCAAGTCCTCTCTGGGTTTGGGGTCTTCATCAGTTAGAGTCCTCTCTGGTCTAGTCTTCATCAGTTCAAGTCCTCTCTGGTCTAGTCTTCATCAGTCTGCTCTCTCTCTGGTCTAGTCTTCATCAGTTCAAGTCCTCTCTGGTCTAGTCTTCATCAGTTCAAGTCCTCTCTTGGTCTAGCCTTCATCAGTTCAAGTCCTCTCTGGTCTAGTCTTCATCAGTTCAAGTCCTCTCTGGTCTAGTCTTCATCAGTTCAAGTCCTCTCTGGTCTAGTCTTCATCAGTTCAAGTCCTCTGGTCTGGGGGGTCTTCATCAGTTCAAGTCCTCTCTGGTCTAGTCTTCATCAGTTCAAGTTCTCTGGTCTAGTCTTCATCAGTTCAAGTCCTCTCTTGGCCTAGTCTTCATCAGTTAGAGTCCTCTCTGGTCTAGTCTTCACTGGGGTTCAAGTCCTTCTGGTCTAGTCTTCATCAGTTCAAGTTCTCTGGTCTAGTCTTCACTGCCCAGTCCTCTCTGGTCTAGTCTTCATCAGTCTGGGTCCTCTCTGGTCTAGTCTTCATCAGTTCAAGTCCTCTCTGGTCTAGTCTTCATCAGTTAGAGTCCTCTCTGGTCTAGTCTTCATCAGTTCAAGTCCTCTGGCCCAGTCTTCATCAGTTCGAGTCCTCTCTGGTCTAGTCTTCATCAGTTCAAGTCCTCTCTGGTCTAGTCTTCATCAGTTCAAGTCCTCTCTGGTCTAGCTCTTCATCAGTTCGAGGTCCTCTCTGGTCTAGTCTTCATCAGTTCAAGTTCTCTCTGGTCTAGTCTTCACTGTCTGAGTCCTTTCTATCTAGCCTCTTACCAGTTCAAGTCCTCTCTGGTCTAGTCTTCATCAGTTCAAGTCCTCTCTGGTCTAGTCTTCATCAGTTCAAGTCCTCTCTGGTCTAGTCTTCATCAGTTCAAGTCCTCTCTGGTCTAGTCTTCATCAGTTCGAGTCCTCTCTGGTCTAGCACAGGAAGAGCAACTGACCGCTTTCACAGGATCCGCCTGGTTCCCGGTGATGTGGTGCCAGTAGGCGGACCTGGGCAGGATGGCGGTGGGCGTGCATGGATACGAGCCGGCCTCGGAGGGCTGAGACGTCAGCTGCAGACACAGGTCACATCATCTCTTACAGTCTGGTCCATCAGAGGCTTCTCCTCCAATGTTTAATGCCCCCATGAGAGGGTTTCAGGGAACTGGGGGGTGGAGCTGCTCCTCACCTTGCTGGTCTTCTCCAGGTCCAGCAGGACCTTCCTGTGCTGCTCTGCGATGGCCAGCGTGGCGGCGTGGACCCTCTGGTAGATCTGCTCCCCCTCTCTGGTCTGGAAGGTGTAGAGGCCTTCTCCGCTGTCACACATGCTGCACACAGAGCTGAGGCGTCAGCCGGACCCCCCCACAGCGCCGCCGCTCACATCAGCCGCTCCTCACCGTCCAGCCTCGAAGGTGAAGCTCGTGGCGTCACGGCCGTACCGCCGCAGCGAGCACAGAGGCCAGGTGACCAGCTTGGAGCGGGGGTTGTGGACGTCCCACAGGTAGATGTTCTCGTGGGTCACCTGCATCATGCATTCTCCAAAGATGTCCAGGTTGGGGCAGGGGAGGAGGAACACGCTAAAGCGCTCTGAAGACACAAACAGGAAGTCATTCACGGGAGGAGGAGGTTGTGATGTGGCGTCCTCCACAAACACTTTTCACTTCCTGTGACCAGCAGACGTTTTAGTCGTAGCCGTGGCAGGAAGCGAATCAGAGCTGCCCCCAAACCCCACCCCATGTGATGCAGCGGTGGGGCGACCTCTGCAGGTCTGAACTGTTTTCACAGCCGCTTCTCTGCTGCATGAGGAGCGTCTAGGACACCTGAGGGTTCGATGCCCTTTGATCTCCCTAGAACCCATCAGAACCTGCTGTCCTGAACCTTCACCAGGTCCTAAAGAACAGACTTCATGGCCTCAGATGGCTCCTTTGATGCCTCCATTCCAGCTTGGTTACCATGGTAACCTTCACTGAAGGGGCAGGGCTTCTTTAAAAGCCCAGGTTCTGATGGTTCAGAAAGTTGAGGTTCTCTGGTGTCACTGCTTTTATTGGTCTTTACCAGACCCCCCCTCACAGAACCAGGAGCCCGTCCCACCTGTGTGCTCACACTGGACCCCCGCTGCCAGCAGGTCCGGCTCCCCCAGACTGATGTCGTTCAGCCGCGTTCCCAGGCACTCCACCGACAGGAGCTTGAACCAGTCGTCAGCTTCCAGCTCTGAGGGACAGAGTCCGTTGCTGAACATAAAAACCAGGGCCCCAACTCCCACCACCACCAGCAGGGGCCCCCAAACCAGAAAGCAGAAGAAAGCGCTGCAGTGCGAAGGAACGCATACGGAAACAGAAAGTCGGGACATAAGGAATCTCTCTTGTCCGTCCTGGGGGAGGATCCCTCCTTCACCCCTGAGGTTTCTTCGTTTTTTCCGGAATCCGTTTTTTTGGGAGTTTTTCCTTACAGAGAAGGGGGCTCAGGGCAGGGATGCCAGCATAGCTTAGTCAGTTTGTTAGTTCATTTTAGTATTTTCCTATTGAACTCTTTGTATTCATGATCCTTTTGAGTTCATGTTTTACTTCAAAGCCCATCGAGACGACTGTTGTTGTGATTTTGGGCTACAAATAAACTTGAATTGAATCTCCTGAACAGACACGTCTTCAGGTTTGACACTGAAACTGGAAGGGTTCTGGTTTGGGGGTCCCTGTGTCTCGGTCTCCCCCTACAGGTCATTTCTGGCATTGCTGCTGTATTTAGGTTCAGTCTCCTCAGGTGTGCTGGATTACAGGTGGGGACCTCCCTGCAACCATCTCCCTCCCCCTGACTCTACTGTACCGACGGACGGCCTAACCCGCCGTGTTTGGAGTTTCATGGCTGCCATTAAGTGAACGAGCCATAAGATAACTGAGCGACTGTATCCAGAAAGGGAGAGAGAGTAAAGCTGTGACTTTGTTTGCTGAGAAGTGTTCGGGTGGACACTGAGGAGGAGCAGGGCTGAATCTGAAGAAAACAGTTGGTTGGGGGGTGAAGAAGAGGAGGGGCACCAGAAAAGAACCCTGAGATACACCTGGGGGGACAGAAGAGGGCGGGGCCAAAGATTGTTGGCGGTTGGGAGGAGAACCAGACTGGACCGGTTCAGAAAGAGTCTTTTTCTGTAACTGGAGAAGAAGTCATTTTTCTTTGATCTCAAGTTTAGAACTAAGAACTGGATTCAATATTTGCCTAATTAACCTATAAATAGTTTAACTGCAAAGCATTGTGGGAAATAACGACCCCTGACACCAAAGACGGTCATGTCCGTTCTCAGTCTGACTAAGGCTACGTTTACACTGCAGGGCTTAATGCTCAATTCAGATTTTTTGAAAAATCCGACTGTTTGTTAGACCGTCGCATTTCCAAGTAAATCGAACTTTTGTGATCTCCAGTGACCGCGACACCACTCCAAACGACCTTCGCATGCAGGTGAAGCCAGAAGAATATCAACGGTGAAGACGCTACTTGTTTGGCGGAGCAACGCACAATGGATGTCAACAACAGTGTTGCTGAAAGCGGAGCTCTTTTTTGTAATATTAATTATTTTCACGAGGAGCAGCACAATTACACCTTCTCATTTTAAGAAGGCATTGAGTCGGAATCGTCTGTACCCCTGTAGTGGAATAGAATGGCCGTAAGTTGGGGCCGCGCTCGCTGTGTGTGTGCGCGCGACATCGGCACGCAAGGCCATTCATGTTGTGTGTTACGGATAGGATGACGCACTAAAAGAAGGTTTCCCCAGAATAAATGCTATGGACTTTATTAACCCGGGTCCTGAGAATCTAAGGATCAGAACAGGAGGAGGAGGAGGATCGGCTTGGGTCCTCTGCGCTGAGCACGGTGGTCAAAAAGGGAGAAAGAAAAAAGTCATCGTAAAAGTTGTTCAACACCACGCCTGCCATTTAGCTGGAATTTTTCAAACCGCACAGTTGCGATCAGAGCCCCGGAGTTTGGCCTGGTTATTTATCAGGATCAGCCCAAATATTAATCCAATCAGTGACCTCCCTTCCTTCCACTGACTGGTCTCAGCAGCATCGGGCTCACCATGGTTGATGTTTACGCTCGCCTCACTACTAACGCAAAAATGACGCACGCTTGTTATGCGGTCGATGACGCATTTGTTCAATCGCGCCTGGCCGGGTCAGACGGCAGCTCCAATTGAAAGAACGGCTACAATTCGAATCAGGACGCAAAACCCACGGGTCGTGCAATTGAAAAGATCGGATCTGTGTCATTCAGACTGTCGCGAAAAGATCGGAATTGGGCCGCTAGGGCAAATGGAATTGGGTCGTTTCAGCCTGCAGTGTGAACGTAGCCTAACTTTGTCCCTCCTCGCTCTCTGTAGCTTCACCATCAGGATCCCAGAAACTGAGGGGGCGTGTCTTCTTTTGTTACCTGAGTCACAGGTGAACATGCGTGATGTGTCATCAGTGAGGACGACAGTCACCGCCTGCCGCTTCGTATCCCGCGGCAACCGCGTGATGTTTTTCACAGTACTGATCTCTGTTACCTGTGAAAGTAAAGACAGTGATGAAGACAGAGGAGGGGGGAGGAGGAGCTGACGAAGGAGCAGACCCCCCCCTCACTTTGGGACAGGCTCTGATGAAGGCGGCCTTCTCATCCGGATACTCTCTCCAGGCGCCATGTCCTTGCTGGAAGACTTCGAACACCAGCCAGCAGCTGGCCACAGATCTGTCGACAAACACACCAGTCTGTCAACCACTCACAACACACAAGTCTGTCTACGACTCAAAAACACACAAGTCTGTCTACGACTCACAAACACAAAAGTCTGTCAACGACTCACAAACACACAAGTCTGTCTACGACTCACAAACACAAAAGTCTGTCTACAACTCACAAACACACAAGCCCATCTCCACGACTCAAAAACACACACAAGTCTGCTCCACGCACTCCACAAACACAAGTCTATCTACGACTCAAAAACACACAAGTCTGTCTACAACTCACAAACACACAAGTCTATCTACGACTCAAAAACACACAAGTCTGTCTTAATGACTCAAAAACATCACGTCTGTCTACGACTCACAACACACAAGTCTGTCAACGACTCACAAACACACAAGTCTGTCTACGACTCACAAACACAAAAGTCTGTCTACAACTCACAAACACACAAGTCTATCTACGACTCCAAAACACACAAGTCTGTCTACGACTCACAAACACACAAGTCTATCTACGACTCACAAACACACAAGTCTATCTACGACTCACAAACACACAAGTCTGTCAACAACTCACAAACACACAAGTCTGTCTACGACTCACAAACACACAAGTCTGTCAATGACCACAAACACACAAGTCTGTCAACGACTCACAAACACACAAGTCTGCTAACGACTCACAAACACACAAGTCTGTCAACAACTCAAACACACAAGTCTGTCTACGACTCACAAACACACAAGTCTGTCAACAACTCAATAAACACACAAGTCTGCTCACGACTCAAACACACAAGTCTGTCAACAACTCACAAACACACAAGTCTGTCAACGACCACAAACACACAAGTCTGTCAATCCACTCACAAACACACAAGTCTGTCAACAACTCACAAACACACAAGTCTGTCAACGACTCACAAACACACAAGTCTGTCAACGACTCACAAACACACAAGTCTGTCAACAACCTACAAACACACAAGTCTGTCTACTACCTCACAAACACACAAGTCTGTCAACTCACAAAAGCACAAGTCTGTCAACGACTTACTCAACACACAAGTCTGTCTACGACGACAAACACACAAGTCTGTTCACGACTACAAACATACAAGTCTGTCAACAACTCACAAACACACAAGTCTGTCTACGACTCACAAACACACAAGTCTGTCTACAACTCACAAACACACAAGTCTGTCTACAACTCACAAACACACAAGTCTGTCTACAACTCACAAACACAAAGTCTGTCAACGACTAAACACAAGTCTGTCAACGACTCACAAACACACAAGTCTGCCAACAACTCACAAACACACAAGTCTGTCTACGACTCACAAACACACAAGTCTGTCAACAACTCACAAACACACAAGTCTGTCAACAACTCACAAAAGCACAAGTCTGAATAATCCACTCACAAACACACAAGTCTGCTCCACGACTCACAAACACAAGTCTGCTCACGACTCACAAACACACAAGTCTGTCTACGACTCACAAACACACAAGTCTGTCAACGACTCACAAACACACACAAGTCTGTCAACTCACAAACACACAAGTCTGTCTATGACTCAATACAAACACACAAGCCTGCTCCACGATCCACAAACACAGAAGTCTGTCAACGACTCACAAACACACACAAGTCTGTCAACGATTCACAACACACAGTCTGTCAACGACTACAAACACACAAGTCTGTCAACAACTCTACAACACACAAGTCTGTCTACGACTCACAAACACACAAGTCTGTCAACAACTTCACAAACACACAAGTCTGTCAACTCACAAAAGCACAAGTCTGTCAACGACACTACAACCACGTCTGTCTACGACTCACAAACACACGTCTGTCAACAACTCACAAACACACAAGTCTTTCTACGACTGGCAAACACACAAGTCTGTCAACGACTCACAAACACACAAGTCTGTCAACAACTCACAAACACACAAGTCTGTCTACGACTCACAAACACACAAGTCTGTCTACGACTCACAAACACACAAGTCTGTCAACGACTCACAAACACACAAGTCTGTCAACGACTCACAAACACACAAGTCTGTCAACAACTCACAAACACACAAGTCTGTCAACGACTCACAAACACACAAGTCTGTCTACGACTCACAAACACACAAGTCTGTCAACAACTCACAAACACACAAGTCTGTCAACAACTCACAAACACAATAAGTCTGTCTACGTACTCACAAACACACAAGCCTGTCTACTTCACTCACAAACACAAGTCTGTCAACGACTCACAACACACAAGTCTGTCAACGACCACAAACACACAAGTCTGTCAATCCACTCACAAACACACAAGTCTGTCAACAATCACAAACACACAAGTCTGTCTACGACTCACAAACACACAAGTCTGTCAACAACTCACAAACACACAAGTCTGTCAACAACTCACAAAAGCACAAGTCTGTCAACGACTCACAAACACACAAGTCTGTCTACGACTCATTACAAAACACACATGTCTGTCAATGATCTACAAATACACAAGTCTGTCAACGACTCACAACACACAAGTCTGTCAACTACTCACAAACACACAAGTCTGTCAACAATCACAAACACACAAGTCTGTCAACGACTCACAAACACACAAGTCTGCTCCACGACTCACAAACACACAAAGTCTGTCAACGACTACAAACACACAAGTCTGTCAACAATCACAAACACACAAGCTCTGTCTACGACTCACAAACACACAAGCCTGCTCCACGATCACAAACACACAAGTCTGCCAACGACTCACAAACACACAAGTCTGTCAACGACTACAAACACACAAAGTCTGTCAATCCACTCACAAACACACACAAGTCTGTCAACAACCTACAAACACACAAGTCTGCTCACGACCACAAACACACAAGTCTGTCAACAACTCACAAACACACAAGTCTGTCAACAACTCAAAGCACAAAGTTCGTCAACGACTCACAAACACACAGTCTGTCTACGACTACAAACACACAAGTCTGTCAATGACTCACAAATACACAAGTCTGTCAACGCACTACAAACACAAGTCTGTCAACGACTCACAAATACACAAGTCTATCAAACTAAATACTAAGTGTCTTGTGTTTAATATTTGACAGTAAATATAAGTTCGGCCATGAAGACACTAAGGCTGAACTTTGCTGGAGATTGTGTTCCTGATCATGTTCCTGATCGTTTTCCTGATTGTAATCCTGATCGTGATCCTAATCGTAATCCTGATAGTGTTCCTGATTGTGATCCTGATTGTGATCCTGATCGTGTTCCTGATCGCTTTCCTGATCGTAATAATCCTGATCGCGATCCTGATCGTAATCCTGATCGCGTTCCTGGGATCGCAGGTTCCTGATCGCGTTCCTGATCGTGTTCCTGATTGTGTTCCTGATTGCGTTCCTGATCGTGTTCCTGATCGTGATCCTGATTCTGTTCCTGATCGCGGTTCCTGATCGTGTTCCGGATCGTGATCCAGATCATGTTTCTGATCGTGTTCCTGATCGTGTTCCTGATCGTGTTCCTGATCGCTTTCCTAATCGCGTTCCAGATCCTGAATAGAAACCAACAGGATGCTGTTGGCTCCAGCTTTTGGACGTGAAGGAACCTGCAGATGAATGAGAAGATGGAAAGGAGGCGAGGAGGTCAGTCAGAGGAGGGTCTCACCCCCAGCTTGCGGCTGCGCATGCGCACGTAGCCCTGCTTGATGATGTCATTGAAGTTGGAGGCCATCTTCAGGCAGAACGGCAGTGGAGAACATCTAGATGTTCCTGAAGGTTCCTCCAAACGTTCCCGCTCCTTCGAGGAGCGCCACGCCTCCCCTCTCTGGTCTCACTTCTCTCCGTCTTCTCTTTGTCCTCAAACATCAGACTTTTTCTGTCATCTTTCTTTATGCGGCAGAACTGCAGACTGAGACAGAATCAGACAGGACTCCAGTTATTCATCATATCTGAGCGTCGTCATGACAACCGGACGACACAGACATCTCCCGTGGTCCTAGAGGATGATCAGAAGACCAGCAGCCTCTCCTGACCGATCAAAGACACTCCTGTAGATCATTCACACTTGTAACTGCAGTGGGCGTGGCCTCTATCCGCCACCAAGAGCGCCGGACTACAAACTGACCTGAACAACAAGTCGGGCAGAGAATTGAGACCAGACCTAAAAAAAGGAGAGTAGAGTGGGTCTGGGTTCTTGAGATCACGTCTGGGAACCTCATCGGGTTTGAACGGGTCAGAACCTCTGAACAGACTCCGTCTGCAGAGGTAACCTGGATTCACTGGAAGGAGTTTTTCTTTACATGTGATGGAGGAGAACTGCTGTCCTCCTCACTGCAGAGACACACAGTCACACACACACACACACACAGTCACACACACACACACACACACACACACACACACACACACACACACAGTCACACACACACACACACAGTCACACACACACTCAGTCACACATACACAGTCACACACACACACACAGTCACACACACACTCAGTCACACACAGTCTCACACACACACACACACAGGCACACACACACACACACTCAATCACACACAGTCACACACACACTCAGTCACACACACACACACACACACACACACACACACAGTCACACACACACACACACACACAAACACAGTCACACACACACACACACACAGTCACACACACACACAGTCACACACACACACACACACACAGTCACACACACACACAGTAACACATTAATGTCCATCCAGAGGCCAGAGTCATAACACAGACTTCATTTCAGCGTTTCTGCAGCCCGGCTTCCAGGGAAACATCATGAGTGGGTTTGTGCTCTCCATTTGGCCCGCGGCTCAGCGGCACACATTTCCCATCAGGCCCTGGGGTAATTTTTCCTGACAACAGCGGAACATTAAGGTTTAACGGGAGGATCATTATAGGATGTTGAGTTGTCAGAGTGGATGAAACACAGGAGAGAACAACAAGATCAGGCAGACATGGAGAACACGGAGAACACTGAGAACACTGAGAACACGGAGAACACGGAGAACACGGAGAACACTGAGAACACGGAGAACACTGAGAACACGGAGAACACAGAGAACACGGAAAACACCCTGCAGCTTCAAACTGAAAGTACTGGAGGACAGTTTAGACAGCCTGAACTGTTCTGGACTGAACTGGCTTAAGGTTCAGTCTGTGTCCAAAACAGATCCAGAGGAATCTGTCACTGTTTATGTCTGGTCACTGGAATCACACACAGCAGAGGCCCCGCCCACCTGTGAGAACTGTGTCAGAACAGAAGTCTGAGTTTGAGGAAAGCAAAGCAGTGAGGCTGTGGAACCTGGTTCAGGTCTGATCCAGCGTGGGTCTTTAGGAAAGATATCTGTGGGTCTCCCTGAACCCTGAACATGCAGGGTGGAGTCAGGAAGAGCTTCCCTGCAGACCACCTGTGCCAATTAGGGAGCGTTGAGTCACTGTGGCAACCGCTAACAGGATGTGCCGATAGGTGAGCAACATGCTAGGTTGGTAGTTAAGAGGAGAGACTGACCTGTACAGATGAGCAAGGCAGCAGGATGGGAAGGACATGCAGCCGGTTAGGCAGATGGATGGTAATGCATTGACAGGAGTCAGGAGTTGAATGGAAAGAATAATGAAGGAATGAGAGAAGAACAGAAGAGGTGACTGTTGTGGAGCAGGAAGTAAGAAAGATCAGTGGGGGGGGGGGGCATTGAAGAGGATGAAGAGTGGAAAGGCAGTTGGTCCTGATGACACACCTGTGCAGGTATGGAAGTGTCTGAGAGAGATGGAGGGAGTTTCTGACGGGGTTGTTCATCAGGATCTTAGGTGGTGAGAAGATTCCTGAGGAATGGAGGAGAAGTGGGATGGAGACCATAAGAATACGGAGATGTGCAGAGTTGTGATAACTACAGAGGAATAAAGCTGATGAACCAAACAATGAAGTGATGAGTAGCTGAAGCTAGACGAAGAGCAGACATGATGGTTTCATGCCAAGAAAGAGAAGTGAAGATGGAATCTTTGCTTTGAAGATGTTGATGGAGAAGAGGTCAGAGAGACCCGGTCTCTGGAGAAAGTTTATGTCCAGAGAGGACGTGTGGTAAGGTATAAGAAGGATAGAGCTGGACATGCATGAGGGCTGTAAGACAGTGGGGGGGGGGGGGGACAGAGGAGTTCATGATGGAGGTGGGATTACATCAGGGATCAGCTGTGAGCCACTTCCTGTTTGCAGTGGTGATGGACAGACTGACAGATGAGGTTAGACAGGAACCACCATGGACCATGATGTTTGCAGACGATACTGTGATTTGTAGGGAGAGCAACAGGTGGAGGAGGAGCTAGAGAGGTGGAGGTTTGTCCTGGAAAGGAGAGGAATGAAGGTTAGGGGCAGGAAGACGGAGAACATGTGTGAATGAGAGAGTGAGGTTACAGGAAGAAGAGATGAAGAAGGAGTAACTAAGTAACTGAGTAACTAAGGCAATAACTTTTGGGGAAGTAACTATTAACTACAACTAATTACTTTTTTCAACACTGGCCTTGAGAAAAGGGTGTTCTGTTTAGCAACACTGCTGCTGTCAGAGCTACCTCAACCTGCCTACAAGCTCCGCCCATTCCTCTGCATGTACCCCCATTACTTACCCCCTTCTCCTCACTTAGAGACAGAAGAGGGCGTCTGCTAAAATGAATATGATGACAGCTTTCAATGATTACACAACTGAGACACCAGAGACACATATACACAGTCAGAGACACACCTGCACAGAACACCTGCACAGACAGAACACTGCAAACACACCTGCCCAGAGACACACACCTGCGAACACACACACAGAGACACACCTGCACAGAGACACACCTGCACAGAAACACCTACACAGAGACACACACCTGCACCAGCTGCACTGCACAGGGTACACCTGCACAGAACACACCTGCACAGACAGGGTACACCTGCACAGGGTACACCTGCACAGAAGTACACCTGCACAGAAACACACCTGCACAGAAACACACCTGCACAGACAGAGACACACACCTGCACAGACAGAGACACACCTGCTAACATGCTCTTTAGCTAACGTTACCAGAATGCTTCCTTCTTCTTCTTCGGTTGTATTTTTCTGCTGTTTGCATAAACCCGCAAAAAAACGCGAATAAAACTGAGCGAAGGGCGGAGGCGCAGCCGCTGGGGGGCACTGCAGCCAAATGAAAACTCCAGTTTCCTGAAGACTTTGCGGCTTTTGGGCTCAGCGGAGCCAGAAAATATCCCAGAATTCCGCTGGCGTTCCGGCCGTGACCAGGGTTCACATACATCCTGACACGGAGAACCTCGTGGGAGCGCTCACTTCATTAGGATGCTGGACTCTTTCCCTCAAACATGTCAGCTTCATCACATCCACGCGCCTGTATCATCCTCGCGCCCATACCTGCAGGGGGGGGGGGGGCTCCGGCGGCTCTCCCCCCGCGACACCGGCAGGAGCAGCGCCGTTCCTCCGCGCAGGATCCCGGCGATCGGTGCCGCGCGCTCCTCCAGCTGCCGCGCCGACAACAACACGGCGGGACACGCCCAGCCGGGCGGCGGTCTGTCCGCTAAGCCCCGCCCACTCGCGTGACGACGCTCAGGAAGAGCCAATCCGGAGCCTCCGCCTGCTGCTCAGCGTCATTAATAACGGAGAAAGAGACATGAGCCGTCAGATTAGGAGGCATAAACTTTCTTTTATTTTGTAACTATAATGTAGAAAAGATCCCAATATAGTTTTCCTGCTTCCATAAACAAACGTTACTTTCCTGCTCTCTCATCTACAAACACATTATTTCTCCACACAGATGCTACATTTGGAAGAATAAAGACAAAACAGACAGAAATCTTTATTTTATCCGTCTTGCTTTACTCCAAACATCCTTCTGGTTCATCAGCTGTTTAATTCAAACGGAGCTTTAATGAAGAATTCTGCCTCAAATTTAGCATCAAAATACCTAAAACAGACTTTAACATTCTTTTAAAAGCAATTCCTAAATGTGTCGCGACGTTATTCAAAGCTCATCATTACAGAGTCCAACTTTATCACCAATTGATCCAACTAAAATAGAAATAGGACAAATGTGTTTTTCTTCTTCACGTAACACTGATCGCCGTGTGTCCATTCACTATGTAGGGATCATTTAGAATGGAAAAAGATCTGAAATCTACCAGAAAAATACTTTGAACCAAGCAAATGAAAGAAATCTGATTTAAACTAATCCATAAATTCTACCCAAATGTGCAAAGGTTCAAAGAAGACATGATGCTCTGATTCAGCCTGAAGATGCTGCTGTCGTTTATTTTAGTCCTTTTCCACTAAACTCTGGACTAAAGTTTCATTTCCTCCACTTTGACCCAGACTTCCACCTTTAGAACATGTTATGTTTGGCCACACCCACTGTCCATCCCATAAAAAGAACAATTCTGCAGCATTAATCTCTTATTGTTTTTATGCAAATGGCACATTCATAAATCCAAAGTTACAAATATTAGCCCTTTATCAATGAGTTGAAACAAAACATGAACACAATAAGAAACTCTGACAGTCAGAAAGAAATTAAAATATTTCATCTGTGCATCAGTTTCAATGTCTTTGTGTAAAATGTTATAATGACCCCCCCCCCCCTTCCTTCTCGTTTTGCACTCTTGTGCTTTGAAACATTCAATAAAGTCTGGAAGAAAAGAAAACAGAGACATGAGGAGTCAAAGGAATCTCAAACATTTATCCAGAAACACATTCCTGATCTGAACATAGAGGACAGACAGACGCTCATTTATTCTGTAAATCTGCTGTGATCAGTGTGAGCAGGGGGGCGTGGCTGACGTTTTCCCTGGTGCCTCCTTCACGGCACCCCTGATCCTCATCTCATCAGTGTCTTTAAATCCCTGAGCCTGTTGCTTCTCCGTGCCGGATTATCACTTTTGCATTGCTCCACATATTTCCAGTCCAGCTCCCTGATTCAGCTGTCTGTCTAATTCTGTTGTCCTGTGAGGAATAAACTGTTTAACTGCCCTCAGAGTCAGATTGGGGTCCAACCGCTCGCCATAACAAATTCACCTACAAACGATGGAAAACATCCACAAATTCATCACAGACGCCACTGCGACTGATTTCACTTCATTAGAGAAACATAACTTATGCTTTTATAGTCACAAAGATCGTGATGCTTTCTTTTTTTTTAAACATGTTATTCATCAAATAAATTTCTAATTCAAATGTGTTAATAAAAACCTGAATTCTTCTCACTAAAATTTAAACAGCAACAATATTTACAATTAATTTCTGCCTTAAAAACCACAAAGGTTAAAAAAGGGAAGAACATCTGTAAAAGTTTTGGATCAGAAGTTAAAGATTGGAGGATCAGTTAACCAATCAACTCTTCTGATGAGTGAGGCCGGTTTTATGGTTTTAGATCACAGAGTAAATAAATACAAAAGCATTTCATAGAAGAAAAGTAAAACAATTGTCTTTGTGTTTTTACTGGCAATCTCCTCTTGACAAATATTTAAAATGTATTTCAGTGAAACTACAAGGAGGCGCTATCCTCTGCAGAGGTTTGTGTCAGGAAGGGAATCTGAGAACTAAAGGTGGAGAAGGTTCATCAACAGTCCAGAGGGGGAGGGGCGTGTCCAAGCAGGTTAGAAGAGGTGGAGGGAGGTTTCAGGTGAGACCAAAGCAAAGGAGCAGCCAGAGACTCTGATGCAGAGATGAAGATGCTGAGGTTCTGTTTGGAACCAGGATGGATCACTGAATCAGATTGGTCTGGAACCAGATCAGTCTGAAACCGGTTCAGTCTGGAACCAGATCAGTCTGGAACCAGATCAGTCTGAAACCGGTTCAGTCTGGAACCAGATCAGTCTGAAACCGGTTCAGTCTGGAACCAGATCAGTCTGAAACTGGCTCAGTCTGGAACCAGATCAGTCTGAAACCAGTTCAGTCTGGAACCAGATCAGTCTGGAACCAGTTCAGTCTGAAACCGGTTCAGTCTAGAAACAGATCAGTCTGAAACCAGTTCAGTCTGGAACCAGTTCAGTCTGGAATCAGTTTAGTCTGGAATTGGTTCAGTCTGGAACCAGTTCAGTCTGGAATCAGTTTAGTCTGGAACCAGATCGGTCTTGAACCAGTTCAGTCTGGAATCAGTTTAGTCTCGAACCAGATCGGTCTTGAAACAGATGGGTCTTGAAACAGTTTAGTCCGGAATCGTTTCAGTCTGGAACCAGTTCAGTCTGGAACCAGATCAGTCTGGAACCAGTTCAGTCTGAAACCGGTTCAGTCTAGAAAAAGATCAGTCTGAAACCAGTTCAGTCTGGAATCGTTTCAGTCCGGAATTGGTTCAGTCTGGAACCAGTTCAGTCTAGAAACAGATCAGTCTGAAACCAGTTCAGTCTGGAACCAGATCAGTCTGGAATCAGTTTAGTCTGGAATTCAATTCAATTCAATTTTATTTGTATAGCCCAAAATCACAACAACAGTCGTCTCGATGGGCTTCTAAGTGAAACATGAACTCAAAAGGATCATGAATACAAAGAGTTCAATAGGAAAATACAAAAATGAACTAACAAACTGACTAAGCTATACTGGCATCCCTGCCCTTAGACCCCCTTCGCGGTAAGGAAAAACTCCCAAAAAAACCGGATTCCGGAAAAAAACGTAGAAACCTCAGGGGTGTCCACATGAAGGATGGATCCTCCCCCAGGACGGACAGGCGATTTACCAGAACTCTTAGAGAAGAATTAACTTATCTCAATCTACAACTACATATATAAAGTCCAGCAGACGAGCTTCATCCAGTCGTGGTTGTGGGGACAGTCAAAGGCGCGAGTCAAGCTGGAGACAGGAACCACAGCCAGGAGCAGGAGCAGAGACGAGGTACTCGGTCAGGAACAGAGCAGAGATGAGCCGGAGACAGGAACCACAGCCAGGTGTAGGAGCGGGAGCAAAGGCGAGGTAGACGGTCAGGAACTGGAGCACGGATGAGCCAACTGGAGTCTGGAAGCACTCCCACTCCCCAGGAGGGGAGAGGAAAAGAGGGACAATACATGAATCGCACTGTACCAGACAGAGGCATGGAGAACTAGATGATAAATTATGATCAGGAATGGAGGAGAGGAAGGGTAGAAGTAGAAAAGAAAAGAAGACAGAACCCCAGTGCACCATAGTTACCCCAGCTTCAACTTCTAGCAGCCTTTTAAAAGAAATAGTTAAGTTTAATTTAAACAAATTAACATTAGGTTAAATAGTCTCTGAATACTAACTAGTCTGACAATAAGCCTGTCCAAAGAGGAATGTTTTCAGTCTAACTTTAAATGTAGAAACTGAGTCGGCCTCTCTTCCATGAGCTGGGAGTTTATTCCATAAGACAGGGGCTTGGTGGCTAAACGCTCTACCTCCAACCGTACTTTTACTAATTCTAGGAACCACAAGCAGTCCTGCATTTTGCGAGCGAAGTGTTCTGATTGGATGGTAAGGGACTATGAGGTCCTTAATATAGGACGGGGCCATTCCATGGAAGGCCTTATAGGTTAACAGGAGGATCTTGAACTTGATTCTGGAATCAACTGGGATCCAGTGAAGTGAAACTAACACAGGAGTGATGTGATCTCTTCTGCTAGTTCCTGCTAACAATCTAGCTGCTGCGTTCTGAACAAGCTGGAGATTTCTTAAGGAACTCCTAGGACACGCTGCTAACAAGGAGTTACAGTAATCCAGCCTCCACGTAACAAATGCATGGATGAGTTTTTCAGCATCACTCTTAGAAAGTAGATTTCTGATCTTAGCAATATTCCACAGGTGAAAAAAGGCAGTTCTACACGCCTGAGATATGTGAGCCTTAAATGATAAATCCTGGTCAAATAAAACCCCAAGGTTTCTAACTGTGGAATTGGGGGCTATACTTATGCCATCCAGGGAGACTATCTGAGCAGACAGAGCATCTCTGAGGTTTTTAGGTCCAAGTATAATGACCTCAGTTTTTTCTGGGTTCAAGAGGAGGTCATTAATTGTCATCCAGGTCTTGATGTCACTGATGCAGGCGTTCAGTTTCTCTATCTGGTCATTCTGGTCAGGCTTCATGGATAAATACAACTGCGTATCGTCGGCATAACAATGAAAATTAATGCTGTGTTTCCTGATTATGTTTCCTAGGGGTAGCATATAAAGCGTAAACAGGATCGGTCCCAAGACTGAGCCCTGTGGGACTCCATAGTTGACTGGAGTGCACTGAGAGGAATGTCCATTTACATTAACGAACTGATACCTATGGGACAGATAGGATTCAAACCACTGGAGAGCAGATCCTCTGATCCCTATGTCCTGCTCTAGTCTATGGAGTAAAATACTGTGGTCGATAGTGTCAAAGGCTGCACTGAGGTCCAACAGGACCAGAATAGAAAGTAGACCCTTTTCTGAGGCCAATAACAAGTCATTAGAGACTCTAACTAGTGCAGTTTCCGTACTGTGGTGGGGTCTAAACCCCGACTGAAAGTCTTCAAAGAGGCAGTTGTCCTGTAGGTGGCAGTAAAGCTGCTTAACTACAACTCTTTCTAGGATTTTAGAAATGGATGAATTGGATCAGTCTGAAACCAGATCGGTCTGGAACCAGATCGGTCTTGAACCAGTTCAGTCTGGAATCGTTTCAGTCTGGAACCGTTTCGGTCTTGACTTGCATCGACTGGAACTGGTTCTCTAAGGTTCTGTTTAGATCCTGATGGTTCTCAGCTGACGCCAGTGTTCAGCAGCGGAGCCGCTGAGCGTGTGAAAGTGACGGTAAAGAAGTAAAAATGGCGTTTAGTATCCGGAGGTCCTTTTATTGATGGTTAGAATTGTTTGTTGATCAAAGCAAACTGCTGATTCTTTCACTTTGATCTTGGGCGTTTTTTTGTTTGTTTTCTCATTTCCACCTTTTATAAACAAACGAGATGAAAGAACAAAGTTGGATTTGTTAGAAACGTAACTTTTTATTGCCGTTCAGAGGATCTCCACACTTCCCTGTCCTTCAATGAGGACATCCTGAAGTGGGCGGGGCACCAAAGCCCCCTCAGAAGTATGGCGTAGGGTCGCTTTGGTCGCACATCTGGACGTGGACGTGGGAGGTGATTCCCGGGTAGACGCTCTGCATGGGCAGCATGGTCCCGATCCTTTCGCCCTTCCTCACCGATCCAGACGTTCTGGTGGGTCTGACGTAGAACAGCTTGAAGCACAAACCTGGAGACACAAAGGAACATCTCAGTGAGGAGACCGGCCCCCCAGCAGACGGACCGTCACGTTACCATGAGGGCCCCACCCTGTCCTTTCAGGTTGATGCCCTCATTGATCGCCTCCTTGTTCCGGTCGGTGTAGACGGTGAGTTTTCCGTGCAGCGTCACGTCAAACGGGGCGTAGACGGTGGATCCGTCCTGACATTTCACGTCCAGGCCTTTGTGGAGCCGCCCCCCCCTAAAAAAGCCAAGGCAGGGTCACTGTCTGCCCCCCATCCCTGAGCCCCAGCAGCTGCCATTCCTTCTTACCGACTGGCTCCATAGTGTCCGGATCCCCATCGGTCAGAACCCCGAACGCTGTTGGACGGGTTTCCTTCACAGAGCGGACCGAAGGTGGCGCCATCGCACACCCACAACACACCTGAACACACAAACGCACAATTTCAGAAAGTCTTTACTGTAGAAATGAAGATACTGAACGACGAGACGACTTTCTGACGCTCAAAGTTCTGAGATTTACAGGAAGAGAATCACCGAAATCAGACAGAAAATAGAAGGAAATCTTTAGACGGGGGCGGAGTCAGTCCAGTCAGGATCCAGAAAAAAACCCCAAAGACAGAGAGGAGGACAGAGAGGAGGACAGAGAGGAGAACAGAGAGGACGGAGAGGAGGACAGAGAGGAGGACAGAGAGGACGGAGAGGAGGACAGAGAGGACGGAGAGGAGGACAGAGAGGAGGACAGAGAGGACGGAGAGGAGGACAGAGAGGAGGACAGAGAGGAGGACAGAGAGGAGGACGGTCAGGAGGACAGAGAGAAGGACAGAGAGGACGGAGAGGAGGACAGAGAGGACGGAGAGAAGGACAGAGAGGAGGACGGAGAGGAGGACAGAGAGGACGGAGAGAAGGACGGTCAGGAGGACAGAGAGAAGGACAGAGAGGACGGAGAGGAGGACAGAGAGGAGGACAGAGAGGACGGAGAGGAGGACATAGAGGAGGACGGAGAGGAGGACGGAGAGGAGGACGGAGAGGAGAGATCCTGAAGGAGGAGTTCACTAAAAATGTTTCTGAGGTGAAAAGACGTTCAGTGAGGATGATGATGCTGAATCTGGAAGAAGATCAGGTTTTATAGGACCTGTTGGGATCCTCAAACAGATGTTTAGTCAGTGACGTCTTCAAAACATTAAGAAAATTCTTCCTGATTGACTTTTCAGAAGACGGACAAACAGATGATCCATCAAACAGAAATAACCCAGTAAATCAGGACGCTGCCCCCCCCCCCCACACACACACACGGTGCATCAGAAATAGTAGAAGAGAATTTGTTTCTAATGTACGTCGCCTCACAGACAAATGGATTCTAAAGACGAGGAAATCAGCAAAAGACTCCAGCTGGACTCAGAGCCTTACCCAACATGAGGAGGAATCTTCTCATCTTCGTTTGATGAAGAGGACTCCTCTTCTGCTCTGGATTTATAGACTGCAGCCGTCTGAACCTCACAGCTACCGACAAACACAGGAGTTTTGGTTATTTCTCAACAGGAAATCAGACTATGATGAAACCCGTCGCTGGACCTCAGGTTTGACTGAACCCATCAAGTAAACAAAGTCAGAGTTGAACAACCAGGGGAAACTCCAGACCGTCCGACCGCCGCAGGTCTTTGACCCCCTCCAGCACACAGCAGGGACAGGACAGACGGACCCCGCGGACAGGGCTGACCCAGATCAGCTCTCAACCAGCATAGATGGTCACTGAGTTCAGTCAGGTTCAGTCTTTTGGACCCTGTCGTATTGGGGCGCTCCATATTGGGCCTAGGTTCTGGTTCTGCGTGTGTTTTAGGATTCTCCTGCCTCAGTCTGGACTCGTACCGACAGAATTCTTTGGCTTCATCTCTGAGGAGAGAAGGTGCCTCAAGGCCCGTTTTAGAGGCAGTGACCCCCCAGAGGAAGATGATCCCGCAGCACAGAGGACCCAAACACAGACTTCCTGGAGGATGTTTGCAGAACAAGCCAACGTGGTCGTCCAACAAGTCCAGGGAATCGGGTCAGTACTCTGGAATGGAACACGTGGGTTCCTCCTGTTACGCTGTTGCATCAGATTTAGCCAATCTTTGAACGCCATCCATCCTCAACACATCGCTGTAACCACGGGACACACCGCCGGCGGGGGACCGTTTGAAGACTGGATCAGAGAACCAGTTCTGGCAAAGATCTGGAGAACTTCCTCTGACCTGTAACCCTGTTTACAGGAGAACGGATACGGCTAAACGCAGTTACTTCACACGAACACAGGAGGCGTGGCTCCACAGAGGAAACCACCTTTATTATTACAAAAATAGGATAACCTGAGGGGGGGGGGCTCCGACCAGGCCCAGATGAACCATCTGGTTGGGGGCAACTAAGGAAACAAAAGCCACCCCATTGAAACGCACACTAAAAAGGACGGGCCCCACCTCCACACATGAGGCCCCACCTCCACACATGAGGAGGCAGGAACGGGGGGGGGGGGGGGGCAGTGCCTTTACAACACTGACCGTATCACAGAACTGCACCGGGTGGGTATGACACCCCCAATACAAGACGGCTCCAACCAAATTAAAGTCAATTCAGTCGCCCGTTTTTTTACCGTATGGATGCCGCCATGTTGGAGCCAGGCATGTCAGCCAGCAGTAACCATGGCAACCACTCTCACCAATCAGGAGTGAGCTTATTGAAAGGCCACACCCCTACCACTTGACAGCAAAGCAGGCTACATTAAATCTGTCATTGAAGTACCTGATCGGTCAGTTTATGACTTGAATAACTTGAACTACAGAAATAAATATGAAAAAAATAAGTTTTATCGAGATGTAAAAAAAAAAAATCCAGAACAGTACTTCTGACCAATAGAATGATGAGTAACAGCTGTTTGTTTCGCTATAGGTCTATGGGATTTTGACGGTACTTCCGGTTATGAGCGCCTGGGGGGCGGGGCCACTCAGTCAAGTTTGTCAATGAGTGACGCACATGAAGAAAACAACAGAAACTAAACAGGAGCAGAACACGGAGAACCTCCCCGCCTGATCACAGATTCTAATGTTGATACTCCAACCCCCAGCAGCAGCAAGTGTCACAGTCAGCCACAGCGAACTCGGGTGGAGGGGCAGAAAACAAACTATCGCCTAAGACTCCAGGACGAGCACGGGCCCGGCCACCGCGGCACTTAGCCTTCAGGCTCAGTCTATTACCTGAAGGGAGAAGTCTGCGCCTCCCTGAGGATCTGCCGCGTGTTTCCTGGAACGAAGCAGGCGCGAGGCCACAACGCTAAAACACCCGCTACGATAGCTCGAGGCTAACCGGAAGTGATCCAATCAGGAAGTGGGGGTCAGGTGGCCGGAAGTTCATATTTTAATTTAATTTTTTATCATTTTTTATTTTAATTTTGTTTGTAAATGTATGAGCAGAAAGACAGGTGTGTATTTAACCAGAGGAAAAGAAGAGTACTGAATAAAATACAAAAGTAAAATAATATTAATATTCCCCAACACACACAGGGACACATACAGGGACACACACACATGGACACACACAGGGACACACACACAGGGAGACACACATAGACACACACATGGACACACACAGGGACACAGACATGGACAAAAAACAGGGACACACACATGGACACACACATGGACACACACATGGACACACACATTCTTGTTTTTCTTGAAGTCTTAAAACATTTCAACGTGTCGAACAGTAAACGTTCTTGCAGATTGTTCTGGCTCACATGAACAGCTCAGCCTTTTAGAGCGCCCCCTACTGGTGATCCTTGTATCACAGCCTTACTGCAATTTGACTGGTCCATACAGAGCTGCCTCAAAGGTTAGACTTTAATACTTTTTTTAAAGGAAAGAAAAACAAGAAATAAAATCATAGTGAAATTTAATAAATGTGTGAAATTTTTATATGTTTTGAAGGTTGTCTGATAGTTTTGATCATATTTAGAGTCTTTGTTTTCAGACGGATGGATGAACAGACGGATGGACCAGGATCAGATAATTTATTCATTTCCAAACAGCAGGTAGACTCAGCAGCAAGTCAGCTGAACGTTGGAACGGTGGTGCATCCGGTCAGTTCTTCTAGAAGCACCACGTCTCGGCAGGAAACCAAACATGACAAATTCCAGATGGTTGTGATCCGATTCTGTTCAGAAAGGTTGTTCTGTCTGATGACACTCTGGATCAGCTCCACCACAGTTCAGGAGAAACCGCCGGTCTGACCCCATCAGGACTACGTCTCAAAGATTCAGACGGACGGTGTGACGGTCGGCTGCACAGGCCGGATCTTCATGCTGATGGCCTTCAGGGAGTAGTGTCGGCCCTTCCAGGAGATCCATTCCATTCCAACCGCATATAGCGAGTCATCAGCCCCCCAGCGATAAACGCCGTTGGGGTTTGCGGAGTGACAGTTGGAGTACCAGAACGCACCCACAAATGAGCGGGCGCAGTTGTTCTCCCAGGTGTCTTGGTCTTTGTCAAACGTGGAGAACTTCTCCCCGCTGATGTGACTCAGAGAATCCCCTGAAAAGGAACAGATGGATCAGAAAACGCATCAAAACACAGTATTTCCACGTGTTCAGGCAGTTTTTCTTTCTCCTTAGCATAAGTTTGCTCACCAGCCCCTCCATTAATGAACCCAGTCAGGTGCAGTCTGTAGCCGTCAGACTCGGAGCCAATGGAGAACGACGAGTACCGGGCGTACGACTTATTTCCTTCAAAGTCCTCCATGTCGATCAGCAGCTCACACTTTCTTCTTTGAGTCAGGTGGAAAATGTTCTCCAGACCTAGAAGCACAAACACAGTGAGGTTCCTGCTCGTTCCTCACAGCCGCTGGTCTGGACTCCCGCCTCACCGAGCCAGTACTCTCCAGCTGCAAAACCGAAGCCCAGCCGGTACTGGTCCCAGGGCCTGTAGAAGTTCACTGAGCCGTCCATCCTGCGCTGGAGCACCTGGATGCAGATGCAGGTTGGAAACCAGGTGAAACTGTTTCACTGGTGTTTCACAGCTGGAGGTTCTGTGTGGAGCAGGAGAACCTCTGCTGCTGTGACCATTCTGGACCTGGAGGTTTGCTGGTAAAACCAGACACTCAAGACATCTACATCCATGAGAGTGGAGCTGATACACTTCTCTGTGCAGCCACTAGGGGCGTGTGACAAAAACCATACTGTCTGTGCACGCTGCTATCTGACTTTGCTGAGTTGGTTTGTATTTATTGATGTAAAGAAGCGGACTTTGGTCTGTTTCCTGGTCCCGTAAACATCTTTGGTCAAAAACAAACCGTGACGCTGAAGCTCTGAAGGTCAGATTCTCACCGTCCACTTTCCTCCGAGTGAGTCCATGTCACAGTACACCTGTGGACACACAAAAAGGGCTGTTCACAGCGCTGCAGAAGCCCCGTCCACCATCCTCCATCCTGTCCAACATTTCTGCAGTTTGTTTGTCTTCACCGGACCTTCTGATCCCGCAGAGACCAGGATGAATGAACTGATGGAATCTAGATTTTCAGAAAATAAAGCCACGTTCTCCTGAAGAACATCCTCTAACCTTCATTTACCAGAAACCACGTTTTTGTTTTTGGAAAAGGAGCTTGTTGGGGTACCTGGATGGCAGAAGTTGCCCCAATGGGGTAGATGGTGTAGACACCACTGGGCTGGTTGTGGAAGTCGCTGCAGTCCAAAGGAAGGAGGAGGTTCGAGCAGCGGGCCAGCACAGGAAGCAGGAGGAGGACGGCCAGCAGCTGCAAAAGGGGAGCCGGTCATGACATCAGCATCGCCATGACGACAAACGCAGGAAGAGCAGCGGCGCTGGACTCACCTTCATGGTCAGACCTCTGCTGAGGGATGACCGCTCCGTCTCCAAGCTGAATTTATGCTCCACACACCAAGGGTTGAGCAAAGATGGAGTTTCCTGCTTCTGCCTTCAGAGGCAAATGTTTTCTGTCCAGAACCGTCTGAGAAAGTCCAGATTCAGGAAATCCTGTAGAACGTTAACGAGGGTCTGAAGGTCAGCAGAGAACGCGGTGACCCACATTTACCCTGACGGACACGGACCAGAGGGGCGTTCAAGGACACACACACCAGCATGTACACACACACAAACACGTACACACACACACACGGACACATAAACATGTACACACAAACACATTCAAACATGTACACACACACCAGCATGTACACACACACAAACACGTACACACACACACGGACACTTAAACATGTACACACAAACACATTCAAACATGTACACACACACCAGCATGTACACACACACAAACACGTACACACACACACACGGACACATAAACATGTACACACACACACACAAGCATGCACACACAGCCACACACACACACTAACACACATAAACATACACACACACAACTGGGTGTCTGTGGTGCAGAGGAAGAGCAGTCCACCCATGACTGGAAGGCTGCAGGTTCAAATCCTGCCCTTTCTGACCTTTCACCTCCATGAACAACCTTTTGGTTCCACCAGAACCACCGGTCGGTTCATGGATCCATAACAGCTTCTTCCAGTCATCAGGGATCCAGAGTTTCCTGGTCCAGACCCGCCTCGGCGTCTGTTCCTGGAGGGACTCTGGATCTGCCAGACCTCTTCCTCTCTCTGATAGAAGGTTCTTCAGGGTTCTGTAGGCCCGTCTCTCCTCCTTTGTCTGGTTCTTGTCCCTTTTGAAGGAACTCGCTACATTCTGCTGTACAGCCCTGTTCTGCTGAGGCTCAGGGGGGTTTGGACCTCCAGGTTCCAGCTGTGGGTTGGAGGTCATCCTGCAGATCTCCGTTAACATGGAGCTCTGCTGATGGACGCAGAAATGCCCGCTTCTGTTCCGATGGTTTGATCAGCAGCGTGTTTAGTTTTTATGACATGAAGTAATTATACTCATAATACTTTATAAAAATACTCCAATTACTGAAGGTTTTTATCAGCATTCATGTTTACTGCTCCGGCTGACCTTCAACAGCAGTTTGATGAAGACGAGCACAAACCGACTCAACTGCAGTTAGAAATCAGATCTTTATTCTCCTCAACACTTTCAGCATCACATCAATAAAAGTCCGCAAATACAAAAAATAAAGACAATGTTTCCGTCCAAAGTCATTCTTGGCCCCGCCACCATCGGTTGTTCCGGCTTGGATCTACAGGATGAGTCTCTGAGCCAGAATCTTCCGGTTGATCTCAGCCAGAGCCACGGAGAACACGAAAGCCTTCTCATCAGACAGAGCGGCGTACACGTCCACCTCCTTCTCCTGTTTCTCTGCGTCACAAACCACACAAACAGGAAGTGTCAACAGGAAGAGTCAACAGGACGTGTCAACAGGAAGAGTCAACAGGACGTGTCAACAGGAAGTGTCAACAGGACTTGTCAACAGGACTTGTCAACAGGAAGAGTCAACAAGAAGAGTCAACAGGACGTGTCAACAGGAAGTGTCAACAGGACGTGTCAACAGGACTTGTCAACAGGACTTGTCAACAGGAAGAGTCAACAGGTAGAGTCAACAGGTAGAGTCAACAGGACGTGTCAACAGGATGTGTCAACAGGAAGAGTCAACAGGAAGAGTCAACAGGTAGAGTCAACAGGAAGAGTCAACAGGAAGAGTTAACAGGACGTGTCAACAGGAAGAGTCAACAGGAAGAGTCAACAGGAAGAGTCAACAGGAAGTGTCAACAGGACGTGTCAACAGGAAGTGTCAACAGGAAGTGTCAACAGGACGTGTCAACAGGAAGAGTCAACAGGAAGTGTCAACAGGAAGAGTCAACAGGAAGTGTCAACAGGACGTGTCAACAGGAAGAGTCAACAGGACGTGTCAACAGGACGTGTCAACAGGACGTGTCAACAGGAAGAGTCAACAGGAATAGTCAACAGGAATAGTCAACAGGAATAGTCAACAGGACTTGTCAACAGGACGTGTCAACAGGAAGAGTCAACAGGACGTGTCAACAGGAAGAGTCAACAGGACGTGTCAACAGGACGTGTCAACAGGAAGAGTCAACAGGGGCCTGTTTCAGAAAGGAGGTTAAGTGTAAACTCTGAGTGCGTTAACCCTGAAATCAGGGAAACCCTGGGTTTTCTGTTTCAGAATGGGAGGTTTGTTAAACCAGAGAAAGCAGAGTAAGTCAAACCCGTTTCTGAAAGAGAGGTAACTTCTACTCTGAGTCAGTGTCCATGGTTACTTATGCTGTGAACCTAACCTGGTCGGGAGCAGGTTTTATTCTCCAAACTCAAAGTTTCTGCCGGTCCCCTCCCCTTTTTAAAGACGAAGCGGTATTTTTCGCTTTAACCTTCATTGCCCACATTTCCGTCACACAGAGACGGTCTAAGTGACAAGAATGGCTTGTCCTTTTTTGGAGGACCCAATAGACGAGGAGGCTGCATTAATTCATAGAGAATTATATTTACCTCGTACGAGGATTTTGAGAAGACTGGATTTTTTGTCATTTCCCCATACGTTTTTGTTTGAGCGTTACCGTTTTTCGTTGCAGTCAATCACATATATAAAATGAAAACAACATTAGATATTGCTATGTAGATGTTTCATATGTCAAATATTGTCAACAAAGCCTACATCCATGACATGCTCACATTTGACCTGATTGAATTATGTTTTTATACTTCATTTTTAGCTGCTGCCATGTTCTTTTAATTCCTGCATGATTGCATCTACATGAAAATGAAATCAGGGACATTGAATTAGATTAATGGAACAATTACTTTTTGGAAACACAATTTTCTAGCACTGCTTACTTTCTTAATCCCATATAAACCTATACCACTTGATCAATGCAAGGGTAGACAATAGTTCACTTTTAAAAACACAATTGCATGTATTAATATTAAACTGACCAACGTTTGCTAGAGGGGAAGGTTAACAAAAAAGTCTTCTAAACATTACCGACGTTAAAGGCATTTCCCCCCCCAGATTGGTTCTGTACACTATGCAGCATTTCATGCATTTACACCAGGAATGACACTTCAAAAGTACACCTAAATATCTCCATTTTTTATTTCACTCCTTACGCTATTTAAAAAGTTATTACAGTCAATATTTTATAACAATGATTTAAATGCAAACTTAGGCATTAACTTGAGCAGTTATGTTTTCCACGCTAACTGTCTCTGTTTTGCAGATGCAGCGGTGTTGCTTTTCTTCTGGAATATCTGCTCATATTCACTGTAACTCTGCAGCAGCACGTCAAGTTCAGCTGGAGAAAAATACGCAGACCTCTTTTTTTCACGGTTGCCATGGTGACTCGTGATATCTGCGCTCCATTGATAATGGCTTCTTATAGACGCGGTGCTCACGCTCACCTCCGAATCAGTCCACTCAGAGTTGATTGATCTAACTCGGATCAGCTTCTCTGAAACAGAAAACTCAGAGTTGTTAATCTCCCGATTGACCAACTCAGAGTTCAAGTTCAACCTCAGAGTTGGTTGAACCTCCTTTCTGAAACAGGCCCCAGGAAGTGTCAACAGGACGTGTCAACAGGACGTGTCAACAGGACGTGTCAACAGGAAGTGTCAACAGGACGTGTCAACAGGACGTGTCAACAGGACGTGTCAACAGGACGTGTCAACAGGACGTGTCAACAGGAAGAGTCAACAGGACGTGTCAACAGGAATAGTCAACAGGACGTGTCAACAGGAAGAGTCAACAGGACGTGTCAACAGGACGTGTCAACAGGAAGAGTCAACAGGAAGAGTCAACAGGACGTGTCAACAGGAAGAGTCAACGGGAAGAGTCAACAGGAAGAGTCAACAGGAAGAGTCAACAGGACGTGTCAACAGGAAGAGTCAACAGGAAGTGTCAACAGGAAGAGTCAACAGGAAGAGTCAACAGGACGTGTCAACAGGAAGAGTCAACAGGAAGAAAACAGCAACAGGTCTCACGCGGCTAAACGCTCCAATGGAGTCAAAACTGGCCAACATGTTTCCAAAACATCCAGTCATTAAAGATGGTAAAGAATCAGAAACAGGACACATTTCTTTGTTTTACTTTGTCTTTTTACTGTTTTGATGGTTTTGTGTTTAGTTTTGACCACATTCTTGTTGGGGGCCGTAAACAGGGGCAGGTATGATTGACAGCAGGTTGTTGCTTCTTATGACCGCTTCGTGTGTCAGGGGTTAAAGCGTACCTGAACTCCGGTGAGGATAAAACATGTCAACCCTGACAGCAGGTCTCACTGTTTTATGGGAAATGAATTGTCTACTCGCGGCGTAAAGATGGAACTTTCATAAACAAGCTAACAAATGTCTGACAGAACGTGGGTGTAATATTGATGTAGACACAACTCAGTAACCTCTACTACTTTACTCTCTGTACTCGAGTTCCTTCGTGGATCTCCAATAAACTAAACAGTTCAAACTTCATACTATTTTTACCTTTCTCCTCTTCCTGTTTCTTCTGCCCAACTGTTTTGGGTCTGCCACGCCCCCTTCTGGTGGGATCTGATTGGCTGTTGGTTCGGGGTCGTCTGGTGTTCTCCGAGTCGTTGGCTATAGTAGAGTCGATCCTCTCTTTGCGAATTCTCTCCGTTCTTCTGCGCTTAAAGTCCAACATGCCTGAAACAGAGAACATTTCCTCTCATGCTAGAAGGGTGAAGGAGCAAAAAGAACTGAGAAGAAACCGGACCCGAATCAGCCCAGCACCAGACCTGGATAAGTGCAGGACCAGACCTTCACCAGACCAGGTGTAGATTTAAATCAGACCAGAACTAATCCTGGATCAGACCAGGCTTTTTTTATATCTCTAAAGTCCGGAGAAGTGCTCCCTGCTCTACAGGTGGTTCTGGCAGAGCTTGGATTTGTGTTCTGGGTCAGAATCTTGCTGTTGGATATAGTTCTGAGCAGCAGATCTCAGGTTAGAGGAAACATCATGCTGCAGCTAAAAGCTGTGGTTCAGGGAAACTCTGACCGTACTAGAGCCTGGAGCCGGCAACATCATCCCATCACACTTCCTCCTCCGTGTTTGACAGTTGATATCTCTGTGTGGAGCCGACCTTTCTGCTCTTTGACAACGACTCTGCTGGAAGAACCACAGGCTCACAGGTTGGTTCATGAATCCGTAACAGTCATCCAGTCATCAGGGATCCAGAGTTTCCGGGTCCAGACTACAGTTTCTGATGCTGAGACTCTTCCTGATAGAAGGTTCTTCAGAGTTCTGAAGGCCCGTCTCTCCTCCTTTGTCTGGTTCTTGTTCCTTTTGAAGGAACTCACGACTATGTTGTAAAAATGACTGTCAAAAAGAAAGTGGTGCACTTTGTAAAAATCTGAATCCAACGTTTGGTTTGATGATTGACAGGTCTGTTTTCATAGGACTTTTCTTTTTACTGTTTTGTAACAGTCAAACATACATTAGGGGGTCACTCATTATGAAGTCCCAGAACATGGACTCCTCTGCGTGGTCATGTGTTTCTACGTTAGGAATAAAAGACTCTGCAACGGAGACCAATCAGGAACTGAGGAACAGCGTTTTACTAAATACTTTGGTATTTTTAGTTTTTAATAGAACTTTGTTCATTTTTTTCGTCAGAACAAATTGACCTCGGTGAGCAGCAGTGGCGCCATAAACACGAGACGGCGTCGTTCAATGACCAACAGGACAATGACGCCTGATTCAGGAACGAGCGTGTAGAAGAGCCAAACAAACCAAAGGACTTCTCAGAAAGACGAAGGAATTTGCTGTTTTGATCCCGTTACTGAGCGGCTGCTAGCTACGCTAGCTCTGCGTTAGCTAACCTGTTTTTGTTTCATATCAGCCTCTTTCTGTCAGATGTAGCGGCTGCATGTGTGAAGCATCAAACATGCTCCAATGTGAGAAGAAGGCGCACAAATGTGTGTCTTTGGAGATGATATGTTGTCGCTATAGGCTCATTTGTGGTGATGGCGTTAGTGTGTGAGGTTACGATAACGCGCAGCCATCGCTTTGGACAAGACGGTCCACTGAGCAACAACCACCTACAAAACGCTCATCACAGCGTTCTCCACATCGAAGCGCTACAGCGTTAGCCGTCAGCAGGTGTACAGGTGGACTCCACCGCTGCCCACCCCAGGGACACGCCCACCCCAGGGACACGCCCACCCCAGCAGCGTAAACGAGCAAACAGAGATTTGGCATCTACTTTTTTTAAGAGGCATCATCCTTTTTGGACGGTCTTCCACCTCTCCCGGGTCTGAAACAACCGGCGGCAGCATCCTTTCCATGCTCAGCTGTTGTCGCCTAGCAACAACAAAACGCTGCTGGAAAAGCGATGGAGATCCGTGTTTTAGTATCCGTTCTTTATTTCGTCATAGTTATGGTGACAAATGCCTGCCACTGCTGTGGCTCCAACAGTTCAGTTCTGTTAAAGTCTGAGCGTCAGCACACGCGTGTGCGTCGGTGAGTCCGTGTAACTTAAACGCATGCATGTCTATGGGCACACGCTTCTCTCTGACAGTCTAACAGGCATGACGCTCAGCCAAACAGAACTGTTCTGCAGAACCTCAGAGAGGTTCGGACCACAGGGTTCCAGCTTTGGCGCCGACACAGAAGGTTGGAGGTCGTCAAGAAAAGAGCGGGAAGGAAAGAACCATCTGCAGAAATGGCCCCGCATCAATGGACGCACGGCGGGACCAGAACCAGAACAAATCCGAATGAGCTGGTCTAGGACCATGCGTGTGCACGGGTCACATGCCCACAGAGGGGGAGGGGCTGCTTCACCTGCGATGGGCGGCGAGGAGCAGTCGCTCAGCCTGGCGTTGAGGAGCTTCCTGCTGATGAAGACGTAACCACACGGGCAGGACTTACACGCCACCGGGATCTGCAAGAAACAGGAAGCTCGTCAGAGAAGAACATGGCATCCGTGACCGAACCGCCATTCAGACGTTAGGAAGGAGGCTGCTGGTTCAAATCCCCAAAGAACAGGTCACCCATCAACCATGTTGACCTTCTGGAGCTTCTGGACGTTGGTCATGAGGTTTGTGTGGGATTGTGGGAGGACCTTCTGTCAATCATGTTCAGAACCTCCCACTGCTCAAAGTTCCTGAATAAACACCAGAGGGATGAGGTTCTCCTCCGAGCTAAGGGAGGTTCCTGCTTCCTCAGTCCTCCAAGAAGGTTCCTGCAGGAGCAGCTCAGAGGATCTGTTTCCATAACTGATCCTGAGAAGCTTTTCCTTCCAGAAGGTTCCATCTGAGCGTCTGTTTCAGGGAAAAGGGTGGAATAAAACCTTTGACTTCAGGCGGCTCAAACCTGAAATCCAGATTTATGAAGATAAATATTCAGATTTGAAGATAAATATTCAGATTTATGAAGATAAATATTCAGATTTACGAAGATAAATATCCAGATTTAATTTATGAAGATAAATATTCAGATTTATGAAGATAAATATTCAGATTTATGAAGATAAATATCCAGATTTATGAAGATAAATATTCAGATTTATGAAGATAAATATTCAGATTTATGAAAATAAATATTCAGATTTATGAAGATAAATATCCAGATTTGAAAATAAATATTCAGATTTATGAAAATAAATATTCAGATTTGAATGTAAATATCCAGATTTATGAAGATAGATATTCAGATTTATGAAGATAAATATCCAGATTTGAAGATAAATATTCAGATTTATGAAAATAAATATTCAGATTTGAATGTAAATATCCAGATTTATGAAGATAAATATCAAGATTTATGAAGATAAATATCCTGATTTGAAGATAAATATCCAGATTTATGAAGATAAATATCCAGATTTGAAGATAAATATTCAGATTTACGAAGATAAATATCCAGATTTATGAAGATAAATATTCAGATTTACGAAGATAAATATTCAGATTTATGAAGATAAATATCCAGATTTACGAAGATAAATATTCAGATTTATGAAGATAAATATCCAGATTTGAAGATAAATATCCAGATTTATGAAGATAAATATCCAGATTTGAAGATAAATATTCAGATTTATGAAGATAAATATCCAGATTTGAAGATAAATATCCAGATTTGAAGATAAACCTCTAGAAGTTTTCCTGACAGAAACGCTGCTGTATTGTTCTAGATCTAAAGTCAGAGGAACCATGTTCTTGTTCCTCCGTAGTTCCTGTTTGATCAGCAGATGATTGGAAAAAAAACTGTTGAGCGCAAACAGAAGTACGGAAGCCCGTGAGGCAACTATCTTTCGCTGGATCTGAGCTCGGCTCTTGACCAGAACCGGGACAGTCCTCCGGCCGGACCCAGTTCGGGTTCGTGTGGGTTTCGGTCCCACGGCGGACTCACCTGTTGGTCGCACTCTGGACAGGACTTCGTAGCCATTTTGACCTTCTTTGTTTTGTTTGTCGACATGGCGACTTTCCGGCAGATGTTCGCGCGGTCTGCGTCCGCCTCGCGCGCACGGACGACGGCTTCCTCCTCCAGCGAGCTCTCATCCACGCATGACGGGGACTCGAACCTGTGGGGCCCGAACAGAACCACAGAAGTCCCCTCCGCGCAGAATTCAGGGTCTGAGAACCGCACATGCGCAGACTGTCTATGGTGCTGCGTTCATGGTCCCGGCGGAAGTTCCTGAAAATGGAGTTGTATGAAATGAGCAGAACCCGTCAGATGATCCTAAACACCCATCAATCAAGAACCCAGAACATGTTTGGTTGATTTGTGTTAATTCTGTTTCCAATAAGAACATAAATCTGTTACAAACCACAACCTGCGGGGGGTTTATGGGACTATTGGTAATAAATACTGCTTATATAACACAATGAAAGAGGGGTCCTTCAAAATATGACCTCCTACCAGAGAACTGAGTAGAGTAGCGATTGACATGGACATATGGGACGTTCTGTTTGTGGACCGCAGACGCACATGTTCTGGATGGAAGCTGGAAATCAGATTGAAATAGAACTAAAAAAAGGTAAATTGTTGGATCAAGACATTATTCTGGGTTACATTAATGACAAAGTAGACAAAGATATTGTCTCTCTTACACAGCTGTTTTATTATTAGCAAAATTCTATATTCATAAAGCCAAATAATAAAAACTCCAAACTTAGATTGCAGCGTTTTATGGATGAAGTCAATCTGTGCTATAATTTTATCAAACTACTGCAAAACCAAAAGGTCATTCCAACTAATCTGATTTAGGAAAAATGTATTAAATCCCAAAGGTTATTGTTGATATTTCTTTTTTTCATATATTGTATATGTATTCATGTATCAACATTGTTTTGTTTGTGTATTTTTCTGCAATTCGCACATATTTCAGCTCCTCTGAGACGTTCACTGTTGATTGTCAAAGTCTGAAAAGTAAATGTCTGAATATCCGGTCTAATGGGGAAGAATGACTGTTGGTTCCACCAAAAATCACAGGAGGAGAACATCCCAGAACACTTCCAGACCAGGAGACGCAGCCAGGCGTAACAGTCAGGTACCACCGGGGGGGTAGGGGGGGTCTCACTTCCTGATGCCTCCAAACTTTACTAGGATCAAACCTGTGTGCATGTGAACCTGTGTGTGCACGTGTGTACTTGTGTTCTTGTGTGTACCTGTCTGCATGTGTACTTGTGTTCATGTGTGTACCTGTGTGTGCACAGTTTGCAACATTGCGAGTCCCTGCAGGTCAGCCACACTTGGGACCGTCTGGTGTTTGATGTTCAGCTTTGATGTCACATCAAAGTGGTTCCGCTGCTGCGGTTCAGACCTGCTGGACCTCAGAACCAGTTTCAAATGACGCTAAAGTCGAGCCGATCATTAAATACAAAGAATCGGAACATTCACAGCAGCTCATTTTATGAGACGTGAAGGAAATGTTTGCCCAAAAATGAAACATGGAATAATTCTGAATGTCATCTTTATTGTGGTACATGACCATCATTTCCATTTAATAAGCATTTTTTATCTATCCGATTTACAAGAGGCTGAAACTTCTAAAAGCAAAAAGAAAACATGCTCCTAACATGAAGAAGAACCGTCAGAAGAAAAGCTTTTTCTGTGCAGACGCTTCAGTGATGAACCATCTGCAGGTTTGAATCCCCCAGAAGCCTCTGTTCCGTCTGCAGTTCCTCTGCAGCAGCAGCAGGGGGCGCAGCAGCGTGGACAACGTTAGCACACGTGGCTAGCCTCACCTCCGACAGGAGCGCTCCCCCGGCCGCAGGTGAACAACACAGGAAGTGCTCCTGAACTCCACCAATCAGCTGCAGCAGAAAGACGGAACCCACCGAGGGCAGGGTTCTCCGAGTCTTTGTCTCCGCCCTTCAGGACCATGGTTTGTGAGTGAAGTTACACATGATGATGAAGGTGAAGTGAGGGCGGGCGGGGGCGGAGTTACAGGACCAGCCCCTCGTAGGCGGGGCCCTCCGACTCGGGGGACTCCCTCTGCAGGCGCAGGTGCTCCAGCGTGTTGTGGAAATGTTTGTTGATCTGCTCCGTTTCTTCACTGGCTTCCAGGTTGGGCAGATCTTCTCTGATCTTCTGGATGAGCTGGTTCAGCACCTGGACTGTCACCTGGGGGCGGGGCATCAGAAACAAGAGACAGCTGTTGACTCAACTGCTGTGGTTCAGAAAGCACCAACTGTTCAGAGCTGCGGTGTTCCAGCGGTGGACAGTTGCTACAACAGGAGGAGTAGGTTTGAATAAACCCCTTTTGGTGTCCAGGAGAACGTTTACACTCTGGAGCTTTTCTTTTTGGACTGGATGGGGAATGAGGGAGAGGGGGGTATTGGAGATGGGGGGACAGTTCAGAACCAACCCCCCCGTTCCACACTGCAAGTAAAAACAACCGTAGATGTTATAATAAAACTGAAAACAGCCAACAGGATGTGGGACAAGCTCCGCCTCCAGAGGAGGGGTAGGAAGACCTGACCCCCCTGGGGAGAGACTCCACCCCCACCTTCTGTTTTGGGAGTAGAGACTTTTGTCAGGGGGGGTGTGGGTAGAGAGGGAGGGGCCAAAGCCTGAGCTGATCCTCTCCACCCACACTCACAGAGCACTGTGGTGACACAACCCACACCATGACGTGCACCCACGCAGACACCAGGTCTTAGGGGTTAAAGGTCAAATCCCTGCAATCATGTGCAGTGAAGCAGACATGGACACATGCGAAGCCCCGCCCCCAGCGCCGTACCGCATCGTTCTCCCGCTCGTAGAAGCAGACGTATCTGTTCAGGATCTCGATGAAGAGCTGGACCTGCAGCGACGAGTCCATGCACTGGTTGGCGATCTTCAGGGCCTTCTTCAGACACTCCATCACACGCTTCCCGTCACGGATCTGCAGGAGGTCAGAGCGGCGTGAGCAGAGCCGGACCCTCCGGGACCCTAATCACTTGAGGAGGGACCCTGAACTCACCTCCTCCCCGTTTTTGTCGGTGCTGCGTCCCGACCAGAACAGGTGTGCGCAGGTGCTGACGGCGCGGCACTGGTCGGGCTTCTTCAGCAGCTTAGACGCGGCGAGGGCGCACTGCGTCCTCAGAGGCTCGTGGTTCTCCTCGCTGAAACAGCGGGTCCGCTCAAAGGTGCCGATGATCAGCGTGATGGCGGCCAGCTGCGCTTTGGAGTCGCTGATCTCGTCCTCGTAAAGAGAGAAGGCCTGGAGGAGCAGAGGTGCATGATGGGAAGGCGACAGCACAGACAAAAGCCTGAACCAGGAGCAGACCTTCATCCTGGGTCTGGTTCTGGAGTTCAGAGTTTGTGGTGGTTTTCTCTGTACTAACACACTTTGGTCACAATGCCTAAGATGACAGTGTCCAGACTGGTGCCTGGGGAATCAGGGTTTGATTCCCAGGGGGCGATCAGGTTCAGCCAGTCTGGGTTACTGGGCCAGCTTCCTTACGCTACTGCCCAACCATGAAGCCACAAGGAGGCCTAAGTCTGGGTCTCCCTGTGCCGGTCCCCAGCCCAGGTCAGGTTGAGTCAGGAAGGACATCCGGCGCAAAACTCTCTGCCAAAGCGCCTCGGGGGCAGCGGAATAGCTGAGGCGACCCCCAAGGGATCATCACATCTGGGATTTTCATTGGGTCGTCGGCTCAGCCTGGGGTCACCGTCTCTCTGCTTATCTTGGGCGTGTGACTCGGATCTTTCTCTTTCAGCACGGTTCTTTGTCTTTACGAGGATTTGTTGGTGAACATCGTTTTTGCTGCAGCTTCTTCACGCGTTTCCGCAGAAGAAGTCCTTCCCCTTCCTGTGACCTCGTACATGACGGCAAACCTTTCACGACAACAGCTCTACATCACAGCGCCGTATCCAGAAAAAGCAAAGCGGCGTTCTACCTGAGACATGAACTCGTAGGCCACAGTTTCGTGGTTCTCAAAGCCTATCTCCCCGGCGGCTAGCGCCCCCTGCAGGAAGAGCCTCAGCGGCAGCTCGGAGAGCTCTGCCTTGATGAGCGCGCTGATGGTCTGGTGAGCGAAGGAGAAGATCTTCTGGCACTTCTTTTCCCACTTGTCGTCCTGCAAACAGGTTTGGAGACGTCGATACCGCTGAACCCGCGGACGGGCGCTCCAGCAAAGGGCGGGGCTTACCGTGGATGAGTTCTCCTTGTATCTGAAGGCCAGCTGGTAGGCGGCGAACACCAGCGGGGGCAGCGTGTAGCGAATCCTCTGGTTCCCACCGGCACCAAAATGTTTTCGAGCCGTGTTCAGAATCTGAAGCAAAATGAAGAGATCCGTTTCAGCTCTGAAGACGCAGAACCATGAGTTCTGGACGTTCTAGATCAGGGGTCCCCAAATCCAGGCCTCGAGGACCAATGTCCTGCTGGTTTTCCAGAAACCCCGCCTTATTTGCTGCTGAGTACCTGATCAGGTGAGTTCAGCCAATAAGGAGCTTCAATGGCAGGTTGGTTGGAAACCATGCAGGACACCGACCCTCCATACCTGGATTTGGGGACCTCTGATCTAGACAGACCCAGACAGAGGAACATACCAGGTACTGTTGATCTGGGTCTTCGGAATGCAGCAGGTGGATGAAACGACCCACCAGGCTTTGCTCCTCAGCAAAGTCCTCTGGGTCGGGCTCATCAGCCGGCTGGTCTGGCTGGTCCTGAACGAGCGTGGAGACCAAGCTCAGGATGGCGTCCACCTGGGGAGAGCACACTCCCTTCAGTGTGACTGCGTGGACAGCTCTGGGCTCTGACAACAACGCTTCCACAGAACGGGTCAGAACCGCCGGTGTTCAGCCACTGCAGCCGCAGCCACCCCACCTGTTCCTGCGCCACGATGATGGTGTTGTAGTCCAGCGTGTTGTTCAGCACGTAGCAGCTCATGCTTTTGCGAGACTCGTAGTCGAAATATTCGAAGAGCGGCGGGAAGTGCTTCAGCTGCAGAACCATCAGGATGTTGTTGTAGGTGTCCACCGGGATCTTCAGCAGACGGGTCAGCTCTTTGGAAACGGCGCTGCTGGTCGCTATGCTGCAGGAACACAGACGGATCCAATTACCCCCAGAGACTTCTTCAAAGATCGGACCAACAAGGACGGGGGTCATTTTAGAGTCCACGATCACGGACGAGACCCCAAAAACGTTCTGATGAAGCGGGTGGGCGTGTGATCCGTGTCCATTACTGATGGCATCATTACAGCCAAAACGGACAGAAAACCAGGAAACAGGCGTTTTCATTCCACTTTACCAAAACACATTTTTTCTAGAGTCAAAAAAACAGCTGAACATTTCTACGCCTCCATCATTTAAAAATGAATATTTATGCTAGAATATTCCAAAGAGAATCCGCATTAAATCCACGATTTTTGAATGACTTTTTTTCCGTTTCTTTGCGAGGCTGACGCCTTCATTCATGAACAAACCAGGATCTGCAATGGTTCAGTGAGTAAACGGCCAAAGAATACTATACTAACATACTTTGTGTTAGTAGAGAAAACTTCAGTAAAGTCATCTTTACTGAAGTTGAGTGACATGTGTTGGAAAGGTGCTTTATAAATAAAGGTTGATTTGGTTATGCTACTCTGGTGAGATTTGGGGAGATCAAGCCGTGAAACAATCATGGTGACCAGCTGCAGAAGTGCTGGACGCTCTACTAAACACTATCTGAAGGTTTGTGGAAAATTCTAATATACATCTATAGACTTATTTGAACAATTACAGCAGTAGTGCCAAAGTCTGCTAGCTTGACGCTAACGTATAATGGAATTTCCCATTGGACGGCTAATGCTAACACTCAGTCAACCTAAACATATACTTTAACAGTTTTGAAAACAAGACAATAAATTTGAAAAAATAGAGAATTTAAAAACAGTTTTAAACTGGAAAGTACAGATTATTAACTTCAAGAACAATTAAAAATAAAATAGTAAATTTGAGAAAAGAAATTTGTAAACTTGAAATAAATATTGAAAAAATATTGTACAATTAAAACTTCTATGATGAGAAAAAATTAAACCTAAAACAAATTTTAAACAAATATATTTGTATTTTCAACTTTTTCCTCTGTTTCTCTTTTTGGTTCAGTTCTGCTTTCATACGTGGGGGCGGGGCTTTGAGCTCATTGGCTACCGGGACACCATATCCATCTGGTGACAGAGCCTCGCTACACATTTTCTCATCGCCATAAGTTCTTTGAGAAATCATGTCCTGGTAAGCCCTGCCCCCACGCAAAAATAGGACCAGACCAACTAAATTGAACTTGAAAACTGAGAGCTGAAAGCATAAAGCGAGAATGAAAAAAGGTGAAAATACAAATAAACATTTTAATTTGGTAACAGTTTTTTACTTATTTAAGTTATAAGTTTAGAATATTTTCTCAAACGTACGTGTTTGTATTTTAAGGTGGTCCTAATGTGGCCCCTCACTAAAGCGAGAGCTCCCCCTGGTGGCCAAACTGAAACGCAGGTTTCTTTATCTCACATTTTTGTTGTTGCTTCTCTGAGAAATGATGCAACCGTTGGTGTTACCAACCTCGCCGTTCACATGTGCACTATGCATCAGATTAATATGAACCACGTATAGATTATTTCTATACAAATCCGTGTCTCTTCAGAATTGGATGGAGTGAGTGGTGGAAGTGGGGGGGGGGTGTCAGCTTTACTAACTGAAGCAGCCTTTCTCCACCTCACCATCCGTTGGAATAACGGCGGGCGGCTTAAAAGGATGGTTACTTTGCCGTCGCCGGCTGAACAGAGCCGGTGGAGCTGGCGCGGTCTCCCGTGTCGGCGTGAAACAGACTTACTGCTCCAGGTTCAGTTTGTTGAAGATCTCCACGGTGCTCTCCAGGACTTTGTCCACGTAGTCCACGCGGTCCGGGTAGCACTTCATGGCTAAGTTAATGAGGGAAACCTGCAGGGAGACCACGTCTTCTGACGGCATGTCCTGGCGAGACTGAAAACCAAAAACACGTCAACAGGAAGTCCTCCACGCACTCCGAGGCTGGCGGTGGGACAGAGTGAGTCTCACCTGGATGACGGTGGCCACCTGCTGGGAGAAGATGTCGAACAGCTTGATCTCAGCGGGGATGCCGGGGCCGTCTTCCCGGTGAGCGAACAGAGCCAGTCTAAACCGCAGGACCAGAGCCGCCGTTAGCCCCCTTCAAGAACCGGCGGCACAGACGGCGGGCATAGACCCGACGGCGAAGGCCTCACCTGTCAATGAGGGCGATGATGATGTTCTTCACGTTGACATTTTGGTGGAGCTCCGCACAGGAACGCAGGAAGGGATTGAGGGTCTGAAGGTGGAACTCGTCCGGAAACACCTGGACAGAAGGACGGGTCAGTCGGCGCCGGAGACCCTCCCACCTGAGCAGGTGCCACAAACCTGGATGATGCACTCCATCAGGTACTCCTGAGCCAGAGAGTCCCTGCAGTTCACCACCTGCTCCAGCACGCCGGACAGCACGGTCTGCAGACACAAGCCGTCACTGCAGACGGGACGGGACCCACGCCGCCGCGGGGGCGCCGCCTCTCACCTGCTTGTACTTGTCCACGTTCACGCCCTCCAGCTGGCTGAGCCGAACCAGGTTGGTGCCCACCAGGATCCTCAGCTCCTGCCGCTCCTTCTCCCTCTTCTCGCGGTCCCGGCTGTGGCCCTGGTGCTGCATGCGGACCCACAGTTTGTTCATCTCAGCGAAGTTCAGGAGGACGAAGTCCACCGAGTCGTTGATGTCGCCCGTCATCTCCTCCGTCCCCCTGGGGAGGGAAGCGGCACGTTTACAGCTGGACCCGAGCACAGAGGAGGCGGGCGGCGAGGCGCTCTTACTCCGGCTGCTCGCCGTCGTCCGGGAGGATGTTGCGCGTGCACTGCAGCAGGTAGTTTCTGAGGAAGAGCCCCCTGAGGGGGTGCTGGACGCCGCGACACATCTCCACCAGGTCCTTCAGGATGTCTTTGCGGGACTGAGGGAAGGAGCGGACGTACACCACCCCCACCGTGATCAGCAGGTACCTGCGGACAGAGGAGGGGCTCAGACGGTCATGACGGCCTGTTTCTTATTTTCAGTCAGAGTGGGAGGTCTTTGTTTTCTGCAGACAGAGGCTGTGCCCCAGTGTGGTGCCCTTGAGCAAGGCTCCTGAGCCCTTTACTGGCAGCAGGTGTTAGCCCCGCCCCCACAGATGCAGTGCTGAACTCACAGTCTGGGGATGATGTTCCCGGCGTACTGCACCAGCTCGTACAGGTCCGCCACCTTCCGCCCCTTGGCAAACTCGTCCGTCAGGTAGACCTCCAGGTAGTGGAGCTCGTCAGAGATGGCCATGTCTGAAGGTCGGTCAAGGGTCACCGCAGACCTGCACGCCCCCTTCAGCCCCCCCCCCCAGCGGCAGAAGCCCCACCCCCGCTGAACAGCAGAGGAGGAATGCAGAACCACACTGTCTGGCCCGGCTAACCGCAGAGGGCGGGGCCAGGGAGCCCGTGGCGCCCACTGAAGTTTCAGTTTGAGATGAACGTCAGAAGCAGAACCGAGCAGAACCAGAAGTCCTCGGCGCCGCGGTGCTGAAGGATACAGAGCTCGTAGTAGCTCTTTGGAGACAGCATGGAGGTCCGCAGCTCTCCCAGCATGTTGGAGGCGTGCTTCAGAGCGTCCATCAGCTTGTTCTTGTCCTGAAACGCACAGAGGTCAGAGGTCAGGGCCGGGGGACGCCGCTGAAGCTCGGACAATGCCGTCGTCCTACCAGGCATCTCTTCATCTGGAAGGACTGGACCTTGACGGCCTGGACCGCTTCATCCAGAAGCTTCTCCTGCTCATCCTGAGGAGACTGGGTGGTGGGCTGCAACAGAGACAGGCGGGCTTTCAGAACCAGAGCAGAACCCGCCAGAACAACCAGAACCAGAGCAGAACCCGCCAGAACAACCAGAGCAGAACCTGCCTGAACAACCAGAACCAGAGCAGAACTCTCCAGAACAGCTCCTTCCCTGGACCACTAGTCCAGATAAGATGGACCCCCAACACACACAAACACAAAAGGGGCGGGGCTATTTCACTTGTCTGAGTGGCAAACAAACGCACTCAGTGGGCGGGGCGTGTTTGTCCCGCAATTCTGCTATTTTACGTCATATCCTGTCAAAATGGCCGAGAATTGAAAACTAGCTTAAAAATGCCCCAAACAAACTCACAGGTCACGTGATCACGCGCGCCGTCGACCCGAATCAACAGACAACACAGCTAGTTTTGGAGCGCGTGCGTGTGACCCAAAGCGCGTTGACACAGAGGCTGGTTCCGCAACCCGCCGATACGAACTCAAACAAACGAACATTTCACCGATCCACGCACACGTCCGCGCGGGTAAACCCCGCATTTAACCGAAGGGAGCGCGCGGTGTGAGGAAATCACGAGGAAGTCCGTGACTCGCCCGCCCACAGCTACCATTAGCGGCGACTAGGCCACGGCTCCGGTCACACCAGGCCGCCGCCTCCCCACCGAACCGAACCGAGCCAACCTCCCGTAGCTCCGCGGTCCGCTCACGGACGCGCAGAGAGGCCTTCCGCCGGAGGAAAGCTCACCATGGTAGAAGGACGGCGATCCGATCAGCTCGAGACTCCGGCGGTCATGTGACCCGTTTAAAAAAAACTTTATTCAGCCCACTTAGACACGCCTATTTTCCCATCATGCCTTTCAGCCTTTTTTTATATTTTGTTTTCTGTCCGATCTGTCACCGAATATTTGGTTTACAAAATACAAAATACAATGAAAAACAATAATAATCATGATAACATAAAGGACAAGGAAGTGAAGAGGAAATGAATAAGGCAAATAAACTTTATTTATAAAGTAGTTCACATTCGTCACATGACGCACATGCAGACAGAACACACAGCATAAAAACACAGAGTCCACTAAACTACTGTCATCAAAATCCCTACAGAACAGAGAAAGTCTTGAGTCACCTGGACAGGTATGGGATCAATGAGAACCTTCTGGGGTCAACTCAGGATCAGCTCGACCTTATGACCTTTAGCTTGAGAAAGAATCACCCAGGATGAAGACGTGCAGCAGCAGGAGGAGGAGTGAGAGGATGACCATCAGTGAAGTGAGGGACGACCATGGATCTTTGTGGTTCGTTCTACCAAACTGTGAGGCTGGACTCCAGCAGGACCTCATTCATCAGCAGAACCTGGACCTGTTGGTCCCACGGAGAAGACTTCTGTGAATTATGACGGATCCTGATTGGAGGATCAGTTATTCTAGTAATTGTGGATGCTGCAGCGCTGAAAAAGCTTCACGTCTTAAAGGACCACAGTTTCAGCAGCAGAAGGTTTGATGGGAGCATTTTTCTGGTGAAAAACATTTGAAAACACTTTGAGTGACAGAGAAATAACGGGATGATGAGAATGGTCACGTGGTAGGAATGACAGACGTTTGTTTGTGTCTGCAGTAAAATAACTTTCTGCTCTTTTACCGTAGACGGAAGCTTCTCCGTTTCAGCTGCTTTCAGTCAAACGGTGGAACTTTAAAGAACACAGAAGGCCTCGCCCGGTTCCGCCCGGTTCCGCCTCCCGGACCGGCGGATGCGGCCCGTTTTCACCGGCAGGGGGCGGTAAACACGGCTGCGGCGCCGCTCTCCTGCGGCAGAAGAAGCCCGAACATGGCGGCGCCGTGCACCGACACCCCGTCCTCCGGTCAGAGCTCGCGCGCAGCTCGGGTCGGAACCGGGCTATAACCGCTGTGATGTGGATGAGCGGCAGGTCCGCGGGGGCCCTCCTGGGGGCCGCGCTCCAGCCGCGCTGCGGACGGTCTCTGCGCCGGTTCTCCTCCGGTGGACCCCCGTGGAGACTCCTGTTCTTCGGTACCGACCAGTTCGCCGTGGAGTCCCTGAGGGCCCTCACCTGCAGCAGGTAGGTTCGCAGCGCGGGAGCTGCGGGTCGAGCAGCTGTCATCCCGCTGCTGTCCCGCAGGAGCTCCGGAGCGGGGGTGGTGCAGAGCCTGGAGGTGGTGACCCTCCCCGGTGACGTCCCGGTGAGGAGGTTCGCCCGGCAGAACCGCCTGACCCTCCACAGCTGGCCCCCGGAGCTCCCGGAGGGGCGTTTCGATGTGGGCGTGGTCGTGTCCTTCGGCTGTTTGCTGCAGGAGAGCCTCATCAAGCAGTTCCCTCAGTGAGCATCTTCATCATCATCATCATCCAGCTTCAGAGGCTCCGCCCACACCAGGCAGGCTGTACCTCTGGTTGCTGCTCACCCCCCAAACAGCAGCTGGTAGGGGGCGGGGGTGAGACCCGCTGGCCAGGGACCGGAGAACCCCCCCCCCGTTCCAGCGGGGGCGGCACGGACTGCCTGCTGTGAGGAGGAACCATCCCGTGTTGCTGATCACGCGTGTGCTTGTGTCCTTTCAGTGGGATTTTGAACGTCCACCCCAGCCTGCTGCCCCGCTGGAGAGGCCCCGCCCCCATCTTCCACACCATCCTGCAGGGCGACGCCGTGACGGGGGTCACCATCATTCAGATCCTCCCCCACAAGTAAACCTCCCTCTGTGTTCCTCACGGCGCCGTCTGTTCAGAACCGCCACACCACTTCCTGTTTAGGACGCCCTGCAGTCCGTGTCGGGACACTTCATTCAAAGTTTCACGGATCCGTTCTGGATGGACGTCAGGTCCATCACGGTTCACTTTGGTCCGGCGCAGGGCGGTTACCAGGGAGACGGCGGTGGGGGTGGGGAGGGGCACTGATGAGTGTCCCAGGACCATAAATGTTTGGACAGAGACACATTCTGTCTAATTTAGACTTTAGGCTGTCATCGCCAACAACCAAATATCAGGAATGACCATTTGGTTTGCAGTTATTTCATTTGTCCAATTACTGACCATGAAATGAAGGGACTGTGTTTAGAAATGCTTTAGTTTTTCACATTTTTATCCAATCTTTGTGTTCAACCCATGGGATAAAAGCTGAAAGTCTGCACTTCAACGGCATCTGAGGTGTTTTATTTAACATTCACTGTGGTGATGTACAGAAACTAAACTAGAAAGAATGTGTCTCTGTCCACATATTTATGGTCCTGACTCTAGATTGTCGGGACATTGGAGAGAATTAATGTGGATCATGTTAAAAGTTGACTCCTACCCCGTCTACATCCAATAATGTCCGGCTACGGTGGCCCTTTTGGTCCAGTTGTTCCGCACAGAGCCCATTCAGGTGGAAGAGTCTCAGTGAACCGAAGCTCAGTCTGATTGGACAGATGGGTCCGGGTTCCTGATCCCGGACCAGACCAGGGTCCACTTGGGTGTATTCAGACTGGACACACTTGGTTCCCCCAAATGTGTCCAGTCTGAATACACCCTGAAACATACATGGAAGCTGGACTTCCTCATTGAAGCCGTCAATAATCACATGGTGTAGCAGGTAGGTGCTGGTTCAAATCCCAACAGGATTGTCTGTGTTTGGGTCAAGTTCTGTGTCCCACCAAAACCCGGATGTCGGATGGGTTCTTTGGAGAGTCTGAAGTGCATGTCTGTGTAGAGATGCCTGTTTGGTCCGCCGGTGGCCCGATCACCTGCTCAGGTGTTCCTGGCTTCGTCTTTACGATCAAAGCTTCAGACTTTGCCCGGATCGTTCCGTCTCCACTGGGTTCTTTCTGCTCAGACCTGAACGTCTTCAGCGTAACAACCCAGGACGTCCAGCAGGGGGCAGAGCAGCGTTTCTTCTGCTGCCTCCAAACCTCGAACCCTAAGAGTGGCTCTCCTGTGCACAGGTTTGACGTCGGTCCCATTCTCAACCAGGAGCTCCACCCGGTTCCAGACGGCTGCTCGGCCGACGAGCTGGGAGCGTCTCTGGCCTCCAAAGGAGCTGAGCTGGTGGGTGGAGCATCATCCCTGATGGTGGTCCTGACCGTGCTGACGTGGGTTCTTCTGCTTTCAGCTCCTGGACACTCTGAAGACTCTCCCTGAGAGAATAGCTGCCAGAAAGGAGCAGGGGCAGACGGGCGTCACCTTTGGTTCGTACGCGTGACCAACAGCTTTCAGGGAGAACACGGACGCCGTCCTCAGGTTCTCCATGTCTCCAACAGCTCCCAAGATCTCCGCCGCCATGAGTTGGATGGTTTGGGAGGAGCAGACCTGCGAGCAGATCGCTCGCCTGCACCGAGCCATTGGATTGCGGGTAAGGACGCAGGATCAGGTGGACTCACCTGGACGCCCCGCCCGATGCTGACGACCTCTTGACCCTGTAGGTCCCCCTGAGGACGCTGTGGAGGGGCCGGACCATAAAGCTCTTGGAGTTTGTAGGCAGCCGCCCTTCGTCAGGTGAGATTATTAGAACCGTCCATCTGCCCCCCCCGCTAAAAACACGCCGTCATTGTGGGATCTCTGCAAAGGTGGGCAATGAGCTGGGGTAGGGGTGGGGGCACTGAGCGAGGAAGCGCTTTTCCAGCCAGTCAGGAGAACGTCTGATTGTTCTAGAAAAACCTTCCGTAGAACCTGTTGGTCCAGACGGCGGCGCTGATGCTCCTCCTCAGAACTTCCTCTCACCTGAACCGAACTGAAAGTCCTCAGGGACGAGGCGGAGGACTTCAATTCCCAGAGGAAACTGGGTTTTGACCACGCCCACCCTCTGTTTGGAGGGGGTCCTAGGCCCGTCTGACCTGCTGCGGTGTGAAGCCCATAATCCTCTTCCTCCCTCACCACGTCTTCATCTCTTTGTCTCCCAGGTCAGCGGGAGAACGCCGTTCCCGGAAGTTTGCACTTTGAGAAGGAGGCGGGAACCCTGGCGGTCCGCTGTAAGGTGAGCGGCGCTCTTCCTCTGTGGCGGTGGGGGTGCTGATGGGGCTGGTTCTGCTGCAGGGGGTTCCCCGTTCCTGTCATCTCGGGTCCATACGCTGTGGTTCAGAACACTGGGGCGGGACAAGCTGGACCTCACGGGTCTCATCCCGACCCGGCTCGCTGCTGTTGCAGTCCGTGGGTCCGGAGGACCGGCGCTGGTAGCCCTGATCCAGACCCAGCGTAAACTCCGCCCCAAAGTGTTGGCACGCTGAGCTCAGGTCTGAGTGTCCTCTCGGATGAGCCTCAAACCCTCCATGGTTTCACCATGACCTCACAGGTGGACGGCGGCGGCGCCCTCCATGTGGCCGTGCTTGTTCACGTCTCCCCGGGACAGACGTTGTCTTTCCTGTTTTTCCAGGACGGCTGGGTTCTGTTCAAGGCCGTGGTTCTGAAGAAAAGACTGACGGCTACGGACTTCTACAACGGCTACCTTCATCAGAGCCTGAAGAAGGACACGCCCCTTGAGGCAGGGGAGGGGCGGTTCGTCAGCAGGAGCGGAGGAGTGGGAGGAGCTCGGAGGAAGAAGAAGTCCACGCTGTGATGGAGAGACTTTTGGGTTTTGAGAGGCCTTCATGTACAGATCTGATCTAAAGAACCACCTTAAGGACCTCGGTTCTGTGTCCTTCTGACTTCTCAGCTTCAGCTTCAGACTGGATCTGCTGGATCCTGGTCCTGGGGATCCAGGTTCCCATTTCAGGCAGATCCTGCACCAAATGGACAGCGTGTTCCAAATGATTGTGATATTTCTCTGACTGTGTAAATCCTCCAATGACAGCATCAGTTTCAAGTCACCAACCATTAGAGTTTCAGTGGAATGTTCTAGAACAAACCTCCTAAAGAGAACAGCATTTCTTTCTCCACTAAAGCTTCAAAGTCTCTGTTCCACCACAGATTCTAAAGAACTGAAATGCTCATCTGCTGCATTAGGAGCTCCTTTTTCCTGAAATCTAAAGCTTTTCCATCCAAAGCGTCTTCATGGCTCAGGTTCCATGTGAACAGAGGAGCTCCTATGGAGCAGCTTCATCATTCTGGCAGCCATCCAACCTTTGAGAGCCTTGTTCCCTTGTAGAGGGGGAGGATGGGGGCCCAGCATCAGTCCTTTCCTGCAGCAGCAGATGCTGCATCGTCATGCATGAAGAGGGGTTGGTTCCAGAAAACACGCTTCTTCTTCCAGCACCACGGAAGGAAGCAGTTTCATCCAGAAGCTCCTCCTACTTTTCAGAGGTCGTTTTCACACCTTCAGGGACCCTAAAGGGCCACCAGCTTGTTCCCATGATTCTGGCCCAAACCATGACTCCACCACCTCCGTGCTGATGTCACACATGTGGAGCCTCCAGGGTCACACGGCGCTCATCCGTGAACAGACAGGAGTCCCCAGGTGTGTCTGGACCCACTGCAGTTTCTGCTGGTTTGGGGTTTGAAGGTTTACGTAGATCTGCAGACCTCTGGAGGATCCTCCACCTGGATGTTGGTGGGACTCCAGACAGAGCAGCAGCTTCAACTCTGTGCTTTCTGCTTTTGTGGGATTCTCTCTGAATCTGATGATGTCTGTCAGAGTTCCTCCTCATTCTGCCTTCATCTGCATCCACCGTGTGTCTGAATCAGCCACAGATCTCTTCACAGTCCGACCATCACGCTGAGGTTTTCCTGGAACGTCAAAGCCTGGAGCTATTCCAGGTTTCCAGCAGCTACATCCTTTTCGTCACATTATCCTTTCAGTCCCACATCAACAGCTTTACTTTCATTTATGTCAAATGAACCGTCTCCGCCCCTCCCTCACCGTCCACTCCGCCCCCATTTCAGTTCATAGTCTGGCTTCAGTGCCCTCTGGTCTTCCCAAGAAAAGTGTCTATAAATCCTGCTGTCCGGTTCAGCTGCTGCATCCTCACCACAACTCCTCCCGTTCTGCAGCAGCTTTCAGGATTCAGTTCAAACTCCTCCATCACCTGCTCCCTCCTCTCCGGCCCGTATGGTGGAACTCTCTGACCTTTGACCTCTGTAACATCGAGTAGTCCTTAACAGTTTAAATCAGACTGTTTGAATTGCTGAATGACAGATTTTCTTTATCTGCTATCTGATTTTATTAAGATGTCCATTTATTGTTTTTAACATTTTGTTTTGAAAGGCGTTTTTAAATAAAGCGCGTCATTCTTCTTCTTCCAGAGCCTCTATGATGACCGATGGGCAGAAGCTCAGTCTTTCATCCATGACACAAATTACCAAAATGCTCTTATCCATCGCCCTGATCTGTCGTATGTAGAGCATGGTCACACCTCTTTCAGCTCAGATGGTGACCAAAGACTCACCTAAATGTCTCAACAGGTGGGGCTGTTCATGCACCTGAAAATAGGATTATTTATGTCTTATTTACACTTGAAACTCTTAGACCGTCTCGTGGCTAATGGGCGTTGATGGGATGCTAAAACACATCCATGCCAATTTGGTGCTACCACAAAATGCAGGATTATGGCTCCAGTAGCGATCGGGGTCAGAGGGGTTGACCTTTGGATGGAGGGAGCACACCTGACACCTGAGCTATAATATTAGGGGATTTTAATATTCATGTTGATGACCCCAGTGACTGCCTAGGAAAGGCTTTTGCAGCTTTATTAGATGATGTTGGTTTCACCCAAAGTGTGAATGAACCCACTCACTGTCATAAGCATTACCCTGACCTTGTTCTAACCCATGGGATAGAGATCAGCCAGCTGAGTGTCCTTCCTCTTAACCCCATCATTTCTGGATCACTTTTATGATTACCTTCAGTTTACACTGGAACATCCTTCTGCCCCAGTGAATAAGAAACACAGCTAGGGGAAGAACCTTAACTGACCGTCTCTGTGTCTGAGTTTAAACACACAGTTCAGCCAGTACTTAGTGATATTCTGAGAAACTACTCTGAGTCCAGCTCCCATAGTATCAGTCCTAGTATAAATGACCACTTTGTTAATGATGCCTTACAAGCCCTCAGGAGTACACTCCATGTTGTTGCCCCCTTGAAACCTAAGTCGCCAGACACAAAACCGAGTAGCACCGTGGTTTAACGCTGAAACTCGTTCTCTTAAACAAGAAACCCGTAAGTTGGAAAGAGAATGGCGCCGCTCCGGTTCATCAAGAAGATGTTACAAAGGTGTCAGGTCCAGAACGGTTCTGACCAATAGAATGACTGAGCATCAGCTGTTATTTCTTTTGTAGACGCCTGTGGATTTTTTTGAGGGGACTTCCTGTTTGGAGTGCCAGGGGGGCGGAGTCTCTCAGTCCGTTCTCAGACACACCTGGTTCGGTTCGGTCCTCCTTTCAGACGACTCCGGTTCGTTTCTTCCTGAGGAGTAACAGGAAGGACCGTCAGACGTTCCGATCCAGACGAGGCAGGAACCAGATTAGAGGAACCAGATTACATTTAGATCAGAAACACTGAAGATCAGTGTTGCTACAGGGACAGACCCCCCCACTGCAGGGACCAGGCCGATGGAGGAGCTGGACAGAACCTGACGTGGTTCCGTCTGCTGACTCAGCTCCATTCTTCTGTGAGGTTCTCCTCTGCTGTGTCACAGATGCTTTGGTCAGGTTCTGGTTCAGGTCCAAATGGTGCTGTTGCCGTCTGCTCAGAGGGGGGGGGGTCTTTCATTGTACCTGACGGCGTTTCCCTCATTCAGAGCGGGCAACCCCCCACCCCCGAGGCCGGAAGCTGATTGTTGGTTCCTGGTGAGGTTAGTCCAGGGATTAGCGCCTGGTGGGGGGGGGCGTGACTCCGCCTTTCATTCCCCCTGCCCAGCCGGCCTGATCTCCATCGTTCTGACACCCTGTTTATCTGACGCTGCAGCGGGATCTGCTGGGCCTGCAGAAACCGCCACAAAGGCGCTGGATCATCAGCACTTTGATTGTGGTGGCGCCGCCGTCCCAGCATCCATCCACCTCCACGCCGAGCTCAGTGCCAGCGTGTGGCGCTGCTCGTTGGCGTGCTCTGTGGTCTTTGCTGTCTTCATGTTGAAACGTTTCTTCGTCTCCTCTCTGGATCCACCGGCAAACAGAAACCTGGAATCTGCAGGAAAGTGATCAGTGGACCGAAGGAGGAAGAACCGAGATCGGCATCATGGCCTCCTTCAAACTGGACTTCCTCCCAGAGATGATGGTGGACCACTGCTCCCTGACCTCTGGTCCCGCGTAAGTAACCTGCTGCTTCCTGCTGTCTTTAAATCTGCAGCCATGTGTGTGGAAACCGGACGAGAGCCGGGGAGCTCTGCTCAGACCTGCAGAACCTCCCAGTCCTGGTGTTGGTTGGTTTCTAGAAGGCAGAAAGCTGCTGAAGACGCCATCGAGCTTCAGCTGACGCGGCACACCTGGCTGCAGGTCCAGACTCCACGTATGACAGGCGGGGCAGACAGCACCACCTGCTGCAGGTCAGCGCTCACACGGACGAGGCCGTCTGAGCAACGGAACGGTCCTCCAGGCTCCCAGCCAGGAAGGAGAGGATGGGTTCTGGAGAGGATCAGCGCTGGGTTCTGACCCGCCATGACCAGAGGCATGGAGACTAAAACCTCCCCAGATGCAACAGATCAGCTGCTGACGCTGAGGATTCAGGACCGACTCCTGGTGGGGTTCTTCCTGACAGGAGAACCAGAGCCCGGCAGGGTCGTTTCCAGGTCCAGACGTGGTCCCAGCCAGGACCTGTTCCCCGCTCGGGTTCCTAACTCTCTAAGGAGGTTCTTCAGAGGCATCCAGTCTGTTCTGGGCCAGATTCATGATCCTGTTCATCCACTGCATTGAAGGTCTGCAGAGGTCCGTCTATTCGGATCTCCTGACCATTATCAGGACGTTCTCCATTTTCCTGTTTCTGTAACAAATCCAGACCTTCAGATGTTCTATGAGGATTTGAGAGGAAACGATGCTTCACTGAGGACGACCTTGGAGATGGACTTTTGTGAAGGCAAACATGTTGCTGATCGTCTATGCGAGTCACATGTTTTATTGTGGGGGCAGCCCTGGGGCAGGAGGGGGCAGCCTTAGGGAAGGAGGGGGCAGCCTTATGGAAGGAGGGGCAGCTCATGGAAGGAGGGGGCAGCTCCTGGGGCAAGAGGGGCAGCCTTAGGAAGGAGGGGGCAGCCCTGGGCAGGAGGGGGCAGCCTTAGGGAAGGAGGGGGCAGCCTGGGCAGGAGGGGCAGCTTTAGGGAAGGAGGTGCCCTGGGCAGGAAGGGGGCAGCCTTAGGAAGGAGGGGGCAGCCCTGGCAGGAAGGCAGCTCAGGGAAGGAGGGGGGCAGCCCTGGGGCAGGAAGGGGTGCCTGAGAAGAGGCAGCCCTGGGGCAGGAGGGTGCAGCCTAGGGAAGGAGGGGGCAGCCCTGTGGGCAGGAAGGGGGCAGCCTTAGGGGAAGGAGGGGGCAGCCCTGGGGGCAGGAGGGGGGCAGCCTAGGAAGGAGGGGGCAGCCCTGGGGCAGGAGGTGCGGGGGCAGCCTTAGGGGAAGGGGGCAGCCTAGGGAAGGAGGGGGCAGCTTTATGGAAGGAGGGGGTAGCCTTGGGGCAGGGAGGGGCAGCCCTGGGGCAAGAGGGGGTAGACTCAGGAAGGAGGGGGTTGCCTGGGCAGGAGGGGGTAGGCCTCAGGCACCCTAGGACAGGAGGGGGCAGCCTTAGGAAGGAGGGGCAGCCTTATGGAAGGAGGGGGTAGCCTGGGGCAGAGGGGGCAGCCCATGGAAGGAGTGGGGCAGCCCTGGGACAGGAGGGGGCAGCCTTATGAAGGAGGGGGTAGCCTTGTGGGCAGGAGGGGGCAGCCTTAGGGGAAGGAGGGGGCAGCCTTGTTGAAGGAGGGGGTAGCCTTGGGGCAGGAGGGGGCAGCCCTGGGGCAGGAAGGGGGCAGCCTTAGGGAAGGAGGGGGCAGCCTGGGGCAGGAGGGGGCAGCCTAGGGAAGGAGGGGGCAGCCCTGGGGCAGAAGGGGGCAGCCTTAGGAAGAGGGGGCAGCCTTAGCCCGAGGGGGCAGCCTCAACCCGAGGGGGCAGCCTCAGCCCGAGGGGGCAGCCTTAGCCCGAGGGGGCAGCCTTAGGGAAGGAGGGGCAGCTTTATGGAAGGAGGGGTAGCCTTGGGGCAGGAGGGGCAGCCCTGGGGCAAGAGGGGTAGACTCAGGAAGGAGGGGCTGCCCTGGGCAGGAGGGGGGCAGTCCTAGGCACCCCTAGGACAGGAGGGGGCAGCCTTAGGGAAGGGGGCGCCTTAGGAAGGAGGGGGCAGCCTATGAAGGAGGGGTAGCCTTGGTGGAGGGGGTGCCTTATGGAAGGAGGGGCAGCCTTAGGGAAGGAGGGGGCAGCCTTGGGGCAGGAGTGGGGGTAGACTTAGGAAGGCTGAGGGGTTGGGTTCTGCTGCAAGAGGGGGCAGCCTCAGGACAGGAGGGGGGTAGACTTAGGGAAGGAGGGCGGTTGCCCTGGGGAAGGAGGGGGGGGTCAGAGCGCCGCTCCTGATCAGCGCTGCTGCTCCTCACACACTGACCTTTGTCCCCACAGGGTGAAGAAGATGAACGGGTCTCTGGAGCATCCAGACCAGCCAGATGTGGACGCCATCAAGATGTTTGTGGGGCAGATTCCCCGGTCGTGGTCTGAGGAGCAGCTGCGGGAGCTGTTTGAGCCGTACGGAGCCGTATATGAGATCAACATCCTGAGGGACCGCAGCCAGACCCCCGCAGAGCAAAGGTCGGCCAGACGTCCATGATGGGGGTTCAGGGATACCTCAATCCACTTTCTGGGTGTTTGGGAGGGTTGTCTGAATTTCTGCAATCCATATCCGTTAATTCCATATTTCTCAACATCAAAGCTCAAACTGAGGCTCTTATTTTGAAGGTGTCACCTGCAGAAATGGTTTATAAGTATTCAATCAGTTATTAGTTTTTTTATTCTCGATATTTTTTCGGTTTGGATCCCTTTTTCACAAAAAGCAGACTAATTATTATGTGGTGCGGTGCGTTGTCACGGTTACGCCGAATACTTTCCGCCAAAGGAAAGCGATATCTATGCTGATGATCACGATGTGTTGAATAAAGCATCAGTTCACCTCTCACCGCTTGTTTATGTCCAGATGATGAAGCTAAAGGTTGTTTTTAAGGTTGTGAACAGAACTTCTTTTTTAGCTGTGCATTGTCACTTTTTACTGCACACCCAGCAGCCAATCAGAATTGAGTATTCACCCATACCATGGTATAAAAGAAAGAGAAAGAGGAACTTTTCTGGAGCTTTGAGCTTTGGTTCAGGCTTTGTGTGGGGTTAGTTTATTGTTCGGTCTTATTTCAGTGGACCAAAATCCTGTTCAAGTTGCAGTACTCAGAACCCCAAACAGGATTGAGATGAAACCAAAGTGTCTCGTCCTTGTGATAAATAATAGGATGAGCTTCAGGAACGTCCTCACTGCTTCCTGTCTGTCAATCACACGAGGCCGGTTTGCAGACAAGCTGAGCTCCAAAAGCTGCTGCAGTGGTTGAGATGTTCAGCTCTGGTTTCTGTGACCTTCACACCTCCAGAGTGACTGAATGAAAACCGTCCTCCAGGTTCTTCCCTCAGATCTTCAGCGTGTCTCTCTGCTGTTTCTGTCTGCAGACGTTCGTCCGTCATTCAGCTTCAGTCTTCAGCTTTCTTTAGTTAGTTGATCTCCTCTGACGGCAGACATTCCTGCCTTTTGTTTTAGTGACGTATCTTCAGCTCTTTCGTGTTGGAAGTTAACGTTTGCTGACCTTCTCATTCCCAGGATGCTGCTTTGTGACCTACTACACTCGTAAATCAGCTTTGGAAGCTCAGAATGCCCTCCACAACATGAAGATCCTGCCTGTAGTGGTGGCAGTCTTCTTTCTCCAGCCTTCAGGAGCCTTTGTGGTCTAGCTGGGGACGCTCCCGCAGCGGTGGGTAGGCCAGAAGGTCTCCTCGTTGAGCCGTCTGTCAGCCGGAGACGCCTTGAACTACTGTAAAGTGACATGGAAGAGGACCAGGACTCTGGATGTGGTGGTCAGGCAGGTCGGCACCGAACCCCTTCAGCTCCAAAATGGCCTCATCTTAGCGTCTACATGAAATCCGGCGTTTCTGTTGTTGCTGTAGACGTTTGATCAAAGGACTGTAAACATGTTGAGCACGATGCTGAAATGTGTCCAATCACGGGTTAAAGATGGCCGTCCCCTTCCAGCCCCATAAAGTCCTGTTTGCTCTGCAGACAGGCTGGGCAGAAGACTTCAGCAAGGCACAGCTGTTCTTGGTTGTGGTGCAGTTCAGACGGTAAATGGCGTTTATCCTTCTTTATACCTTGGTCCGATTGAATACTCGATTCTGATTGGCTGCTGGGTCTGCATTAAAACCTGATAACCAAGCACAGAAAAGAGAAGTCTGCTAGCTTAAATGCTTTGTCTCACTGCGCCGGCTTCTTTAAAACAACCTTTTGCTTCATCATCTGGACATAAACAAGCGGTAAAAGGAGAACTTTCTCTCTGAACTGATGCTTTATTCAACCCATCGGGACGATCAGCATAAATATATCGCTGAATCTTGACTGCAGCGGTGTTGCTGCGCGCAACGTGGACTATTTGTTACGTGAATGGCGCTTTTTGTGAGAAAAGAAAAACAAGGACTGCTCAAAACCTGGTTAATATGTATTGCTTTTTGAAGTGACCATGGTATAAGCGGTTAATTAGTCATCAAGTAAAGGGTTATTACTTTTAACGCGACTTTAACGCACGAGCAACGGTTCAGGCTTCCACGGCGTGCGTTAAAAAGTAATAACCGCACACTTCGTCGGCCATTAACCCTTACTTAGTAAACACCTCGTGACCACAAACCTGTAACCACCAGGAGCTAGAATGGGTTCAGTGTCTTACCCAAGGACACTTCCCCACATGGGCGGGAATCGAACCTGCGATCTTCTAGTCAGAGGTCGACCGCTCTGCCGCGGCTCCACAGCTGCTCATGATCAGAAGAGCAGCTCAGGTTACTCCAGACACTTTTTTTTCTGCTGCCCTTAAACAGTCAAGGACTACGCTGGTTGGACTCAAACCGTTGGCATGTCTCGGGCGTTTGAGGACAAACAGGAGCCACAGACCTCCTCCTCAGTCGTGTGTTGATGTTTTTCAGCAGCTCTGTCATGAATTCTCATCTGTTTGTGACTCTCTCCAGATGCATCACCCGATCCAGATGAAGCCAGCAGACAGTGAGAAGAACAATGGTGAGACCTGCTCAGCAGTCCACAATCCATCTCAATCATCGCCGACTTCCTACCACAGTGTGGTAGAACGCTGGCTTCCATTTTTACCACATTGGTGCAAAGATCAACTTTTTTACTCAAGTTATGTGATGGTTCAATCTCCAACGCTTGTCATTACGTTCTGGGCAAATCCGTCCAGCTGGGTTTTTGAGACCTCGTCCTACCTGGTGCTGATCACCTGATCAGGCAGCTAATCCCGCAGGATCTAATTTCGCACTAAACACTAGTATATAAAAAACAGGCATCTCTGTGGAAACAGCACCAAAACAGTCCATTGCGGTTGTCTAAATTTGTTCCATCATCATCATCATCCACCACATTCCAGGAAAAAAACCATAACCTTCAAAATAAAAGTGGTCCCAAAGATTTCCAGTAGAGTTTAAAGTTCAGCGTTTCTGTGTTCATGCTGAGATCCTCTGACCAAGTGTTGTATCTAATGCAGCAGTGGAGGACAGAAAACTCTTCATCGGAATGATCTCCAAGAAATGCAACGAGAACGACATCCGAATGATGTTCTCGCCATACGGACAGATAGAGGAGTGTCGGATACTGCGAGGACCTGAAGGACTCAGTCGTGGTGAGAAACGCTCCTCTGTCTTCTAGTCATCCTCTGTCTTTTAGTCATCCTCTGTCTTTTAGTCATCCTTTGTCTTTTAGTCATTCTCTGTCTTCTAGTCATCCTCTGTCTTTTTTGGTCATCCTTGTCTTCTAGTCATCCTCTCTGTCTTCAGTCATTTTCTGTCCATTCAGTCATCCTCAGTCTTCTAGTCATTTTGTGTCTTCTAGTCATTTTCTGTCTTCTAGTCATCCTCAGTCTTCTAGTCATTCTCTGTCTTCTAGTCATTCTCTGTATACTAGTCATTCTCTGTCTTCTAGTCATTTTCTGTCTTCTAGTCATCCTCAGTCTTCTAGTCATTCTCTGTATTCTAGCCATTCTCTGTCTTCTAGTCATCCTCAGTCTTCTAGTCATTCTCTGTCTTCTAGTCATTTTCTTTCTTCTAGTCATTTTCTTTCTTCTAGTCATTTTCTGTCTTCTAGTCATTCTCGGTCTTTTAGTCATTCTCTGTCTTCTAGTAATTTTCTGTATTTTAGTCATTTTCTGTATTCTAGTCATTCTCTGTCTTCTAGTCATTTTCTGACTTCTAGTCATTTTCTGACTTCTAGTCATTTTCTGTCTTGTCATTCTCTGTCTTCTAGTCATTCTCTGTCTTCAGTCATTTTCTGCCTTCTAGTCATTCTCTGTCTTCTAGTCATTTTCTTTATTCTTAGTCATTCTTGTCTTCTAGTCATTCTGTCTTCTAGTTTCATTTTCTGTCTTCTACCATTTTCTGTCTTCTAGTCATTCTCTGTCTTCTAGTCATTCTCTGTCTTCTAGTCATTTTCTGTCTTCTAGTCATTTTCTGTCTTCTAGTCATTCTCTCTGTCTTCTAGTCATTTTGTGTCTTCTAGTCATTTTCTGTATTCTAGTCATTCTGTCTTCTAGTCATCCTCAGTCTTAGTCATTCTCAGTCTTCAGTCATTTTTCTGTCTTCTAGTCATCCCCAGTCTTCTAGTCATTTTCTGTCTTCAGTCATCCTCAGTCTTCAGCATCCTCAGCCTCTAATGTCTCAGTCTTCAGTCATTCTCTTTGTATTTTAGTCATTTTGTTTCTTCTAGTCATTCTCTGTCTTAGTCATTTTGTGTCTCTAGTCATTTTGTGTCTTCTAGTCATTTTAGGTCTTCAGTCATTTTCGTTTTTCTTGATCTCTCTTGATGAATCAGAACCAGAACTTTTAGTCCGCGTGTCCTTTAACTCCAATCGACATGAACTCCAATTCTGGTGTTTGATACCCAAACAGGTTAGAAAGAATATGAAGTAGAAACTGGTGCTCCAGTTTTTTTGGGTTGAGCCGGTCATCTTGGGGGCACTTGGCCATGTGTTCACAGGTTAATTGAGCTATTCTTCTGTTTTTATAGTCATCTCTGTCTTCTAGTCATTTTTCTCTGTCTTCTCTAGTCATCCTCATTTTCTAGCTTCGTCTTCTAGTCATTCTCTGTCTTCAGTCATTTTGTGTCTTCTAGTCATTTTGTGTCTTCTAGTCATTTTCTGTATTCTAGTCATTCTCTGTCTTCTAGTCATTTTCTGTATTCTAGTCATTTTGTTTCTTCTAGTCATTTTGTGTCTTCTAGTCATTTTGTGTCTTCTAGTCATTTTCTGTTTTTCTCTGATTCTCTTGATGAATCAGAACCAGAACTTTTAGTCTGCGGTCCTTAACTCCAATCGACATGAACTCAATTTCTGGTGTTTAACAATCCAAACAGGTTAGAAGAACAGGAAGTAGAACCGGGGTGCTCCAGTTTTGCTTCTTTTTTAGTTGAGTGGTCATCTGGGGGCACTTGGCTGCTGTGGAACTAAGAGGGGTTGACTGTGGGAGGGGCTGATGAACCAGCTTCAGTGAGGGGGAGGCTGAGAGTCAGCCTCTCCCCACCGACCCCTCCCACCCTGCATCTTGGAGGCGATCCTGCAGCCCAGCACAGTTTCTGAGGATGTGAGAGCGGTTGTGGTGATGGCTGAGTGGACCGCCATCGTCATGGAGACCTCCTTCTTCACCCTCTTCATGAGGGAGGGGGTGTTCTGCCCCCACGTGAGCTCCCTGGAGGTGGACGACTGGAGGGAGTGTCACTGTGGACAGAAACAAGGACTCGTCATCCTGAAGACGCTCCACCACGTCCAGGAATAAGCTGTGATGCTGTTTCAGCCAGGATCTGACGGATGCTGCCCCCCCAGATGTTAGGAACCCCCCGTGAGTTCAGTGAACAGGCTGACCCTGAGCTCCTCTCTCTCTTGGCAGATGTGCGTTTGTCACGTTTACGGCTCGACAAATGGCGCAGGCGGCCATCAAGTCCATGCACCAGTCCCAGACCATGGAGGTGACAGACGTCTGTCCTGACGCCGCCGTCTCCGCCTCTGCGTGTTGACAGCCGTGTGGTTCTGTTCAGTTCAGGGCTGCCTTCTCCCATCGCTGTGAAGTTCGCAGACACCAGAAGGACAAGGAGTAGAAACGCTTTTACGCAGCAGCTGTAGGCCGCAGATGCAGCAGCTCAGCGCCGCTTCCATGTGGGGAAATCCTGATCGCTTCGCGGCTCAGTCGCAGTACCGCGGGTGAGTTAAAGAACGCCTGTTCTCCAGCAGTGATCCGACCGATTCAATGCCTAAACCGTTTCGCCTGTTTCAGCTGCACCTGCAGCTGTGCAGCAGGCCGCCCCGAACGCCGTCAGTCTGCACTCGGCTTCAGGTAAAAACTCAGAGCCTACGGTTCCCTCCAGATCCTGACCTTTTAACCTCATCTGTGGTCTCTGCAGGCTTGAACAGCATGCAGAACCTGGCAGCTTTGGCAGCAGCAGCCACACAGGTCACGCCCTCAGGGCCCAGCACCATGGCGACCTCCAGCAGCCCACTGAGCGCGCTCACAAGCTCAGGTAACCAGAGCTCTCTGCTGTGTCACTGTCACGTTCAAGCTTCACCAGGGGTGGAGCTCTTCACGCTCCACCCTGAAGACACAGGAAAAGATAGGGGTTTGTAGAACAAATGAGACGGATTCACATCAAACCATCATCACAAACATTGTTCTGGCTGAAATGATGAAGAACCCCCCCACACACCCCCACATTTTAATGGTAAACTTTTAGGGGTCATCACACTTGTTCTTCTGGCCCATCTTCTCCCTGTTCTGTCATGGTCCATGGCAGTCCCTTGCCACGTGTGGTTGTCTCCCATGGTGGCAGTATGAGCTCTTTCCATTGGTTACCGCCTACCAATAAATGGCAGACGAAGGGCTTGTGGTCGTTCAGAGAGAGGAAATCTTCTGTGACTCCTGAGAAAGTGAGCTTTTCTTTCTCCTTCACAGTTCATGCTTAACAAAGTTGTTTTATGGCTTCTGTCTAAATTGGGAGTTTTCGCCCCAGACGCTAAGCCAACACGTGCTACCCAACCACGGCACCAGAATGTTTCCAAAGCGACTCTGACTTCACCTCTGCAAGTCGCCTCAGGACGGCGTTGGATTGTTCGAATGGAGGGACAATGGCAGAGACGCCCAGACTCTGGGCTTTTTGTGATCATGTGTGAATGTACCAAACAGATGGAACAGTCATTGAGTGGGCTGTTGCTCTCTGGGGCTGTTAATTGTGGGGGTTGAAATTACAAGACAGGGATTATGTCCACGTTGTGGACAGTTTTCCAGAGCCCTTTAGGTAAAGTGCACCAAGAACACTTCAGAACGGAAGAAAGACAGAGCTCAGGAACAGACTGCAGGTAGTGTCCAGATGAAAACCAAAGACCATGAAAAAACAAGAACTGCTTTCACACAAGTTCTTGTCTGGATTTGACCCCCAGACCCTTTACCCTGACCAGAACTGTGTGGAAGTATGGATCACATTAGCCATGTGCTCAGGTCTCTGCACTGGTTCTTGTACCAAAGAATAGACTTCAAAGCAGCTCTGCTTGTGTCCAAGTTCTCCATGGCCGAAAGCACCAAAGTCCATCTCTGACATGTTAGTGCTTATATGAACCATCTCAGACTCTGAGGACCTCAGGGGCTTCGCCTCCTGTTGATTCCCAGAGTCAGAACTAAACAGGTGTGGAACTCAGCGCCAACAGAGTTCTGCAGTTAAAATTCTGAACAGCCTCCTGAAGTCGGGGAGACAGGGCCTCTTCTGTGTACCCATGTTCAAATCTAGACTAAAACATTTCTGTTTAGCCGTGTATATGACTGAAAGGTCCTATCTGCACTTTTCTTTCATTCCTTTATTTTTAATCACTTGAAATTTTAAAGTAAATGTTACATTGTTATTTCCTGCGATGTGTTGTGATTTTAATGTATTTTTCTGCTTCTAGAAGAATCTTGGAATTACTTTGTAGAATCAGGCACACAACAAACTGCCCAGCTCCTTGCCTTTGGTTCCTGCCTTGCCTTTGTCTTGTCTTTGCCTCTTGCCTGGCCTCTTGCTCAGCCTAGCTTTGCTCTTGTCTGTCTCGTTCCTTGTCAGGCGCTGGCTCCTGCCTTGCCTCTGCTCAGCTCTTGCCTTCCGTCGCGGCTCTGTCTCGTTCTTGTCTTTGCCTGGGTTCTTTGCTCCTGTCTTTGTCTTCATTCAGTCTTTGCCTAGCCTTTGCCTAGCCTAGCTTTGTTTCTTTGCCTTGTCTTTGCCTTGTCTTTGTCGTATGCTAATTCTCTGTCTTGTCTTGCCTTTGTTTCTGTTTAGCCTTGCCTTGCCTTGCCTTTCCTTGCCTTTACCCCATTCGCAGTTCAGTCCGGAACAAGAATGTGCCTTCATTCTTCTCAAACCCTTAATAATACCGGCCACTGTTTCCAAAGCAGGTTCCTCCCCTGTTCTCCAGCAACTCCTCAGTGAACCCCATGGCCTCCCTGGGCTCTGCAGTCTCTGGCTGCCAGTGCTGGTGCCGGCATCAACATGGGCTCCTTGGCAGGTAAAGACCAGGACCCTGACCTCCTGATCTGCTTTCTGCTGGTTGTCTCCAGATGCTTCGGCTCACTTCCTGTGGTGTCTTGTTTCTGCTGCAGGGATGGCGGCCCTGAACAGCAGCCTTTCTTCAGGAGGTCTCACCAACGGCTCGGGTAACACCATGGAGGCACTAAGCCAGGCCTACTCCGGAATCCAGCAGTATGCTGCTGCGGCTGCCCTCCCCAGCCTCTACAACCAGAGCCTGCTGTCCCAACAAAGCGTCTCAGCTGCAGGCAGCCAGAAGGAAGGTGAGTTCGGACGGAAACCAGGTGCCATGACAGGAGCTGTAGTTAGTTGTCCTATGCTGGTTACACTTCTATTGGTTGGCAGGTCCAGAAGGAGCCAATCTGTTCATTTACCACCTTCCTCAGAGTTTGATCAAGACCTGCTGCAGATGTTCCTGTCAGTCTGAACGTGATCTCTGCAAAGGTCTTCATCGACAAACAGACAAACCTCAGCAAGTGTTTTGGTGAGTTTCTGAAAAGGAACTGTGGTAGATCATCGGAGACTGTGAGCACAGATGTTCCTCACCCTGGAACCTCCTCACCTGAAGCCTCTGATGTTCCTGAAAGACTGTTTATCCAGACTCCATCCAAACCAGTGGGTCGCATGACCTCACTGTTTTTTTGCCTTTGAGTCCTCGCCAAGACCGAGTGAGTCTCGAGCAAGTTTGTCTGCCCTGAAAAAGCGAGTGAGTTTGGCCGTGGTCTTCGTGTTCTGTGTCTCCTTCCATAGTCCAAGAACTGCTGTACAGTGTTCTTTTGGTGGTTGCAAGATGGTCTTTGGTGTGAATGTTTGTTTTGGAGGCTCTGCAACAGACTGGTGACCTGTTCAGGATACACTGCCACCTCGTTCAACAGTAGCTGGATAGGCTCCAGCAACCCTGTGATCCCATTCAGCAGGTTTCTGGAAGATGGACGATTGACAGATGATGATGTTGCAGAGCTGCTCATTGCATTGAGGTGTTTTTCCCATGATTTCTAGTGTTATTTTTGTCTTTGACAGGCTTTGTGAGTTATGATAACCCCGCAAAGTCACACAAGCAGCCATCCAGTCCATGAACGGATTTCAGATCGGTATGAAAAGACTTAAGGTCCAACTGAAGCGCTCCAAGAACGACAGCAAGCCCTAATTAGCGGTGTGGCGGTCTGAGCGCGCTGAGAGGAGGGGGGCGTCCCGGTGAGTCTCATTCGTCTGTGAACCATGTTTGTGTGAAAAACCATAAAATCTCAAACATGTGTTCATAAAAGCACTGGATGTGACAAACGTAATAAAACGGTAAGAGGGTTCAAACCAAACACTTGTCGTCAGAACTTTCCAACACCTCATGAGAATGTTCCCACCAAGATCAAGAACCCCACAAAAAACACAGGAGACCCTTGGAACACTGTCCCTTCACATGAAACACAGGGTCCCCAAACAAAGCTCACGTCTATGTGTGTGTGTGTGTGGGGGGGGGGGGGGTTGCAGTTAAATCCTTCCTCATTTCTTTTGTGTCATGTGATTATTTGTTCTCCTGTTCTAATCCCCCTTGCCTCATTTGTTTGTCCTTAAATCATTTGCTCAAACATTTTTGTTTGTTGTTGTTTGTTTATGTGTGTTTGTTGTTTGATATGGTTGTTATTGCTCGCTGATGTTTGTTGTGTTTGTTTGTGTTCATTGTGTTTGTTGTTGTTTGTAGTTGGTTGTTGTGTTCATTGTTGTTTGTTTGTGTTTGTTGTTGTTTGTTTGTGTTTATTGCGTTTGTTGTTTGTTTGTGTTCATTGTGTTTGTTGTTGTTTGTAGTTGGTTGTTGTGTTCATTGTGGTTTGTTTGTGTTTATTGTTGTTTGTTCTGTTTATTGTGTTTGTTGTTTTTTGTTTGTGTTCATTGTGTTTGTTGTTGGTTGTTTTGTTCGTTGTCGTTCATAGTTGTTTGTTTGTGTTTGTTGTTGTTTGTTTGTGTTTATTGCGTTTGTTGTTTGTTTGTGTTCATTGTGTTTGTTGTTGTTTGTAGTTGTTGTGTCCATTGTTGTGTGTTTGTTGTTGTCTGTGTTATTTTTGTTTATTGTTGTTTGTTGTTGGTTATTGTATTTGTTTCTGCGTTATTTTGTTTGTTGTTACGCAGTTAGTTAATGTGTTCATTGTTGTTTGTTTGTGTATGTTTGTGGTTGTTGTTGTTTGTTGTGTTTGTTGTTGTTTCTTATGTTCATTGTTGTTTGTTGTTGTTTATTGAGTTTGTTTTTCTTCATTGTGTCTTGGCTTGCTGCTTGCTTGTGTTTGTTGTTGTTTGTTGTGTTCATTGTTGTTTGTTTGTGTTTCTTGTTTCTTATGTTTGTTGTTGTTTATTGTATTTGTTTGTGTTTATTGTGTTTGTGGTTGGTTAAAAGTGTTGTTCATTGTTGTTTATTGTATTTGTTTGTGTTTGTAGTTGGTTGTTGTGTTCATTGTTGTTTGTTGTGTTTGTTTGTGTTTATTGTGTTTGTTGTTGTTTGTTTGTGTTAATTGTGTTTGTTGTTACTATTGTGTTGACAGGTTTGCTGTTGTTTGTAATTTTGGTTGTTGGGAAACCATTGTTGTTTGTTTGTGTTTGTTGTGTTTGTGTTTATTGTGTTTGTTTTGTGTTTATTGTGTTTGTTTGTGTTCATTGTCGCTTGTTGTAGTTTGTCCATTTGTTGTATTTTGTCATGTTTAACACAGCTTTTGTGTCTCTGTTGTGTCTCTTTTCCGCTCGTTCTTCCAGACCTCAGACCTTCATCTCCTCCGCTCGGCTCCGCTCCCGCCGTCCCACGCTTCCTGCAGGTGTTGATTGTTCTATGTCCGCTGTTCTAGAACAGTTCTGTCCGGTTTGGCTGAGCTTGGTCTGGTTCTGGAAAACACGGATCTTCCTTTTCCATGCGGTGAGTTCTGCCGTAGAACATCCAACCAAACAAACGACTTGACGGTTTGTTCTTCCAGAAACTGGCTTGTGTGTTGATGTGCTTGAGGTGTGATCTGTTTGTGCTTGTTGATCGTCTGGGCAGCTGTTCCTTCTGTGGTTGGGGGGGCTCACGTGTGGCTTTGGTAGAAGGTGGGAGGTCTCCCACCCCACCCTCAATGAACCATCCAGGCCCTCCCATTTGGAACAGAGATGTAAATAAAGACCACATCTGTCTCTCCAGAGAGATGAGCCTCATGAGTCTCTTCAGGTCTTCACAGACCCGTCAGAACTCAGAACCACTGGATGGAACGGCCATGCTTCATAAATTCTGTGTTATTCATGCCTGTATTTCTGCAAGTTCAGCAGAAACTCCTCCTTCCTCCTAGAGGAGATGCTGTCTGGTCTATTGGACTGAACGCCGCGATTCTGTGACGGCAGAACTGCTGACTTTGTGGTCCAGTAAGATTTAAGAAAGAAGCTTGAGAATTAATAGCACTGGGGAGAAAGTTTTGAATGAAGAGGATGAATGATTCAGGCTGATGGACACACACACACACACACACAGACACACACACAGACACACACACACACACACACACAGACACACACACAGGACACACACACACACACACACACAGACACACACACACACATGAGACAGACAGACAGGGCATACACACACACAGACAGACAGACAGACAGGATAGATACATACACACACACACACAGACAGACAGATAGACATTACACACACACACAGACATACACAGACATTACACACATTGGCCACACACACAGATAGATAGATAGATAGACATATTACACATTACAGACAGACAGATAGACTAGATAGACATACACACACACATTAGACAGATAGATAGGGACATACACATACATATTACATATTATTACAGATATTATTACATACACACATATTACACAGACACACACACACACACAGATAGACAGATAGACATACATATTACACATAGACATTACAGACATACATATTACACACACAGATAATAGACAGACAGACAGACAGAGACAGATACACATAGACACACACAGACACACACATATTATTAGAGTTAGACAGATAGACAGATGACAGATAGACACATACACATTACACAAATAGACATACACACACACACACACACACAGATAGACAGACAGACATACACATAGACACATAATAGACACACATACACACACACACACAGACAGATAGATAGATATTAGATATTACTCATACAGACTCACAGACATACATACATAGATAGACACATACATACATAGACATATTACACATATACACATAGACATTATTATTATTATTAATATTAGATATTATTATTAATATTATTACAGATATTATTACACATATTATTACAGACACACACACAGACACACATAGACATATTACATACACACACACATACATGATATAGACACACACATTATTAGACATTACACACATTAGACAAACACACACACACACACATAGACACACACACACAAATACACACAGATAGACACACAGACACACACACACACACACACACACACATAGACACACAAACACACACACAGATACACTCCATACAACACACACAGACAGACAACATACATAGACATAGAGATACAGTGACATTATTATTAATAGCATGACACATAGATAATACACACAGACAGACAGACACACACACACACACAGACACACTCACACACACTCACACACACACACAGACACACACACACAAAAACAGGCACGACAACAGCACATCATGCAATGGTCCTAATCCCAGTGGCTTTGTGCCGTTGAGCAGCGTTAGTGGTGCTGCACCGCCAGCCACCAGCCCCCCGTCCAATGTTCAGCCAATCACATCCATCTGTCACACCATGGCTCAAAGGCACAAAGAACCAACACAGAACCCAGCAGTGCAGACACGGCTGCAACACCAGCTCAGCGTTTGCAGTTTGCCGAGTCAGCAGCAAGTCGCTTCTGTTCAAGTTCTTTGGTTCCTGTGATCAACATCAGCTGCAACATGCATGTTTTTGACATAGACATACTTCATGTAGATTCCTGTCAGAGTCTCTCAAGTCTGTTTTTGCATGTCCAAGTGGAGTCTGAAGGTTTGCATTTAAGTCCAAGTCTTTCTTGTCTTGACACATCTTCACAAAGGTTTTAGTGACACCACAGCGTGAAACACAACTTTGACTTGTAGACCTGGCAGAGATGAAAAACAAGAACTCAAACACACTTCCCCAAGTCTCAACCTTACCGGCCTCACATGAGGTCTCAGGTCTCTGCATGTGGGATTTGATTGCGACTCAAGTCCGAGTCTCGGGTCCAAGTCCGAGTCTTTGGTCCTGAATGTAGAGTTTCTGTCAGAACAAATGCTGGATGGTTCTTCCTCTCTTCTTTTTTCACACGTCTGCAGCTAGAAAATCTTTCATAAATGAACAGAAGGTCTGACAAAGAGCAGAATGGTCTTGGTCTGAGAATGAGGACTCCGACATGTGGTCCAAACCGGATCCGGACAGTATGGCTCCTCCCCGATGGACGCCAGATTCCCTCATGGTCCCGCCTCTGACGGAAGGCCTGGAGTGCTGCAGAGCTCCTTCCTCATGAAGGCTGCTTGTCTTCCTCACCTGTGAATGGTTCTTGTTAAAGCTGCAGTCGGGTTCCCAGTGACTGCTTCCTTCCTGTGGATCCTCTTCTGGGCTTAGGTTGCTCAGGCGGTAGAGCAGGTCGTCCAACAACCAAAGGGTTGGTGGATCGATCCTCGCTCTCCCAGCCAGCTGTGCCCCCGAGAGCAGCTAGTCTGCAGCTCACTGCTCCCCCAGGGGAGGGGTCAAAATGCAGAGAAGAATTTCCCAATGAGGGATAATAAAGTATCAATTATTTTCATTTTTCTGTTGGGTTTGGTCCAGACGCTGTCCTGCTGTGTCATGTGATCTCTGGCTGCTTTCTGTCAACATTAAAGTGTTTGAAGGAACTTGGCTGTTCTGGTTTGTCGCTGACCCCATCCTGACCTCATCGTCCTCCTGAGTCTGACCCCAAGAGAATGTGGTCCGTGAAAGGGTCATTATGGTTGTTGATGCTGACTTTGTCCTCATGAATCGACTCCGATGAGACCATGGACCTCTGAACATTTTCGTCATCTGAGGTTTGATCCTATCAGGAACTGTGACCTCCCAACCTCCGGTAACATTTACACCCCCTCCCCTTTACTTCAACATTTACATACAGCATCAGAGACAATGGAATACTCTGTTGGAGGAACAGCAGGTTACATTTAGGGTTCAATTCTTCATATCTGAGTAATTAACCTCTGAGGTTAAAGAGCCGACTCCATAGGATATTATTATCACACACACACTAAAATAATCATTAAAGCAGTTATTGACAAGTAAAGATTTGTTCTAGGAAAGGATATATCTGTTATTCCAAATAGAAATCTGAAAAGCAGAAAGTTTCACTGGGATTTTGTCAAAATTATAATCACAAAAAAGAAGAAAGTGGAGACAAGCTACGTTAGCAAACATGATGAGAGAAAATATTCCAGATGGAGAGTGGACACAGCCATGATTTAACCCAGTTTGTGTTAAAAGTATTATTTAAAGTAGTAAAGTCAAGAAAATGCAGGTCTGTGTGTTCTCAGGCTGAGTGGACTCAAACAGACAATCATGCAGTAAAAGCTTTAATTGTGAGATTTGCAGATGACTCCTGCTGAGTTTATGAACGTTTCACCTTTGAGTCTCTTTACTCACGTTGATGTTTTAATATGCAAGAAAAACAAAGGAAATGTGGGTCAAAGTCGGGTGTCACTTCACAGACGGGTCAGGTTTTCTTTCTTTTCAGTTTTTTATTTTTTTATTTTTTTAACTTGTCCTGTCCAACAGCTGGGCAGACAGATGAGAGCTGAGGGACTTTTTGTGTTGGACAGATTTACTTTAACAAGAGGGTTATTAATCTTCAGACAAAACCAGAGGTGTCTAATAAACTCTTTGAATCGAGGCTAAACTTTATTAATTTCAATCATGTTTGAAAATCTTGGTGTTGGACCGATCTTTTAAAGGAAAGAGGGGAAGAAGAGAGAGGGATGTTAGAGAGAGGGGGTGATAGTGAGAGGGGGTAAGAATTGCTTTGTACAGCATGGAGCAGACAGGTTTCTACTGGTTGTTTATCATTATGGTAAGGTTCAAATGTAGTACAAATCTAGAAATGGCGGAGCCTGTCCACACACTCTCAAATGTTATAAACACACCTGTTAGCTGCAAAAATGTCCACATGTCAACATGTACACAAAACAGATAGTGTTCACACGAGACACGCATGCCTTTAAAAACCAACTAGTGTGAAGATTATCTTATCCACCATGCTAAACTATTAGTGCAAGCATAGCTAACACCTGTGCTCAGGTGGAGTGTTTATGTTCTTCTAAAATGGATGGTGGAATGTGAAAAGAAGGAGGGAGAGTGCTCAGCCATCCACCCCAAGACCCCACCGCAGCAGCCGAACCCCAACGCCACACCTGCAGCAGCAGGAAGGGGACAACCGCCCACCGGGCGACCAAATCCGCCACCCAGGCCAGGACCAGCAGGACCGCCGTGTGGCCCCCAGAGCCAGAGAGCAGGGAAGCATAGGGGAAAGAGAGCGGCGCCCCAGCCCAACCAGGAGAGCAGCCCCCCCGCCACACCGGAAGAGCCCAACGCAGGGCCCCACCCGAGAAGGGCACCCACAGCCCCAGACGAGCACCCCATCACCACCCAGGAGTTCCGGGCATCCCCCCGCCCCAACCCCAGGTACGAGCCAGGACCCCCCAAGGGAGACCCACTCCGCACTCCAGGTAGCCACCCACCCGGCCCACGGTTGGTCCAGGAAGGAGCAAGGCAGGGGCCAGCCACCCGCACCCCGGAGGGGAGCACCCCGGGGAAAAAGTGGGGCCCACAAGGGGTGTTGTAAACATGGCCCGACCAGGCTCGGCCACTGTTGGAAGTTTGGCGGGGCCCAGCGCCCAGGTGCGAGGACCAGAACCCACCCCCAGGGACACGGACACCCCCCGGCTCAGGTTTAATGTGACACCCCCCCCCCCCCGAGCGGAGAGACCACAGCTGGGCCCAGGAGACCGGCACCCAGGGGACACAGCAGCCGCCGCCAAGGGAACCGTACCCCCCACCAGGGAAGGGGTAGGGGACAGATGGTCCCAGGTCCCACCTTCCTTGCAAAATGTGTGTGCGTGTATGTGTGTTTGTGAGGGTGTGTGTGTTCATGTGTGTGTGTTTTATGTTGGACTGTATATTTTGAGGGGGGAGGGGTGTGTGTACTAAGGGGGTGCAGTTAAAATTGGCGGGTAGGGCACTGAGGGGACATCTCCTGATTACTCAGTGATGTCCCGTCACCCTCCCCACCAAGGGGCCCTAAATGTCTAAGGTGTGGTTAAAATTGGCGAGTAGGGTGTCTTTCAGTTTTTCAGCTTTCAGTTTCAACATGTATTCTGGTTTTCCAAACTTTCTGCCCTGATTTGGGCGCATGCTGCAGGAAGATGAAGCAGGTCCTGATGGAGAATTTAAGCTTGTGGAACAGAAAGAACCCAACAAGAGTTCAAGAACCAGACACCGACAGAGGCGGAAGTTAAAGAACCAGAAAAAACAGCCGCTCCTTCATTCTGACGTCATAAATTTCATGAAGTTGTGATTTGGACGTTTCTCTGTGAATGAAAATCGGACTTCTCGTTCATCCCGACCACTAGAGGGCGCGCATGCGCCGTAGAGCTGCTTCGCGCATCGCCAGCTGCCGTATAAACAACAGAAGAAGAAGAAGATCCACTTCCGGGGAGGACAGATCTGGATTCGGGTCCAAATCAACAGCGCGTCCGTTTAGTTCAGGTCTGGGCTCTCACGAACCGCTGATCCAGAACCAGAAGACCGTCGACATGGCGACGACCGTGAGCACACAAAGGGGACAGGTAAGGTTCGGTTCCGTTCGCGCTCCGCAGACCACAGGCAGCCGGAAGGCTGCGTGTTTACCGCCTGACCTGGTCCGACTCGGTGTTAAGGGCGCTCAGCGGATCTTCGGAACCGAGTCAGTTCTGAGCAGATAGGGGTTTCTTCGGCGCTGTGAAGCCATCATTTTGTCGGGTCAAAGGTCAGATTTTCATGTCGTCATGCGTCGAAGGATTTTTGTGGTTGGCGTGGCGGTGACATTAGGGGGCGGAGCTAAGGTTCACGTCTCAGATCCATAGGTTCTGCAGAACCAGGAGCTGTTTGGTGTTGATGACAAATCTGTAAAAATGAATCAATAATGCATAAAAAGTTCAGATTCTAAAGAAATGTTCTAACAGAACCAAGCCGGAAATTCGCAAACGTGTTGAGAAAAAGTCCTGCTCTCTGTTCCTTCTGATTCCTTGAGTAACGTAAGTAGCTAGAGTAACTAAGGTAGTTAGAGTAACTAAGTAACTTGAGTAAATAAAGTAGTTATAATAACTAGAGTAACTTGAGTCGCTAGAGTAACCCAGTACTAGAGTAACAAAGGTAGAGTAACTAGAGTAACTAAAGTGACTAGAATAAAATAGTAACTAGAGTATCTAAGGTAGTTAGAGTAACTAAGGTAGCTGGAGTGCAGCCGTCGCTCTGCTTCAGAGACCCGTCCTTTCCGTTCATGTTTCTTCAGTGAAACATTTAAAGGAGGCCAGGAGGCGTGTCCTCTCGATGTCCCGCCCCCAGAAGGTGTGGGTGTGGTCTCACCTCCCACTGAACCTTCTGTCTCAGCTGTAGATGAAGGAATCTTTATCTCTACATTCATTTCCTGTGCGTCACGGTGAGACGCTGGTCATGTGACCTGAAGTGAGAAAGTGCAAAGACCGTAAACCAGACAGACATCGTTTCAACTGGAACATTTTTAGACAAACCCCCGCTTTCTGGGTTTATTGCCCCCCCTCCCGCGATCAGAAGAGTTCCGGCACACGGATGGAAATCCTCCGCGCTCACGCGTGTCTGCGCTCTCAGGTGTACATTGGCGAGCTCCCGCAGGACTTCCTGCGGATCGCTCCCACTCAGCAGCAGCAGCAGGTCCAGATGGACGCCCAGGCGGCCCGCCAGCTGCAGTACGGGGGCTCCATCAGTACGGTGGGGAGGCTCAGCATCACTGTGGTCCAGGTAGACCTTCCGTGCTCTCCAGCTCCTCCTTCTGGCTTTATGAGTTCTTAACAAAACCAAATCTTCTTTCAGGCAAAGCTGGCCAAAAACTATGGAATGACCCGGATGGATCCGTACTGCCGGATCCGACTGGGGTATGCGGTCTACGAGACTCCTACTGCTCACAACGGTGCAAAGAACCCGCGCTGGAATAAGGTGATCCAGTGCACGGTGCCCCCAGGGGTGGACTCCTTCTACCTGGAGATCTTCGATGAGGTGAGTTTCTCAGACCTGATGAAGGTCTCGGCTGACCTGACCTCAGGCACAGGCCAGACGGGCGGACATGGTTCCTTCTCTGAAGCTGTCCTTGTCGGTGTGCAGAGAGCCTTCTCCATGGATGACAGGATAGCGTGGACGCACGTCACCATCCCCGAGAGCCTGAGGGAGGGCAAGGTGGTGGACGAGTGGTTCAGCCTGAGCGGCAGACAAGGAGACGACAAGGAGGGCATGATCAACCTGGTTATGTCCTTTACTGTGAGTTCTCAGGAGCTGCATGGACCTCCTACAGGAGGCCTCCGGGTCCACACATGAGCATCCTGCAGGAACTGTAGCCTAACTGAGACAAACAGGAAGTTCAACAGGAAGTGCAGCAGCTTCTTTCTACTGAAAGTTTGCATTCAAAGTTTGTTCTGAAACATCTGCTGATGTGAAGACGCTGAATGACCCAGAGCAATGCTAAATGCCAGCTGACATGCTAAAGGCTAACCACATGTTAAACGCTAACTAGTTAAATGTAGACCACAAGTTAAACGCTAGCCACAAGTTAAACGCTAGCCACAAGTTAAACGCTACCACAAGTTAAACGCTGACCACATGCTAAATGCTGACCACATGCTAAATGCTGACCACATGCTAAACGCTGACAAGTTAAACGCTAACCACATGCTAAACGCTGACCATAAACGCTGACAAGTTAAACGCTAACCACATGCTAAATGCTAACCTCATGCTAAACGCTGACCACATGCTAAACGCCGACCACATGCTAGACGTTAACCACATGATAAAAGTTGACCACATGCTAAACGCTAACCACATGCTAAACGTTGAACACATGCTAAACGCTAACCACATGCTAAATGCTAATCACATGCTAAACGCTAACCACATGCTTAAGGCTAACCACATGCTAAACGCTAACTACATGCTAAATGGTAACCACATGCTAATCGCGCAACCGCGTTAATAGTTATCCACATACTAATTGTTATGCACATGCTACTCGTTAACCACATGCTAAATGGTAACCACACGCTAAACGTTAACCACATGCTAAACGCTAAACCACATGCTAAACGCTAACCACATAGCATCATAACCACTTGCCAAACGCCAACCACATACAAATGGTAACCACATGCTAATCGTTAACCACGTACTAATAGTTATCCACATGCTAATTGTTATGCACATGCTAATCGTTATGCACATGCTAATCGTTAACCACATGCTAAACGCTAACCACATGCTAAACGCTAACCACATGCTAAACGCTAACCACATGCTAAACGCTAACCACTTGCTAAATGCTAACTACATGTTAATCGTTAACCACATGCTAAATGGTAACCACATACACCGCACCACGCATAAGCCATCTACATGCTAATTGTTATGCACATGCTAATTGTTATGCACATGCTAATCGTTATGCACATGCTAAACGCTAACCACATGCTAAACGCTAACCACATGCTAAACGCTAACCACATGCTAAACGCTAACCACTTGCTAAATGCTAACTACATGTTAATCGTTAACCACGTGCTAATAGTTATCCATTACGCAATCGTTATGCACATGCTAATCGCTAACCACATGCTAAATGGTAACCACATGCTAAATGGTAACCACATGCTAAACGCTAACCACATGCTAAACGCTAACCACATGCTAAACGCTAACCACATGCTAATCGTTAACCACTTGCTAAACGCTAATTCATATAAACGACAACTATACATGTTAATCGTTAACCACGTAAGCAATAGTTAATATTCACATACCTGTTATGCACATAATCAAGCAGTACATGCTAATCGCAACTACATACACCACATGCTAAACGCTAACCACTTGCTAAATGCTAACTAGATGTTAATCATTAACCACTTGCTAATTGTTATGCACATGCTAATTGTTATGCACATGCTAATCAAGCAGTACATATACCGCAACCACATGCAGTTGCCAACCACATGCTAAACGCAACCACATGCTAAAATGGTAACCATACATCAAGCAACTGCGCTATTAGCTATCCACATGCTACCTGTTATGCACACATGCTAATCAGCAGCAACCACATGCTAAATGAAATAACCACATGCTAAACGTTAACCACATGCTAAACGCTAACCACATGCTAAACGCTAACCACATGCTAATCGTTAACCACTTGCTAAACGCTAACCACATGCTAAATGGTAACCACATGCTAATCGTTAACCACGTGCTAATAGTTATTCACATGCTAATTGTTATGCACATGCTAATCGTTATGCACATGCTAATCGTTAACCACATGCTAAAGGCTAACCACATGCTAAACGCTAACCACATGCTAAACGCTAACCACTTGCTAAATGCTAACTACATGTTAATCGTTAACCACGTGCTAATAGTTATCCACATGCTAATCGTTATGCACATGCTAATCGTTAACCACATGCTAAATGGTAACCACATGCTAAACGCTAACCACATGCTAAACGCTAACCACATGCTAAACGCTAACCACATGCTAATCGTTAACCACTTGCTAAACGCTAACTACATGCTAAACGATTAACTACATGTTAATCGTTAACCACGTGCTAATAGTTATCCACATGCTAATTGTTATGCACATGCTAATCGTTGTGCACATGCTAATCGTTAACCACTTGCTAAACGCTAACTACATGCTAAATGGTAACCACATACTAATCGTTAACCACGTGCTAATAGTTATCCACATGCTAATTGTTATGCACATACTAATCGTTATGCACATGCTAATCGTTAACCACATGCTAAAGGCTAACCACATGCTAAACGCTAACCACTTGCTAAATGCTAACTACATGTTAATCATTAACCACGTGGTAATAGTTATCCACATGCTAGTTGTTATGCACATGCTAATCGTTATGCACATGCTAATCGTTAACCACATGCTAAAGGCTAACCACAGGAAAAGACAGGGATGAACAGGCTGCTTAGGGCTACATGCTAACAGGAGGAGGCTCTCTGGGTCCATGTTCTAGCAGAACCTCCGTTTCACACATGAAACCAAAAACTGTTGGGCCGTGTGCAAACATGGAGGGTGGTGCAGTGATGACCTGTTTGCGTCTGCAGTCCCTCCCTGCGGCCATGATGAGTCAGTCGGTGGTCCTGATGCCGTCCGTCTACCAGGAGGGGGTGGGCTACGTCCCCATCACAGGTGAGGGGCTCGTCCTGGTACCTCTCCGTGAGGGGGAGGGGCTTCTTTTTCATCCTCTGTTTTTCTGCAGGAGTCCCCGGGGTCTATAACCAGGGCATGGTGCCCATGGCCGTGCCCGCCGGCGTGCCTTCCCTGAGGGGCCCGGGGGGGCCGGCCTGCAGCGAGGAGGATCTTAAAGCTCTGCAGGACATGTTCCCCAACCTGGACAAGGAGGTGGTGCGTACGGTTCTGGACGCTCAGCAGGGCAACAAGGACGCTGCCATCAACTCTCTGCTGCAAATGGCTGAGGAGCTCTGAGCGCATGGCCGCGTGCACGTGCATAGAAAGACTGCCCTCCCTTCTGTGCACCTAGGCTCACCGTCCAGGTCAAAGGACGCCACAGCAACGCAGAAGTGGGACCCTCCTCTGCCAATGTCGCCATCAGTGTTTGAGATCCGACTGTTGCCATGGAGACCGTGAGCTTGTCCATGCCCCGCCCCTTGTCATGTTTCCACGTCTGCAGCAGCTCGTCGTGTTTATCTACTAAATATTTGTTTCTCGTTTTTATCAGTGACTTAAGTTATGAAGAAATGGATGTAGAATAAATGTTGGAATGCCGACGCTGCGGCGAGGACGCCGTGTCTCCTGGTCAGATGAGTAAAGCTCTGATGGTCTGCTCCTCCCACCTGCTGTGGTTCCATTCTGTGCTCTGCTTCTGCGTCATGTCGGGACCAGTGTCAGGGCTTTGACTATTTCCTGGTAGAAGAATTTCTGTCAGACTTCTGCAAGAGAATCGCTTCTGTCCTCCCAGTGGGTGGAGCCTCTTTTGATTGACAGCTGAAGACATGAACGTGGGTAATTCAATCAGGCAGAACAGGAACATATTAGCTGGTAGAGTATCATATTATGGTGATGATACTTACGTAACCCCCTCCCTTTTATCATTTCAAACACGCCATAGGTAAACATGAAACATGGTTATAGAATCAAAGGAGCAGGGCAGCAAAACATCATTTCACCGCTTGCTCTTGACATTTTCAGAGAGAGACTCATACGATGCCTCTGAAGTAGGAGGATTCACGTGGGGAGGGGTCCTCTTCACCAGCTGGTAACGGTGAAGACATGACACAAGGCAGAGCGCATGTTGTAAAAACGATGAGTGTAGGTGTGAATCATTTCAGTAGGAGGGGCCTCCATCAACCTGCTGTAAACCGTTTTCTCCAACCGTTTGGCACACGCCTCCTGATGATGCAGTTGGGAGGTGGAGCCTGAGTCGGTTTAGCAGAACCATAGTCCTTATAGACCGTTACATCGGTTGTAGACGGGATGTGTGCTGAGTCCATAACAGCTGGAGACGTTGTTGTCGGGGGCAGTTCTGTCCATTAGTTACCACCGGAGGTTGGTGCTGTGGGAATGATCATTGGTGGCAACGTGGAGGTGAGTTGTTTTCAAACAGGTCACATGACCGGCGGGCCAGGTTGGTACCGCCTTCTCCTGGTTTCTGCATTGCTAGGAAAGTTAGGACGGCGAGAAGACATGCTACAGTCCGAGTGCAGCTCCGCCCCCTCCAGTCTGCATTACTCCTAAAGGGTTCCCGCCATGGCTGTTGGGATGGGGGGCGAGGGGCCAGGGGGTGGAGAAGAAAAGAGTGCAGAAGACCAGACGTCCCGTCCTGAATGTCGCTGGCGTCTGGCAGGGAGACGCCAGTCTGTCTCCTGGTGGCGCCTGAATGTCCACGTCCAGTCTGTGACGCATGACGTTGTCCCGACGGCGCTTCTGTTTCCATGGAAACGTCCCGATGGCACTTCTGTTTCCATGGAAACGTTTCCAGCCCCGCCCTAAAACACCACATCCCATTGGCAGAGAGAGACTTCACCTCCAGTGTTGTCCAGTCTGGGAACACTGGAGGTAAAATGGCTTTGTGCAGGTAGGCATAATGTGGGCGGGGTTAGGGTTGGTTCTGTGGTTGACATTTCTCATGAAAATATAGTAGTGGACTGATTTAGGCTGGGGGGCTGTTATGTACTGGAGCTCCGTGAACGCACCATGGCCCTGGGCTCTGTCCGATAACCTGTGGTTGGGGGTGGAGAGGTCAGGTTTATTGAAGATGGGAACCATGTTTCCAGAGGTTCCAGCTGCTCTGGATGTTTCCATCTCTGTTGTCCCGCCTTAACCTGGGAGGGAAAATAAAACCCATAAGGCTCAGGAGGTCCGAGCAGGCGGGCTCCCCATCCGGCAGCGGGTCTCTGTCCCGCCCCATGATCTCTGACAGGCCGTCAATGCCGGGGGTGGGGTGGGGGGGCAATTATGTTGACTGGGGGCCACATAGGGCTCTAAAATTGGATAGAAGGGCGGGACCAGGAGCAGATGGTGGAGTGAGTGATTGAAAATTACATTTTAAAAGAGTTTTTGGTTAAAAACTTTATTTCTCATTTTGGAGCCTTGATGTATGTCATGTAAAACATAGAAATGCTGCGTTCATGTGGAGTCTGAATGATGGAAGAATGACCCCCCCCCCCCCCCATGATGCTACAGCGGAGTCCCCAATGAGGCCACAATAACTCTGTTCCTTTAAACTTCTTTGGTCTTTCTTTCATTGTAAAGTTTTATTCATTCATGATCCTTTCAATAAAATAACACTATTTATGAAATTAAAAAATGAGCAAATAACTGTGACTTTCAATGACAAAAAGTCAGGAAAAAATATTCTGATATATTAAATAGAAAAAAAGGTAAATGGTGGATCCGTCATAATCCTAATGCAGACTTTGAGGCTGCAGCTCCTCACGTAAAAAACACATTTGTGTGTCTTCTGCAGCAGCCAATCATATTTCTGTGTTACCTTTTCACCAGAACAGAGTTCCTCGTTTATTGCAGGAGTTACTTTCTAAAAATAACCGTGATGGTGTCTGATTATTTACAGAGGTTTATGGCAGGAAAACTCCTCACTGCATAAATACACTTTTCTCACACAAATATGAACATTTTCACACTTTTCTCTGGTTTAAATTCTCAAACCTTCATAGAAATGAAGTCCAGGATCTCAGAATGAAAACAAAGATCTGATTGATCACAGATTTCAGGGGGGTATTCCAGAAAGCAGGTTATGCTAGCTCCCACGATAAGTTTGAGGCTAAGGAAGTTGATAACCTCAGTTTTAAGTTCCAGAAATGGAGGTATGTTTCAGGGTAGGTCAAGTTACCATGGCAACTCATGCTCTGAACATAACCTGGTCTGGAGCAGGTTTAGTTGAAGGTTAGTTTGTTACAGAGAGGTGAAGCAGCATGGCGTGTCCATCTGAAGATGATTTAGTGGATGAAGAAGCTCAGATAATACTTTTTCCACCATGAGAGGGTGATAAGACCACATATGGATGTTGGAAAGAGAAACTTTATACTTTGATCTAACTTAATTATTTGATTCAGTTAAGATAAATCATTTTTTTAGTTAAGTTAGTTAAAAATAACACGTAGTTATCAGACAATTATTTTACTCTCATTCAAATTAATTCAATTAAGTAGGTGTAACTTTGATGCTGCTGTTAGAGCGGCACCGCAAGGGATTGTGGGATACCATTCCCTTTGCCTGTCTGGACGGATTTGGGTTTAAGTGTGGGTTTTTGACCAAATGTGTTTAGTTGTTTAGCTGTTTTACTGTGTTTTGTGGAGTTATTTAGTCCTACTATGCCTAAGTCTCTGCACCATGAGTGAGAGTGAGGGAGAAGATGATGAGTTTGTATAGCAGCCCTACCAGGCATTACTGTGATGATGATGATGGAAAAGTCTTGAATGACTTTGTGAGCTATGTGAATTTTTCCCCGTTTTGTTAAATAAAATGAGCATATCTGCCGGATATCAAGAAATATAATTAATTAAGAGGGAAAAAATATTAATTGAATTGAAGTAATGTGACATTTAGTTAGATAAATACATAAATTTCAGTTGTATAAACAATTATTGAGTTTTATAGACGTAAGAAATTAGGTTGATTAAATTTAACTCAATTATTTGTTACCAATAGAAGTAATTCATTTAGGATGGCAAAATTGGATAAGTTATATATATATATATCAGGAATCAGGAAAACTTTATTGTCATTTTATCAGGATAAAACGAAATTAGGCTCTCTGGTCCCGGGCCAGCTGTTTACATTCAGACATAAATAAATATATCAATAATAATGTCAATGTGATATCAGTCTGTTACGGTGTGGTTCCTGATGAGTACTGCACAGAAGTATTTTTCAAATTGCACAGTATATTATGTTAATTATTGCACAGCCCTGCGATATTGCACTTGGGAATTAGCTTGTTGTCCATGGGGGGGGGGGGGTGCAGTGATCAACCAGAGTTCAGCAGTCTGACTGCTTCAGGAAAGAAACTGTTCCTCCGTCTGGTGGTCCTGCTCTTTATGCCCCTCAGTCTCCTGCCTGAGGGGAGCAGGGAGAACAGAGGGTGTGAGGGGTGGGGGGGGGTCTTACTTTGTTCTTTTTCTCCAAGCAGAAACTCGTTCTTTTGCTGATGATGCAGCCGTGTTACTTTATTGATGGACGTGTAATCTTCATACGCCGTCATTTAAATCTCAGACTCCGTCTCACTGTAGTATAGCCTCTCTTTTTTTCTCCACGCGTTTCCATGGTGACTCCGTAAATCTGTGATCCATTGAGAATGTCTTTATGTACCTGCTGTGCATGTGCATTAACCCAGGGTTACCAAGTGGAGCGTAATTACAACAACTCATATCCGGTCTGTTGAAACCGACATACCCAGAGTAAACAAGTTCAGGAGGATTTCAGCCAGAGTTCAGGGTTAAGGTCAGGGGAGTTTAAACAGCCAATCAGGACACAGAACAGGGTGCTGTTTAAAAAAATCAGCATAATCTCTTTAAAAGAATGAGCTAAACTGTGAAAGATGAACTGTAACTGTAAGTGGGCCGGACCAAACATGGAGGCGGGCTGTAGTTTTCCCACCCCTGGTCTAGGGTGACTAGGGTCTCCACCAACAGGGACACAGTTCAGGAGTAGAACCGTCGCATCGATCCACCATGTTGGATATTCTACCCGCTGTCACGTGACGTGCTGAAAATTGAGGCTGATTGTTTGAGGTGACGCTGCTGCTGTACTTATCAGAAGAAATCTATTCAATTTTATTCATATAACCCAATATTTACAACATAAGTGATCTCTATGGGCTTCAGTAAAATGAACAACAGGCTCCAAAATTTAGTACGGTCCCCAACCAGCATGCCGGTCCGCTGAAGAAATATTCAAAACTGTAATAATTGTGAGTCTGAACTATCTTTTATTTTGAAAAAAGACCGGATGCGGCTGCTAAATCAGTCCAGTAGGGAAAAACCAGCTGTGCATTATTGATTCTCCCGACCCTGTTTTTTATATATATGGGGGGGGTCGCTTACCCCATAGCCCCCATGGTTAGCGGTCAGAAGGGTCTGGCAGTTTTCAGATGACTTTTGGGCTGGAAAACTGTGACACTATCTGGCAACCCTGTTCATGTCATCAGCAGGAGGAGCAGGGTGGCAGAGCACTTCCTGACTCAGACCACACCCCCACATAACGGAAGCCCCGCCCCACAAAGGAAGATCCACAGAGATCAGGTTGCAGAAACATTTTAATTCAGATCATGAAGAAAATCTTCCATCACGTCTGTGAGTGAATGTTATAAATAAATGTCATAAATCAAGACGGTCAACGCCTCCTGCGACGCTGCGCCCTGGTCGTCCCGCCGGCACAGTCCTGTCTGCTGCAGCGGCACGATTCCACATGGATGTAGGTATGCTGCACCTTGGAGCCGTCAACACAGGTCAGTTCCACCTGCCTCCTGCTGGTGGCGTCCTCATGGCAGCACTCGCACTGATGCGTCATTGCGTTAGCCGCTGCAGAATAGCTGCCACAGAACAGAGGAAAGGTTTATAAGCGGCGAGGTCCTGGCTGCTGTCCGTTCAAGGATGACACTAAAAGTTTAACTTTTATGCTGTTAGCACAGTTATGCTGTTAGCACAGCAGCATCAGCATGCTAATGCTGCTGTGCTAACATCAGCTAACAGCAGCATTAGCATGCTGCTGTTAGCTGATGTTAGCACACCAGCGTGCTAATGCTACTGTTAGCTGATGTTAGCACACCAGCGTGCTAATGCTACTGTTAGCTGATGTTAACACACCAGCGTGCTAATGCTACTGTGCTAACATCAGCTAACAGCAGCATGCTAATGCTACTGTTAGCTGATGTTAGCACAGTAGCATGCTAATGCTGCTGTGCTAACATCAGCTAACAGTAGCCGCGGTTACATGGGCAGAATATCTTGATGGGATCAATGGTCGGGTTAAAATTCACCCGTGCACATGGGATCAGAAAACCTTTTTCCGATTAGAACAAACGTTCCCATGGCTCACGCTTTCATTCAGAATGAATCATCTGGGCATGCTCAGTAGAGTAAAATCACCCGGATGTGGAAATAGGTCCCGTTGTAAACAAACCGCTGCCAAAGACATTTATGCTGCAGCTCCGTAATACGAGACGATCTTCCAAACGTGCTTTTGTTAATGTCATGAATATTATGAAGCGCCTGTTCGCTCATCGTTATATTTAATCTGTGTGGTCAGTGCTGCTTTGTGAATGAAACAGAGCTGGAAAAGGCTGAGGACAGGCTAACACGGGCTAACATCATTAGCCTGATGGACACAAAATCCAGGACCATGTGAGAAACGCTGCAATCTGCATCTTAGCTGACCGTAAATGTGTGGGAATAACATCAGCCTTTATTTTGTCGGGACACAACTGGAAACACAAATCCACGTGACACCACGCAACATTTATTTCTGCTCTGAAAAGTTCACACAGGCCGCCCCAAAGCCACTCTGTGAGCTAGCGGCCCGAGCTCTGTTCAACACGGTTCCTCCTGAGTGCTGCAGCCGCTAACCCAGAGCGGCGGGGCGGCTCGCAGTCTGGATTCTCCCACACATAACAAAACAACAAAACGCACACGTAACAAAGCACCCCCCACCCCCTCAGACACAATGTTATTAATCCGGCCCCTCTGCTCACTCTGGTGCCAGTGAACTGAGTGAGCGTCGGGGGGCACGAAGCGCTCCTGCCCCGAATCTCCCCCGTGAGGGGTGAAAGAGAGGGGAGAGCCAGAGGGGCGAGAGCGAAGCGGCGCTATTCACGTGGCGTCTGCAGAGCAGCTGGTCGGTCCCGTATTTGCTCCAAAGCTTTCTCTCAGAAACACCGTCTATGCGTGACGTAACCCAGAGCAGCAGTGACACACGATCAGAATGACCGTTTACATGCTCCACGATCGGATAAACCATCGGTAGAACCCACCTATCTCCATCGGAAAGACATTCTGATCCGAATGAGTCTGACCGGGGCAGAGTATTCTGAACGGCGCGTTTACATGACGCATTTTCTTTACGATCAGGTGTTCATTCCGATTACTTTTGCCCATGGAAACGCGGCTACTGTCATTAGCATGCTAATGTCAGCACAGCAGCTGAATTGAACGTTGCAACAGTTAATTTGATCTATATCTTGTATAATTTTGTTGTTTCAAGAATGTAAACCTTGTAATTCCTTTTTAAACAAATTAAAGTAGAAAATATGTTCAGAAGATCTGCTGGCGGTAGAATTTCTGAGAGCTCTGCCTCCTTTACGACTGTTGGAGTTGTGAAAAGGCCGTCAGAGGTTAAGCGTCTGAAAAGGAGTGGTGCTCTACATGAAACCAGCTGATTAGAGGATCATTTTCACATAAATCAGGTTTTTTAAAGCCTACCTGCCCGCTTCTAGTCCATATTCTAGCTTCCACTGTGGGGGGGGTCTTGCAGGCAGAAGGGGCAGGACCGCCCCCCCTCCCATCTGACCTGGTTTCACTCTGTTGTAAGGAGAACTAAACACCCACAGCAAACCTCCAGGAAAAGTCCTGCTGTTCTAACAGCTGCCATTTGGGGGCGCTATTGTCTGAAAAAAGCTCTGGAGGAAAAGGAGGAAGACTTCAAACGGCTGCTTCTGCTCCTCACGGGTGATGAAGAATCGCCAAATCCAGTGAGTCTCCACCCGTCTAAGACAGAACCCAACTTCACACTTTGGCTCCACCCCTTTCCCCTCAACAAATGGATTTGGTTTGTGAGCTGATGGATCGGCGGTGAAGTTTCTGTTTTGCTTCTAAGGTCAAATTGGAGCTTGGATGTGCCGGACGGGATGGAACGCTCCGCTGGACTCACCTGGAGGAGCTCCTGCAGCTGCCGTCGCAGGACGTCAGGTTCAGCTCGCCGCTCACGCAGCCGTCCACCTCCATGCGGGTCTGCTGGCTGCGGACTCTGCAGTCGCTCCGCGGTCGGCCTGCACACAAACGTACACTCAGAGCGGGTCCTGGCAGACCCCCCACAGACGTTCACGCACACTCACAGCTCCTGCAGCAGCCGCCGGCGTCCGTGCTCTCGGTTCCCTGCAGGTTCAGGTCCGGTTAGAAACAGTCCGGGCCAAAGTCACACAGAACGCTTCCACCAACATACCGGTTCACAGTCGGCCGGGTCAAAGGGGGGGCAGCTGGTCCTGGTCTCCAAGGTGACGAGCTGACCGTTGATCCTCTGGCATGTGAACTGGGCACACTTGTCGTGGGGGGGCACGTAGGTGTGGTTGACCTGCGCCACAGTCAGAGGTCACACCTTCATCGTCATCGTGGTCCTGAGCTGTCAGACCTGTACTCACCTCCACCGTGTGGGTGGACTGGTCCTCCAGCCAGACCAAGCAGCTCTTCTGCACGCACTCCCCACAGCAGCCGCCCCCGCTGGCGTCATACTCGAAGCCCTGCAGGAGGACGGGGGTGTGAACATCACGGACCCCCCGCTTTACAGACGTCACGGGTGGAGCTCACCTCAGCGCAGCTGCTGTTGCACAGAACAGGCGTGCAGGCGATGACGTTCAGCTGCGTGACGGGGTCCGTCTGGGGGCTGCAGAGGCAGTCCTGGCACGGACTTCCTGCCGTCTGCACGCTCGCTCCAGGCTGCAGAGGAGAGACTTGGCGGTCAGACCAGATTCACAGACGGCAGGAGAACCGAGGAGCTCCCGGTTACGTACCATGAACTCTGCCTGCTGGTGGACGCAGACGCCTTTAGGGACTGCAGAGACACAAAGCAGGCGTTACCATGGAAACGGATTCATAAGGAGCAGCGTCTGTTAGCTGAACAGCAGAGTGGTCATAACTCCGCCCCCTCACATGATGTCACCACAGAGAAACACAGCCCTGCATGTTTTCCATGTTGCTTATGTGGTCCTGGTTCAGCTCATCCTCCCACCCAGAGGTCAGGGTTGGGAAACACTGCTTTACGTTACCATGACGATTTTGTGGGGCGGCCGTGGTACAGCGGTAGGGCAGTCGACCCATGATTGTAAGATTGCAGGTTCGATTCCCATCCTTGGGCAAGACGCTGAGCCCCCCCTTGCCTCTGGTGGTCGGCGGGTGCCGGTGCTCGGCAGCGGAGCGGCCACCAGTGTGTGAATGTGTGTGTGTGACTGGAAAGCGCGTTATAGTACACGCCACTTAGCAATGTCTGAACATCCAACACAAATTCTGACCCTGAAACTGGTTCATGTGGTCACAGCTAGCATGTCCATGCTAACCGCTCATGGTTCTGGAGAACATGGACGGGTTCTACTAAGCATCAGCTGAAGCTGACGATCACGCAGCAACAACGGATGTAGCACGCTAACGCTAACGCTAGCAGAGAACCCCTGTAGCCCCGGGCCCAGCGACTGCCAGGCCTCAGGATGTGACGGAGCTTTGGAAGTGTTGGTCCTCACTGAGCGGCTACCATCCGTGTCTGGACTGGGTCAGAGGAGCCCTCCAGGTGTGTCAGGTGTGTACCGTACCGCATTCGTAGCTCTGGCAGCAGGTGCCGTTGGAGGCTCGGAGGCTGAAACCCAGTGGACAGGTGGTGGGGGGGGGGCACAGGTCCAGGTTACACTCTGCAGACACAACATGAGAGTTCAGCTTCCTGACGGCGCCACAGCCAGAACCGCATCATTTTTAAAACATTTACCAACTAAATGGTTTTAAATTCTGTATAAATGAGGAGAAAATCTTCATGAGAAAAAACTTCATCTGTCAATCATCAGAAGTTTTGACCTAAAGTCAGTTATTGAATCATTTTTAAGAGTAACAGAAGTCAGCAAGTCGCTTCCTGCTGCTTCATTCAGCTTCATGCTGCTTCATTCAGCTTCATGCTGCTTCATTCAGCTTCCTGCTGCTTCATTCTGTTTCATGCTGCTTCATTCAGCTTCATGCTGCTTCATCAGCTGCTGCAGGACCCTCCGTCAGGATGGACCACCTTCTGCTTCCCTCAGCCCACTGAGGTCAGACAGGCCTTACACGTTCAGGTTCTGGTTCTGGACATCTCAGCATTTCTGGTTCTGTAACATTTGTGCATCTCTGCTCTCTGTGTCCCTGTTCCAGTTTTGAGTTGCTATCTCACCATGATGCGTCATATGATCCCCAAACCAACATTTCCGCGACTTCTTACAGGAAACGCCTCTACTTCCTGTTTAGGAAAACGCTGACTGGGTTCCCAGCAGGTTAGTCCATCTGCAGACGAACCCTTTTCCTGAACCAATCAGGGAACGGCAGCGCCACTGACCGCATGAGGGCGCCGTGCAGCAGCCGTCTGTCCTGTTGGTGAGCTGCTGGCCCGGCTGGCTGCAGTCCGGGTTCTGGACCTCGGGGCAGGGCAGGGGGGTGCACTGCACGCTCATCGAGTCCTGGTCGCACTGGCAGCTGCTGCAGCCGCTGGTCCAGGACTCGCCGGACTGCGGACCACAAACAAAGTGGGTCAGAATCCCAGCAGCAGGGCTGGACCTTCATGATGGTCTTCAGCAGCTTCACCTCTTTGGGTCTTCCATCCGGTCCAACACAGTCTGAAACACACACAGAAAGGTTCTGTTAGGCACGTGATGGGGCCTGATGAGGAGGTCAGGGGTCAAACGGAAGTTCTCACAGCAGGAGGTCACGCAGGTGTCATAGACCCTGTTGAATAAGGTGCTCCCGGGGGGGCAGAAGCAGCCCTCCCCGCTGTAGCTCCTGGATGCTCCGCTGTCCTGGAATCTGAAGAACAGAACAATCAGTCACCGGGCGTATGGGGAGGGGCTTATTGACGTCATGACGCCCGCCCTACCTGTCGCTGCAGGTGGGCTCCACAGACGGACCGCAGGCCTGGTACACTTTCCCGCTCGAACACTTGTGCTCTGCAACGCGACAACATGACATCAGACGTCGGAAGACCTTCCCCCATCCCCCGCACGCGGGACCCGCGTGTCTCACCGCACAGCCCGCCGGTGGCGCTCCTCCAGTCGATGCAGACTCCCGCCATGGCGCACTCGGCGGCGTACGCCTCCAGGCTGGAGCAGCTGCCGTTCCCGCCGCTGCACACATCGTGTTGACAGGCAGCCGCGAACTGTCTCGGCGGCACGAGCGCGTGGCACGCGGAGAAGACGCTGTGGAAAACGGACTTCCTGTTTTATTGTGAAAAGCCATGCTTCCTTCCTCTGTCGTGTCGACACTTCCAGCTTAACTTTTTGTCTGTTTCACCCCCCTCCCTCCCCTCCGCTCCCCCGCTCTGTCAGGAACAAAGCTTCCTGGGTGGGGGGCTCATTTACCTCCCCCCGCACTCTGAGGGAGGGGTTTGACAACCACGCATCTCACCTGCTGGTCAGCACCTCACAGAGGACGGCTTCACATTCGGGGGGGTTTAGGGTGTACGGGGAGAACGGCGGGACACATGGCTTCCCCGGGACGCTCCACTGCCTGGCTGAGGTGGAGCAGCTCTCCACCTGTCCGTTGGGGGCCCTGCAGTCATTAACCTGGGAGTTGTCACAGGTTCCTGAGGGGGGGGTCAGAATAAGGCAGTTCAGATGGGAATATTTGAACCCTCCCTGGAGGACCATCTCGCTCCTTTCTGATGAACCTGAAGGGTCCGTTTCATGTCCGCCAAAAAAAGGTCTAAAGCAGGTTTTCATCTTCACGTAGCGCCATCTTCAGGAAGACTATTTTACTGCAATCAAGCTGTACCGAAGTCAGGGGGTGGAGGGGTTGCACCTGCAGTCTAGTCCTTAAATCTTAGTAAAACGGTGACAGCATCCGTCAACAGGTCTCACTCACCACACAGCCCCTCAGTGTTGCCCCCGAACAGAGTATTGGGCAGGTCGATGCTGAACGAGGAGCCCCTGTAGACCACCGTGGCGTTGATGTCTGGGATGACCACGCCCATTGCCATGTCAGTGCCCAGGAGCCACAGTGCAGAGTTACTGAAGCCCGGGTAGACGCGCTTCTGGTTGATGAAGGCCATCTGCACGAAGAGACAACGTTCATCAGATCGTTGTGTGTCCAGGAGCAAGAACCCAAGATCAAAATTAGATTGTTCTAAATGATTTTAATCCAGTTCAGTCCAGATTCAGTTTGGATTTGAACATTTCATGGATAGAAACCAGAAACCAGTGAACATTAGTGATGAGGATGCAACGCTGCTGCTCAGTTTCAGTCCAGTTTCTCCACTGAAACCTTTTCCATGGATCTGGACTCTGCAGGTCACTTATGAAGATTACAATTTCAAAGATTTTAAACCTGCTCTGACCTGGAAGAACACTTTCTTGATTGTCATCCTTTATGTTTGATCTGATGTTTCTTGTTTAAGCATCTCCTCCAGACAACCTGGGTTGTAAATTTGTGTTTTATAAATAAGCTGAATTCAATAACGACATTTTGCATTGGTGGATTAGAAGGGCCCTGGAACAGACTGGTGACCTGTCCTGAGTGAACCCCGCCCATGGCCCAACAGTCGCCGGAAGAGGCCCCAGCAACCCGACAGGCATTCAGCGGCTTCAAGAGATGGATGGATGAGAAGGAGGGTGGACAGACAAAAGATTCTCTGTGAGGAAAGTGACCCTGCAGTCCAGGTGTGTCTATAGGAGCATAACTCAAATAAGTCAACTATGACCTTGGGCTTCACCACTTGATATGGTTAGTAAACCCATTCCAAGTTCTTCATCATCAATTTCTAAAAGGAAATTATTGTTTTATTCTCCCACAATTTGGGAATTAGACAATAAAATCTTCCAGTCTGAACCAAACTTACCAGGTGGACTTCGGTTCCAACTGTCTTAGTCAAAACCACTACAAAGGATTGGTAGGTGACTGTAAGGGCCAAGGGACAGAGGGTGGTGTCTGAAGAACCGCAGTCACGGTTGGTAGAGATGGTCAGGTTGTATCTAGAGATGATCTCTTTCACCAGATAATGAGAGCAGGTCTCGTTGAAACTGTAGGATCTCCCATCTAGAGTCAGGAAGTGGGAATCTCCCCAGACGCTGCAAACACCTGCACAGTTTAAAAAAAAAGCAAATACAATTTTTTCTTCAAAAGGAAACCAAATCACACAGTAAACTCCAACTTTGAAAACAGTTCCACATTTTATGGATGGGAGAAGCTTTGGCTTACATTCACATTCATAGTGGAAGCAACATCCATCAGCGTCGTAGACCTGGATGGGTTTGTGTCCGTTGGCACAGATTGGTGGTTGAATAGACGGACATATCATGGTTGTTGTGGTGACCTTGCCGTTGGAACAGGCAGCGGTGGAACAGTTACCCACCAGCCAGGACTCTCCGTTCTGAAGAAGACCAGAGAACCAAAAGGTGAAATCAACAATGGAGGTAGTCTGTTGGTTTGGGGCATTAAGGTGGAGGCTTTTTTGCTGCATTATTGTGCACAGAGTGAAACACCTTCAGGCGTTCCTTTGGAAATCAGTGGGATAATATACCTCCATTTATATTCTACCTTTTTAGGTGGAGAGACATCGTTGCAATCTAGAGGAGCTGACGATGGAGAGTGCGTGCTGGTAGAGGTAGAGTTAGAAACAGAGGTTGTCTGGTGAGTTGTGCTGAAAGTTGGGGTCTCTGTTGTGGAACCAAACACCTGTGTGGCAGAAGGTGTGGTGCTGCTTGGTTCTGGTGTTGTTGGGCATGGGCTGGGTTTGGTCTCGACTTTACAAGATTCATTGCAAAATGCAACATAACACCACCCTAATCCATCAGTGACATTGTAGACTACATCACCTGTAGAGAAATACAAACGTATAAAGTATATTAATAATAATAAAGACACAACAAATTACAGACATTCTATTTTGAACTTTTATTTAGATGTTGTGTACTCTTTTCAAATATGACATCAAAATAAATTAGTTGTTAGAACAACTAAGGAAAAGAAAACTTACCAGGAGTGTAAGCGGTTCCTCTAACAACGCACTCACAAAGCGGTGCTGTGGGAATGGTGGAAGATGATGCAAAAGTGCTTCTACCTTCTTGAGTGGTTGAAAACACAGGAACAAAATCTGTTGTTCCAGGGAGGGTTTTTGTGATGGGATTAATAATGGTTGTACCAGAAGGTCTTGCTGATGTCACAGTGGTCACAGGTCCTTCTGTGGTGGAGGACGTTTGTGGAGCAGTAGTGGTAGCTTCTTTAGGGGCCCTTGTTGTTGTAGCCTCAATGGTTGTTGAAACCACAGGCGCTGTGCTGATAGCTCCAGTTGTGGTGACAGGTCCTTGAGTGGTTTTGGTGCTGACAGAAGGACTAGATGTCACTTCAGGGGTTTCTATTCCTGGTGTGCTAGGAACTGGGGTTGTGGTTTCAAAGACAACTGTAGTGGAGGACGTTTGTGGCGCAGTGGTGGTAGCTTCTTTAGCAGCTTTTGTTGTCGTTGCATCCATGCTACTTTTGTCAGTGGTAGTATACTTGTCTGATGTAGTTGTTGTAAGGATTGACGGCTGTGTTATAACTGCAGTGGTTTTTAAGCTCTCTGTGACTATTGGTAGCTTTGTTGAGATGGAAGTACCTGGAAGGGTTTGTGTGAGAGGAGCAACTTGTGTTGTTCCTTCAGAAGGTTTTTTACTGGTAATAGACATGTCTCCTGTTGTTTTTTGAAGTGTAGTCTTTTTATCAAAAATTGTAGAGGTTGTTTCATAACCAGTGGTTGTTGTCTCCCTGTGTCTGGTAGTTGTCTCTTGTGTTGTCTTTTCAAACAAAGCTGTGCTGGAGAATGTTAGTGGAGCAACAGTAACTTCTTTGGCTGGTTTGGTTGGTGTCTTTGATGTGATTGAAGTCACAGGTTCGATGCTGATTGTAGTACTGTCTGAGAACGTAGTACTGGAAGCAGGTTTGGGTGTTTTCTTTTGTGTTGTTCTCTCTGTTGTCATTGGCTCAGATGTTGTATTTAACTGCGCTAGAGTACTAAGAACTGTGTTTAAAAAAGAGAAAGATTCTCAGTTTAATGACCAACTTAAAGTCTTTTGCCATTTAGTGACATCTTTATTTTCAATAGGGAAGAGGGTTTTACCTGTAGTGGTCATTCCAGCAGAGGTAAATGTAAATGGACCTGTGGTTGGGCTAGCAGTGGTAGTGGTCAGACACGGGTAAATACTTCTTCTTATGATTCCATCAGTCGCGCATTCTGCTGTTATACAGTTTCCAAGTCCATCCGTTGTGTTGTAGATGGTTGAACCATATTGGTATATTTTTCCGTTAACCATGCAAGTACACCCTGTAGATTAAAATGGTATTTGTTTTTGTTATTTGATTGGAAGACATTATGTATTAATAAATATTTCTACTAGTCCTCTTCGTTCATACTTACATTCCTCGCTGTAGCTGCATTGTATTCCTGATGCAGTACAAGAGCTTTGAAATCAAAGACATTGTGATCACAGCCATGCCTTGTTAAATTAAACATGTCCAGTATTCAGATGTACAGAGAATCTCACAGGCATTAGTCAGAATTCTTCATAGACATACCAGGTGTAGCAGTTATTTGATGGGACTTGGTCGCCCACGTTGTAATGAGTGCCTTTGTCATCATAACATCCACACTGCTCCCATGTGACACACTTCATGGTGTCTTCATTAAAGAAGGGCTCGGTTTGGGAACAGCTAGGATAGCAGCCTGGAAAAAGCATAACATAATGTAAAGAAAAGAAGAAACTGGATTACAGTGGGACAAAAGAGGATTAAGTCAGCCACCGATAGAGCAAAATTGCATCTGTTTGAACTGTTTATCTATATAAAGACACCTATCCACAACCTCAAACAGTCACACTCCAAACTCCACTATGGCCAAGACTTAAGAGGTATCAAAAGACACCAGAAACCAAATAGTTGACCTACACCAGGCTGGGAAGACTGAACCTGCAAGCCAGTACATGTGCAGGCCCGTCTACAGTCTGCTAGAGAACATTTGGAGGATCCAGAAGAGGATTGGGAGAATGTCTTATGGTCAGATGAAACCACAATAGAACTTTTTGGTAGGAAGTCTTTTTGTCGTATTTGGAAGAGGAAGAATGCTGAGTTGCATCCAAAAACACCAGACCTACTGTAACGCATGGGGGTGGAAGCATCATGCTTGGGGCCATGTTACAGCAAAGGGACCAGGACGACTGGTCAGATTTAGAGTGAAAACCTCCTTCCATCAGCACTGAAGATGAAACATGGCTGGGTCTTTCAACAGGATAACCATCCCAAACACACGTTGCCCGGGTAACAAGCCTTTCAAAGCATTTCAAAGTCCTGGAGTGGCCTAACCAGTCTCCAGATCTTAACCCTTAAGATCCTTAAGAAGGGGGGGGGTAAAATCATATAGCAACAAGTTCCTGGAAGTTAACAATCATTACTATCAGGTGTACATACTAGTCCAAAAGGGGCGGGCCTGTTCACACACATTCAGATGTTATAAACGTACCTGTTGGCTTCAAAAATGTTCACATACAAACATGTCAACATGTACACAATACAACTACAGTTCACAGGCACATACTTATGCATTCAGACCAACACATGTGAAACATTTCATTCAGTCACACAAACTATAAAGGTAAGATGACACCTGTGCTCGTTATGTTCTGCTGGGGTGGATAATGGAATGTGAAAAGATCTGGGAGAGTGCCTGGTCACCCCCACCCCAAGTGCCCAGCCGAAGCAGCAGTGTTAGCCAGGACCCCCGAAACCCACACAGTATAGCAGATAAAGTAAATCTGGCCGCCGAGCAATCACGTCTGCCACCCAGACCAGGGATATCAGGACTGCCACAGGGGGCCCCAATGCCAGAGAGCAGGGAGGCAGAGAGGGCCAGAGAGTGCAACTCCAGCCCAGCCAGAAGTATAGACCCCACCGCGCCAGGGGCCCTGCCCCCTGAGAGCACCCCCAGCCACAGACAAGCAGCCCTCCACCACCCAGGGGTTCTGAGCTTCCCCCTACCCCAATCCCAGGCACGAGCCAGGGCCCTCCAAGGGAGACCCACCCCACTCTCCAGGCAGCCACCCAATCAGCCCACAGGAGGTGCAGGAGATTGCAAACCCACACCCACCCAGGAGGTGGACGCCCAAGAGAAATGAAAGACTGTTGTAAACATTGCCGGACCAGGTTCACCCACTGTTGGAATTTTGGCGAGGCCCAGCAGAAATGTACTTGTTCTTGCAGTTTTATTTAACAAACTTGGGCCAGAGAAAGTATGTTGTTAATTAGTAGGGGTGTAACAATTTATCAAATAACCGATGAATTGATTTCCTTTCCTACGATCCAACCAGATCCATCTGTTTGAGGTAAGTTGTTAATCAAATCAAATTGGCCAAAACCATTAAAAAGATAATTTTATTGAGATAAATCAATAATCAATCTTGGAAAATACCCTCTGGATTGAGGTACTGTAGGTTTATTTGACTCTAAGGTAAAAACGACCAAGTGCATCAGGGGACAATACACATGTGATGTCATTAAATGGAGCAGTCCATCATTCCAGCCCAATGTGTGGAAACACTTTGAGTTTAGTAAAGGCATGTGAAAGATATGTGAACACCTATGTAATTTAAACTTGATGACTGTGGAAGAAATGTAAGGAATCCTGAAAGTTTCACTGTTCAGAACCAGGTATTTCTCTCTGAGTCACACTGGTTGAAGTTTTATTATCAAAGCAAACTTTTCTACTCCTCTTTAGATTCTTGCCCAACCGGCCAAAGCTCTCAGACCAGATGAAACTGAAGTTACAGTTTGTCCCCAATCATTCATTCTCCAGACTTTGTATCATTGAGCAGGTTCTTGTGGGCCACAGCTCTGAGTGTCTCTGTGCTAAATCTTCTTGCCTCTGACTCTTCTGTCCTTAGAAACACACAAGTCAGTCTGCAAGTTGGTTCATGGAGTTTTCTCCAATAATTCTTGTTTAATGGAGCTTAAATTTATTAGGACGACTCTTTCTACTGCCAGTCCATTTGAATCGTCTAACCTGAACGGCTCTTTGGCCTCGTCTTCCTCCTTCTGACTAACAATCGAACCCTTTCAATGCAGAAGCCCAGACACCCCCTTTGAGTCCCGCTCAGCTCCAAAGCAAATCCTTCTTCCACCTCCTTCAACTACTAAAAAAGCCTGGTTCTGACCCCTCCAATCTCAACAACTTCCGCCCAATATCAAACGTCCCATTCATCTCCAAAATTCTTGAAAAAACTGTAGCTGCTCAACTCCATGCTCACCTCTCCGGCAATAGTTTATACGAACAGCTCCAGTCTGGTTTCCGTCCCCTCCACAGCACAGAAACAGCCCTCCTCAAGATCACTAATGACCTCCTCCTTGCAGCAGATGCTGGTTCAGTCTCCATCCTCCTCCTGCTAGATTCCTCACTCTACAGCTGTCCTAGTCCACAGTCTCGTCTTCCCGTATCGACTACTGCAACTCCCTTCTATCTGGACTTCCACAAAAAATCATCCGTAAGCTTCAACTGGTTCAAAACTCAGCTGCTCGAATAATAACCCAAACTCCCTCCATTCACCACATTGCACCCATCTTAAAGCAGCTTCATTGGTTACCAGTACCTCATCAGATCACCTACAAAATCCTCGTCATAACCTTCAAAGCCCCCCACAACATTACCCCTCTGTATCTCTCAGAGCTCCTAACAGTTGCTACCCCCACTCGCTCCCTCAGATCCTCTTCCTCCCTTCGACTGGCTGTTCCACGAACACGACTAATTACCATGGGGGGGTAGAGCATTCAGCAGCACTGCCCCACAACTCTGGAACTCCCTCCCCTCTGATCTACAAAATATGGACTCACTCACTCAGTTTTCCAAACATCTCAAAACTCACCTTTTCCGTCATGCTTTTAGCTGATAATATTTAAATTGCTGTTTTTAACTGTTAACTTATTTTGTGTTCTAGAATTTTACTGTTGTATGTTTATGTTTTTACCTACTTTGTACTGTGAGGTGACCTTGAGTGCCCAGAAAGGCGCCATATAAATAAAATGTATTATTATTATTATTATTAACTTCAGCCCTCTCAGATTTGGATCTGAATAGCACAACCGGTGGAAGGGAACTACTGACACACATGACTCCGCCCACATGTCACTCAGTCATCACATCAATCTGGTTTCCACGGAAAGCTCTGCATTCCGAAGTGGCCTACCTGCTGTGTACAGACCGCCATTTAGGCTGTAACATGCTGTTTTGGATTGTTCCTTTACAGCTATTAGCTCCTCCTCCTTTAATGTCTGGACTTGTGTTTTTACAGAATGACTGAGAAAACTGACAATAATGAACAGATGAAGGTCTGGACATGAACCACCAAACAGATGTGTACCTTCCACATTGGTGATGGTCGTGGAACAGTTTCCTGAAGGATTCCTGCAGGTCTTCATGCAGTCAGCTCCACAGGCCTTGTAATGCCACTCACAGTCTCCAGGTGAGTTGTAGTAGTCGCAGAAGATCGCTGTACCACACAAAACAAAGTGTTTATTTTGGTTGAACCCCTGCACCTCAAAGTGTTTTGGTTGGATGTGGAGCAAACTCACGGCAAAGCTTGGGACTTCGCCAGCTAACGCACGCCCCGGCGGCACTGCAAGCCTTGGCATAGGCCGCCACAGCAGTGCAGAGACACTCGCAGTCCCCCCCGGTGTCACAAGCACAAGAGTCCCTCACGCAAGAGTCAAAATATGGACCAGGGTCAACCTTCAACACAAAGTCACATCCGCTTTAGCAAAGCTGTCTGAATCCTGGAAATGTTAGACGTTGCTCCAGCTGGTGGTTCCATTTTTTCTGACATGTTTGAACCCAGACAAAATAGCAGCTGGATGATCAGGAGGACCTGCTCGGTTGAAGTGGAAAGAAGCTCAGATATTTGACTTGAGAAAGAGCGTGTGGTTCTCAGAGGTACCTTTGAGTGGCAGATCTGAAAGGTGCTGCTGGTGATGATGCTGCACTGCTTCTGGGACCAGGCTGCCCGGTAGCGGTTGGAGGTACAGGGATCACTGAGGAGCTGGGCATTTGGGCAGCTGGACAAGACTTTCCAGCTGTTACCAAACTGGAGAACATCTGCCACCATCTCCTGAGAGCGCGTGGTAAAGTCATTCTTGCTGTTGCCATCATAGTTTCCACAGAGACCACACACTTGGCCCTACGGAGCAGAGATCCATCGGTGTCTGATCAAATCAAACTTTATTTTATAAAAATAAAGGAGGATCTTTGTCTCCACTCCCACGTTTGGAAGACATCCTTTCCACGTTTTACTGGCCTCCTTGACTTACCTGAAAGCGCGGGCTGAGTGTGATGAACAGGCTGGTCTTTTGGTCCCACATGAGAACCAGTCCTGGTTTGATGGTCACCACCAGGTAAATGCCCATTTTTTGGACTTGAGCAGGAAGAACCTGCATGTCCCCCTTGATCACAAGGAAACTTTCATCTTTAAGCTGGAATTCATTCTCCTGTGGACATCAAGATGAGAAGAAAGACACATTAAGCCAAAGTAGTTTCTTGGTAAAGAAAAAACATTTTGTTTGGAAACTTTGGGTCAACTGGGGGGGGCTTTGTTGAAAAGTGTTCAGGATCCATAAAGACTCAGTCATGAAGCTGAGAACCAAGTGGATTAATACTGCGGTTCACACCGAACGCGAGTTGCGGCAGAGGCGACCAGTTTCACTGATGAGTGAATGTTATGGCGTGAGACGCCGCGGACGTGTCAGACACATCAGCGGGAGCGAAGCTGAATGATCTCAAGAACCCAAACATGGAGACGTGATCATTTCTGTTTCTGGAAAACCTGATCTCTCAGCACCCCCCATGTCTTCCATGCATCATAAAATAGATAAACACAGACCTGTGTAGCTGTAATGCCAAAAATATTAGCTGGAAGCTCCTCCCACATTTGAGCGGGCTGTCAGGCTTAAGGAACACATTGTTGCGGCGTGAATCGCGTTCAGTGTGGACGCAGCTTAAGAGAGTTCCTCATGCTGTAACCATCTGGATCTTCAGGACTAAACAGAACGTCAGATGGATGTTTTCTTCCAAACCCCAAAATGTTTGATGCATCAAAGGTGAAGATTAGCTACTTTAACATTGGTCTTCATGTGATGTTGCCATGACAACTGCACAGATTTGAGGACGGTGGCATTAAAGACACAAACATCTGAGAAATGTTTTTGGGGGTTAGGGTGCAGGAAGAACATGTGGTGGAACATCTTGTTCCGTCTGTCACAGGCAGATGTTTGGGAACGGCGCCTAAATGAGGAGAACCTGAACGTTTTCTCTAGACACTCAACGCCTCACACAGGGAAAGCTGTGAGCGTTCTGTGACCTTTCACCTTCATGGAGACTGCCACCAGGACCCTCTAACTGGATCCCGTGCCCCATCTGGACCCGGGTTGTATGGACTCTGTCCATTTTGAAAGTGGGCGTGTCAGCGTTTGTGTCTGCAGAAAGCTGTTTACCTCCAAATAGATCTTGATGGTCTTGGAGCAGGTGGTCCCGGTGGTTCCACAGGGGATGTTCTCCGTGACTATGGTGAAGCTCCCGTTGCCTTGGCCGGCGCTGCAGTGGTCCTGAGTGAGACACGCGATGGTTGATGACGTTCACGCACAGACAACGCTCCGCTTAATGTTTCAGACTCTGTTCTAATGAGACGCCATCGCCGTCCGCCAGAGCTTCAGAGCAGCTCCAGATCAAAGCGGATGCTTCGGAACTGCGGCTAAAGACACAGCGGGGAGAATGGGCGGAGCTACATCAGGTAGGACACATCTTACCTGGAGCAGAGTGTATTCACACTGTCCACTGAAGTCGAACCTCTTCTCGTCAAACGTGACGTAGTGACCTTCTCCGTAGATTCCACAGACGGCGTCACACTCGTTGTTGGTGCACGTGAACTTCCTTCCTGCGCATGAACTGTGGAGACACCAGAACACGTCCAGGTGAAAACCGGAACCCCCACATCATCTGCAACATGGCTGCTCTCCCGGCTTTGAAGAAGCCCCCAGATCAACCGTGGGGGAGGAGCCCTCTCAGGTACGCACCAGGTGTTGCAGTCCACAGTCAGAGTCTGCCCCGGCTGGTACACCTGCCCATTGTAGACGCAGGGACAGCTGGTCTCGTTGACGCAGCCCCCCGCTCCGTCCGACAGCAGGCCGTCCGGACACACGCACCCCGACATGCAGCTCGGACTCACCTGGACAGGTGAGAGGGCGCAGTGAGCCCAACCCCCGCACATCTGGGAGTTTAAACAGACTGAGAGAAGCTCTTACACAAGCCATGTCCGCTGTGCTGCAGCTCTTCTGGCACTCCGCCCCCGTGGCTCCGGGGGGCGCTGTGGAGCAGTCGAAGTACGTCATGGGAGCAGCACAGGAGGTGGGGGCTGGTTTCAGGAGAAGAAGCGATGGTCACCACCAGAAACTGATGTCAGAGAAAATATGAGCAAACGGAGGAAGACGCAGCTTCTTCCTCACAGGAACCTACTCTGAGGTGGACTTCCTCCTGAGCAGCTCAGAGCTCCATTCCTGCAGATGCTGTGGGGGGGGGACAGGAACATGTTACACCTGGATCTGAGAGGGCCGCAGACTTACAGTCAACCTGATGCCACAGCCTTCATGTCAGAGAGCCCTTTACCAGTCTGTGCCCCCCACCCGCCACCCTGACAGCAAAGGCGCCTGAACCTGTCTGACCTCATCCAGGTAATGTTTCATATGATGTCATGCATCTGTGTGGGCGTGGCCAGAACAAATGTGGGGAACCAAATAATGTAGAGGAGGCAAGAAACATGAGGATGTCCGCATCAGCCTGGCATGGGGGTGGATGCTGAGGGTGTGTTGCTCTGTTCTGGATGGGGGGGCCTGAGCGGATTGGGTGGTTCCTAAACGAGCGTCGGCGGTTACCAGGTTGAACCGTCCCTGCTGACGGCTAGTCCAGATGGAATGATGGCGTCCTCAGCATAGCAGGGGCAGCTGGAGCTGCTCACACATTGGCCCTCCTCATTCATGTAGGTCCCGTCTGCGCAGCCGCAGCCGTCCACGGCGGCAAAACGGGCCCGGCACGAGTAATCCACCTGACTGAGTGAGCGGCAGGTACGACCACAGCTGCTCATGTTGTAGGCGTAGACCGTTCCTTCGGGACATTCCCCAAACCGTCCTGTCAGGGAACAGAGGGGGGGGGTTAGTGGCTCGGACAGGAGCAGGGGGGGGCGTCTGGGGGCTCTGATGTGAGGTGCGGTCCCCCAACAGTTTGGGGCCCTGCCCGCCTTCAGACTCACCGCAGATGGTGTCCCTCCAGCCGCTGATGTGGACTCCGGCGGCGGAGCAGGCGTGCACGTACGAGGACACCGCCGCACACATGCAGTCCTCGCTTTTCTCGCAGGTACAGGTGTCGTACATGCAGTTCTGTGGGGAGACGGGGGTTAAACGCCAGCCGCTTCAGTCAGGAGCTGCTGAGTGTGCACGCCCACCTCCTTGTACACGGCGGGGCTGATGACGGAGTGGCACGCCGCAAACACCTCCTCTGGATCGCTGAGTTTGGAGCACCAGAACTGGGCGTAGCTCTCTGAGATACAAGCAGCAGGTGGAGAACGCAGGTGAGTGACGTGCTGTGAGGGGGGGGGAGAGGGGGCTGCGGCGGCTCGTACCGCGGCTGAAGTCCTGGCTGCAGGGGGGGCCGAAGCGTGCGCTGACGTCTGGACAGCTGGCTCTGGTCTTCCAGGAGTTGGCGAAGGCCACAGCACTGCCCTCCACCAGGCCGCTGCCCACCCGGAAGTCGTCGCTCATCACGTTGTTGAAGTTTCCACACAGACCTGCAGACCACACACCTGAGGTCAAAGGGGGGGTCACGGAGCACGGGCAACGCTTCAGGGGTCCACGTACCAGCGGTGCCTCCTCTGATGGAGGTGTCGGCTGAAATGAAGACCTGCATGAGGGGGGAGAGCTGCACCGTCACCGCGATGCCCACATCGGTGCTGATGAAGACGTAGAAGGAGGACGGCCGGAAGACGCTCAGCTGGGCTGTGAAGGTCAAAGACACGGAGGACGGCTCCTTCAGAAACCAGAGCTCTCAGACCGAGGCACAGGTTTGGTTTTAGGCTCAAGAAGAACAATTCAGGAGGAAAAACGGATTTTCCCCTAAAAAAGGAAAAACCTTGATGCCTTTTTAAAAAACATTTCTGCCAATAAGTTTGTTGAAACTGTCTGAAAATCTGCAGCAGAAGAAATAAAAGATTTCCAGAAACCAAAACAGGAAGCATTTCTGGAGAAATCATCGTCAGGATGGAGATAACAAACCCTCACGTCTGCCAATCATCTCTGATGCCTGCTCATACAGATCCCCGTCTGCTCGCCCTCAGCCTGCCCGTCTGCTCGCCCTCAGTCTGCCCGTCTGCTCGCCCTCAGTCTGCCCGTCTGCTCGCCCTCAGCCTGCCCGTCTGCTCGCCCTCAGCCTCGACGTCTGCCCGCCCTCAGCCTGCCCGTCTGCTCGCCCTCAGTCTGCCCGTCTGCTCGCCCTCAGTCTGCCCGTCTGCTCGCCCTCAGTCTGCCCGTCTGGTCCAGCCTCCGCTCTCAGCTTCATGCTGCAGCTGCCACTGCCTGCTCTTTCTCTGCCCCACCATGTTGCCCCAAACGTCCCGGCACCCCTGAAATTCTGGAAGTGTTCCCGGAGAGCCTTCTGGAGAGTTCTATTGGGATTGTGAAATCAAACGTCTGTGTGGTCCTGAGTTTTACCACGCTCCTATGAGCGTCCTTCTCATTTCTCACCGCCGTGTCTGAAGCCACACCCCCTTCCATTCACTGTACCGACCTAACTCCGCCCCTCTCACTCTCCTCATTCCAGGAAGCTAACCGTCTCCTCTCTTCATAGCATTGGCTGTGGGGTCCATTCAAACATCTGCTGTCCTGAACTCCTGAGTTGGTCCTGAAAGACTTTGTGACACATCAGAAATGATGCAGATCACTGAACGTGGAGGATCCCCAAGCGTCCGCAGACGGAACATGGTGGCTGCAGGTGTTTGGAAGAAGGAACATTTCTTCTTTCCTTTAGAGGAAATGGAACTGCTCTGAAAAAGCCCCAAACTGTCAGGGCCGCCGTCTGCCACAGAACTCACGTGTGAAAAGAGGAAGCTGGGAGAGAATCTTGTTGATGTAAACCTGTCCAGATGACTGGATGCTGATGACCTGTGAGTTGAAGACAGAGGATGATGTTAGACTCCAGCGCCGGTCACATGACCCAAACACGTGGTGGTACCATGCAGACGGGACTGGAAAGAACGTAGTTAAGGAGTTCTGAAGAAACTCCATCTGTTTGGATCCCTAAAGCTCCCCGTCCCATAACCAACAACAAGAACCTTGCTGACGGGTTCTGGTTTGTCTCACAGCAGAACCCTCATTCAGACACCAACAGCAGCGGACTGAGGTGCGTCTGCAGGTGTGAGGGTCTTACCGTCAAGCTGTCCTTCAGGGCCAACGTCACGGCTCGGAGGCAGGTCCTGCTGTCGGTGAGACCGCACTTGACCAGGTCCGCCAGCACCGTGTACAAAGTCCCGTTACTCTGCAGCAACACACAGAACCCTTCAGAACCTGACGGACCGTCAATCTGCCGGCTCCAACACAGATGCAGACCTTTGCCAGAACGTAGGAGCAGTCTCCATGGAAGGTGAAGACCTTTCCATCAAAGGTGTTGATGTGGGCCCCTCCCTCCACAGAGCAGGTTCCGGGGCAGTTCTCCTCTGAGCAGGTCCAGTGTCCGCCCTCACAAACGCTGCCGCCAAACAAACAGTTACTGAGCGTCAGCGATGCTCCAGCTGGTTGGGGGCCTATGGTCTGAGACTCAATTGGCCCCTGGGAATCAAACCCAGGATTCCTGCATGACAGTCCTACACCCAACATGCATCCACCTGACAACCTCAGACCAAGCTCAGTCCCATCAAAAGGGACCTTACTTCAAAATGAAAGGTCACATGACCTCATGTCCTACTGTCACAGGTTCTTACCAGGACCGGCAGCCCAGCGTGTAGGACTCTCCTGACTGGTAGATGTTGTCGTCGTGCACACACGGACACTCCACTACTGGGATGCAGCCGCTGTCACGGATGTCGTCCCACACCGTTCCTGAGGGGGGGCGCACTGATCAGCTTTCACCTTCACAGGCGGGGGACCGTGTGGGGGCTGACCTACCGGCGGGGCAGCTGCAGCCGTCGTGGCAGTGAGCGTCGCATGTCTGGCTGGCCTGAGGGTTGGAGCAGCTGTCCGGACACAGACCGCTGCACTCCACAAACTCCATGTTGGAGGGACACTCTTCGTCTGGAAAAGACGGCACAGTATCAGCGCTGAAGCTCGGCTGTGTGTGTGCACGTGTGTGTGTGCACGTGTGCTTTCCTACAGCAGAAGCTCTCGTTCCTCCACTGCAGAGGCCGGCCGTCCGCATGAACACACTGCCGCGAGAACTCGGACACGGTCTTGCAGAGGACGGGTCGTGTGTTGTTGGAGACGCACATGTCGGACGCGCAGGCCTGGACGAAGGCGTCCACGTCCAGAAGGTTCTGGCAGCTGCTGAATGGAGCGCTGGAGAAGATCTGCTGGCAGAGAGGCTGAGGAGAAAGATTCATGGTTGATTAGAGTCTTTGGCTCCGTCAAGGACCAGATGAAGAACCTCCCAGAACAACGGTCCACGTTTAGACTCAGGATGTTCCCTGAAGAAAGTATCTGAAAACGATCCAGAGGTTTTACTCTGCCAAACAGCAACTTTTTTCACTTGGTTTGGATGCTGTCGGGTAACTGGGTAACCATGACAACAGAGTTCAGGTCAGCTGACATGGATTCAGAGGCAGACGTCTCTCGTCTTTCAAAGGGAGATAATAACCAACGTATTGCTGCCGTGGACTTGAACCTGTGGATTTCTCTGCAGAACCGTGATGAGGAAACGTTTTGGCCTTTTGTTTTGAAGGTACTGTTGCTACTGTTAACTCCCACAATGCTCAGCGCCTGTGTTGCACGCGAAGCCCATGAAACCTGACAAACGTCCTGTTGCTGTCGTAGACGTGCTCAAACCCACATATGTGATCTCTGCAGCCGCCTTGATGCTCCTGTCAGACTGACTGGGTGAACTGGTCTCGGGTCATTGGTGTGTCTACGGCGTAATCACCTCATCCCCGCAGCTCTGGACTGGACCGAGCTCTGGCTCCAAACACGTCTCCGTGGGGCCGTTCACCTTGTAGGTCTCAGCAAAGTCCGCCACGCTAAGCGGGGATCCTACAGAGCAGCACAGGCAGAAGAAGCATGACTCAGCCTGAAAGCAGGAAGTAGACCACGTCATCCACGCAGCCGCAAAACTCACCGTCTCTCGTAAAGTCATTAGCGATACCATCAAAGTTCCCGCACAGGCCGCAAATCTGGTTCTGGTATTTCTGGTCCAGTTCAATCTGTGGAGACAGAAGGGATTACGTTGTCATGGAAACGCAGTGACCGTATTCTGTCAGGATGGAGGTCATGTGACCCGTTGGATTTAGTTTTGTGTCTGTGGTGGTAGATCCTGTAACCATGGCAACCGCAGTAATGCTGAGAGCATCTGAACTAAAATCACTTTGGACTTTTCAGGGGCTTGAATACATAACAAACTGTGTCAGGACTTCACATGGTTACCACGGCAACAGTATTGTAAGAGCTCCGTGTGTCTCCGTCCTCTGGGGACACAGAGACACCTGAGACCTTCTTACATCCAGAGAGTCATCCAGGTTCCACACAGCTTTGACCCCAAGCTTGGCTTCGATGAAGATGCTGGAGGAAGATCTCCTGATGGTCACGCCGAAGGAGATGTGCGGCAGAGACACCCTGCAGCAGACCAGCAGACAGGTTCAGGGTCTTCAGCTGCTTTTCAGGACCATGCAGGACTCTGCGGGTTCGGACTCACGTCGTTCCGTCCACGACCACAGAGCTGTCGGACACCTCCACCACAGAACCTTCCAGCTTCATGACAATGGTGCTGATGGTTGGGGCCCCGCCCACCACGCGGCGCCTCATCTGGATGATGAAGCTCTCGTAGCTTCCGCCACACTGAGATGCCAGGATGTGGTTGCAGGTGGAGGGCAGCTGGAAGAACTCCCCATCGAAGGTCTTGAAGTGGTGGTGCCCCCACGTAGTGCAGACCCGCCCGATGTGGGAGGCGTTGGCTTCATGACCACAAGACGGGAAGATCAGACCAGGACGTTTGTGGACTCAACAGGCGGCTTTCATGACTTTGAGGTTTTACCTGAATTCATGTTCGTCAGCAGAGGAGGGGCGCTTGTTACTACGGCAACCAGAGAAAAGAAGCCAGAGTTAAAGTCAGGATCCCTTCAGGAGCTTCTTCTCCTCAGTCTTTGCTTCTCTTCTTCTTTCTCAGTTTTAGTTCAATTCGATTTTCTGTTTTCACTTCTTGTTAGAAAAATATTTTTACAGTTGAAAGAATTTATTGCAGCACAGAAAAACTGATTTGAGAAAATTCTCAACGTTTCTTTCTTTCCTTTACAGAAACTGGAACTGTCATCAGCTGGAAGCAGACGGAGGCCGATGGCGATGATGATGTCATGGCGGCGGCAGCAGTAGGGGTTCTCAGGTGAGTCTTACCGTTCTGGGAGAAGGAGGCGTCCTGCAGCTTCAGGAGGAAGAACCACAGCAGCAGCCGAGGTCCGGATGCAGCCATGTTGGCCCGATGGAAGACTCGCTTTGTGAGTCCAGCCGCCGGCTCGGCCCTTTTATACACGTTCAGGTGGAGTCGCGGCGGATCACTGCGTGTTTACTCGGCAAACAAGGAGGCGGCCGCGTGGAGCGCTTTCCCCGCCTCCCTGATGCAGAAACGGCTCAGGTCCAAAAAAACCCAAACTTACTTTTTATTCAAGAAACTCCAGCCAATCCAGAAAAGCTGAAGAAAGGCCCAACTATGCTGGGTTCCTCAGGTTTCCTGAGCTAGAATGGGTGGTGGACCTCCACCCGTCTGCTGGAACCCCCTCCCTGTTTCAGGCAGACAGTCAGAGAAATCTAGAACAATCCAGAAGCATTGATCACCAGAGCACAGTCGTATTTAAATCTCCTTTCATTTCAGTTGTCGACTGCATTTGGATCAAAATCCTTTCTTTAGAATTGACTCCAGAACACCGTCTCACTTTTTCCTTTCTGTAGTTGGACTTTGAGAACCCTCACTGACCCTTTGACCTTTGACTGACCCCGCCGATGCTCGGTATGGATAGCTGACGCTCGTCCACCTCAGAGGTCAGACTCTAACTGCTGACCGACTGGATCCAATGGATCCTCTGTTTGGACCGCGAGCAGGATGATGGCTCTGGAGGACCAGGACCGGACACCACAGGAACCAGAACCCCCCGTACAGACTCCATGATGAGACGGCGTGTTGGTCTGCTTGATGCACACAGAGCCACATTGTTCTCAGGTAAGCCGCAGCTGTTTCTCTAAGGAGGGCCTGCGTTCACATGAAGTTCTCCCCAGGAGGGACGGCTCCATGACTCAGCCCGTTCCAGGATGTCCGTCCTGGATTCGCTTCAGAAGAGATTTACAAAGCAGAGAAGAGGTCACGACCTCCTGAATGTCAGAACCTCTGGTTCAGGGACTTTCAGGGACTGGGGTCTCTGAAGACGACCATGAACCGGAACGATGAAGACCAGGATCTACTGCCATGAACAGGTCGACCATGAACTACTGAAGAGGATTCGGGGGGGGGGTCCTCACTCTTGGTGGGATCAGTTTCTTCTTTGATCCTGTTTTGCTGGTTCCTCAGCGTTCAGTTGTGTCCTCTTTATGTTCTGCAGTCCGGAATGAAATGAAGGGATGTAGAGGTTCTGGTTTGGTTCTGACACAGCGCTTTTCCAGCTTCTCCAAAGTTCTCCACGCTCCTGTTCTCATGTTCTCACAGCCACGGATCCCTGGGACCGATGTGGGCTTCAGGGTTTGCCTAAAGGCACTTCGGTGCATGAGGGCAGAGAAGGAAAGTGCCAGAAATGGGAGGCTGTTGGAGGCAGCCAGACTCTGGGTCCAGTTTCTCTGAAGAACCAAAGTTCTGTGAACCGTTCAAACCTCTGACCTCTTCTTTCCTCACAAATCAACTTCAGGTTTTAAACCCAACTAAGTTTCATGGTTTTGGACCAGAGGTTTAGATGTCTGTGTAAACCATCAGAACCTCCGCGGGCTCGGTCGGGTTAGATCTTCAAACACGATCGGTTCTGAGTCAAAGCTGCCTCAGTGGATCAGCTTAAATTGAGTCCACATCATTGTTTGTCATGGAGATCTCCTTTCTCCTCCCGCTTCTTTGTACTGATCCAGCTTCCTGCTCAATGCCGGGTGACCCCGCCCACCCTGAAGGACGTGTGGCACCGTGATTGCGTAACTCTCTGCGTCTTCTTGGTCTGAGCTGTGACCTTCAGGTCCAAATTCCTGAGCAAACACTCAGAGTTTGGAGGTAAACAGAGAGCCGGATGTGGATTAGCTCAAGTCCAGGTCCTGGCTGGCTCTTCCGACCAGCCAAAGGTCAGGCTGACCTGGAAAGACCTTCAGTCAAGACCTAATAATTATCTGGGGGGTTCAAACCAAGGTCTGGACTAGGAGAAAATCCCTCTGCTGGCGCTGAGTCCATGAAGATTGGATACAGAACAGAACTCTCTGAAAGAGTCGGTCTTTGTGTTCTGGTTCTGATGCAAACATTGCTGCTCCAGAACTTCAGCACCGCTTGACCAGTCAAACCAGGTCCGAGTCTGAGTGGATGTTTCTATGGCACCAACTGCAGCCAATCAGGAGTGAGCTTGTTTGAAGTCCACACCAATCCATCCATCCATCATCCATCCATCCATCCATCCATCCATCATCCATCCATCCATCCATCCATCCATCCATCCATCCATCCATCCATCCATCCACAGAGCCCCCAGTGGGGGCCCCAGATCCTCATTCTCCCAGAGCGCCTCCACAGGACACCATGGGGACGTCCAAACCACTTCTTCATTTAGGCCGCCCACTGCAGGTCTTGATGCCCATATCCCATTTTTTTTTTTTTTTTATATAAAAAGCTAACAGATGAGAGCTGAGGGCCTCTTTGTGTTGGACATATTTACTTAACAAGAGAAGAGACCAGACAAACCAAAGGTATGTCCAAAGTAGGGGTTGCTGTACGGCAGTTCAAAGCTGTGGTTGAAGAAGGTGGGGGGCCTCTGCAGGTCCCTCCGGCGGTAGGCCTCAGCCGCTCTGCTGGCCTGCTGACGTTCAGCGGGGAGAACCTGCAGACAAAGACCGGGTCAGCAAGAAACAGAGAAACGACCAGCAGAACCGCCAGAACCACAGCTGATGCAGACGGACCAGAACCTCCTCAGCATCCCACCGTTCTCTGATAGGCTCAGAATTACAACAACAGGTTCTACTGCTGGAGCTGACGAGGCAGCCGTGGGTCTCGAACCCACGTTCTCAAGCTTCTCCGCCGCTGGTTCCTGCTGATCTGGATCAGAGAGGGGGAATCCGGAACACCTCTGAACCAGACAATCGGCAGGAACCCGAACGGCCAAGAACCAGGGCTGGACGGGCCGGTTCTCTGAAGGTCTTTCTTTTGATCAAGCCAGAAGTTCTGGGCTCAGGAACCAGAGAACAAACGCACGGACCAGAACAGGAGAACCTTTCTGCTGACAGGATGCAGAGGGACACAGAAGACTCAGGTCCAGATCTTCATCAACCAAACATGAATCTCATCCAGACAAAGTGGAACTGCTGTGTTTTGTCAGTAGAGGGCGATCTAGAACGTCCTTCTGTTCTCCGCTCAGCATCTGGACAAAGCTAGGTCATCTTCTGCTGGTTCCATACAGGCCATATATGGTCATCAGCTACCATTGTGGGCGTGGCCTAAACTCTGGTTGATAGGAACAATGAAGGATGCTGGGAAGTCAGTGAAGGCTTACTCCACTGCCACGGCTCAGAGGTGAGTTCTGATGAACTCCTGCCGCTCTGCAGAAACTATGTTCTAGAAAACCACCCAGGTTCTTTACTTCTGCTGAGTCATCGTCATGGGAACGCTTTGGACACCGATCAGAAGACGACTGGAGGACTTTGAAGGGTCTCGGCCTGCTGTTCGTGGTGTGTAGTGTAACTGCAGCCCTCTGGGGGGGTCAGCACTAGACCCCATCAGCACGGTAGAACCGGAGCTGAGGACGGAGAACGTCCTGAGGACCTCACTGTCAGTTACAGGGGGGGTCCTGGGGGGGCAGAGGATTGAGAACATTGTGGTCCTTAAGTGAGAAACGCGTTTTCTTCTGTAAAGCACTGTGTTCTAACGTGTTTTATACAGGGGGGGCTAAAAAGTATTCAGTCAGACACCAACTGTTCTGTTCTCCCACTACAAAAGACGAGAGGCCTGTGATGTCAAAGGTCAACCAGAACTATGAGACTAAATGAGAACAACAGATAACTGTCTGATGTTTATAGAATTTATTTGTAAGTTATGATGGAAAATAAATATTTGGTCAAAATCAAAAGTTCAAGTCAAAACTTTATAACCCTTTTGTTGGTAATGACAGCAGTCAAACATTTTCTGTGAATCTTCTCAAGGTTTTAAACTGTTGCTGGTATTTTGGCCCATTCCTCCATGCAGATCTCCTCTACAGCAGTGAGGTTTTGGGGCTGTTGCTGGGCAACACAGACTTTCAACTTCCTCCAAAGATGTTCTATGAGGTTGAGATCTGGAGGAGACCAAATCCTTATTTTCCATCATTTCCAAATACATTCTTTCAAAATCAGTGATTTTCTGGATTTGTTCTCATTATGGCCGCCTTTCCACTGCAGGTCTTGATGCCCATATCCGATTTTCTGACTATATCCGATTTTTTTGACGACCCGCTTACATCATCTTTTAAAAGTGACCCGTATCTGATTTTTGCATTTACACTATACAATGCTGAAACTATCAAACGTAGACGTTCTGAGGACTACGTAGCAGTATTTCCGTCCTCCGCGGACCTCCTTCGGACTTTATTGACTGTGGTTGTCATGGAGGTAAGGCGGCGACGGAAGGAGGCGTGGCCTTGGGCGCTCGAGAGGGGATGCATGGGGGAGTAAAATGGAGGGCTGCTCGGCTCTCTCTGAGTTTTGAATGAGGAAGTGTTTGCAGACGTGCTGTACTAACAGTTTGATCCAAGTGTTGAACCTTTCCTGCGCGATGACTTCTCTTTTCTGACCGTAGTCAGAAACACACGGGAGATTTCCTCAGGGTTCTCTTTTCCGTTCTGAACCCTCAGCCTCCAGAGTGGGTTAAGAAAGACTCCAAAACTTTTGGGGGAGACACCTTATTTTTAATTTACGGTTCTCCGACAGTCCCCCGCTCCGCGCTCACACCCCCCTCTCTCCTTACACACACACACACACACACACACACACACACACACACAGCACGCGCGGTCGCCATCATAGACGCCCACACTCCCCAAAGAAATAAATGGCTTCTAGCCTGTTCCATAGCAACGGTGTCCCGCTTCATTAGTTACCGGAGCAGTTGCATTTACTGGAGAATATCCGATCTGTCTGCTTACATGGCACACGCTAATGCACGTATCCGATTTGTTTCCGATTTATTTCCACATATGAGAGAGGCCTGTATCCAATCTGAGAAAAACAGAATCCATGCGCTTTTGTCCTGCTAACACGTTCACCGATCATATCCGATCTGTGCCACGTGAGAGGAAAAAATCGGAATTGGGTCACTTGAACCATGCAGTGGAAAGGCGGCCTTTATGTCAATCAAACATTCGAGGTGGGGGTCAGCAGGCTCTACTTTAATTAAGGCGTCTGATTGGTCCGTTTATAACTTGAATAACTTTTTTTCAGGATCTTTTTTTTGTAGTTTAAGTCTTATCAAGAAGATGTTAAAAAGTTATCAGATCCAGAACGGTTCTTCTGACTAACAGAACTGAGTAACAGCTGTTTATTCCTCTTTAGAAGTCTGTGGGATTTTGTGGGTACTTCCTATTTGGAACACTAGGGGGCGGGGCCACTCAGTCCAGTTGACAGACCAGAAGTCTCGCGGCTCCCCCGTACCAACTACAACCCCCCCCCCCCACACACACACACACACAATTTATGTTAATAGATGGAGTGGTGACGTCACTGTGCTGGAGGCGGCTGGAAGAAACTAGCCAAAAAATAAAATAATAATACGAGCCGCCATCATGCATATGGATAAGAATTATTTTTCCTTTTTTGCTTCCTTTCAAATAGCGGGATTCTTTTTTTAATTTCAACATATTTTGTGATTTTTATGTAAATGTTCTGGTGTTATTTTGTATTGTGTTTAATAAAACAAAAAAACGAGCCGCCATCTTTCGCGCTGCACAGTGGCTCCAAGCGGAAGCACCGCGTTATTCCTTCACAATAAAAGCTCGGAAGCAGTAGTTGTGGCTTCAGGCTTTTCAGACGCAGATCTGCCAGCATGTGCGCGTGCACGTGAAGCGCTCGGCTTACATTCAGGAGTTTGGGGTGAAACGGGCCATCCTTTGCGCATGCTCAGTGACGGCGGTGGTTAGCAGTGAATGTCGGAGCCCCCTTCTGCAGCTTCTCTGTGAGCTGAGCGCGCGTTCCATCATCGGACAGGGGGGGGGGGGGGCGCGGACCCGTCCGGACCACCAGCGCGCGCGCAGACTTTGGGGTCGCGTGGACCCCTAACCCACATCACAGTCGTCTCTGGCTGAATGGGGGTGCGCTGTGCACGCGCAGTTCAGGTGAATGTCGACGTGCGGCCCCGCTGGGAGCCCCCCCGCAGGTGAGCGCGCCTCCGAAGGCGGGACCGTTATAGTCGCCTCTACCGCCGGCAGCCATGGACCCCGTTCCGGAGTACTCCCTGTTCCTGGGCCGGATCCTGGACGAGCTGGGCTCCCAAAGCAGGACCCAGCAGGACCTCTGCGGCTCCCTGTGCGCGCGCTTCGACCTCGTGCACCTGGCCAAGCTCCGGAGCCTGCTGTTCTCCATGGCCTGCCTGGAGCCCTCCTTTCCCGCCGCCCAATTCCAGGACCGGATGCGCCGCAGCCCGCCGGAACCGCAGGCCCGGAAGCTGGCGGTGGCCGCAGACATCGTGAGCATCTTCAACCTCATCCAGATGGACAGGGACGCCAAGGACACGCCCCCCGCGGCCATCCAGGACCCCCGGAGCCAGGAGCTGCTCCGGGCAGGTGAAGCCTTCCGTTACCAGGACGACCAGAGGAGAACCGGCTTCCTCCACCACCTGGACCGTCCTCACCACGAGCTCCAGCAGCACCTGGAGGTCCAGGGTTCCTGTGCTGCTCTGGAGCCGTCCGAACCCAACAGCTGCCATGAATATCTGCAGTCCTCGGACCCAAACTTCCTGCTGCGTCCCGGTGTGAAGGACAAAGCCCTGCCCCACAGCGGCCCCCACTCCCCGCTGGCTGGACCTCACAGCTCCTACTTCTCCATGGACACGGACAGCGAGGCCCCCTCCAAGCCGGAGTCCCTGCAAGCCCCCGACGCCTTCAGCCACTCCTGCAGTCAGAGGAGGAGCATCCGCAAGGAGGACTTCCACAACCTCTTGACCTTCTCCCCCCAGGTTTGTGAGCTGAGCAGGTCTGGGTCTCACGGTTAGACCCCCACCTCCGAGTCTTTGAGGACAGCTTTGGTGCATCTGCAGAAGGTTTGCAGGATTTAGAAACTGGTCTTTGGTGACTGAGCTAGTTCCCCTCAGACCTTCAGCGTTTCTGGAGGTTTTTGGTCCGGTTCTGACTGCAGATGGTTTGGTCCCAAAGTCAGAACTGAAGCTCAGACTCTGCTTTCCAGGTCTGTGATGTTCTAGCTGATGGAGCGTCAAAGTGCAGCAGCCTGTGACCGCTGTGGACATCCAGAAAAAGGATTCAGTCAGCCACCAACTGTTCTGTGAGGCCTGTCATGTCCATCAAAGGTCAACCAGAACTATGAGTCTAAGGCCGCCTTTCCACTGCACGGTTCAAGTGACCCAATTCCCATTTTTTCCTCTCACGTGGCTCAGATCGGATATGATCGGTGAACGTGTAAGCAGGACAAAAGCGCATGGATTCCGTTTTTCTCAGATCGGATACAGGCCTCTCTCATATGTGGAAATAAATCGGAAACAAATCGGATACGTGCATTAGCGTGTGCCATGTAAGCAGACAGATCGGATATTCCCCAGTAAATGTTAGTCGTACGTCAGTGACGACATTTCAGGAGACACCACCAACTGAGATCACATGACTTATTAAGGTGCTTTAGTGCTGATGTTGCTGTCAGCGTGTTACCTTTCAGCCTCAGGCTTCAGACCGTAGTCGGAAACCGCTGTTATGTCCGGTCCGGACGCAAACGGTAACTAATGCGGGGGAGTGTCGGAGAACCGTAAATTAAAACTAAGGAGTCTCCCCAAAAGTTTTGGAGTTTTTCTTAGCCCACTCTGGAGGCTGAGGGTTCAGAACGGAAAAGTGAACCCCGAGGAAACCTCCCGTGTGTTTCTGACTACGATCAGAAAAGAGAAGTCATCGCGCAGGAAAGGTTCAACACTTGGATCAAACTGTTAGTACAGCACGTCTGCAAACACTTCCTCATTCAAAACTCAGAGAGAGCCGAGCAGCCCCCCCCTTTTTCCTCCCCCATGCGTCCCCTCTGGAGCGCCCAAGGCCACGCCTCCTTCCGTTGCCGCCTTGCCTCCATGACAACCGCAGTCACAAAAGTCCGAAAGAGGTCCGCGGAAGGCGGAAATGCTGCTACGAAGTCCTCTGAACGTCTATGTTTGATAGTTTCAGCATTGTATAGTGTAAATGCAAAAATCAGATACGGGTCACTTTTAAAGATGATGTAAGCGGGTCGTCAAAAAAATCGGATATAGTCAGAAAATCGGATATGAGCATCAAGACCTGCAGTGGAAAGGCGGCCATAATGAGAACAAATCCAGAAAATCACTGATTTTGAAAGAATGTATTTGGAAATGATGGAAAATAAGGATTTGGTCTCCTCCAGATCTCAACCTCATAGAACATCTTTGGAGGAAGTTGAAAGTCTGTGTTGCCCAGCAACAGCCCCAAATCCTCACTGCTGTAGAGGAGATCTGCATGGAGCAATGGGCCAAAATACCAGCAACAGTTTAAAACCTTGAGAAGATTCACAGAAAATGTTTGACTGATGTCATTACCAACAAAAGGGTTATAAAGTTTTGACTTGAACTTTTGATTTTGACCAAATATTTATTTTCCATCATAACTTACAAATAAATTCTATAAACATCAGACAGTTATCTGTTGTTCTCATTTAGTCCCATAGTTCAGGTTGACCTTTGACATCACAGGCCTCTCGTCTTTTGTAGTGGGAGAACAGAACAGTTGGTGTCTGACTGAATACTTTTTAGCCCCCCCTGTATAAAACACGTTACAACACAGTGCTTTACAGAAGAAAACGCGTTTCTCACTTAAGGACCACAATGTTCTCAATCCTCTGCCCCCCCAGGACCCCCCCTGTAACTGACAGTGAGGTCCTCAGGACGTTCTCCGTCCTCAGCTCCGGTTCTACCGTGCTGATGGGGTCTAGTGCTGACCCCCCCCAGAGGGCTGCAGTTACACTACACACCACGAACAGCAGGCCGAGACCTTCAAAGTCCTCCAGTCGTCTTCTGATCGGTGTCCAAAGCGTTCCCATGACGATGACTCAGCAGAAGTAAAGAACCTGGGTGGTTTTCTAGAACATAGTTTCTGCAGAGCGGCAGGAGTTCATCAGAACTCACCTCTGAGCCGTGGCAGAGGAGTAAGCCTTCACTGACTTCCCAGCATCCTTCATTGTTCCTATCAACCAGAGTTTAGGCCACGCCCACAATGGTAGCTGATGACCATATATGGCCTGTATGGAACCAGCAGAAGATGACCTAGCTTTGTCCAGATGCTGAGCGGAGAACAGAAGGAGGTTCTAGATCGCCCTCTACTGACAAAACACAGCAGTTCCACTTTGTCTGGATGAGATTCATGTTTGGTTGATGAAGATCTGGACCAAAATCTGGAAAAGAAAGACCTTCAGAGAACCGGCCCGTCCAGCCCTGGTTCTTGGCCGTTCGGGTTCCTGCCGATTGTCTGGTTCAGAGGTGTTCCGGATTCCCCCTCTCTGATCCAGATCAGCAGGAACCAGCGGCGGAGAAGCTTGAGAACGTGGGTTCGAGACCCACGGCTGCCTCGTCAGCTCCAGCAGTAGAACCTGTTGTTGTAATTCTGAGCCTATCAGAGAACGGTGGGATGCTGAGGAGGTTCTGGTCCGTCTGCATCAGCTGTGGTTCTGGCGGTTCTGCTGGTCGTTTCTCTGTTTCTTGCTGACCCGGTCTTTGTCTGCAGGTTCTCCCCGCTGAACGTCAGCAGGCCAGCAGAGCGGCTGAGGCCTACCGCCGGAGGGACCTGCAGAGGCCCCCCACCTTCTTCAACCACAGCTTTGAACTGCCGTACAGCAACCCCTACTTTGACCCGGCGCTCGGCCCCCCCCTTCAGGACCGGCTGAGGGTGAAGCACGAGAGTCTAGATGACCTACAGACCTCCACCTACTTTGGTCCGACTCCAGTGTCCCAGAGGCCCATCGGGCCGCAGCACAGCACCAAGTCCGGGGGTCAGCGGGCGTGGCCCGTCAAGAGCCTGAGCCTCAACGCCGAAGAAGGCCCACCTGACTCCAAGAGGCCGTACCTGAACAGCAAAGGCCTGCGAGGAACCCACACATGCAACATCAGCACCATCAGCGCTAACACGCCCCTCCACCGCCAACCAGAACCGCCGCTGAATTCTGCACAAACGGGGAACAGAGTTCAGACCAAGGATGTGGCGCTGATGGCTCGGGGAGCAGCCAGGGCCTTCCGGGACAGAGGCATGGGCGGGGCCTCCTTTCAGGGCGCAGACGCCTCCTCCAGCGTGGGAACCCAGACCGAGCAGAAGGACCGGGAACGCCCAAGCCCCAAACGGTCCCAGGAGGACTCGGAGGTCATCAGCGACGACATCAGCGACCTCTTCCGCTTTCTGGACGACATGAGCGTCTGCGACTCTCTGGGCGTCGTCCAGTCGCCGCGGCACAACAGCACCGGATCGCTCTCTCAGGTGACCCTGAAGTCGGACGGCGACAGCTCGCCGGAGCGCAGCACCATCAAGCTAGCCAAGTCCAAGGTGGACCGGCTCTTCCAGTCCCTGGAGAACAGCGACGACGAGCTGAAGCTGAGCGTCTGCAAGCTGGTGATGCGGATCGGCGAGATCGAGAAGAAGCTGGAGTCGCTGTCGGGGGTTCGGGGCGAGATATCGCAGGTTCTGTCCAAGCTCAACAAGCTGGACCAGAAGATCCAGGAGCCCGACGGCAGCGAGCGGCCGGCGGAGAAGACCGACAGGACGCCCGAGAAACCGTGGTCCCATCCAGACCCCCATCCCAGCCCGGGTCTGCCCCCCCACGTCTTTCACACCATCGGTCACAATGTGAAGGTGGAGAACGGCCAGCGGGGGCGCTCGGAGGACGGCGCCAGCGGCAGCTTGAGGATGAAGGCGCTGAAGAGGAGCGTGTTCAGCAGAAGGCCGTCCCCCCCCCTCGATGAGGAGAACAGCGCCACAGAGTCCAAAGTGGCCAGCATCGCCGGTTCTCCGCTTGACTGGAGGACTCCGTCGCACTCCCTCCACCCTGGAGAGTTCAAGGACAGCGGGAGGGAGCTGGACGGCAAGCAGAGGCGCCGCAAACTGTCAGAGGTACGGCCGCCGCCGCCACCGCCGCCGCCGCCGCCGCCTTTGTCCTCAGAATCACAACACATAACACGGGCCTGGGGGAACCAGAACATGAGCTCCACCTCCTTCACCATCAATCAGCCTTGGTTATGCTCCACCTCCAAAGTGAGGCGGTGGGAGGAGCTGTCTGTTCAGCGTCATCGCTGTGGTACAGTGGGCGTCCTCTGGCAGAACATGTTCCAGCTGCTCTCGTGTTCTGACTTTCAAAAGTAGGTCTGTGTTCCGTCGTTCTGCAGGGAGGAGGGACAAAAAGAAGATATAATAACTGGTTAAAGTCGACCACGCAGCCGTTTATATAACAAAGATGGAATCAATGATGGAACGATTCAAACTCTCAGGATTCATAGCAGGAAAACGATGACAGGAATGTAAAACACAAAATTATTCAAATGCAAACAAAGACCACAAGAGTAAATTTAACCAAAGGACAAAAGCAGAACAAACTAAGAGGAGAACCAGAGGCTTTAACCAGCTAAGGCCCGGCAGACGGGGTGGGGGGGGGGGTGAAGAAACTAATTCCAACCCTGGAGCAGAGGATCCTGGGAGCTTTTAAAGCTTCCCTGGATCTGACTGTCCCCCCCACCACGGCTGCATGAAGCTCGTCTGCTGGACTTTATATATGTAGTTGTAGATTTAGATAAGTTAATTCTTCTCTCAGAGTTCTGGTACATCACCTGTCCGTCCTGGGGGAGGATCCCTCCTTCATGTGGACACCCCTGAGGTTTCTTCGTTTTTACCTGAATCCATTTTTTTTAGGAGTTTTTCTTCACAGAGAAGGGGGGTCTAAGGGCAGGGATGCCAGTATAGCTTAGTCAGTTTGTTAGTTCATTTTTGTATTTTCCTACTGAACTCTTTGTATTCATGATCCTCTTGAGTTCATGTTTTACTTTGAAGCCAATCGAGACGACTGTTGTTGTGATTTTGGGCTAGACAAATAAAATTGAATTGAATGTTGACTGTGCAGGGGGCGGAGCCAGCAGCTGTGCAGGGGGCGGGACCATCATCTGTGCAGGGGGGGGCCAGCTGCTGTGCAGGGGGCGGGGCCAGCTGCTGTGAAGGGGGCGGGGCCAGCATCTGTGCAGAGCTGGACCTCTGCAGAAGCTGAAACTCAGAAACAGACAGCAGGGGTCATAACGGACCGCCTGGTTCAGACGGTTCCTCCTGATCTCTTTCAGGCTTCATCAGAGCCGTTGTCCAGTCCGATTCCCCCTAGATATGAATAAATACACACCAATTTTTATTTAAAAAATGACCTGGAGGGCCACATTTGGCCCGCGGGCCTTGAGTTTGACACATGTGGACTAGCGGGTCGACATGGCGGTTTGACCAGGTTTCTGTGCTGCACTAATGTCACATTTGAACAGAATGGATCTCAAAGAAAAGAGTGATGTCACACCTAAAGATGTAGAGTCATGAACGGAAACGGATCTAAATCCTAAACCTGAACCGTGTTCTGACGTACGAAGCCTCTCTCCCCACACATGCACACATGGGGACAAAGGTCCAAATACGGTCAATCCGTCATGGTTCTGATGAAGTCATTCCTTACATCTGGGGCCTCACTGTAAACTGAACCAGAATTCAGTCTTGACCCATACAAACCGGATCCATTTTCCTTGATGATGATGGTTGATGATTCTGTTTCGCTGATGGTTCTGTTTGGTTGATGGTTCTGTTGGGCTGATGGTCCTGTTATGCTGATGGTTCTGTTTGGCTGATAGTTCTGTTGGGCTGATGGTTCTGTTGCGCTGATGGTTCTGTTGCGCTGATGGTTCTGTTGGTTTGATGGTTCTGTTACGCTGATGGTTCTGTTGGGCTGATGGTTCTGCTGTGCTGATGGTTCTGTTGAGCTGATGATTCTGTTGGGTTGATGGTTCTGTTGGGCTGATGGTTCTGTTGGGCTGATGGTTCTGTTGGGTTGATGGTTCTGTTGGGCTGATGGTTCTGTTGGGTTGATGGTTCTGTTGGGCTGATGGTTCTGTTGGGCTGATGGTTCTGTTGCGCTGATGGTTCTGTTTGGTTGATGGTTCTGTTAGGCTGATGGTTCTGTTGGCCTGATGGTTCTGTTGGCCTGATGGTTCTGTTGGGCTGATGGTTCTGTTGGGCTGATGGTTCTGTTGTGTTGATGGTTCTGTTGGGCTGATGGTTCTGTTGGGTTGATGGTTCTGTTGGGCTGATGGTTCTGTTGGGCTGATGGTTCTGTTGGGTTGATGGTTCTGTTGGGTTGATGGTTCGGTTGGGCTGATGGTTCTGTTGGGCTGATGGTTCTGTTGGGTTGATGGTTCTGTTGGGTTGATGGTTCTGTTGGGTTGGTGATTCTGTTTTGCCGATGGTTCTGTTGGGTCAAAGGCCCGTAGAGTTAGAAGTGTTCAGCACAGCAGCAGCATCTGAAGGTTCTGATGAAGTGAAGGTGTGACCCGTTGAGGCGGGGACTCTCCCTCTTTCCCACCAACCTCTGAGTCCGTCTTAGAACCGGCTTTTTCCCGTCTGACCCCCCCCTCCCGTTGGTTTCTAGGTGGACCATCACTTTCATCTCCCCCCATCACAGCGGCCCCCAAAGCCTTCCAAAAAATCCCACCTGGTTGAGCCGGTCTTCACACCGCAGCCGTTCTCCGCTAAGGCCCACGCCAAAGCCGGCCTCGTGTACACTGACCCGAGGCTCGCCGGCCTGGCAGAAGGGAGGCGGAGTCAGCCGTCTTGGACCATGGAGGAGAACCGACGTGACCTGGTGGACCGGGGAAACCCGCTGAGCAAAGTGGACCTGCAGGTATTGAACAAATCTACCAAAAAAGCAACCAATCAGGATTGAAGCTGTCGGTGACAAGATCTTCAAGATCGGACTCATGTGTCTGGTTCTGCAACCAGATACTGATTCTGGTTCTGCAACCAGACACTGATTCTGGTTCTGCAACCAGACACTGATTCTGGCTCTGCAACAGAGCCTGAGTTTTCAAAGACATGAACTGGTTTCTGATGGTGCAGGTTTCTGAGGGAAACTCCACTTCCTCTCAACCGATGTCCGCTCTTGAACCGACCAAATGTCTTCAACTGATTTCAGTGAAAGAGTCCACCAGTTTTAGTGGTGAACTGAACTAAAACTGAATGAAACCAGACCAGAAGCAGATCTAGTCTGCTACAGTTCTAGGACCAGTTCTAGTCTGAGAGTTCCTCTCACTCGTTTCTTCTTGTTCCATCAGGTTCAGGAGTCCCTAAACCGCAGTAACCTGGAGTTCTGGATGGAGGACGTCTACACGCCCGGCTTTGACTCGCTGCTGAAGAAGAAGGAGGCGGAGTTCCGCAGGGCCAAGGCGTGTAAGATTGGAGCGCTGATAACAGCCGCGGCCTGCACCGTCATCCTGGTCATTGTGGTTCCCATCTGCACCATGAGATCCTGAGGGATCAGGCGTTCCCGCCCTGGTGGAGACCCTTCCTCTGATTCCATCTGGGCGTGAACTGTAGAGCTGTAGAGCTGTTGAATGAAGTCAGGAACTGCGCTGTATTCATGTATTCATGTATTCATGTATCCATGTGTCCATGTATTCATGTATCCATGTATCCATGTATCCATGTATCCATGTGTTCATGTGTCCATGTATTCATGTATCCATGTATTCATGTATCCATGTATTCATGTATTCATGTATCCATGTATCCATGTATCCATGTATTCATGTATCCATGTATTCATGTCTTCATGTATCCATGTGTTCATGTGTCCATGTATTCATGTATCCATGTATTCATGTATCCATGTATCCATGTATCCATGTATTCATGTATCCATGTATCCATGTATTCATGTATTCATGTATCCATATGTCCATACATCCATGAATGACGGTGGATCTTTACGGTAGACGTTCTCCAGCTCAGAGTTCTTCTGAACCGTCTGGGGGGCGTGTCCCTCACAGGTCCTGCTCTTCACCTGAATGTATTAATAATCTTCATCATGACTTTCTGAATGTAGCCGCTCCATCCCTGCTGAGGAACCACCTGCTGCCCCCCCCCCCCCTCGTTGTGGCTCCAGATGTGAGCAGAACCTTCATCTGTAGATCCCAGAAGTTCTGAGGCATGTTCTGGTACCAGAAGATTCCTGATTCCAATAAAATGTTTGGACTGTTGAGACCCAATCGGATTCATGATTTTGGAATCATGTAGCAGCAGGCGCACACACACACATGCAGATACACGCACACACACATGCAAATACACATAAAAACACACAGTTCACACACAAATACACAAACATGGTGTCTGTGTTCTGGAGGAGGAGGGTTTGGGGGGGCTAGAAAATCTAAATGTTTGGACTCCACCTTCTGGGTGAAGAGTGGAGGACGGTGGAGTATTTGGCCAAGCCGTCCACAAAGAAGAGACAGGAAATCCCTCTGCTTTCCCCTCTCTCCAAGGTAAATATCTGCTCTTTATGTATTTGTTTTATTATTCATTGACTAATACGGTCATCTGTTCATTTGTTGGATCAATTAAGGGCGGGGCCTTTCTAATCATTACCTTTCAGAGAGCAGCAGGTCTGTCTGTTCTGTCATGATTTAGTTTTTGTGTTTACGTTTGAATAGGGTCAGGGCCCCGCCTCTCCTGGCTTTAGGTTCAGGGCCCCGCCTCTCCTGACTTTAGGGTCAGGGCCCCACCTCTCCTGACTTTAGGGTCAATGCCCTGCTTCTCCTGACTTTAGGGTCAGGGCCCCGCCTCTCCTGACTTTAGGGTCAATGCCCCACCTCTCCTGACTTTAGGGTCAATGCCCCGCCTCTCCTGACTTTAGGGTCAATGCCCCACCTCTTGTGACTTTAGGGTCAGGCCCGCCTCTCCTGATGCTTTTACTGAAGCATCTGATTGGTGAGTTTATAACCTAAATAATTAAGACTTCAGAAAAACGTGACAAAATGAAAAGTTCTAAAAAATCGTCCTGGAAAAAGTTTCTAGTTTGAAGACGTTGGGTCTCTCATCCGAGCAGCTTCTTCAGTTCTGTCCGATGGGGGTTGAGCTACAGATATAGACATCCTCCTCGCTGGAGTATCAGTCCTCTCATGGCCAACAAAGTGTCCTAAGGACAGAGTCGTTGACCCCGTGTCGCTGAGTTTCATCCCCTATCCTGGGTTACACCTCTGGAAAACGATGGCTGGCGTCATGCCGAGTCTGTCCAGTGATTCCCCCCTCTATTCAATGAGAGGTTTTTGGAGTTTTTACAAAGATAGCTTCCTTGACCCCTCTCTCAAACCAGCGATGTTCCCTGGAGAGGATCTGGACCTCACTGTCCTCCAAAGAATGTCTTTTGTCTTGGAAGTGAAGGTGGCCGACTGGTCCACTGGGTGGGGTGTTCTGTGTTGGTTCATGCGTTTGTGCAGAGGCTGCTTACTTTCTCCAATGAACAAGTACTTACATTCCTGACTACACTTTACAGCACACTCCATGTTGCTCAGTTTGTGTCTGGGGGGTTGTCCTTTGGTGGACCAGTCTTCGCTTCAAGGTGTGCCCTGGTTTGAAGTTTACCGGGATGTTGTGGCTGTGGAAGATCCTTTTCAGTTTCTCTGACAGTTCAGCCACACGTGGGACTACGGTGGTTTTTCCTCTGGTTTCTGGTTCCTCCCTGTTCCTGGTGGGGTCTTATGTGCTTTAGTGAAGGCCCATTTGGGGTATCTACAAACCTGTTGAGCATTCTGGGCTTGTGATTTCTCCCACATGGACTGCAAATCCAAAAATACCAAACAGTCCTCTCTGGCAGCCTTACGGGTGACCTTAATGTGGCTATCCACTGAGTAAATGTGTTTGGTGACCAGGGGCCTCATTTCTAAAACTTTGCGTAGGATGTGCGTCAGAAGTGGCGTACGGATGAAACATAGGACGTGCGTACGCACAGAAATATTCGGATTTATAAAACCATCCTACGCATCTTTCCCTTAATAAATCACAACCGATTCTAAATGCAGCGCAGCTTTAGCGGCTTCATGACACGCCCATAGTTGCCCATAAATAGTCCGTGAAACGCCCACAAATGAATATTTATTGATTGAAATCATGGCAAACACAGAGAGGAAATGAAAAAAACGTAACTTCATTCAATGTGAAGTAGAAGTTATCGTTGGCGAGGTGGAAAAGAGGAGAAAAGTGTTGTTTGGAGGGCACAGTGTGGACATTACTAATGCCAAAAAGGCACGTGAGCGGCAGACGCCCCCCCCAAAAGCCCGCAGAGGTCCAACAGGACGGCTGGAGGAAGTCAGAACCGGCTCATCAGCCACTCGTCCTCGTTTTCCAGCACGTCTTCTTGCTGTCTAAAGATGCGTTCACTCTGAATTCTTCCATTTGCCACATCTTCTAAGATCAGCCATTGTGCGTCATTCCACATTGTGATGGGGCATTTTATTTCCATCCATTTATTACATCTGACAAGCTACAGATGTCGGTAATAATCCACGTGGAAATGGAAATTTCTTGTTGCTTTCTGAATGGTTGAGACATACGCCATACATTGTTTTATCAAAAATAAAACAAACTAAAGGCATATGCATGAATACTATAATTCCATAGCTTATGAAGAAATGTTTTACTATGAAAACAACTTTCCCCAGTGAACAATTAATACATCTGTCCGTCCGTCTATCTGCTCCACCAGACGGACACATTAACGAGAATATCAGTTTTGTACATTATTTCGTTCTGTTAACTATATTATTTATGAGGATGAATTGCACTACATGCCAATACAGTGATCCCTCGCTATAACGCGGTTTACTTTTCACGGTTTCGCTACTTCACGGATTTGAATGGTGCATTGTGTTCTGCATTCTGATTGGCTAAAAAGTCACTCCGCTTCTCTACCTGTGCGTCAATAACGTTGCAGTTTAATATGTACACGTACGTAATCAGCTTGCCAAATTTACAACACGTACGTGCAAATTCTCTTGCAATTTGGAGTTTCTCTAAAACCCATAGAAAAAAGAGCGACACCAACTGTCAATCACTATGTTCTTCTCCCGAACAAACACACCCAACTACCCCTGGCTGCAGCCTCACCAAAGGCTTCAAAAGAAGAAAACACTGCAGAGCGGAGTCAGGATGCAGCGGCTCAGTCTGAAGAGCAGTGAAATACACCTGAGTCACTATTTGTCCCACTGTACTTTGTATTTTTTAATAATCATTTTAAATTTTCTCCCGTTTAATCCAATTACTAGGGTCGCGGTGGGCGGGGCTAATCTCCGTGATTTGAAGCCTTCTGTTCACATCTATGATTCAAATTATTATTTGACAGTACAGTACAGAAGTAAAACGTTTCTAAAGTAATGTTATTTGTGAAACAAATGCTTGAGCCTGTAAAATGGTTTGTTCTTTCTTTTCAATATATAAAAGAGTATTTAATTGTTTAATAATAGTAAAAAAAAAGAGGTTTCTACTTCACGGATTTTGCCTATCACGGGTTCTTTCTGGAACGGAACCCCGGGAAAACGAGGGTTTACTGTACTGCAGAACATATTTCACTTTTCTTTTTCCAAATATGTGTTCATTTGAATTTCTGTTGTAATTTCCGTTTGATCTTTTTTGTTTGTTTCACTGCTGATCGATCAAACGGTGTTGGTGTAGCTGTTAATTGTCAGACTTGCTTTGTGAAGTCTTCATGTTATTTCTGAGAGGCAGGATTGTCATTTTCACTTTCACGTGTTTCTTCCATCTGCCGACGGTGTCGCCGTTTCTCATTTCACCCGTTTTTGTGCGTACGCCTGGGTCAGAGCGTGAAGGACCGCACATTTTCCCGTCAAGTTTGCTTTTTATAAATCTCAACTATTGCGTAGAGAGTGGCGTACGCCTTCTTTTGTGCGTACGCAACCTTTAGAAATGAGGCCCCTGACCCTGACCCAGGTGTCCTCCACATAGCGGAACATGTGGCTGGGAGCCGTTCCGGCACTGAAGGAATGCAGTGCTTTGTCTTCAAAACCCCCCATGGACAGGCTGGCCACTCCCACAGCTGTGCAGCTGGGCTGCTGATGGTGAAGAGCCGCGGCCGGGAGCTGAAGGGGACACACTTCAGCGTTAACGACCAGTTTCCGGTTGAGATCCTGCAGCGCCGAAAGATCCTTTTTCCTCTGAGGAAAAAACACATTGCCAACGGGTCCAGAGCCGTGGTTTCTGTGGATAAACTCTTTGTAGATGGAAGGCTCTTCCGAGACCCGGAGATCACCCCCTGGCTCTGCTGAAGATCTGACATCCGTGCTGCGCTAAAAACAGCAAAGGCTAAACGTGTTGAATGAATGAAACCGGCTCATCAATCATCCCACCTCCATCTCGCTGAAGCAGTTTAAGTTTTCTCCCCTCTCATGTTTCTGTTGTTTTTCTTGTTATGTTTGTTTCTTTCTGTTTTTCTTTACCTCTTTCTTCTTTTTAGTTTCCCGCTCTCCCCCCCCCCTCCTCATATGTAAATTATCCAAAGGCAACACGTCCCCCGGTAAGTTGGTTTCTATTTATGCACGGAACGGGCACGCGCGCGCAGACAAGCGCGCACACGGGCAAGCACACGCGAACCAGCACACACTCGCGGACATCCCGCACACACCGCACATAAGCCCACATAGGACACATGCAACATGCAGCTCACACAGTCAGGAAACGCACACGCACACAAACGCACAGTGTTTCTTCATCGATCAGCGGGCACGCGCACATGGACCGGCACATGCTCTATTTAGCCTTACATTCTCTTGGTCAGAGCAGTTATGAACAGTCTTAACATCGTTAGCTGGAATGTGCGTGGACTTGGCTCTGGACCAAAGAGATTGAAAGTGTTATCTCACCTGGATGATCTTAAAGCAGATATAGCTCTACTGCAGGAGACACATTTATGTACACAATCTCAGGACCTCCTGTGCAGCTCAAAATTTCCAGTCATATATTCTTCTAGTTATAACTCCAAGCAAAGAGGAGTTGCTGTTTTGATTAATAAAAACGTTACATTTACTCATAAGGATACAGTTACTGACCCAGAAGGTAGATTTGTAATTATTAATATATCCATTCAGAATAAGGACTATTGCATAGCCAGTATCTATGGTCCGAATGTTGACGACTCTTCCTTCTTTCACAGATTCTTCACCTCACTCTCAGTTCACTCTGACTCCACAATCATTATAGGAGGAGACGTCAACCTTGTTCTGGACCCTGAACTTGACAGACTCAGCACAGCAGCAAACCAGCGTACATGGCAGTCTGCAAGTATTCTAAAGCAGTACATGAATGATCTGGGTCTCTGCGACGCGTGGCGCTCATGTCATCCAAACACTAAGGGGTTCACCTTTTTCTCTCCAGTTCATCATTCACACTCTCGTTTAGATTATTTATTAGTCAGTAACTCCCTTTTGAAAGAAATTAAAAGTTCCAACATTCATCCAATTATTATCAGTGACCATGCACCAGTTTCTGTTACTATTTCAAGGGAAGTACCCACACCCTCAGGTTCAACCTGGAGGTTTAATACGTCTCTGTTAAAAGACCAGGAATTTATTGAATTCTTTAAAAAAGAGTGGGCAACCTTAGAATTCAACAATACTTCTGAAATATCACCAAGTATTCTTTGGGAAGCAGCAAAAGCAGTCATGAGAGGGAAAATCATCTCTTATTCAACGCATAAAAAACGCAAAGAGAAAGCAGATTTATTAGAATTAGAAAATAAAATCAAAACTCTGGAGACTGCTTATGCTGCTTCTGGCCAGGAACACATACTGGGAGATCTGAAAAATTTAAAGCTGCAGTTAAATGACATCATCAATAAACAAACACAATTCAAGATACAAAGGCTACGACTGGAAAGATATGAAAACTCAAATAAATCTGGCAAATTTCTGGCTAATCAGCTTAAAATTAATGGAGAAAAATCATCAATCACCTCTATTATGGACCAAACAGGGAATGTCACTCATGACCCGGTCAAAATTGATAACGCATTTAAAAACTTTTATAAAAACTTGTACACACCACAGATCAATCCGTCAGAGCAAAGTATTGACTCGTTTCTTAATAATGTAAACCTACCCAGGTTAAATGAGGATCAAATCACAAACTTAAACTCTCCGCTCTCGTTGTCTGAGCTTCATGAAGCTCTGTTACTTATGCCTAATGGTAAAGCACCAGGGCCTGACGGCTTTCCTGCTGAGTTTTATAAAGAATTCTGGGAACAGCTGGCACCAACATTTTATAAAACCGTCACATTTATCAATGAAAGCCAATCTCTACCACCTAACATGAACTCAGCCAACATTATCCTTCTTCTAAAACCAGACAAAGACCCCACGAGTCCTTCAAGCTATCGCCCCATTTCTTTAATTAATGCAGATGTAAAAATTATCTGCAAAGCACTAGCACAGAGAATAGAAAAAGTCACTCCTCACATAATTCACTTTGATCAAACTGGATTCATCAAAGGCAGACACTCGGATGATAATGTCCGTAGACTAGTTAATATAATAGACTTTGCAACCATTAATAACCAGGAAATGACTATACTATCACTGGATGCTGAAAAAGCCTTTGATAGAGTAAATTGGAAGTTCCTCATTGCTGCCCTCCATAAGTTTGGGTTTGGAGAATCATTCATCAATTGGATCAAAATATTATATCACAACCCCAATGCATCAGTTAGAACTAATAAACAGACTTCTAACAGGTTTTTTCTTGGAAGAGGAACTAGACAGGGTTGCCCACTCTCCCCCTCTCTTTTTGCAATATTTATCGAGCCTCTAGCTGCAGCAATAAGACAGAATGAGAGTATTAAAGGAATTAAAACCAAACACAGCCATCATAAAATTAGTCTCTATGCAGATGACATATTGCTGTTTTTAAGTAATATACATTCTGTAAATGAAACGGCAACAATCATTAATGAATTCTCTTCTATATCAGACTATTCCATTAATTGGAATAAATCTGTTTTATTACCACTGAACAGTAATGCGGAGCAAGGACTCACAATACCAGTTAAATCAGGAAATATCAAATATCTAGGTATCTACTTTTCCCCCAAAATATCAGAACTGGTGCAGCTAAACTACACCCCATTACTGAAAAGCATACAGGACGATCTAACGCGCTGGACCAACCTGCCTCTGTCCCTTATGGGCAAAGTAGCCATGGTAAAAATGAAAATCTTACCTAAAGTTAATTATCTCTTCTCAATGATTCCCACACAACCGCCATTAAAATGGTTCAAAACATTAGACTCATCCATATCAAGCTTTCTATGGAACAATAAACCTGCTAGAATCAGTCTAAAAACTTTAAAATCTGCAAAAAGCTGTGGAAGATTAGAATTACCTAACTTCCACAATTACTTTCTTGCAAATAGATTACATTACATCTTAAAATGGTTAAAAAATAATCCAGAAACCAACTCATGGTTAGACTTGGAACAGGCGTTATGTGGAAAGATCATCCTGTCAGATCTACCATTTATTAGCCAAATAGTTAAAAAACTGGATGGTTTCAAAAGTACTAATATAAATGCCACTTTAACAGTTTGGTGGGAATTTCTCAAAATATCAAAAGCATCAATTCAACCGTGCAAAATGACACCCATCTGGAACAACCCGGACATCCTTATAAACAAAAAAATGATCCACTTCCCAGCTTGGCAAGCAGGGGGCATAAAACATCTAGAGCACATAATTATTGATAGAAGATTCATAACTCCCCAGGAACTTCAAGACAAACATGGAATAAATAACTTCTTGGAATATCAGCAACTTAAATCAAGTATTACTAAAAAGTTTAAATACAGAGACAACGATTTAAAGCTACCAGATGTAGTTACCACTCTGATCAATTTCTCAATGAATAAAACTCTCTCCAAAATATACAAACTTTTATGTAATTTAGATAACAATATTTCACTTCCGACAACAAAATGGGATGCGGATTTGAGCATCAGCACAGATGAAAGCTTTTGGTCAGAACTTTGTCTAAACACCTTTAAAATGACAAAAAGTCCAAATCTGCAGCTAATCCATTTCAAAACTCTTCAAAGAATTTACTACACTGGACAGAGGATGTTCAAGATGGGTCTCAGTAACTCAGACATTTGTCAGCACTGTGACAGTAATCTACCCGACAATTACATGCATGCACTATGGTTCTGCACGCCTGTCTAGGCTCTCTGGCAGCAGTTATGTGCCGATCTATCAGTCTGGCTTAAGGTTTCAATCACAGCTTCACCGTCACTATGTGTGCTTGGTGACATGAGTGCCATCGATGTTGAAGGAGGATTAGGCTCTATCATTTTCATAACACTTTGCATTGCTAAAAAAACTATTTTAATAAATTGGAAAAGCAAGAAAAATATAAATATAAGTCAACACAGAAATCTGCTGTTTGATCATATCAGCTTGGAAAAAATGTCAGCCCAAGGTTCAAGTAACTTTGAAAGAACTCAGCGAACTCCATGACTTAGGGGGTGGGGGGCTTGGTCGTCGCTGCTCCTTGCCCTTCTGCCGTGGTTCGGGGTGGGGGTCGGGGCCTCCGGTGCCTGTGAGTAATCAGGAGATGTCCCCTTAGTGCCCTACCCGCCAATTTTAACTGCACCCCCCTTAATACACACACCCCTCCCCCTTTAATATATATATTCCAACATAAACACACACACACCCTCTCAAACACACATACACGCACACACATTTTGCAAGGAAGGTGGGACCTAGGACCATCTGTCCCCTACCCCTTCCCTGGTGGGGGGGTGCGGGCCCCTTGGCAGCCCGGCGGTGCTCTCTCCGCGCAGTGGGGGGGTTCACATTACACCTGAGCCGGGGGTGTTCGTGTCCCTGGGGGATGGGTCCTGGTCCTTGCCCCTGAGCGCTGGGCCCCGCCAAATTTCCAGCTGTGGCCGAGCCTGGTCGGACCATATTTACAACACCCCTTGTGGGCCCCCTTCTCCCCGGGGTGCACCCCTCCTGGGTGGGGGCGGCGGGCCCCTGCCTTGCTCCTTCCTGGACCAACCGTAGGCTGGGTGGGTGGCTGCCTGGAGCGCGGAGCGGGTCTCCCTATTGGGGTCCTGGCTCGTACCTGGGGTTGGAGCGGGGGGATGCCCGGAACTCCTGGGTGGTCATGGGGTGCTCGTCTGGGGCTGTGGGCGTCCTTCTCGGGCGGGGCCCGGCGTTGGGCCCTCCTGGCGCGGTCGGGTGGCTGCTCTCCTGGTTGGGCTGGGGCGGTGCTCTCTTTCCCCCCCATGCTCCCCTGCTCTCTGGCTCTGGGGGCCTCGCGGCGGTCCTGCTGGCCCTGGCCTGGGTGCCGGATGTGATCGCCCGGGGGGTGGTTGTTCTCTGCCTGCTGCCGTGTGGCGTTGGGGGGTTCCGGCTGCTGCGGCGGGGGTCTTGGTGTGGGTGGTGGCTGGGCACTCTCCCTCCTTCTTTTCACATTCCACCATCCATTTTAGAAGAACATAAACACTCACCTGAGCACAGGTGTTAGCTCACCTTTGCACTAACAGTTTGCATGACTGAATGACTGAAATATTTCACACTAGTTGGTTTTAAGGCATAAGTATGCGTGTGAACACTATCTGTTTTGTATATATGTCGACAGGTGGACATTTCTGCAGCTAGCAGGTATGTTGATAACATTTGAGTGTGTGTGTGTGGACAGGCCCCGCCCTTTTTGTACTACATTTGAACCTAACCGTAATGATAAACAACCAGTAGACTTGTTGCTTTATGCTGCTTCATGGTCTTTTCCCCCCTCCCCTCCCATTATCACTCTCCTACCCCCAGTCAAAGGTCTCCACTGACCGTAGGGTTAGTGTGAGGGTCTTGTTGTCCATCAGAGCTGCAGACCGGTTCTACACTGATGTGGTATAAATGTCATGAAGCTGACGGTCAGACCTTCATCCTGAGGGTCCGGCAGCTGCTCCGTTCAGAGCTTATGGGTCGCAGTAAAAGATTTCTGCTCCTCCATCAGCCCCCCCAGCTCTTTAGAAAGGTTGTGACCTTTCAGTATAATTAGACAGCCGTCATCATGCCGCGATAGATAAAGATGCAGATACTTCATTTCCCATAACCCCCCCTCATATCCTGACTGACGTTAAGGTTTAATGTTCTGGTTCTGCAGTTCCTTAAGGAGAACAGCAGAACCAGAAATGAGGGGCTAATGGTCTGGTCTTCAGGACTGATCCATCACAAGCACATGATAGTGCTAAAGAACCAACAAAGTTCTGTCTGGCTGACCCACAATGCCCCCCCCCTCCTGCTCAGAACCTTTGTGGAACCTCAGCTTCTCAAAGACACAACGTTCTCCTGTTCCTTAAGAGATTTTAATGAGTTCATGAACTTTGACATCCAAACACCAACAGCTCTTTGATTCACACACACATCTGGACCCAGCTTTGCCCCCCCCCCCGGTAGGCCTGCAGCCGTGCAGGTTCTACTGGACCTCCTCGCTCAGGACTTCATCGATGAGGACGTCGTTGGCGTCCACAGGGATCTCCTCACACAGCTGCTCTTTGAAGGCTAGCGCCAGCGTGTAGGGCTTCCCGCGGGGGTGTCCGCTGCAGCGCTTGAGGTACGCGTCATAGAAGCCCTTCCCCCGCCCCAGACGTCTGCCGGCCCGATCAAAGCCCAGGCCCGGCATCAGCATCAGGTCCAGGCCTCCTGCAGTAGAACATAGCTTTAGAAACTCAAAGCGCTAGGAACCAGGCGCGGTTCCCGGGCCCTTCTGACCTGAGCTGAGGGCCTCCTCTCGGCTGTGGTCGTCGTCCGGAGGCTGCGGGATGTTCCAGGACGTCAGGGGGAGGCCGTCCATGTCCTCCAGGCTATGCAGCCTCAGCATGTCCATGTGGGAGCCGCCGCCGCCGTCGTACCGCGGGATGAAGCAGCTCTTGCCCCGCCCCATAAGGTCTGCGATGATGTCTCTGGTGCACACCTCATCGTCCATGCTGAGGAACACGGCCACGCGCTCAGACGACACATACTTGGGGTGGGCGAGCAGCTGGGAGCCAACACAGCAGTGGGGGGCGGAGCCAAAGCAAAGAGGAGTTCAGAACGTCTGCGGGTTCTTCACAAATTCTAAGCAAAGGAACAAACTAGAACAAGTTTTCCTTTCAAACTAAGGATGAAAGAATTTGTGTGTTTTCATCTGAGAAAATTATGATTCAATGTAAACAGCTGACCATGCTAATGGTGCTAACAATGCTAAGGGTGCTAACAATGGTAAAGGTGCTAATAATGCTAATGGTGCTAACAATGCTAAAGGTGCTAACAATGCTAATGGTGGTAACAATACTGATGGTGCTAACAATGCTAAAGGTGCTAACGATGCTTATGGTCCTAACAATGCTAAAGGTGCTAACGATGCTAATGGTGCTAAAAATGCTAAAGGTGCTAACGATGCTTATGGTCCTAACAATGGTAAAGGTGCTAATAATGCTAATGGTGCTAACAATGCTAAAGGTGCTAACAATGCTAATGGTGGTAACAATACTGATGGTGCTAACAATGCTAAAGGTGCTAACGATGCTAACAGCCCCCAAACCACCGTTTAACAGTAGGACTGAAGGTGAAGACGGATGAAGAAACCAAGAACTCTGAATACTGGGTGGGGGAGGGGCTGTGTGTGGGGGAAAGGGAAGCACTAGCAGGATGGGATGGATGCTTGGTGGGGAGGGGTCTTCACTGAGACAATCACCCTGACTGGTCAACTGGTCTGTCTTTGACCAGAGTTTTCACTAGGGCTGCATTTGGGGGCGGGGGTTTGGGCTTGCCCCTGGGACTCGCTCTGACTTGACCTCTCTCTTTGTGTGGGGAGGGGGTGGAACCTGGGAAGTCTGCTCTTCTTGCAATGGAGCCCCTGGGCCCAGCGCTTGGGGTATGGCTGTTTCATCAATGGGGGGTCAGTCTGAACGCTGTCCCTGAACTGCCCTTCTTCCTCATATAACCTATAAGAGTGATAGGGAGGGGGGGGCAGCCCGTGATGCACATTGGGGCTGGGGCTACCTTGCTGTGGTCCCCCTCCCATTGGTTGCAGCACGGATTAAGGGCCCCCTTCTCTTGGTATGAACTGCACCTTAGACATGTAGGAGCCTGGGGGGTACTTCAAAGCCATTTTCCAACACAAGGCATTCAAAGTGCTTTACATGATGAAATTTAAAAGCAAGAGGTCAAGACAAACAAATATGTAATTAAAAACCCTAATCCTAACCGGCACAATGCCCCCCCCCACACACACACACACGCGTACTCACTCGCTATGATAAAAGACAAAAAGATGCAATGTAGAAACCTGGCTTTGTACTGCGGTTGGGGAAACATGTCCACATCAGTGACCCCCCACCCAGGTTCATAGAGTCCACTACCACAGGACCCCCCAGATCTAGATAAAGAGCCGGACCTGAGGGATCCCATTGCAGCGACCCCCCTTCACTGAGGAGGAAAATAAGTAGATAAATAAACCTTAGTAGACATATAAAATGGTAAAAGTGACTAAATACATTGAAATGAATAAATATATTGATTAAAAAAATGGCAATATACACAAACACATATCAAATTGCTAAAAAGAGAAAATAAAATATCAAATAAATTCCTAAAATTCAACTAAAAGCTAAATTAAAAAGGTAGGTCTTAAGCCTTCCTTTAAAAACATAAACAGTCTCCGCGGCCCTGATGCATGCTGGGAGGCTGTTCCACAAGCCAGGTCCATAAAAACTGAATGAGGCCTCGCCGTATGTTTTAGTTCTAACTTTTGGGATAACCAAAAGGCTCTCTGATCCCAGCGAGGGCTCATACTTTAAAATCATATGGGATAAATGTGAAGGCCCGAGACCATAAAAACATTTATGAACCAATAAAAGAGCTTTAAAATCAAGTCTGAAGAGCACAGGGAGCCAATGGAGCCATTTTAAAATGGGTGCAATGTGTTCCCGCCCCCTGGTCCTCATCAGCACACGAGGCTGAATTCTGCAGCAGTTGAAGGTTTGATATCCTTGTTCTGGGGAGACCAGAGAGCAGGGCATTACAGTAATCTAGTCTGGAAATAAAAGCATCCTCTGTGGTGGCAAGAGAGACAAATGGGCGGAGTCTGGCAATGTTTCGAAGATGAAAAAATCCTGTTTTTGTTATGTTTATAATTTGTGTGATAATATCCATCTCTGAGTCAAAAATAACACCCAGGTTTTTCACACATTGAGAAGTTTTGTAATTCTTTAGTTTAGATAAAACCATCTCTCTCTTGTCCTCAGACCGATCACTAAAACCTCTGATTATTCCTGGTTTAGCTGTAGGAAGTTCTCTACCATCCACGACTTAATGTGTGTTGACCGACTCTTCGTCATCAGGAGACACAGCGATGTAGAGTTGAGTGTCATCAGCGTAGCCGTGAAAACAAACGTCATGCCTCCTGATGACGTCCCCAAGTGGCAGCCTGTCTAAATTAAAAAGTATTGGGCCTAAAATTGAACCTTGGGGGATCCCACAATTGATTTAAAAAAATCTTTGAGGAGCAAGTATCCATACTTTCATAAAATCTTTGATCTGTGAGATAGGAGTAAAACCACTTCATAACAGTACCAGAGATGCCCAAAGCTCTCAGACTATTGAGTAAAATACTGTGATTACTGTTTCAAATGCAACACTGAGATCCAGTAGTACCAGGACTGAAGGTTTCTGAGAGTCTAGGTTGCATCTAATGTCATTTACTATTTTAACAAGGGCCGTCTCTGTGCTGTGGTTTGTCCTTAAACCAGACTGATATTTTTCAAGAATGTTATTTCTATTTAAAAACTAATTGAATTGGCTTAAAACCATTTTTTTCAAACATTTTACTAAGAAATGGTAAGTTGGATACTGGGGGATAATTGTTATAGTTGTTTGAATCTAAGTTGGTCTTGTTCAGAAGAGGCCTCACCACTGCCGTGTTAAAGGCAGCAGGGAAGACGCCCGTCTGAAGAGAGTCATTTACTATCTTTAAAAGCGCAGATCCAAAAAAGTCCTAAAATGTTTTCAACAACGATGTGGGGGTGGGTCTAAAAGGTGGTTGGCTTTAACTGGGAGAGAACCCAGGCCAAGTGCCACGGCGTCAACCAGGACAAAACTTTCCAGTGGACTTTCCACTGGGACATCATTGTGAGCAAACAGGAAGTGTCCTCGCTGTACCCTACCCATCCATTTTAACTGCCCCCTTTACTACACACACCCCTCTACCCCCAAACAGTATACACTCCCAACACACACAGGTTACAAAGGGAAGGGGGGCCTCTGATCTTCTGTCCCCTACCCCATCCCTGGTGAGGGCCCCATTTTGTTGGTCTTATTGTTTTCTTTTATTGTATTTTATTGTTTAATGGTTGTATTTATATTTAATTTTATGGTTGCTTGTGCTTTTAAATGAGCTATAAAAATAATAAATTTGACTGATTGAATTAAACAAGTAATGTGTGCAAGCATAATAAATATGAATAAAGTTTATCCTCATATCCAAAAGGGGTTTATACAAAAATACCCCTCATGTGTCAAAAGATTCAAAACATCGGGGGCCTGTTTCACAAAGGAAGTTCAACCAACTCTGAGGTCAAACCTGAACTCTGAGTTGGTCAATCGAGAGATTGACAACTCTGAGTTTTCAGTTTCAGAGCAGCTGATCCGCGTTACATCAATCAACTCTGAGTGGACTGATTCGGAGGTGAGCGTGCGCACCGCGTCTATAAGAAGCCATTATCAATGGAGCGCAGATATCACGAGTCACCATGGCAACCGTGAAAAAAAGAGGTCTGCGTATTTTTCGCCAGCTGAACTTGACGTGCTGCTGCAGAGTTACAGTGAATATGAGCACATATTCCAGAAGAAAAGCAACACCGCTGCATCTGCAAAACAGAGACAGTTAGCGTGGGAAAACATAGCTGCTCAAGTTAATGCCTAAGTTTGCATTTAAGTCATTGTTATAAAATATTGGCTGTAATAACTATTTAAATAGCGTAAGGAGTGAAATAAAAAATGGCGATATTTAGGTGTACTTTTGAAGTGTCATTCCTGGTGTAAATGCATGAAATGCTGCATAGTGTACAGAACCAATCTGGGGGAAAATGCATTTAACGTCGGTAATGTTTAGAGGACTTTTTTGTTAACCTTCCCCTCTAGCAAACGTTGGTCATTTTAATATTAATACATGCAATTGTGTTTTTAAAAGTGAACTTTTGTCTACTGTTGAACCTTTCGCTGCGCAAAGACTTCCTTCTTTTCTCTCGTCTTTCCGACCGTGGTCAGAAGCGCAGGGGAGATTTCCTTCAGGGCTGAAGGGAATTCTCCTTCGGGGTTCACTTCCCGTTGGAAACCCTCAACCTCCAGAGCGGATTAAGAATGACTCCAAAACAGTTATTCTGGGAATGACACCTTCTCCGTCCTCCTCATCCGTGCTCACCCCCCCCCCCCCATCTGCACCTGTACTCGCCCCTCCCCTTCTCTCTCGTGGATCGCACCCCGCTCAGCACACACACGCTGCAACACTACCCTTGTATTGATCAAGTGGTATAGGTGTATGTGGGATTAAGAAAGTAAGCAGTGCTAGCAAATTGTGTTTCCAAAAAGTAATTGTTACGTTAATCTAATTCAATGTCCCTGATTTCATTTTCATGTAGATGCAATCATGCAGGAATTAAAAGAACATGGCAGCAGCTAAAAATGAAGTATAAATATATTTGACATATGAAACATCTACATAGCAAGACCTAATGTTGTTTTCATTTTATATATGTGATTGACTGCAACGAAAAACGGTAACGCTCAAACAAAAACGTTTGGGGAAATGACAAAACAACGAGTCTAGGTCTCAAAATCCTCGCACGACGTAAATGTAATTCTCTATGAATTAATGCAGCCTCCTCGTCTATTGGGTCCTCCAAAAAAGGACAAGCCATTCTTGTCACTTAGACCGTCTCTGTGTGACGGAAATGTGGGCAATGAAGGTTAAAGCGAAATATACCGCTTCGTCTTTAAAAAGGGGAGGGGACCGGCAAAAACTTCGAGTTTGGAGAATAAAACCTGCTCCCGACCAGGTTAGGTTCACAGCATAAGTAACCATGGATACTGACTCCGAGTAGAAGTTACCTCTCTTTCAGAAACGGGTTTGACTTACTCTGCTTTCTCTGGTTTGACAAACCTCCGATTCTGAAACGGAAAACCCAGGGTTTCCCTGATTTCCGGGTTTATGAACTCAGAGTTTACACTTAACCTCCTTTGTGAAACAGGCCCCTGTTCTGCAGCTCTGATCTGTTTGGACCACTCAGAAAACAGGAAAGTGAATAAAGTTCTAGATTTAAAAACGTTTTATTTTTTATGTTCTATAGGCTCCGTGCACGAAAGTAAGGAGTTCTACTTCCGCCGCCTTGAGTGTGAGGCCGACCATTTCCGGCTTGCGACTTCTATAGCAGCGACACGGCAGATTTTGATTGCGAAAGATGGTATATTTCACCTGTTTTCTACAAGGTCTCCCGAAAATCGACGTGAACGACATCTACAGGATTGTCGACCAGTGCGTGGTTACATGGGCAAAATATCGTGTCGAAAATACCGAAAAGGAAATGAGTCCCGTTGTAAACAAACCTGTGCTGTCACATTTATGCAGCAGCTCGGTAACATACGAGGCGATCTTCCAAACGTGCTTTTATTAATTTTAGGAATATTATGAAGTGCCTGTTCGCTCATCATTTTATATTTAATCCTTGTGGTCAGTGCTTTTTTTGTGGAAGAAGAACAGAACTGAAGAACAACCCAGTGTTAGGAGAGGCTAACAACACTGGCTAACAACATTAGCCTTTATTTGTCGGGGCACAATTAGAAACACAATTCCATGTGTCGTGATTTTTTTGAACAGTTTCTAAGGACTGAGCGGCATTTCTGCTCTGAAAAGCTCACACACACTGTGTGCTCTGCTCTATCCTCGCGAGTCCGGCAGCCGCTAACCCAGAGCGGCGGTTCGGCTCGCAGTCCGAATTCTCACACATAACAAAACGCACACGTAACAAAGCACCCTCCCCTCAAACACATTAATAAACCCAGCTGATCTGCTCAGTCAGAGAGATTCACTCGGTCCACTGGCTCCGGAGCCCGAACGCAGAGCTCGGATGCCGGGTCCAGACGTCAGTGAGCACGCATCCCCCCCGCATCTCCCTCGTGAGGGGTGAAAGAGACGGGAGAGCCAGAGGGGCGAGAGCGGAGTGGCGCTTTACGCGGGGCGTCCGCAGAGCCGCTGGTCGGTCCCGTATGAGCTCACAAGCTTTCTCTCAGCGAAACACCGTCTATGCGTGACGTAACCCAGAGCAGCAGCGACACACGATCGGAATGACCGTTTACATGAACAACGATCGGTATATCCCAGCTATCTCCATCGGAAAGAAATTTTGATCCGAACTAGTCTGACCGGGGCAAAGTATTCCGAACGGCGTGTTTACATGACGCATTTTCTTTCCGATTGCTGCAAATACGATTTTGCTTGGGGTGAAGTCCTCCTGCCGTGTTCACCATCCATTCGGCTCTCACCGACACATCTACTGGAAAGCTATGAAAGCTTATATTAGTACTGTTGTACTTTGACAAATCCGCACACGGGTATACACAACAATGTTGTGATGTCTTTGTCACGCGTTGAAACACCAAATGCCTCTCTTTTACCCGAAATCCGCTCCTATTTACTCAAAACTAGCAACTCAACAAAACTCCCCACAACAATAACACGACCAACAGGAAGTTGTCGGCCTCACACTCGAAACACGGAAGTTAACCGGAAGTTCCGTCGTGCTTTTTTTTTTTTTTTTTTTTTTTTTTTTTTTTTTTAACTTTATTAATCAACAGAGATAGAACAAATATGTATGACAGGAACAATAGTCATAACAACAACAATGTCAGGGGATGGTACATGTATTACAAAAAGATTACATATGCTATGCATTGAAAATATTAAGAGACAGACAGTTTTCATAAATATGTATGGCCTTTTTGTTTAAACTATTAGAAATAGTATGTAAATAAGATTCTAATTCTTTAATTATTAAAGGGAAAAAAAGTTGTGATGAAGAAAATTTTGATTTGTGGATATGAAATTTACCAAATATTATAATTAGATTAATTGCCAATTTTACGTTTGATCTTATATTCTTTTCGTGTAGGCCAAATATGATATGTTCAAATTTTATCTGATATTGTGAGTCTAATTTATAATTTATAAAACGTGCACAATCTTTCCAAAGTTTTTTAGTTGTATTACAGTTCCAAAATAGGTGACTGATTGTTTCTGGGTGTTCTTTACAAAAGGCACAGTTGGGGTCAATAGTCTTCTTATATCTGAGCATGTATTGATTAGTGGGATAGATTCTATGTAGGAGTTTGTAGGAGACGTCTCTCATCTTGTTATTAATTAATAATTTCTGATGCAGGGTCCAAACATTTTTCCAGGGTAAGTTAGAAATAAATGTTCTCCAAAAAAAAACAGCAGAGGGAACAGAGGAAGTTCCGTCGTGCACGTAGTCTATTGTGTTTGTTCTGTGTTCTTTAGTATTTAAATGTTCCCAGAATGCACCTCCTGGGCTGAGGCAGGCTCCACCCACTGGATTGGGTGGGTGGAGCCTGCCTGTTTTTTGTTCTTTATTTCTATGGAAACAAAGAGACGTATCCATTAGCGACAATACCTCTCAAAAAGGGAAGTTTGTGAAATTCGGAAGCTTCCGGTTTGCTATTCTATTTTTACTCGCCCACAGCTTTACGGCTTTCGCGCATGCGCTGGGCTCATGCGCGGCGGTTAACGCGTGTCCGTGGTGTCTACCTTGGCTCCCCCCGCTTCCCTCACCTTCTGCGAGAGCACGCGGGACTGCCGCCGTTTCTCGTCCGGGCTGAGCGCGGCCACGCGCCGCTTCATCTCCCGCCTGAGCGCGTGTTTGGCAGCCCTGAGAGCGGACATGCTTTACGGCCCCCGGGACCGGCCGTCGAGGCAGAGCGGTTAAAGTTCAACCGACAGCCGGCCGCCCCCTCCCAGACTGAGGTCACGCGCTGACTAATGTCAACAGATTTCAGCTGAAAACGTTCAAAAGTAGAAACTGTTTCCGACACTGTCGTAAATCCGGATCATCTGAAAGCAAGCACGCGCATGCTCAAATGTCCTTACAACTCTAACATGGAAGTCCACAGAGTCGATCCCTGTCCCTCCCCAGGATTGAACTGATGGAAAATATTGATCCAAAACGGTCTTAAGCCGATTGAATGAATCAGCCCCCCTCCCCCCATCTGTTCAGTTGAGTAAAATACGGGGAATTACAGACAGACGCCCACCCACTGACCCTCCAGAGGTCTGCATTTGTGCTGAGTCATGTTCAGCAGCTGCAGCAGGGAGGACACCAACAGCACCCTCTGATTGGCTGAGCTGTGGGAGGCGGGGCTTATGTGCAGCTCAACATCTGGAAAGTGTCAGGCCTTAATCCTTCTGAACACAGCGAGCTCGGCAGCAAGAACCCCAGACATGTCCTTCATCAGGGTGGGTCCAGACTGTGACTTCTCCTTCCAGAACCTTCCGTATGGAGTCTTCTCCACACCCGACACCGTAAGTCCTCCTGCCGGAGTTCAACAGACATCCTGAAGGTTTTCATGGAGATGAATTCCACGTCAGAGAAGTTACCTTTGTACTGTCAGGGCGACAGCTTTCAGCTCTGCCAATGTTCTGAATCTTCAGCTGTTTTCCACTGTGAGGTCAACGCTTCTCTGTCCTTTGAACCTCTGCGCCTTTCCTCACCCTGCTAGAGTCCAGATGTTCCTCCAGATGTTTGCTGCTGCAGCCTTTGGTTCTCAGGGTCATGCGGTGCACGAACAGACAAGGACTCACAAGCACCTGTGTTCTTGTTTCCTGCTGCAGCCCAAACATCGGATCGGAGTTGCCATTGGAGACCAGATCCTGGACCTGAGCGTGATCAGGTCTCTGTTTGACGGACCCATCATGTCCAGAAACCAGGAGGTCTTTGCGCAGGTATTTTGTAGACTGACCAGAAACATCAACATGAGGTCTTTGATGGAGATGTCATTAATGTTCAGCGTGAAGCTCCTCCCACTGTTCTTCTGGGCGGAGTCATTCATTCTATTAACCTTAAAAAAAACATTTTTTCATCAACATCAAAGTTCTCTTCCAGAACTTCACTAGTTCCAAAAACGCGTGTAGAAACCAGAGGTGTAACGTTTTATCAATTTCTGTTCCTACGATCCAACCAGATCTATCCGTCTGAGGCAAAACCCAATCGTCCAAAACCATTAAAAAATTATTCAAAATTTGACGCTAAGGTATAAGCGACCAATCACAGCAGACAGCAAAAACGGATCAGTCCATCATTCCAGACCAACGTGTGGAAAGACTTTAGCAAAGACGTGACCATACAGTGATGCTAGGAATGGAATCCTTGTTTAAACTAATCGTTACACCCCTGGTAGAACCATAGAACTGGGTTAGAACTAGTTACAGGACAGGTCCAACAGAACCGGCCTGAAACTTTTCTTTGTAGTCCACACTGAACGCCTTCATGGATCTTGGCTTTGAGGCCTGGAGGGAAGCCAGGAGAACCTTACAGACGCTGCTGTCCACCAATGAGAGCAAGTTGAGGGATGATGTGAGCCTTCGCAGCAGGTCAGTCTGTAGTTCTTCTGTACGCTGCCTTTTTGGGAAATCTAATACATAAAACGTATTATCTATCTATCTATCTATCTATCTATCTATCTATCTATCTATCTATCTATCTATCTATCTGTGATGTAGGTGCTACAGTCTGGGGGGCATTGTCTCCAAGCTCCGCCCCTTTCTGGGCGGAGGGATAACTTTGATATTGCTGCCATTTTTGTTGCAGTGATGATGTTAGGTTGGGGGTGTGGGGGGCTGTAAGCTAGCCTGAGAGAGGTAGCTGCAGCTCCTCTTCATGAGCGGTTTGGTTCTTGAGGACCTGCAGCTTTCTGAAGGTTCTCAATGATTCTGCTTGATGTGTGGATGTTGATGACGTCATTTCAGCTTCTTGGTTCTTGTCTGTGTTGCGGGTCCGGTTCTGTCCTGAGGGACCAGTCTGGTGAGTTCTAGAGCAGAGGTGTTTGTGGTCATGCATGTTCAGCTCTGTGAGTGTGGAATGAAAGCCTCAGTTCAGTTGACCTTCAGCCCATCTCTGCTGTCAAGTAAATCATCAACAGGCTTCTTGCACTCTTGGTTTTTACCTACCCCCCCACCCCACCCCCCCACCCCCGAGAGTGCAGTGGCCAGAAATGGGATGGGGAACATCTGAGATGTTTTGACAGCTCTCTTGTCCTGCAGGGCCTTCGTCCATCAGAGTGCAGCCATCATGCACCTTCCTGCAGACATCGGTATGCTTCTGACATGGGGGGTGGGGGGGTTACTGCAGCTTTAAGCAACCACAAAGAGGATGATGTTTGGTTTCATCACAGGTGACTACACGGACTTCTACTCATCCAGAGACCACGCCACCAACGTAGGCGTGATGTTCCGCGGGAAGGACAACGCCCTGATGCCAAACTGGTATGAACCACCTCACTTATGGTGTGATGATCTGGAAAACATGAAGAGGCCTCCTCCATCTGTCTTCCTGAAGAACAGCGCCATCTAGAGGCTACATGTGTGGCAGGAACAGCTTTTCTATTCCTATCCATAAAGTTCTCCATGGATGTGTGTTCAGGTCTTCCAGACAGAACCTTCTGGAACAGGGTTCCTGGACAGCAGAATGTCAGCAGCTATGTGGGCTTTGGGTTTGAGACAGCAACCACCTGTTTCAGTTGGGGGAGGGTGGGGGTGTTAGTGGTGTACCTGTCCTTCTGCTCAGACTGAACCGTCATCTCTGTCCTGGGGGGTTGGCAGGTTGAGGCTTCCGGTGGGGTACCATGGCAGAGCCTCGTCTGTGGTGGTCTCTGGGACTCCCATCCGTCGTCCTCGGGGCCAGATGAGGCCTGACCAAAGTAATTTTTTATTTTTTATTTAACCTTTATTTAACCAGGAAAGTCCCATTGAGATTAAAAATCTCTTTTACATGGGAGTCCTGGCCAAGAGGCAGCAAAAAGTTACAGACATAATCAACAAATACAATTACATTCAATTATAAAACAGTTACCTTAAAAGGAGTTGACCTCAAGTGCTCAGTCTGGCTTTAAAATCATTTACAGAGATAAGTTCAGGGAGCTTCCAGGTTTTTTGCAGAGTGTTTCATGAAGTGGGAGCAGCGTGAGGAAAAGCTCTTTTTCCCAGTTTGCAGACAAATGGAACACTGAGCAACAGCTGATCCTTTGAACGCAATGAATATGAATCAACATTTCTCCTCATTAGTGAATCACCAATGTAGGAGGGAAGCAGTCCAAGCATGGCCTTGTAAATTAAAGTGTACCAGAGTCCTTGCCTTCTGGTGGACAGAGATGACCCCCCCACACAGTTCACAGTGATGTGGTAATGCTCTACTATTGGTGATAAACCTCAGAGGAGCATGATATTTAGAGTCTAATCTGGAAAGACAATGATTTGAAGCATTCATGTACGAAAGGTCCCCGTAGTCTAAAACAGATAGAAATGTTGCCGTCACAAACCGCTTTTTTACCTCGAAAGAGAAGCAAAGCTTATTTCTAAAAAGAAAACCCAATTTCAGTTTTAGTTTCTTCTCAACATTTTCAATGTGGGGATGGAATGTCAGGGAATCATCAAGTAAGACCCCAAGGTATTTGTACTCATGGACTTGCTCTATAGCATCTCCGTGAAGAGTGAGAATCTTAGGGAGATCTTCTGGCACCTTTTTGGTATTAGAAAAGAACATGAATTTGGACTTTTCAGCATTTAGGACAAGTTTCAATTGCAGAAGTGTAAGCTGCACATTATCAAAAGCTTTCTGCAAAGATTCCTCTGCTTTTGCTGGAGTTGGACCAAAGCAATAGATAATTGTGTCATCAGCATAAAGATGAATATTAGCATCTTGTCCTAGTTCATTAATATATATTGAACCCTGTGGCACCCACCTGTGGACATTCAAAAATTCCGAGGACAAGCCATCACATTTAACACACTAAGTCCTTTCATTCAAGTAATTTCTAAACCAGGAAAGCACAGTATTGGAGAATCCAAAACAGCTTAGCCGGTGCATTAAAACCGCATGGTCCACAGCATCAAAGGCTTTAGACAAAGCAATAAAAAGCGAAGCACAATGTTGCTTTTTGTCAAGAGCAAGAAGTATGTCATTGACAACTTTTGTAGCGGCTCTGTTTGTGCTGTGTTTCTTCCTGAAACCTGATTGCAGCTTTGAAAGAAGTTCATTAATGGTTAAATAGTCTTTTAGTTGATCACAAACAATGTCCTCACAGGGCGCCGATCCCACAGCAGCAGGTAGCTCACAGGTTCCTGCAGCAGCAGAGCTGCAGTGAAGCTGCTTCCTTCAGGACGCCGTAGCGGTCTAAGCCTGGTTTAGAAAAACCTGTCACTCACAAAACCCCAATCCAACGTAAAACAGGAACTGGGAAAGACACAATTTCACAAACATCTGTTCAGCCTTTGACAGCCTTTTCTGGGACGGCTGTGGTGCAGCGGTAGGGCGGTCCACCTCCAATCAGAAGATTGCAAGTTCAGATTCAGCCTTGCCTGCCCATGTCCGCTGAACCCTACCTTGCCTCTGGTGGACTGTTGGTGTCAATGTGTTGGTGCAGCAGAGCCCCCATTGGTGTGGGAATGACTGGAAAGCTCTGTACAAGGATACGGCATTTACCATTTTCTCTTCACAGCAAAACCTCCAATCTTTGGTCCATCCAAGCAGCTGGACATCGAGCTGGAGATGGTGAGTTCAGTGTTCACCTGAAGTCGCTGCATTTCAGCAAGGACTGGTCTGACGCAGCAGCCAATTCTGTGGACGACCTTGTGTTTCCATCTCATAATTTCCCCCACAAATCCATCTCCACAGTTTGTCCAGCATCCCAGGATGCTGCCTGCCTGTTCGCAGACTTTACTTCCAGAATCTTCTTAGTCCAGAAGTAGAGATGGGAACCAAACCGGTTCATTTGAAAGGGTTCTGTCTCCTAACACTGTTGGAACCGTGCAGAGGATATAGGGGTGGAGGATGTAGGGTGGAGGATGTAGGGTGGAGGATGTAGGGTGGAGGATATAGGGGTGGAGGATGTAGGGTGGAGGATGTAGGGTGGAGGATGTAGGTGGCGTGTAGGCTGGGGTCACAAATGACACAGCTGTTTCAGCATGATGGTTGGAGGAGTCTTGATGACATTGACAGCACCTTGTGATCTGGAGTTGAGTTCCTGCACATCAGGATTTGTCTGAAGTGGTTTTCTCGGGGTGTTAGGCGGGGAACACTCCAGAACATCTGTGGGAATCAAACATTTCCACCCTGGTCTGCCTCAGAGCAGGAGAGCCAGCCATCTCCAAATGAAAGATTACCAACATGTACTTTCCTACATGATGGATTTCTTTTTCTTTTTTTATGTTGCATTTTTAACTCCGGTAGCAGAAACGGATTTTTGAATTCCCCTTTCAGAGATGAATAAAGCATTTGTCTTCTTGAATGTTGCTGAAATGCTTAATGATTGTATTTTCCTTCAGTTTGACGTCTGATGTCCTTCCTCTCTGTCTTCAGGCCTTCTTCATCGGAGCAGGCAATCGGCTCGGGGAGCCCATTCCTATCAGCAGGGCCCACGAGCACATCTTTGGCCTGGTTCTGATGAATGACTGGAGCGGTAAGGCCAAACCCAAATTCACCCCCCCCTCTCCCGTCCTTTATCCCTCCAAGCTAGCCAACAGCTGCCAGTCATCCACGTTAGCGAGTAGCTGCCAGCGCTCTGAAAACGCACCTGACATCGTTTTGATAACTTTAAAAAGTCATTACTGACATTTAAACGTAAACTTCTGTGCTTCAGAGCACGCCAATGTAAAGAAATGCATTTCTCCTCCACGCCAGCGCCACGCGGAACACCCTGCAGGCGGAGGGATACCCAGCCTAAAGGCGCTACGGCTCCTCCTTAAAAACACTTTCAGACACCACTACAGCTCCAAATGACCCTGATTCAGAGGGTAGGGGCAGAATTTGGTCTCAGATCCTGGATCATCAGGAGGAGCCTCAGGGTTTTAGGAGGCAGATCAGAGCACCAGGCTGAGACCTTGGAGTTAATAATCCCACACGGTCCACGCGAATCCTCAGGTCCAGATGGATTCATCTAGAGTCTCAGAGCCGCGGCTCCTGATGCTGAAGATACCGCTCAGACATGTTGTTGGGTTCTACAGGAACCTTTGGGCCGACTCTCACTGGCATGGAACATCGTCAGTCCTTTTCTGGTTCCTACAGCATCTACTCCCTGTGTCCTCATGGAAACTCAGACTGTCTTCACACGGTGAATGTCTATGTTTTCCCTCTCAGCTCGGGACATCCAGGCCTGGGAGTATGTTCCTCTTGGACCTTTTCTGGGGAAAAACTTCGGGACAACCATCTCTCCCTGGGTGGTCCCCATGGAGGCCCTCTTACCTTTCGCAGAGCCAAATCCTGTCCAGGTATGATCTCAGCCAACATGGATGCTATGAAGGGTCGGCTGGGTTCGTTTCTCCTTAAGTGTGTTTAGTTAGCTAAGACCTTGTTGGTCCAGCCAGGTTCTGCAGGATTTGTTCCTTCTCAGCCCAGCTGTGGTCCTGTTTCTGGTTGGTAGGAAGGTAGATTCCGTCAGAGGGAGGAGTGTCAGACAAAAGAAGTTGGTAAATGGCGTATACTTATATAGCGCCTTTCTTCCTACAAGGACAAAGCGCTTTACAGTCACACACACATTCACACACTGGGGAATTCAAACCCAGGTGCCCGCCTACCACCAAAGGCAAGCAAGGGTTCAGTGTCTTGCCCAAGGACACTTCAACTCATGAGCGTGCAAGGCGGGAATCGAACCTGCAATATTACGATCATGGGTCGACCGCCCTACCGCTGCACCACGGCGGCCCGTTCCGTGAAGCCTTTGGATTCTACTTCTGTTCTTTGAGCGGGTTGAGCTGAAGATGTTTCCGTCAGATTTCTTTTCATTAATGTTCCTCCTCCTGCAGGATCCAGAACCTCTTCCTTACCTCCAGCACCAAGATCCGTACACATTCAACATCCAACTGTCAGTGGCGCTGAAAGGTAAAGGCCTCACAAACCACTCTGTAAGTCAGCATCTTTGTCGTCTCCACGGAGGAATCCGAGTCCCAAAAGCAGGTTTCTGTCATCCTGTACGGTGGTTTCAGAGACCTGGTTCCTTAAACACATAGAAACACGGCGTCTCCACATCTGAAGCCACTTCCTTTCTCTCATTCAAGGACAAGAAATGGCAGAGGCAGTCACCATCTGCAACTCCAACTTCAAAGTAAGATCGCGCCCACACCAGAACCAGCACTTCTTCTGAACTGGACTTTCTGTCCATCTCTGTCTCAGCTGCAGTTTTTCTTCTAGAACATTCCTGCTTCGATGCTAAACAAACATGGAACTCTAAATTCAAAAATAGAAATCATCTTCAGCTTCTCAGGGAGGACAACAAGGGGGTCCCAGACCAGCAGAGGTTTAACCTCTCTGGAGGGTCCTGGATCTGAAGGGTTCTCCTGGTTGAAGAGTCCGGCTGTCATGTGGAAGAGCAGCGGCGTCCTGCAGAGTTCGTCTGAAGGACGCTGGATTCCCCGCATGGATCTTCACCTGAACTCCTCCTTCTAGCGCGTGGTCATGGGCGGGGGAGGGGGGTTATGGGTGGTGCTACAGCCGTGACCCGTATCTGACCTGATTCCTATCTGTGTCTTTATGGACTCACCTTCATGCTGAGGGCGGGGCCTTCACCTGAAAGCATGCTCTTTGTAAATCTTCTCTGTCAGAACCTGTACTGGACCATGAAGCAGCAGCTGGCTCACCACACTGTCAACGGCTGCAACGTCAGAGCGGGAGACCTGCTGGCCTCCGGAACCATCAGTGGACCTGTGAGTTTGTGTGCAGAACCTCAAACGTTCCATGATTCTTCCACAGACACTGACCTGATTGGGGTCCACAGAACCCAGAAAGCTTTGGCTCCATGCTGGAGCTGTCATGGAGAGGATCCAAGAACATCCACCTAACCGGAGGACAGACTAGAACCTTTCTGAACGATGGGGACGAGGTCATCATTACAGGTCAGAAAGATCCAAGTCCTGAAGAACTCTGGTCTGAACCTTCACCCTCAGGTGTAGAGGTCAAGTGTTTGTCTCCTGTTTTAGGTTTCTGTCAAGGAGACGGCTTCAGGGTGGGCTTTGGTTCCTGCCGGGGAACCATCCTACCTGCCTGCAGCTTGGATTGACCTCTGGAAGAACCACCAGGAGGCTGTTGGCGGTTCTGCTCCACTCTGTCATCCGCTGACATGCCTTTACTCTGTCCTTCACAATAAAAGAGGATTCTGCACCTCGTCTCTTTGACTTCATTCTTCAAACACGAGTGGTTGGAGGTTCTTCAGATGTGCTCCAACCTGAAACCACTGCTCAGACCAAACAGAGCGGGCCAGAACCTCTGCAGAACACTGGGTTCTGCAGAGGTTCTGGACCCACCCCCTGGTTCTCCTCCCCCAGAAATAAATACTGTGTGGTAAAAATTCTTCTTGGGTCTTCTTCTGTTATTTTGCAGAGACTTAGTGAAGCTGTCAAATCTTGAGGACCTTGAAGTGTTCACAGACTTCAATACTGGACCAGACGGGTTCGTACCCGCCGGTTCCTGGACCTTGGCAGCCCAACAAGGACCATGTGGAGCAGAAGAGGAGGCCTTCCCCTGACCTTCTAGCTCCTGAATGGCCACGTCTGCTAAAGGAAGGATGGACTGATCCGTTTTTGCTGCATCACGTGTGTGTCGTCCGCTGAAGCACTTGGCCGTTTTCTACCTTACTGTCAAACAAAAATCTGGATGGTAATTTCCACTATTGATTATCAATGTTTCTCATTTGTGAACGATTTTATAACGCTTTACTTTAACCATGTTGATTTGGTAAGATGGTAGGAATAGAAATCTGGGGGTTTAACGACCGTTATTATTGTCCCTCAGGCTTCTGATTGTTTTAAACAGACCAAAACGTGGCCCAGGTGACGGAACCCAGAGAATTCTGCCTTGGTCCATCCAGAGAACTAACAGTCATGTCAAAGCTGTTCTCCTTCCTGTCAGTCTAGAGGACATCTGTCCTGATCTGACCTGTGGGGTCCTCCCCCCTGCAACTGACCTGTGGGGTCCTCCCCCCTGCAACTGACCTGTGGGGTCCTCTCCCCTGCAACTGGAATGTGGGGTCCTCCCCCCTGCAACAGACCTGTGGGGTCCTCCCCCCTGCAACAGACCTGTGGGGTCCTCCCCCCTGCAACAGACCTGTGGGGTCCTCCCCCCTGCAACTGACCTGTGGGGTCCTCTCCCCTGGATCTGCTATGGAATCGAATTTTGCCCCAGGTTTTGCGAGGGGACGTGAAAACGAAAATGCAATCCCCTCTTTGCATCATCCCTTTAATGCCGTCACAGAATGAGCGGTGTTGAAGAAGAAAAAGAATAACGCAGCTTTATTGTGAAAAGGAAAGAGCATTTCTGGTATTGACTTTTATTTTGAATAATGCTTCCATCCTTCCACCTGGTGCTAAACACTGACGCATTCTGGTGAAACTGGGTTCAAACTCCTTTATTGTGAAAGTATTCATGCTTCAGCAGCGTTCAGCAAACATCTTAAACAGTAAAGGGACGTCACAGCTTCAGTTTCACGAAGCTTCAGGCACTTCCCAGCATGCAGCTGGCTTCATACATAATACATGCTTCTGCAGAGAACACGCCAGAGAAAATGCTGAGAACACAGTCAGGAGTCAGAGGGTCTCTGCTTCAGGAACACGCAGAACTGCTGACGCTCTGCCACAGACATGCAGAGGGAAAACCGTTTTAGAACAAAGTGCAGAAACTTTTCCAGTCAAGAATCTCAGATCCATGTGCAAAGTTTCATGTAAAGGCTGGTGAGAACGTCCATGTTTGACCCAAAGGTCATAGAAAGGTCAACATGAAAGAACATTGAGGTAAACACCTGAACAGATGGAGAAAGATCAAAGACCAATGGAATCGTCTCCTCAGCAGATCAGGTCAGGGTTCATGCAGACGTGGTAACCATGGAGACGCTGGGCTTCCACCCGTCTACCAGCAGGTGTCATGGCGCTCCACCAGACCGTCTGCATGAAGGATCCAGATCAGGTTCCCTGTTTGGTCTCCGCGGAGGACCGGGGCTCATTGTACCGTAACCACGGCGATGATCTCATGAAGCTCTGAAGGAGAACCCTGCTGGTGGTCCCAGGACATGCAGGAAAAGAACAGGTGTGCACGAGTGTGCAGGTGTGCACGAGTGTGTGTGGGTCCACATGTCCAGGCGCACATGACAGCAGCTGGTGGCGAGCTGCGGCAGGAGGGCGGAGCTCTGGGCTCCTGATTGTCGTAGAAAGGCGATTGAGGGTGGTGCAGGGGTTGGGTTCTTCCTCCGCCGTCACGGATCAGGACTGAAGTTCTCTGGAAGCCTCTAAAGAGGAAGCATCCTCGTAAACAAAGGTTCTTAAAGGGTTGTGTGATCTGGTTGGTTCCTACTATCTGATGTCACCTTTGGAGTTCTGGAACAAAGCTGCACTTTAGCAGGAACCATGTGCAGAGTTTGGTCCCTCGTAGGAACCAGAGAGGACATCATCTCTGACAGGAGTCCGTGGGTTCTGGAGAACGATGTGCTTATCTTGGTTTCTGTTCAAAGGTTGCAGAGGAACCCTGCAGGTTCTGTTCTGGTCCACAACCTGAAGCCAATGTTCAGTCAGTAAGCTGGAGATGTTTCACGGGGAACATACGTTCTGGTGCTTCAGCTCCTGCCGGTAACATCTGGTTCCTGAAGAAGAACCACAGAAACACCGTCTGGTCAAGACTGAAACCGCAGGGCCGCCGTCGCTTCCTGATGCAGCGTGCCGAATTAAGCTAGCGGGGCGACATACACCTTTGGGTCGGTGGAGATGTGCTTGGTCCTGGACGGAACCGGGTCCGATCGGTGAACGCAGAGGAGGAGAACCAAAGGGAGGAGGAGAACCAAAGGGAGGAGGAGAACCAAAGGGAGGAGGAGAACTAAAAGGAGAAGGAGAACCAAAAGGAGAAGGAGAACCAAAGGGAGACGGAGAACCAAAAGGGAGAAGGAGAACCAAAGGGAGGAGGAGAACCAAAGGGAGGAGGAGAACCAAAAGGAGAAGGAGAACCAAAGGGAGGAGGAGAACCAAAAGGAGAAGGAGAACCAAAGGGAGGAGGAGAACCAAAGGGAGGAGGAGAACCAAAGGGAGGAGGAGAACCAAACAGCTGCAGCAAGGCAGGAACCTTGAAGAATTTGGAAATGCATTCTGGGTAAGGGAGGAGCAGGGAGGAGCTTTCCCAGAGATGATGATCAGAGGAGCAGCCGGATCTCCAGCAGCGTTCTGAAATGATGCGAAGGGAGGGAGGGGAGGCGGCTGTCAGTCATCCAGGTGCTGCTCCTCCCAGGTGGAGGTGGGGATGGCGCTGTAGGGGTCTGCGATGACCTTGGCACAGCGGATGACCATGGCCATCAGCAGCAGGCAGAGGAAGGCCACGCAGGTCAGCGTCAGGCCCTGGTCCACGTCCACGTCCACCAAGGCCGCCTCCCCCGAGTCCTCCGCCTCCATGAGTGCTGCAGGTGACAGGTGGAGGTGCCGTCTCCAGCCCCCGCACAACCCTCTCTGCTCCGTTATGGTCCAGGCCGAGGGGGCGCGTCCCTCAGACCGCAGCGTGGACCGCAGTCTCCATCCTGGGTCAGGCGGCGCCACAGCTGGAGAACCCCCCACGACTTCCTGCAGATCCTCTGTGGAACCAGACGGACAGTAATGGAACCATGTGACTGACGGCGTCCTCAGACGTATGCCCCGCCCATGCTCACCTGTTCAGAGTCACGGTGTGATGGTGCCACAGCCCCCTCCCACTGTTGACTGGAACAGATGACTCAGCAGAAATCCTGCGTGGGATCCTCAGGAGCGTCTGCAGCTCCGCTCATGCAGAGGAGGTCCACATCCTTCATCGTCTGCTCCTCCTCATCTTCATCACACCCCCTCTCTCTAACCTGCTCCTGCTGCAGGGGGGCGGCCAAATCTGCCTCGGATCACAGCAGAGTTCTGGAGGAAGGTCCATTCTGCAGCCCCCCCTCCCCCCAGCGGCACGCGCAGAGAAACGACTTCTTATCTATAGCTGAGGGGGGGGGCTGGTCAGCTGAGAGCCAGATGGGGGAGTGACTGTTACCCCGGTAACACAGCCCCCCCCCCCCCCCCCAAAAAAAAATGAAGAAGAAGAATGAAAAAAGTAAGTTAGAAAAATCCGCAAGTTTCAGGCAGGGGGGAGGTATTGGCGGGAGGGGGGCTTCATGGACCTGTTCATTCTGTCTTCATTTGGACCCTCACACCGTCCGGAACCTCAGGCTTGAGGCGGATGGAGCAGCTCCTCACTGACCCCCCTCTCCCTCATTCAAAGTCTCGCGGTGTTTCCCGCCACATCTCGCATCTCATTAAGTCAGTCTCGCATTTGTTCCCGGTCCAGATTAACCCTTCGGTCCTGTTTGGAACTCAGGGGGGTTTGGGACGCTGGGTTCGGCTTCTTCCTGTCCGGGTCAACGGATGTGAGCTGGAATCCGAACCGAGCCTTGGAGCCGATCCGGACAGAAGCGGGTCCATTGTGCGTCACCTCCTCGCAGCCGTTCAGCGAACATGGCAACCCCCGCCGCCGTCAACCCGTCCGGTAAGTCCGCGGGCTGTGCACGGGCCTGCGTGTGTGGGAGCGTGGACCGGACCGGACCGAGCCGGGGTTTCTGCTGCGGCGCTGCCTGAACACCCTTCCCCCACCGCGCAGAGCCACCGCGGCTCCTCCTCCTCCCGGTCCGGTTCGACTCAACCGAACCTCAACTCTTTTTGTCACACAGAGGTTCCCGTTTGCTCCGGTACCGCCGCCCCGGCCCAGCCCAGGCGTTCTGTTTTGCCCCCCTCCTCCCCCCAGAAACACAAAGAGTTCCTGCTCCGTTCGAGCCTGCAGGCCCGAAACCGTCCGGACGCGACCGGAACCGCGCGAGTGTTCGCCGGTGACAACCGAACCCGCCTCAGCTCTGGCGGCCCGGCCTGAAAGTTAACCGGTCCGGCATCAGATCGGGTCTACCAGAACCGGGTTAGGGGAAACCGGTACCGGTTCCCGTTTGCTGCGTCACACGTGCACGCGCACACCCTGGTTAGAACTGGAAAACCGTTATTTAGTCAATGACTGACTTCGGTTACCATGGTTACGCCTTCCTGCCAGCTGTGGCCCCTGACAGGTTCTCTCAGCCCGGTTCTGGACCTGCGGCCCCCCCCCCGACCCCCCCGAACAGAAAAGTTCTGTGAATGGAGACGGTGACTGCCATGACTTTCACAAATGAAACACTTTAAAGCGTTTGAAACCTGGCAACCTTTAGGCAGAAACATGGAAATGTGGCTCCTAACCTAGCTTTAGTCCAAACGAAAACATTTACATCTGTTAACTGCTTCAACTCAGAACACATGTGTTCTCTATCACGTGTTAAACCGAAGCGTGTTCTCCATCACACGTGTTAATCCGAAGCGTGTTCCTCATCAGATGCGTTAAACCAAGGCGTGTTCTCATCACACGCATTAAACCGAAGCGTGTTCTCCATCACACGCATTAAACCGAAGCGTGTTCTCCATCACACGTGTTAATCCGAAGCGTGTCCTCCACCACACGCATTAAACCAAAGCGTGTTCTCAATCACACGCTTTAAACCGAGGCGTGTTCTCCATCACACGCATTAAACCGAAGCATGTTCTCCATCACACGTGTTAATCCGAAGCGTGTACTTCATCACACGCGTTAAACCAAAGCGTGTCCTCCACCACACGCATTAAACCGAAGCGTGTTCTCAATCACACGTGTTAAACTGAAGCGTGTTCTCCATCACACGCATTAAACCAAAGCGTGTTCTCCATTAGGGCTGGGAATCACTGGGTACCTCACGATACGATACGATTTGCGATACATTGGTCACGATAACGATACTATCACGATATGGCGATAATGCGATAATCGATATATCTCGTCTCTAACAACTCACGATATATCAAACTTTAAGAAAGAAGAACTTTAAAAACAGCTTTTTGGAAAATATTTCCCCATTTATTTTTTAAACACCATGATAATAAACAACTTGTGTCCTATTTGGTGCAATGAATAACAGACTTTTGTGTAACATTGCTGAAATCAGTAATACTCTGTCTTTGACAAACAATGACAATTTTCATTTGGAAATATCTGCAAAATTCAGTTTAAACAATAGTGAACATCAACAGCAGTGTCATTATTTAGTACAAAATGGACAGGGACAGGATAAAAAAATGAATAAATCAAGTAGCTGCCAGGCACATTGGTATTAACTTTTGAAAAACAAAGCCATAGCCATTGCTTAATTTAAAATAATAGCTGAAAATCAGATATTAATTCTGTGAACAAATTATAGTGTCTTTGTTAAAAAATAAATAACACCATTTAGTGCAAATGTGGTGTAGACAAAAATATAATTCTCACAGAACAATAAAAATCAAGTAGCTAGGAACTTTCCTTTAAGTTTTTAAGACATAAACTGCTTTCAAAATAAATTACAAGAGATGAAATACATGAAGAACTTGAAGTGCATCTAAAAGTTAACGTCTTTGTGAACAAAACCTTTGGGGAAAAGCTGCATGTGATCTATGTAAACATATTTAGCATCAAGACGCCGCTCGTCTACCTCTGCTTAGAGGAGAAGGGGGGTCTAAGGGGTGGATGCCTCTCTTTCCTCCGTTTCCATCTCAGCCGTAGCTCTGGTCTGGACGTACAGTACAGGGATCCTTTTTTCAGTATTTCCGAGAGGGAATGTCAAAGCGTGGCTCTACTGCATTCAATAAAAACCCAAATCCCTCGTTCTCCACCGCGCTGCAGGGACCGTTTTCCGTTTGTTATTCGCCGCTGCTCTGTCTCTCAGAAGACGGCGCTGGCTTCGTCTGGAAAAAAGTATCCGCGTCGGGCTGTGTCGGCTTCAGGCAGCAGCAGCCACAGCTTTCTCACACAACTCCGGGTGATGCAGCTTCAATGCTGCCGGCGCGTCTGTAAACTTGCTGCCGGCGCTTCTCATTGTTTTCCCGCTCCGCCATCTTTGTTTGAATGTGTGTTCTCCTTCGTCCGCCCGCAACAACCAATCTCGCAACGAGCGCCCCCTATCGACCCTCCAAGGAATTGTCTTACCAAAGGATGGTTAATATAACGTTTTACAGGGTTTTAAAACGTAAATAAAAGGTCGATATTTGATGAAGACGTATCGATAATCGATCGCGGGACTAAATATCGCGATATATCACCATATCGATATTTTGGCACACCCCTATTCTCCATCACACGGATTAAACCAAAGCGAGTTCTCAATCACACGTGTTAATCCGAAGCGTGTTCTCCATCACACGCATTAAACCAAAGCGTGTTCTCCATCACACGCGTTAAACCAAAGTGTGTTCTCCATCACACGCATTAAACCAAAGTGTGTTCTCCTTCACACGCGTTAAACCAAAGTGTGTTCTCCATCACACGCGTTAAACCGAAGCGTGTTCTCAATCACACGTGTTAAACCAAAGCGTGTTCTCCATCACACGCTTTGGTTTATCCATAAACTCACACATCCGTTCAGGATTGGAGAACTTTTCTGAAACTCCAGTCGTTTCAGCAAAGTTTCTGTAAACATAAAATATAAAACGTAACTATTCAGGTGTGTAAAAACAAAAGTATCGTGACGATAGCGTGTAGAAAGGTCAGCGTAGTTTGGTGGGGGTGGGGTGACCAGCTGAGCTTGTGTTCTCAGTGAACCTGACATTCTTCTGAGACCAGAGGATGCTGTTAATCATTAAGCCCAAGTCTGCTGCCATGGCAACAGCCTCGTCCAATCCGAGCAGCCGAATGAAGACGGGGCTGAGGAGCTGCTTCTGTAGAATGAAGGTCACACAGGGTAGAAGTGAAGACCCGCTCAGCAGAAGCAACGACCTCTGACCTCCCAAACCCACTGCCTGTAAGACAGAGATGAGGGGGCGGGGCCGCCTCCTCTCCCTGGACATGGTTCTGGTCAAACATTTGGTTCTGCTGTGTCATTCAGAAATGGGGAGTGAATTGCCGGGGGCCGTGGCGATGCCAGGAGCAGTGGGATCCGGCCAGGTGAGGATGGGCGGAGCAGCACCAGGCCGAGGGGGGAAGAGGAGGTCAGCGGGGTGAGTGCTTTTGTTGTTGACACATTCATCACAGCCTTTCAAAATAAAAGCTTTCCTTAGTTCAATAAATGCATTCACGACATTGTTTAAATACCCACGATGCAATGCACAGAGGCTTAAAAGGTAGTGATGGGGGGGTCCAGCAGCAGGGGATGAGGTAATGCCCCACGAGGTCTCCGAGACGATGGACACTGCTTATGGTCACTTAGTAAAGAAATTTGACATCAATCCGTTATTCTTGCTATCTTAAAGTTTAAATGGTTTTTACCTGGAAAACACTACGTGCCACACTGTTGATACGTTGTCATGGTAACCGAGGACTAAAACCTCATTTCAGAGGAAAGTCCTCCTTTTCCTGCTGTTTTCTGTCCAGATGATGAAGAAACTAAGTTTCCCAGATCGCTTTGATTGAAGAAACACCAACCAATAACTGATCATTAAATGTGGATCAATAAACAAACTATTAATTTATACTGTTAGTCATAAATGTGTTTATGAACATGAGTCTCCGTTGCTACGGTTACTTACTGGTGTTTAGGCCCGAGCATCAATACAGAACTTCCAGGCTAAGGACACCTTTGAGCCAATCAGGATCCAGCGTCCGTCCAGACTACGGCGCCGCTGAATTAACGCTCATGTTGCTGAAGACGCCGTCGCACCAAACTGGAAGATGCTGCGCGGTCGTCTGCAGCAGAGGGCGCTGCCGGCCTCCGTCTGGGTTTCATCGGTTCTGACTCGTGTTTCTGTCCCTCAGAATGGACTTTGACGATGAGGATGGGGAGGGGCCCAGCAAGTTTTCCAGGTGAGACTGCAGATCCGGTTCTGGTTCTTCCCGGAGCGCTCAGTAGCGGTTCTAGTTCTGGGGGTAATGGGGTCACTTCCCCTTTGACCCCCTCCTGCTGTTTCAGAGAGAACCACAGTGAGATCGAGCGGCGCCGGCGCAACAAGATGACCCAGTACATCACAGAGCTGTCAGACATGGTTCCGACCTGCAGCGCCTTGGCCCGGAAACCGGACAAGCTGACCATCCTGCGAATGGCCGTCTCCCATATGAAGTCCATGAGGGGCACCGGCAACACCTCCACGGACGGGGCCTACAAGCCCTCCTTCCTCACAGAGCAGGTAGATGCTAACCGGGGGTTGGGGGGTCTCAGGGCTGCTCTCACTGGGACATTACACCAGGTTCTGGAACGGGTCTGGAACTGGCCTGGCATGGGTCTGGAACGGGGCTGGATTGGGTCTGGAACGGGTCTGAAATGGGTCTGGAATGGGCTTGGAACGGGCCTGGAACGGGCCTGGAACGGGTCTGGAACGGGCCTGGAACTGGTCTGGAATGGGCTTGAAACGGGTCTGGAACGGGCCTGGAATGGGTGGAGTCTTCTTCTGGCAGCTAAAAGTCTTTCCTCTGTGATGGAACAAATCCAAACCAGAGTTTAGAACTTCAGCTGCTCCTCTGACCCAAACGTCACACGAATACCAAGAGGATGCGTTTCATGTTGAACAGAACTGCCAGGTTCTGACAGCAGAAGTCCCTGATGGATCTGTTTCAGACCCTGGTGGATCCGTTTCAGACTCTGGTGGTTCCGGTTCAGAGCCTGGTGGATCCGGTTCAGACCCTAGTGGTTCCGGTTCAGAGCCTGGTGGATCCGGTTCAGACCCTGGTTGTTCCGGGTTCAGACCCTGGTGGTTCCGGTTCAGACCCTGGTGGATCCAGTTCAGACCCTGGTGGATCCGGTTCATAGCCTGGTGGATCCGGTTCAGACCCTGGTTGTTCCGGATCAGACCCTGGTGGTTCCGGATCAGAGCCTGGTGGATCCGGATCAGAGCCTGGTGGATCCGGTTCAGAGCCTGGTGGTTCCGGTTCTGGTACAGTTTTCCTTTCACGATTCTCGTTCCCCCGCAGGAGTTGAAGCACCTCATTCTGGAGGCGGCAGACGGCTTCCTGTTTGTGGTGGCGGCAGAAACAGGACGGGTGATCTATGTGTCGGACTCTGTGACCCCGGTGCTGAACCATCCCCAGTCTGAGTGGTTTGGCAGCACCCTGTATGAGCAGGTCCACCCGGACGACGTGGACAAACTGAGGGAGCAGCTGAGCACATCGGAGAACTCCATGACAGGTGGGTTCCTCTGGTTAGATGGTACCGTTCTGGTTCTGACTGTGGACTTTAGACTCCTTTATCAGGTTTTGAGCACAAAGGATCTAAAGTCCTCCTAACAGGTTCAGTCCTCCAAACGGGTCTAGGGGGACACAGACTGTGAAGCCATGAAGTGAACCCCAAACCAACTGAATGGGGGGGTTCCTCCTGCATCCTTTCAGCTACTGTGCCCCCCCCCAATATTTCTGATCAGAAAGTCTTCAGAGGTTGGATTATGAATGTGTGGCACCGCCCACACCCACAGTTGCCTTAGTGAAGAGGAGGGGCTTAAGTAGACAAAAGCAACCAAAGCGCTTCCTCACAGCTGCCACTGGAGGGCAGCAGCACTCTGACTGACGGTCCCAGAGGAAGTTCTGGCGGACCGGGTCACCGTCTGCTCATCAGGTCTGTCTCTGCCGGACAGGGCGCATCCTGGACCTGAAGACAGGCACGGTGAAGAAGGAGGGCCAGCAGTCCTCCATGAGGATGTGCATGGGATCCCGGCGCTCCTTCATCTGCCGCATGAGGTCAGCCTGTGGCTCCGCCCCTTACTCGTGTCACAGGTGTGCCGCTGTGGGTTTCTGATGTTGGCGTGTGTGCAGGTGTGGCAGTGCCCCCCTGGACCACATCTCCCTGAACCGTCTGTCCAACATGAGGAAGAGATACAGGTAAAGAGGAGTGAGGCCGCAGAGAGAACTCACCCCCCCGGCAGGGGCTCCTGTGTGTGTGTGGGGGGGGGCTCTCAGGTGGCTCACTAAACCAGATGGGACACATGTTCTCTGCAGGAATGGCCTGGGACCGTCCAAGGAGGGGGAGGCCCAGTACTCTGTGGTTCACTGCACCGGATACATCAAAGCCTGGCCCCCTGCAGGTATGACCCCCCCCTGCCAGAGTTCTGCTGCTGCTTTATAGAGCTTTGTTCAGCACCAGAACACATGACGGACCTCCCGACCCACCATGAACCAGCCCCACCTCTCCGCTCATCCGGATCCGGTCTAAAAGCAGGAGGAGGGAGCTGCATTCAGCTTCTATGCTCCACAGATCTAGATCAGACTTCCAGGAAGCTGAAACATTAAAACCGGATTCAAGATCCACTGGATCTCTGCTGCATTTGATCCACTTGTACTTAGTTTACACCCAACATTACTGAAAACCTTCATCTTTATTTTTTATTTAAACTCTTGAGTGCTTCTGGGGGCGATCTGGGGGGGGGGGGGGGGCACCTCCCCCTGATCGTCTGAGCTTGAGGTAACTCGTGGCGAGCGCCCCCCCCCCCAGTTGATGCGTCTGTGTCTGCCAGGAATGACCATCCCAGAGGAGGACACGGAGGCGGGGCAGACTGGGAAGTACTGCCTGGTGGCCATCGGGAGGCTGCAGGTGAGAGCGGCTCTCTTCAAGGGGGGGCTTTTGTGTGGCGGGTCTGTCCTCTGTGTGACCTGCTGTCCCCCCTCCCAGGTGACCAGCTCCCCCGTCTCCATGGACATGAACGGACTGTCGGTTCCCACCGAGTTCCTGTCGCGTCACAACTCTGACGGCGTCATCACCTTCGTGGACCCCCGCTGCATCAACGTCATCGGTTACCAGCCCCAGGTCGGTGCCCCCCCCACAGTCTTGCAGGTTTCTCCTGTCACGGCTGAAAGTCACGGCTGGGTTTGTCCTGCAGGATCTGCTGGGTAAAGACATCCTGGAGTTCTGCCACCCTGAAGACCAGAGCCACCTGAGAGAGAGCTTCCAGCAGGTGAGAGCTCTGCAGCAGGAACCCTCGTTTCTATGGCGACGGGGCCAAACTACCGCCCCCAGACCGGTGATCCACAGCTGAGCAAAAGTCACATTTTCTCATTAGAGGCGTCTGCCCCTGGATGGGGCACAAAGCAGAAAAAACGTCTTTTGGTGGTCAAAAGATGAACTTTGATTATGTTGGACTCATAAGACCCGCTGCAGAACCACAGTCGGACCTCAGTGTCCCCTTCAGGCTGGCAGCGTCACGTCTGAAGGCTCTTCAGAACCTTCTGCTCCTCTGCAGGTGGTGAAGCTGAAGGGTCAGGTTCTGTCCGTCATGTATCGCTTCCGCATGAAGAACCGGGACTGGATGCTGATCCGAACCAGCAGCTTCACCTTCCAGAACCCGTACTCTGATGAGATCGAATACATCATCTGCACCAACACCAATGTCAAGTCAGTGCTGAGGGGGGCAGTGGAACGGGTTTGGGGGCTGCTGAGTGTTTTGGGGATGGGGGGGTTGAAGGTCTGCTGGCGGTTGGGGGCTGCTCACTGTGAGAATGTGTGTGTTTCAGGCAGTTGCAGCAGCAGCAGGCGGAGCTGGAGGTGCAGCAGAGGGACGGCCTGACGGCCTACGACCTCTCCCAGGTGGGTCCAGCTGTGAACTCAGATGGGGTCAGAACAACAGCTTCAACTCAAACCCAAAGGCTTTTCATCTGCTCAGAACCGCAACCTGCTCTGCTGTTCTGGACATGAAGTACTCCACCTTCTCCACCTCCGCTCCCTGGAAGCTTACCTTTCCTCTGGTGTTCTTCAGTTACACACAGATACTCCGTCTTACTGCAGCTGATCTTCCCTCTCCTGTTCCGAGCAAACCTCCACATCTCCAGATTCTCCTCCACCTCCAGATTATCCTCCACCTCTAGATAATCCTCCACATCTCCAGATTCTCCTCCACCTCCAGATTATCCTCCACCTCTCCAGATTCTCCTCCACCTCTTCAGATTCTCCTCCACCTCTTCAGATTATCCTCCACCTCCAGATTATCCTCCACCTCCAGATTCTCCTCCACCTCTCCAGATTCTCCTCCACCTCTCCAGATTCTCCTCCACCTCTTCAGATTCTCCTCCACCTCCAGATTCTCCTCCACCTCTAGATAATCCTCCACCTCTCCAGATTCTCCTCCACCTCTTCAGATTCTCCTCCACCTCCAGATTATCCTCCACCTCTAGATAATCCTCCACCTCTCCAGATTCTCCTCCACCTCTTCAGATTCTCCTCCCACCTCTCTTCAAATTCTCCTCCCACCTCTTCCATTCTCCTCCACCTCTTCAGATTCTCCTCCACCTCTTCAGATTCTCCTCCACCTCTCCAAATTCTCCTCCACCTTTCCAGATTCTCCTCCACCTTTCCAGATTCTCTTCCACCTCCAGATTCTCTTCCACCTCTCTAGATTCTCCTCCACCTCTCCAGATTCTCTTCCACCTCTAATTCTCCTCCACCTTTCCAGATTCTCTCTTCCACCTATCTGGAATCTCCTCCCACCTCATCTATAATTTTCCTCCACCTTTCAGATTCCTCTTCCACCTCTTTCTAGATTCTCCTCCACCTCATCTAATTTTCCTCCACCTCCAGATTCTCTTCCACCTCTCCAGATTCTCTCTTCCCACCTCTCGATTCTCCTCCATCTCTAGATGCTGTGGTCAAGCTTCAGAAGCAACCAACCCCTCAGAAACATGGTGTCAGAGGAAATGTTTGGAACCTAGCGAGGAGGAGGGCATGGGGAATAATCCCATAAGCAGTCCTCCCCACCCTCGGAATTTACCTGTAGCAGGTGTGTGGCGGGGGGGTCCAGGAGTGAGCAAAACCATTGACCCAAGACAGAGTCGGCTCTTCTCCCAGGAAGACCCTCGCTTCTTTGAAATGTACAAGCGCCATCTCTGGCCATAAGCTGCACCTCACCTGGAGCTCTGGTTCTGAGGTGTCGCCAGCCCCAGCCGGGTTTGTTTATGCCGCAGCAACAGAGAAGAAGATGATGGTTCCATCCTCCACCGCTGGAGGACAGCAGATCTACTCCCAGAGTTCTCCGTTCCAGCAGGGACACTCTGGGGAAGACTTCAGGTAAAACCTCTAACCCCTCAGAACCAGAACCAGTGCCAGAGCCCCACCTTCACCTCCTGTGTTTGTTGTTCAGTTCCTCTGTGGTCCATGTTCCTGGAGTCAACGACATCCAACCATCAGGTTCCTCCACCCAGAACCTGGCTCAGATCTCCAGACAGCTGAACCCCGGACAGTGTAAATTGGTCGAGAACGGCGCCCTTTTCTGGACAGGTAACACGTGCACACACATGCACCACGTGCACACACATGCACACGTGCACACACATGCCACACGTGCACACACATGCACACATGCTGCGTGCACACACATGCACTGCGATGCTGCGTCCTGGGACAGGCTACGTCGTCTCAAAAAGAACCAGATTCCATACAGATGTTAGATGAACAGATTAGGAATGTAATCGCCGGAATGAGACGGTCCACAGACGCCGTGATGAAGACCACACCTCTCCATGGGGGGGTCATAGGTCTGTAGCATGGGGGGTAAATTATTCTGGAAGTTTGTCACAGAAGCTGTCAGTTCTCCCTTCAGTCACCAGCAGGGGGCAGCGTTGCCAGTGACGCCGCCCCTCTTTTGACTCGTGTGACTTTCATCGCGGACAAAACAGTATTCATAAACCCGTTGACCCCTCCGCGTGTGGGAGGAGCTACCGTCAAACGTTTTTAGCCTGAGGCCCCGCCTATGTCTCCTTGTGGGTACCGTCATCCTAGAGACGGCCTCAGCAGCGTTTCTGCCACCAAACAACTGAACTTTTGTAAAGATGGACGAGCAGATTATTCATAGAAAATGAAAGAGTTTAGCCGATCACCAGTGGGCGTGTCTTTTAGCCTGGGGCGGGGCTGGCAGTGCAGACTGTTCCTCACTTTGTGATGTCACAATGTGAACTGCTTATTTTAATAAGGTTGGAGGAGCTGGTTTTAGAAGAATACTCAGAAATGAATGGATCAAATTCCATGTTCATAGTGAGGAATGAACAGAAAACCCTTGAAAGCTCAGGAAGTGGATTTGGTAGAGAACCCAACAGGAAGATCTCAATCTCTGTGTATCACAGTCCAGCAAGGCCCAGTCCAGTCCCTTTGGTATTGGTTCCAGCCACAGTTACCAGACGGACCCCGCCTCCTACAGCCCCCTGTCGTCTCCGGCCACCTCCTCCCCCAGCGGCAACGCCTACTCCGGCCTGACAAACCGCAGCACCGGCTTTGGTAAGCCTGTCCTCCTTCACCATTTAGAATAGAGAACAAGGAATGCCTTTATTGTCACTACACACACACCCAGGCGCATACAGGGGAAAGCCGCTCACTATTCGGTGCAAACATGCATGACAAGTAAAATAAAGAAGATAGAATAATTTCCTACAAAAATGAAGAGCACAAGAGAATTTCTGCAGAGAAGGTGAATTAAGAAGCAGTTATGCCCATGATGGCAGAGATATATTAGCCCACTTAATATGTGGATATGATGAGATGGCGCACAGTGAGAGAGAGACATGGGGGGGGGTGGGAGGAAACTAATCAGTGAAGCGTTCAGGATAGTTATGGCTTTGAGAGAAGAAACTGTTCCTAAGGCGGTTTGTCTTTGATTTGATTGACTTGTAACGTCCTGAGGGCAGCAGGTCAAACAGGCCAGAGCGAGAGAGGACTGTATCTCAATATGATCTTCCCAGCTCTGCCTAGACTTGGCGGGAAGAGTAGATGTCTGACAGGGAGGGAGGAGCTACTGTGACTACCCTCTGCAGTCTCCCGTCGCCATGGTGCAGCGGCGTGCCACACCCCCTAATGCAGTAGGTCAGAAGGCTTTCTGGGCCGTGCGGTGAAGGTTGTCAGCAGGCTGGGGTCAGATTGTTCTTCCTGAGGGCTGCAGAAAGTGGAGTCTCTGCTGAGCCTTCTTGATGACCTCTGTGACGTTTTCTGTCCAGGAGATGTTGTTCCCAGAACCTGAAGGTGTGGACCCTCTCCTCATGCTCTCCATTGATGTAGAGCTGGGTCAGTGCTGTGCCTCCTGAAGTCCACCATGATCTCTTTGGTGTTCTGGGTGTTCAGAGCCAAGTTGTTGTCTGAACACCAAGCTGCCAGCTTCAGGACCCCCTCCCTGGAGGCCGCCTCTCGTCTCCTTTAGACACTGGTGTCATCAGCAAACTTCTGGAGTGAGGTTGCTGTCTGCTGTGGACTGCAGTCGTTGGTGTAGAGGCAGTACAGGAGGGGGCTCAGCCCTGTGGGGAGCCAGTGCTCAGTGTGGGGGAGAGGTGGGGAACCCAGCCTGGCCTGGGGAGCCCGGTCAGTGAGAAGACCACCAACCAGGCACATGTGTGGGGGGGCAGGCCTATAGTGTCCAGTTTCCTGATCAGAATGTCCGGGATGATTGTATTGAAGGCAGAGCTGTAGCCCCCACAGAGCATCCGGACACAGCTCTGCTGCCCCCCCAGGTGACTCAGCAGCATGCAGGGCTAAGGCATCCTCTGTAGACCGGTTTGTGCGGTATGCAGACTGGTGGGGGTCGAGGTCAGGGGGGAGGTGGTCACTGTTGTGGCGGGGACCAGTCTCGTGGCACTTCTTGATATGGCTGGAGTGGGCGCCACTGGACTTCTTTGGCACTGGGATGATGGATTTCAGAGCAGGAGGGTGTCACTGCCTGGACCAGGATCTGTGAGGATGGGTGGGGCTGAGGAGCACACGCTCTGAGACCTTTGCAGGAACCCCGTCTGGGCCAGCCGCCTTTCTGGGGTTCACCGATGGGAGCGCCTTCCTGACGTCGTCCTCAGTCACAGTGAGTGGCGTGACTGGAGAGGTGGAGCTGGGTGGGGGCGGGGGTGGGGGGCAGAGTCCTGTTGTCTTGGAGCTTCAAAGCGTGTTAAGTAGTTATTCAGCTCCTCTGCTATGGTCTGTAGTTACTTTATGGAAGCGATTCTGCAGCATAATTCAAAATAAAAGTCAAAACCAGAAATGCTTTTTCATTTTCAAATGAAGCTGCATCAAATGACTCAAACAGGACATAAAGAGAAGAAAGAATAAGCTGTCTCAGCACAGAGCTAAATCAGTTTAACTTCCTCTCTCAGTCATTCAGAAATGAAAGGCCAGAGTTTAAAAGGTGAAGTTAGCTTCCCTGACGTGGATGAGAGAGCATGTCAGTGAGCCACACTGTAGAGAAGGGAGAAGCCGTAGACTTCTCCTCTTTTAGCCGTCATCAACCCAGCCTCTGGTGGCGGCTACATTCCAGTCAGTAGTTCTGGGGCGTAGGCAGCCAAAAATGGCGAGCTCAGCATGGGGTGGAATAAAGCGACCACAGGCTTTGGAATATCAGTCAAATATTCTGTTCCAGAAGCCGGCCAATGAGGGACAAGACCAGAAAGAGCCGATGTGCCTTCAGGTATTTGACATCTGTCACCAGTGAAGGATGTATTTCAGTGGAGCCATGGAGGATCTTAGGCTGGATCAGTTATTGTCTGCTGCTGACAGAACACCAGTGGATCTGAAACACTTTCCCCACATGGATTCTGAGATTTCTCTGCCCAACTCCTCTCTCCAAGCCTCTTTCATTTATTTGATGTCACCCTGGTGCTGCCATCAAATAAATGAACTATTCTAGAACCCAAATGTCTGGAGGACTTTTGAAAATCTCATAAAGATCATGTTCAGCTGGAAGATCTTGAAATAGTTTAATTTTGGACTGCAGGTAAAGTCTCATTTGTAAGCACCTGTAGAAGTGTTAAAGTTACGTTGGAGTTGATTAAATGTTGCTAATTTGTTATCTATGTATAAGAGAAATCTTGAAAACTAGACAAACGCTCTCATTCCAGAGACAATTAGTCGTCCCAAGGAGGCAGAACAGAAGGATTATGGCAGATTGGTGACTGAACAAAGAAAGAAGCTTCTACTTTGATTTGAAATGGACAAAACCCTGGAGAGGGCGGAGCCTGTGAACTCCGCCGGCCTCCATCTTCACCCACAGTGGAGCGGAGTGGCGGGGGGCCGCCAAAGGCGTCCGGCGATCCATCAGTGCTCTGATATCAGCAGACCAGTAATAGTGTTTGAATTCAGTAGGAACCTCCTTCAACTTGGATTTTTGCAAATCACGACTTGAGATTATTCCAGACAAAAGAAGAACTCCTTAAGAAAGGAGGCTGAGGTAAATGGGGTCTGGCAAAAGAATCCTTTTAGAACTCATTACAAATGAGACATTTCTAAATGAATTATGCTGCATTTACCAGAGAACATTCTGAAAATGAAATGTCAAAACCATTTTCATGATCATTTGAATTAAGTGACAGAATAAGAAGTGTTGAAGGAAATGAAAAAGCATTTTGGTGGATTGCTTTTTCATTTTTATTCTGAAAAATCGTTTACTTTGAAGAGAAAATGAAAAGGCATTTCTGGTTTAAACTTTTTCTTTGAATTATTCTAGAGAATCGCTTCCATATTACTTTCCATCCCGTGTAGTTGGTGATGTCATGTATGCCCTCCCACGCCCCCCGCCTGTTGTTGGACAGGTGGGGCTGGACGGTCCTCCTGTGGTCCATCTTAGCTTCTCTGACCCCCCTCCTCAGGTCAGCTGACCGGAGGGCAGCATGGTGAGCTGGTGGTCATCAGGGTTTTGGATTTAGAAAACCTGCGTACTTTGTCTGATCCACTTCGATTGGGAAGCAGCGTAGTCCAGCACCGTCTTGGTGTGTTTCCAGCTCCTGGGGGTGAAGCATATCCCAGTCCGCCTGCTGAGTGCATCGTCAGGCCAGCTGGTTGTAGTAGAGGCTTCACCGTCTCTGTCTGCAAGAAGTGTGATTGGCTGAAGGGTTCGGTGACACAGAGCTCCGCCTCTGGCTGTCCATCATGTCAGGTGGGTTCTCAGAGTGCATCAGGGGCAATGGGAGCCCTCAGCAGGTAGATCTTTGTGGCCCTCAACAGAGCAGGTCCCATCAAAGGAAAAATGTGTTGGCGAGGAGAAACAGGCGTTTTCAAGCTAAGTGGACAAATGTTGACCTTTTTGACCTCATGGATAAAGTCATGTCCCTCATTTGCAAGCAGGTGAATTCAATGCTCAAAGAGTTAAGTATAAATCATCACTATGTTACAAATCATAGAAACTATCACAGATTTACCGTTGAGGAGGCTGTGCTGCACAGCAGATGTTCACAGAAATGACTACAGAAGCCGGTAGCTACGCTGTGGTTCTGGAAGTTCTGGGCAGTCCGGCGTGAAGACCTTCAGTGATGGGGAGTTTGTAAGAAACATCTGAAAGAGGCGACATTGTTTTGTCGGAGAAAGAAAGTTAGAAGACATAAGTCTGTAAATGACACGTTACCTAGACAGTAGAAAGATCTGGACAGCAACCTCTGGGAAACATCTGGAGGTTCTGTAACTGTACCAATGACACTTGGTTATTAAAGGATTTATAAGCATTTCACCAAAATTGGCCCCCGGTCTAAAGTCCAGTTCTTAATTTGGCCCTCTGCTACAAGAACTTTGACGCCTGTCCTAAAGGAGGTTCAGTGTCCTCTGGAGATGACCTTGAAGGCGCTCTGCCCGGTGCAGTGTTAGCTCGGGAAGAGACAGGGTTCTGGGGAGGGACCGTCCCGTGGCGGCATCCATCATCTGGACCCCCTTCAGGTCTGGCCGTCTCTCCTGCAGATGTGTCGGCGGACAGCAGTCAGAGTGGGGGCCAGTTCCAGGGCCGGCCCAGTCTGGTCCCAGTGGCAGAACCAGCACCATTCCCAGCCAGCCGGGAGCAGCATTCGCACACCAACCCCAGTCAGACAGAGGTCTTCCAGGTGAGCTGCTGGGGGCGGGGCCTGAGCGGTGAGGGCGGGGCTGACGTGTCTCCTGCTAATCATCGCAGGACATGCTGCCCATGGCTGGAGACCCCACGCAGGGAGCCGCCAACTACAACATCGAGGACTTTGCAGACCTGGGCATGTTCCCCAACTTCTCAGAGTAGCTCCGCCTCCTCCACGCTGCAACCACGGCCTCCGTTGCTCTAGATCACAGGACGGCCTCATCTCCGTCAGGAGAACAAAGACCAAGATCTGCTCGTCATCCACCAACAGACAGGCACTTATTGGTGGGGGGGGGGGTTTCTTCCAGCAGGCCGTCTCTTCGTCTTCATGGTTGACCTGAGAACCTGGAACCCAGAAGCATCAACCAAACCATTTCTGTTCCGTCTCAGGTCTTCAGAGGAGGTGTTTGAATGTCCTTCAGTTTGGGAGGGGGTCTCTGAGCTGCTCCCTGTCTCCTCCTCCGTCTTGTGTGTTCATCAACGTCAGTGTTTGTTCAGATGCAGTGTTCTTCACTCTCCTCACCGTCTGCAGGGACCGACTCTGGCTCAGACTCTGATGAGACCTCATTAGACCTGATCAGGTCTGATGAGGTCTGGTCTGATGAGACCTGATGAGACCTGGGGGTCTTCAGAAAAGCAGGTTCTGCTAGCTCCCACGATAAGTTTGAGGCTAAGGAAGTTGATAACCTCAGCTTTGGGTTCCAGAAATGGAGGTATGTTTCAGGGTAGGTCAAGTTGCCATGGCAACTCATGCTCTGAACATAACCTGGTCTGGAGCAGGTTGGATTGAAGGTTAGTTTGTTTTCAGAGAGGTGAAGCAGCATGGCGTGTCCATTTGAAGATGATTTAGTGGATGAAGAAGCTCAGATATTACTTTTTTGTGATAAGACCATATGGATGTTGGAAGAAACTTTTGAACTTTGATCTGACTTAATTATTTGATTAGGTTAAAAATCAATAATATTTTTTGTAAGTCGGTTTAAAAATAACATAGTTTTCAGACATTTATTTTACTTTCATTCAAATTAATTCATTTAAGTAGGTGTAACTTTGATGCTGCTGTTAGATCGGCACATAAAGTTGTGGGATATCATTCCCTTTGCCTGTCTGGATGATTTGGGTTTAAGTGTGGGTTTTTGACCAAATGGTTTTGAATTGTTCTACTGTGTTTAGTACGTGTTATTTTGCCCTACTGAGCTTGCGTCTCTGCACCATGAGTGAGAGTGAAGGAGAGGATGATGAGTTTATATAGCACCTCTAGCCAGCTGCTGCAGCAATGACTAACTGAGATTTTGCACTCGTGCATTTTCACGAAATATCTGCGCTCAAACTTAGACATTTGAGAGTTCAATATTATTATTAAGATGGAAAAAGATTAATGGAGTAATGTGACATTTAGTTAGATTAATACATAAATTTCAGTTGTATAAACAATTATTGAGTTTTATAGACGTTGAATAAATTTAACTCAATTGTTTTGTTCCCAATAGAAGTAATTCATTTAAGTTGGCAAAATTGGATAAGTTATATATATATATATATATAAGATCAGAAACTCGTGCGTTTACTTTGTTCTTTTTCTCCAAGCAGAAACTCTTTTGCTGATGATGCAGCCGTGTTACTTTCTTGATGGACGTATAATCTTCATTAGCGTCATTTAAATCTCAGACTCTGTCTCCTGATATAAACTCTCTTTTTTTTCTCCATGGTGTCAATAATCTGTGATCCATTGAGAATGTCTGTATGTACCTGCTGTGCGCGTGCATTAACCCAGGGTTACCAAGTGGAGCGTAATTACACTATCATATCACGGACTGTTGGGTTGACATGCAAGTAACAAGTTCAGGATTTCAGCCAGAGTTCAGGGTTAAGTCAGGCTAGTTTAAACATGCTTCCTGGAATACCCTGATAGCAAGAAGGGTCTGCAGTGGTCTGAGGCTGAACCTCGTTCTGCTGAAGACCAGACGATCTTCTCTGAGCTTCAGTCCATCTTCTGGGTTTCTGGTTCAGACCATTCCGATCCGGTTCTGTACCACAACCAGACTGGGTTCCGTCCTTTGAGGGGGGCCAGTTCTGCTGTAAATATGTCTTTGTTCTGGTGTTCTATCAGTGCTCGTTAAGCTGTCTGTACTTGGCTGGTTGCTTGGCACCTGTAGGAAGAGGCCTCAGTGTGACCAGCAAATGATTGTGACAATAAACCTTCATCCTACAGACCCTCCTCTTCCTCAGTGAATCTCTGTTGGCACTTTAATGCAAATGTGAGTGTGTTTGTGTGTCTGTGAGTGTGTTTGTGTGTCTATGGGTGTGTTTGTGTGTCTGTGAGTGTGTTTGTGTGTCTGTGGAGTGTGTTTGTGTGTCTGTGGGTGTGTTGTGTGTCTGTGGGTGTGTTTGTGTGTGCGCACGTGCAAGTGTATGTCTGTAGGTGTGTTTGTGTGTCTGTGAGGTGTGTGCGTGTGTCTGTGTGTGTGTGTGCATGTGTTTGTGTGTGTGCAGGTGTGTTTGTGTGTCTGTGTGTGTGTGTGTCTGTGTGTGTGTCTGTGTGTGTGTGTGTGTGAGTGTGTTTGTGTGTGTGTCTGTGTGTGTTTGTGTGTCTGTGGGTGGGTGTGTCTTTAACGGGAGGGGGGGGGGGCTCCATCCTTGTGTGCCACCTCAAGTTGGACCAGAATAGTTCTACATTCAGAGGAGCAGTTGAATAGATAAAATAAATAACCACAGACCCTGTATAATTTTTGTAACTTATTTATAAATGGATGGGAATTAGCACAAAAACACTTTCAAATAATTCCAGAACATGAACAATTAAACCTGATAATTGGTTGGTCAAATTTTACCTTGCAAGGTTTTCAGAAAAATACTCTTTAGTTCAATTTTAAACCCAATATACCAGGTTGGTTCACAAAAAATAATACAATAAATATAAAATTCTCTTAATCAAAACAATATCTAAAAACAGAAATACAAGTCTGTTCAGTCATGGGCAGTTCTCTCAGATCAGGTGATTGGCACCTGTGGAGATGAAAGGTAGTCACTCTCCTCCCGCGATTGAGCAGCAGTGTTCAGTTTCACCTTTCAGGCACTCAGAGTTCCCAGGTTAAGGTTGTTTCTTTTCGGGCTCAGTTGGAGGCTCGCCGTCACACCTCCGTCATTTGCTGGTGTCATGGTCCCAACCCTGTGGGATGAGTTTGAGGCGGCCCCTTCCTCTTCCAACAAGGTCCATGAAGACATGGAGGACAGAGTCTGGTGACCTGGACTGACCTGCAGAGTCCTGACCTGCAGAGTCACAGGCCTCTGCAGAGTCCTGACCTGCAGGGTCTGATGACCTGCAGAGTCATGACCTGCAGGAGTCTGACCTGCAGAGTCCTGACCTGCAGTCTGACCTGAACCCCATAGAAGACCTTTGGGATGAATTAGAGCAGAGACTGAGAGCCAGGCCTTCTCCACCAACATCACAGTGTGACCTCACCAATGACCTTCTGGAAGAAAGGTCAGAAACTCCTAGAAACACTCCTGAACCTCGAGGACAGCCTGATTTTAAAGGTTTGCCGTATTCCGTGTAAACCACCACAGACTTGCTGCTGAAGACTGAAGACGTAAATACTAGTCCTGTGATGCCCTGGCCAAGGAGCTTCAGCCAAGGCGGTTGGCGTTAGCGTCAAGCAAACCAGGCGTGGACAAAGCGACTGCATCAGTCCTGCCTTTTCACCATATTTGGAGCATCCAAGATTTAACTAAAGCCAATGTGGCGGCGTCCACCACGAGCTGACATCTGTGGATCCGCCCACTTACACATTTGTCTGTTTCAGAGCCACTCCTCATCATGTGACCAGGTTTTTCCAGAAATCCCTTTATTTCAAAGTTTTTGGGGGATTCTGGGAAAATGAAATAGATAGAAACCATTTTGCTCAAACATGAATCAGAATAAGAGCTTGCAGTTCAGCAAGGAACTGAGACAGTACTGTGTCGAGTCCAAAAGACTGTCCGATGCTTTATTCCCATTTATCACAGCTGTGGGGGGGTCTAGCTTAAACCCAACAAAGTGTGGTTTTAATTTGGCAGGTGGTACGCACAACACTCGAGTGGGTGGAGCCAGAAAGACAGAAACCTGGTAGTAATCAGATTACTGTAGAGATGGAGAGTGGGTGGAGTCAGACAGCTGTCCTGATGTTGGAGCTGAAATCCTGCATGAAGTTGAACCAGCCTTCCCTGGGGAGGGGGGTGAAGAAATACCAGCCTCCCTCATGAAATTTGGGAGTTGCATCAGCCCCCCTCCCCCTCCAGCCTGTTGGAAATGTGAGGAACACCTTTGAAAACGTTCAAGTCTGCAGGAGCTGCAGGATCCCGCCCTGACAGCCCCCCACCCTCTCCTGTAGACATGTGGGTACATGCTGCCCCCCGTCTGAGGACGACTAATGATCATGTGGCCCTCCTGCTCAGGGAGGTTCAAGACTGCTCCCAGTGTGCATTCCTCTCTGCGGTCTGCGTGGTTCCATCATGGAAGAATGAACATAAAGAGAGGAACATCAGGTCGTCGACCCTTTTCACCGCTGCACCACGGCCGCCCACACATACCTTTGCCCGGGCCTGTAGAACCAGCTGCAACAGATGGATGTAGATGTTCATGAACCTTCTCTAAAAGCTTAAAGTGGGACCGTTCAAGGAACAAAGAAGCTTGTTGCTGATGTTGCCCCGTTTGGGAAGATTGTGTCAGATCAGACAATGAGTTTCCATCTAATGAGTTTGAGTCTCTTCTAAGTCACAAAGCTAATAGACGTGAAACTTCAACACCTTATCCCCCCCATCAAAGTGGGACAGCTGAAAGAAACTGGAGGACTTCATTTGAGATGGCGAGATGCGTGTGAATGGAGAGTAAACTGCCAAAAGAGTTGTGGAAGCTGTTCAGCAACAGATGCTACAAAGACCTGCAGAGCAAACTCCATATGACATGTTAAGTTACAGGATGAGAACGTTCAGATCAGACTGTTGTAAGTTTGACAAGAAGAAGTTGGATGTGAAATGGATTTTGGATATGACAAAAACAGTCCTGCCTACCTTGTTTTCTATCCCAGACCAGGAAAAGATCGGTCTAGTTTGTCACAAAAAGTATAAATGAATGTTAGATGAGACGTTTCAGAACCTTCAATAGAGAAAAATGGTTAAAACCAAAACCCAGAATTAGTGACAGGGCCCAGGAAGTAAAAAGCAGAATCATGTGACCCTGGAACTGATGTGGATGAAAACGAGAGCAGTTGGAGTTCACAACATCCCAAAAGAGAAAACAGAGGACCTGAACATGATGGAAGCTAACTGTGAAGACAATAACCAAACACTGTAGCTTCTGGAACACTCAAGGAGGCCAACAGTTCCTCCAGTTCAGAGCCAAGGAGGAGGAGACGGCGTCGTGAAAAGAGAACAGTACCTTCTCTCTAAGGTTAATGTGCAGTGGGGGGTAGAAAATGGGCATTAACCATTAAGGAGCCACCTCGCTGAAACCACGTGTCACTAAAAGGTTATAGTCGGAGTCAGGGGATACACAAGACGTTCCTCCAGCTGCTATATGACATCTGTTTGTGGATTGATTGCTGCCCAAGCATGATTTGGAGATTTCATCAGAGTGACGTTAAGACTGCAGAATTCCATGCACCAACTGACTGGGAAGTGGAGATGGAAGAAAATCCCAAACTGGTCATAGGTTAGTTTTAAGCTCAATGAATCTTTATTTTATTTATTTATTTATTTTTTTCAACTTGTCCTCATCTAACAACTGGAGCAGACAGATGAGAAACTGAAAGGGCCTCTTGTGTTGGATATATTTTACTTTAACAAGAGGGTTATTAATCTTCAGACAAACCAGAGGTATGGCTGAATAAACCCCTTTTGGAATTGAGGCCAAACTTTATTAATTTCAATCATATTTGAAAATCTTTGGTGTTGGACGGACGGAAAAGGAAAGAGGGAAGAAGGGAAGTAAGAGGGGGGTAGGGGGTGATAATGGGAGGGAGGGAGTACAAGACCATGAAGCAGCATAAAGCAACAAGTTTGCAGTTTGTTAATCATTATAGTAAGGTTCAAATGTAGTACACAAAAGGGCGAGCCTGTCCACACACACACTCAAATGTTATAAACACACCTGCTAGCTGCAGAAATGTCCACCTGTGAACATGTACACAAAACAGATAGTGTTCACACGCATACTTATGCCTTAAAACCAACTAGTGTGAAATATTTCAGTCATCAATCACTCAAACTGTTAGTGCAAAGGTGAGCTAACACCTGTAATCAGGTGAGTGTTTATGTTCTTCTAAAATGGATGGTGGAACGTGAAAAGGAGGAGAGTGCCCAGCCACCCCCCACAGACCCCACCGCCAGCAACGGAACCCCCCAGCATACAGGCAGAGAACAACCGCCCACCGGGCGATCACATCCACCACCCAGGCCAGGGCCAGCCGGACCACCGCGATGCCCCCAGAGAGCAGGGAGCATGGGGGGCACATAGCCCAACCAGGAAACAGCCACCGACCTGGCATGGGAAGACTAGCCAGGCTCCTTACGAAGAGGCAGCAGCCCCAGACAGGCACCCCCATCACCACCCAGGAGTTCGGGCATCCCCCGCCCCAACTCCAGGTACAGACCAGGACCCCAATGAGGAGACCAGCTCTCGCTCAGGCAACCACCCACCGGCCTGGTTGGTCCAGGAAGAACAAGGCAGGGCCAGCCACCCCCACACCAGGAGGGTGCAGGGAAGGGGGCCCACAAGGGTGTTGTCAGCCACAGTTGGAAATTTGGCGAGGCCCATCACCCGGGGGCAAAGACCAGAACCCACCCCACAGGGACACTCCCCAGGGACATTCCCGGCTCAGGTGTGATGTGATCCCCGGCTTCTGGCCTTGCCACAAAAGCTCAGGGATCCCCCTCCCTGCATGGAGGGAGGACCGCTGGGAGGAAGCCAGCACCCAGGGAACAGGGCCACGTTGCCAAGGGCCAAGTACCCCCTACTAGGGATGGGGTAGGGGACAGATGGTCCAAGGTCCCACCTTCCTTGCAGAATGGGTGTGTGTGTTTGTGTTTATGTTGAAATGTATATTTTGAGGGAGCGGTGTGTGTACTAAGTGCAGTTAAAATTGGCATTGGGGCACTGGGGGACATCCTCTGATTACTCACACTGATATCCCTCACCCTCCCCACCAAAGCTACCCTAAATGTCTCAGTCATAGCGGTTAAATTGACGGGTAGGCTAAGGACATCTGCTCCTTTGCTGGCAGTGATGATCAACACCCCTACCAAGGAGCCCTACATGTCTAAGGTGCAAATAAAAACCAAGAGAATTACTGCCCCCAAGGTGCCTCGCAGGCCTAAACCCCCCCTCACCTAATATGAGATTATATGAGAGGGGTAAGTTGAGACAACTGGTGGGCCTTTATCCCCAGTGGTCAAAGGCAAGCGCCCCCCCCCTCATGAGCAAGCCCAGGCCCCCACCCCCAAGCTCAATGAATCTTTAGTTGGTCTGAAACAATCAGGACGGAGCTGGAATAAAATGCTTCATGATTTTCTCACTGAAAACTACTTTGTCCAGAATCCTGCAGATTATTGTGTTAAACTAAAGACGACAGAGTGATCCTCTGGGCTGACAGTCAAACACTCAGAACTTTGAAGAGCGTGTTGGAGAAAAAGAGATTCAGAAAGAAAGATCTCAGAAAACCTACAACTACAACCTTCCTTGGGAGACTTTACACAGAAAGACAACAGAATAAAAAAAGCCAGAAAAGGTGGATATGAAAGATTTTGGAAAGGTTTGGCATGACACATTACAAACCCCATGTGGAAACAAAATCAAGTTTGACCATCTAGGTAAATCTGCTGACCCACAGAAGTACTGTGAATGAACTGGCAGTTTGATCTATCTAATGTCTTGTACTAGACCAGACCACCAAGGCTTTATAGTCAGTAAACTGTCCCAGAACATTTGTAGCTCAAAGCATGTGTTGAGATATTTGAAGGATACTGCAAAGCAGGAAATGCGTTTCAGGGAAAATGATGTACTTCAGCTTGTAGCATAAAGTGATGCAGAGATCTGAATGACAGGCGAAGTATGACTGGTTTGTGTTTTAGTTGTGTTTTAGTTTGTCTGAAACTGGACTCTTATTTCCTGGACGCCCAAGAAACAACCAACAGTAGCTGTATGACCATGTGAGGCAGAATATACAGCTTGGCAACCACGATACAGGAACTGCAGAACTTAATGGAAGGAATGGAGAATAGATCCAACTTTGCCAGTGACTATTTTTGAGGATAATTAGGGAAATTCAATTCGATTTTATTTAAATAGCTCAATATTTACAATAGTCAATTCAATCATCATTCAATGGGCTTCATACTGCAAATTGTATAAAAACATAAAATCAGTTATAGAATTCCCTAGATAATGGCTAAAGTAAAGTAAAGTAAACTAACATCCCTGCCCTTTGATCTTCCTTCTCTGTACGGAAAAACTCCTGAAAAAAACAGATTCTGGAAAAAAAAGGTGAAACCTCAGGGGTGTCCACATGAAGGAGGGATCCTCCCCCAGGACGGACAGGCGAGGATCCAGAACTCATAGAGAGAATTAGCTTATCTAAATCTACAACTACATTTGTAACGCTTGTGCTATCCTAGGAACTTTGGGAGGTGGGTCATCTAGACCCACTAGACAGAGCTCTAAACCTTTTTTCTTCAATGATTTGTGATCTTCACTGGTGTCCATGGATTACAGCGGGGAAAATAAGTATTGAACACGTCAACATTTCTCTCAAAAAACACATTACTAATCAAGCTATTGACACGAAATTTTCACCAGATGTCGGCATCAACCCAAGTAATGCACACATAAAAAGAAATCCAAACATTTATGTCCATAAATGAAGTTATGTGTAATAAAGTGAAATGGCACAGGGAATAAGTATTGAACACATGAAGAAAAGGAGAGGTAAAAAGGTCTGTCAAGCCAAGAAAGCAGCTGGACTTTGTCAGTATTCAGAAGGTTAACCTGCCCCCTATTAGTGCAAAGTAATATCAGCTGGTATAGTCCTGATTGATGCCTTTTAAAAAGGTTTCTCACCAGCAAGGTGTTAGACAAGAAGCATTGCATGATGGGTAAAAGCAAAGAGCTGTCCAAAGACCCACGCAACCTTATTGTTGCAAAACACACTGAAGGCATTGGTTACAGCCGCATTTCTAAACTTCTGAAAGTTCCAGTGAGTACCATTGGGGCCATCATTTGGAAGTGGAAAGAACACGGCATTACCATAAACCGGCCACGGCCAGGTGCTCCTCGCAAGATTTCAGACAGAGGAGTCAGAACAATCATCAGAAGGGTTCTCCAACAGCCCAGGACCACTCGTGGAGAGCTTCAGAAAGACCTGGAATCAGCAGGTACCGTTGTTTCAAAGAAAACAATAAGTAATGCAATAAACCGCCATGGCCTCCATGCACGCACACCACGCAAGACTCCATTTTTGAAGAAGAAGCATGTTGAAGCTCGTTTGGAGTTTGCCAAACAACATTTGGATAAACCCATGACCTTCTGGGAGAAGATACTCTGGTCAGATGAGACCAAAATTGAACTCTTCGGATGTCATCAGACACAACATGTTTGGAGGAAAAATGGCACCCACATCACCCCCAAAACACCATACCAACAGTCAAGTTTGGAGGTGGGAGCATCATGGTGTGGGGCTGTTTTTCAGCATGTGGTACTGGTAGACTTCATATCATTGAAGGAATAATGACTGGAGAAAAGTATGGAGACATTCTGGATCAGAATCTGCTGTCATCTGCCAGGCTGCTGAAGATGAAAAGAGGGTGGATCTTTCAGCAAGACAACCATCCCAAGCACACAGCCAAGGTAACACTCAACCGGTTGAAGAAAAAGAAAAGAAAGCTGCTAGAATGGCCCAGTCAATCACCAGACTTGAATCCAATTGAAAATCTTTGGAAAGAACCGAAGATCCGGGTTCCCAGAAGAGACCCCCGGAACCTTGAAGATTTGAAGGCAGTTTGTGTGGATGAATGGGTAAAAATCACACCTGAGCAATGTATTCCACTGGTTTCTCCATACAGGAGGCGTCTTGAGGCTGGAATCACCAACAAAGGTTTTTGCACTAAGTATTAAATAAATTTCAGTAAGTGTGTTCAATACTTATTCCCTGTGCCATTTCACTTTATTACACATAACTTCATTTATGGACATCAATGTTTGGATTTCTTTCTATGCGTGCATTACTTGGGTTGATGTCGACATCTGGTGAAAATTTCATGTCAATAGCTTGATTAGAAATATGTTTGAGAGAAATGTTGACGTGTTCAATACTTATTTCCCCCGCTGTACATGAAATCTTTCCACCTTTATCCACCTTTGTCATGGTAGGGAGAACACGTCAATGGAAGGGGGGGGGGTCATCTAAGATAGCAAGGGTTAAAGTCCAGCAGACGAGCTTCATCCAGATGGAGTTGGGGGACGGCTGGGGGGTCCAGACGAGCCAGAGTGGGGGTCCAGTAATAGAGGGGAGCAAGAGACGAGGTTCACGGACAGGAACACCATATTTCACACTCGGCAAAATGCAGTCCAAAATGTACCGTTGTCCTGGCAACCTCCACAGAGGAATGTTTTCAGTCTAACTTTGAATGTAGAAACTGAGTCGGCCTCTCTTCCATGAGCTGGGAGTTTATTCCATTAGACAGGGGCTTGGTGGCTAAACGCTCTACCTCCAACCGTACTTTGACTAATTCTAGGAACCACAAGCAGTCCTGCATTTAGTGAGTGAAGTGTTCTGATTGGATGGTAAGGGACTATGAGGTACTTAATATAGGACGGGGCCATTCCATGGACGGCCTTATAGGTTAACAGGAGGATCCTGAACTTGACTCCATCTTCATCTCCAGACACTCATCTTCCTCCACTGTAGTTTCTGAGGAGGCTCACAGGTAACCTCTGACCCTCCTGAAGTAGCAGTCGCCTCCCAGACTGGAGCCCTCTGAAAGGGGTGGAGCTTCAGAAAGGTCACATGATGATGTTCACTGAAGATGCTAATGAAGCCGGTTCTGATCCAACTCACCAGGAACCTCAGCTGCTTGTTCTGGCTTTAATTTGGGTCAACAGGTGGACCTAGGAAAAAGGGACAAACCTGTCCTCATGCTCTGGTAATAAATGAGGGGTAAATGTGACGTCACAGATGGTATCGTTTCTCCTCCGTTTCCTTTGTGATGCTCACCGAAGGAACTCTGGCCCCTGCCTCCGTTCCTCTGCTCTGTCAGTGACGTCATAATGCCACAGCTTCTTATCACCCCGCGAACGCCAGAGCCGGGGGCGTGGCGTCGCTCCGCCGGAGTCAACGGGAGCGGCTCGTCCTCGCGAGCGCGTGTTTCCACCGCGCTCGTTTCCCGCTCAGACAGCGCGTGCCACAGGTGAGAAAAGCCCGCGCTGGACACCACACACATGTTGACACGCATGCAGGAGGACACGCGCGCGTCTCAGGTGAGTGGAGTCTTTCATGTGAGCGTTCTGCGCGCAGCTGTCAGCGGTAAACAGCTGAGAGTGACGTGGAGGCGCACGCGCCTCAGGGATCTTGTGACGTGGCCGCAGAAACGCACGTGCGTGTGCGACCATAGAGAGCGGTTCTGGTCCTTCTGCTCTGAGAGCGTGCGCGTGCCCAAACAGAGTCTGAGACCAGAAAGTAGTGGATCTTAAGGAGGATTCTTCAGAACCAGAACTGAAAGAGCGGTCCAGTCCAGATGTTAGAGGTCAGGTTCTGAGGTGGGAACAGGTTCAGTCTGAACCATTTCCCAGCAGGCCATGTGGATGTTTGAACATGATGTTCTGATCCAGATTCAGGTGTTCCACCTGCGTAGTTCTCACTGTGGTGCAGAATTCCGGGTTTGGATGGTTCTGAAGCTGGATGCTCGTCAAGACTTCCAGCTGGTTCTGATGATGACCCATTCTACAGGGTCAGACGTGTTTGGAGCTCAGAACTTCATGAGGGTACCACTCCAGAACCCGTTCGACCCAAAGCTTCTGCTGCTGCCAGACCCGGTTGAAGTAAGAAAATCACCTGTGCACGTTTTTGTCTCATCCGTGCACGTTTGTGTCACATCGTGCACGTTTGTGTGTCATCCGTGCACGTTTGTGTCACATCGTGCACGTTTGTGTGTCATCCGTGCACGTTTGTGTCACATCGTGCACGTTTGTGTCACATCGTGCACGTTTGTGTCACATCGTGCACGTTTGTGTCAGTTTGTGTCACATCGTGCACGTTTGTGTGTCATCCGTGCACGTTTGTGTCTCATCGTGCACGTTTGTGTCACATCGTGCACGTTTGTGTCTCATCGTGCACGTTTGTGTCTCATCGTGCACGTTTGTGTCACATCGTGCACGTTTGTGTCTCATCGTGCACGTTTGTGTGTCATCTGTGCACGTTTGTGTCACATCGTGCACATTTGCGTCTCATCTGTGCACGTTTGTGTTTTTTCTGATGCTGTTGGAGAATAATCCCACAGATTATCACTGTAATCTGGAGGAACCCTGATACAGCATATCCATGACATCAGGAGGATGTCCAGATGCGCGTGCATGTTTGTGAACACGCACACGTGAACTGGCCAGGTGTTTGCAGCTATTTCTCCAGCAACCGGGGAGGCGCTCGTAGTGTCGGGTGGGGCAGGAGCATAATAACTGAGTCTTCAGAGAAACATCTGGATGAAGAACAGCAGAACCCTGCACCTGACCGAGGGCGGGGCTGCAAGAATGGGGCGGGGCTAGGTCCAGGAAACCATCCAGAAGAGTCAAAGTTAAGACCCCCCATCCCCTCACATTTCTGCAGTTCTGCAGAGAAGATGTGCAAAGATCCCTGAACAGATGGGTGGACGATCCTTCAAAGGAGCAGAAGCAGTAGAGTGTGTGACCTTGGATGGAGGACGTGACCTTGGATGGAGTGTGTGACCTTGGATGGAGGACGTGACCTTGGATGGAGCACATGACCTTGGATGGAGCACATGACCTTGGATGGAGTGTGTGACCTTGGATGGAGGACGTGACCTTGGATGGAGTGTGTGACCTTTGGTTCCCCTTGACCCTGGAACCTATGGGATGGAGAACATCCCGGTTTTATTCTTCAGCTCAGTTCCCAGCTCTCTGACTTGGGGGACCCCCCCCACACACGCAGCTTTTGCAGAATGCCCCCCCCAGCTGTGGATGGGCGTGCAGCAACGTTCAGAAGGACCTCTACAGGTCCAGAGGTTCTGTGGGAAGGACTGAGAAAGGCTTTTGGGTTAGTTGGATCTGAAGGAACCTTTGGAGCAGCTTCAGCTCTCATGGACTGAACCATGTGGTTCTGGTCCACATCTGGTCCTCATCAGTCCCCCCCCAGGCGTGTCCATCCAGCTTTAGAAGATTTGAGATGTTCAGCCTGTGAGGTTCAGCTGCCACAGATAAGGCAGGAATGTTCCTGCGTTTGTTTTGGCGCCGTGTGGATCTGCAGATTCATGCGGGAGGCTGGGGGGCGGGACTTTAAATCTAAAGTCCAACATTCAGGTTAAAGGTCCTGGTGTGACCCCCACCTCCCACCTGTGTACCAGAGCTGTAGAAAGGAGATACAGGGGGAAAAAGAGCATCTTTCAGGGGGGGCGGGGGCTCCTTACAGACAGGAGGAGAAGCTCCGAGTGACTGGAGGACGGATGACGGACGGATAAGTTTAGAGTTTATGCCGTTTATTCTATTATAGAAAAACAACAAAAACTGTACGATGGTGCAGTGGTTAGCGCTCTTGCCTCACAGCAAGAAGGCCCCCGGTTCAAGTCCCGGCTGGGGGACCTGAACCAGAACACCAATGGACCTTTCTGTGTGGAGTTTGCATGTTCTTCCCGTGCATGTGGGGGGTTTCTCCGGCTTCCTCCCACCGTCCAAAAACATGCTTTAAAGTGTCCATAGGTGTGAGTGTGAGCTGTCACTCACATGCAGGGCGTCCCCTGCCTTCGCCTGGGACAGGGATAGGCTCCAGCAGCCCCGTGACCCCCAAAGGGACAAACGGAAGAAGACGAATGAAAAATGAATGAATGAACAAAAACTAACAAGAATCATAAATTAAGATGAGGAACATTTCAGAACAGAGTAGAAATCTGCACAAACGCGTTTGTGCATGTAAACACTTGACGCATCCATGCAGACACACGTGTGCACATTCACCCATAAACACGTTGATGGCGCCAACCTGTAACCACCGTGGCTCCATGTCTTTCTCACACCTCTCATCTCTACCGCTGCACCACAGCTGCATCATATATTCCTAAAATACTCCTGTATATTTGTCCTTTTCTGTTGCTCGAAATAAACCAAAAGCACCAGAAAGGAGCGTCCGTTCTCAGAGAACGTCACGTCACCGTCAGGTGGAGGCGGTGAAGCTGGTGCTGCTGGTTCTGGTCCGTTTGTCTTCAGTCTCCGTCTGGATCCTCGGATTCAGACGGTTCTCTGAGGTTCCCCTGCAGGGTTCAGGAGAACGTCCTTGGCTTTGTTTCCCGCAGACAAAGATCAGTATGTTCCTGAAGACCAAAATAGAAGTGCAGATGTTGGCAGGTCTGGTCCATCTGGCTCATGTTTAGACAGAGCTCCACCCAGCGCTCTGAACCCCCCCTGAGGCGTTGGCTTACGGACTATTCTGGGATTCCGTGCTGCTTCTGCACATCGTTGTTTTTGTTTCATCGACAGGAGACAAGCAGCTGCAGGAATGCAGGAACTTCCTGGAATCTGTCAGAAGTTCATGGACTGCATCAAAGAACTGGACTGAATGACACCCCCCCCTCCCACACACACACAGAAAATGACTTATTTCTGGTTCCAACCAAATGAAGTCCATGGTATGTCATGGCCGTGTTAGAACCAGACGTCCTCAGCCAGCAGTGATTGGTCTGTCAGAGTCACTGTTCTGTCAATCTGTCAATCAAACATTGAACCCTTGTGCTATCGTAGATGACCCCCCCCCCCCTTCTATTGACGTGTTCCCCCTACCATGACAAAGGTGGATAAAGGTGGAAAGATTTCATGTAATCCATGGACACCAGTGAAGATCACAAATCATTGAAGAAAAAAGGTTCAGAGCTCTGTCTAGTGGGTCTAGATGACCCACTGTCTAGCGGGTCTAGATGACCCACCTCCCAATGTTACAGTGTCTAGGATAGAACAAGGGTTAAAGTGTCCGACATGAGGCCACCCACTTTCATTGAGGCGTCTGATTGGTCCGTTTACGACTGAAATAACTTGAAGTACAGAAAAGAAGAGTTTTATCAAGAAGATGTTAAAAAAGTATCAGATCCAGAACGGTTCTTCTGGGATTTAGGCTTCTGGAAACCAGGAGGTACTTCCTGTTTGGAACGCCATGGGGGCGGGGCCACTCAGTCCAGTTCTCTATATACAGTCCACTGTTCTGACCGAGGAACCCGGGTGGAGCAGCTGCTCTGTTCTGCTGCAGGAACGTCTGCATCCATCCGGTGTGAAGGGAAGTCCTGGGATTGGTCCAAACCTGCAGGTTCTGTGATGTCACAGATGTGGGAGGAGCTGAGCCTCCTTTGTTCCTGCTGGTTTCAGATGTGAATGAAACATAAGAACATCCATGAACACGTGAGAGTGGGGAGGAGTGAAGGAAGCCCCGCCCCTTTCCTTTGAAGAACTCACCTGTTTGGCTCCTGTTGTATCAGCAGACATTTTTAGTGTAGTTATACAGAAATATAATAAACAGATCTGCTTCAGTGAAACATGTCTGGAGAATCTGTAGTCATGCCGTTAACAGGTTCTAGAACGTAGAGGCGGTTCTGTGTTCAGAACATTCTGGACTTTTCCAGAGTCTGCATCTTCGGGGGGGGACTGGCGTGGTGAACTGGTGGCGTCTGCCCCCCTCCCCAGACGGTAGGACGGGGGCAGAAATGCCGGCTGCTCTGTAATCAGCATTTCTCTCCACGCCCTAGAATGTGTGGCTTCTTCCAATGCATCCAGGAATGCACATCAGTTCCATCCCATAATCGTCAGGGCTGGTTCCTGCAGGCCAGAGGACGCCCCCCTCCCACCCGTTTGAGGGGAGGAGCACTTCTGTTGCGAAGCTGCTTCTATGGAGCTGCTCTGATGGGGTGGGGGTGTCAGCTTAAAGCAGCCAGGGTTTAGAGACCCCCCCGCGGTTCTGACGTTTGGGTTTCTGCAGGATCAGATGGGAGTGGTTCAATCTGCTGAGACCCCCCCACACTAATGGAAAGAGCCAGAGCATAGGTGGGCTCGGTTTCCATGGTAACACAGCTTAGCTGGAGAAGGTCTGGTCTCTGCAGTCATGTGACTCTGGAGACCCGTCCAGAACATTCTGGCTCGTGGCGGCGTTCCCCACTCAGCTGGACCACAAAGATCTGGAATTACCGCATCATCCCGTAGTGCTGAGGCTTCAGTGCAACCAAACTGCTGCCAGCCAGCTGGCTAGGCTCCATTTCCATTTGGCTCCTCCCACTTCAGCCCAACATTTCATTAAAAAAGATGAACTACTCATTTTTCTGAAACTTATTTCTAAAACTATTATTTAAAAATATTCTCTGAAATTAATCATTTCAAACGAAGAACAAAAGAAGAAGTTTGAACCATCATGAATGGTCCTGATCATCTTCTGCATCCTGGTCCTGGACGGACAGCAGAGAGCTTCACTGCCACAACCACAGTGTGACAGTGAAGATGCTGCCACCGCTGCTGCCGCTCCCGCTGCTGCCGCCGCCGCTGCTGCCGCCGCTGCTGCTGCCACCGCTGCTGCCGCTGCTGCCGCTGCTGCCGCCGCTGCCGCTGCTGCTGCTGAACCTCCACCATCTCCATTTCTGCTGCAACACCTCAGGATCAAACAGGTTCTGCGTGTTCTCCACTCCTCAGGTGTCTGCTCCTCTGTGAAGCTTCGGGTTCCTCTGCTGGAGAACGTGGCCAATCAGGAGGTCAGAAAGCGCCTCTGTGGCTCACTGCAGATATGGAGTCCGCCGTGGTTCTCCTCGTAGTTCTGCTGATCCCCAGCGTTTGTTCAGGTGAGGTACATCATCTTTTTTTTTAAATGTTTGACTTTAGTTTCAAGGAGAACTTCCTTTCTCTGCTTTTCTGGACTCTATTTCCAGTTCCTCAAATGGGTCTGACAGGTTCTTCGTAGGTTCCTCTGAATTAACATGACCTGGAAGACTACAGTCTTCTCAGACGGGATTTTTAGAGGTTCCTTGTTGCCATCTAGAACAGGGGGGGGTCTAAGTCCAGGCCTGGAGCCCCGGCCTCCCGCTGGTTTTCCAGAATTCCTGTCTCATCTGCTGCTGATTACCTGGATCAGGTGTGTTTGCCCAATAGGATCTTCAATGGCCGGTTGGTGGGAAGACATGTTGGACACCGGCCCTCCAGGCCTGGATTCTGACACCCCGGTCTAGTGGGTTCCCCAAGGCAGTTCTTCCCAGGCCTGGTCCTCGGGGAACACGGCCTGCATGTTTCTCCGTCGTCCGGCAGAACCGCATGATGAGCTGAGTCCGGCTCCACAGAAGACGGGGAAACATGCAGGACCGTGTTCTCAGAGAACCACCACTGCTCCAAGGGTACTTCATAAGGTCTTCCCAGGTTCTGGTGGGCTTTGTTTCTGGTTTATAGATTCCTCTCAGTGGACTCAGTTCTCCTTGTAGGGTTTCTTGATGGGTTGTTTGGTTCCTGATTGGTTCTTTACAGGTTTGTCACAGAACTCGTTAGGACACACATGCAAAACTCAAAGCTGAAAATAACGGCGATATAACCGAGGGAGCACCATCCATGTCTTTCCAGAAGAATTTAGATCCGAGTTTTATTGGTTCTTATTGCTCTTTTTGATTTTATGTTTCTTTTGATCTTGATTTTTACTTCTATGTTTGAATTTGTCCAACTTTATTTAAACTTCAGAGGGATCCTCCACTCCAGTGAACAGTTGGGTCTCCAGGGTCTGGCTGTGGGGGTCCGTGGTGACATGTTGGGGGGGTTGTGGACAGACTTCCATGAGATCGTGTCTTCACTTCAGCATCATTAGCATTTCTTGTTCTGTTTGAGTTTCTTTTTATGTTTAATAACATGAGCAGATGGGGGGGTACTTTGCTTTAAATAGAGTTTTGTGGGGTCCGTCCTCTGGGACGTTGTCCAACAGGAACATCTCCTGTGTGTCATCGGTTGCTGTTGCTCTTTCAGTTTGTCCTGACAAAGAACCTGGACTTCAGCCGTGGATGCCAGGACACAGCGAGAAGCATCACGTTACCATCGGTTACGGCCAGAAGGTTCTCCTCATGGCTTCAGCTACCGTTCACTCCATCCAGATCCTGAACGGAGGTGAGTTCCTGCAGGACTTCACCTTCTCCACAAAGCCTGAGGATCTCCACGTCCAGACATCATCTGCAGAAGATGATGTCTGGACGTGGAGGACGGCGGTTTGTGGCCTGAGCTCCACGGCATCAAGTCTGGTGGAGGTCCCAGGTCCCGGTCCTGGACCGGGTTTGATGGTTTTCATTGTACTGTAGTGGTCCATCTTAGACCAGAGGGTGAGTGAAGATGCTGGAGGACCTCATCTCTGTGTCCTGCAGGAAAGCTGGTGGTTGCCGACAGCAACCGGCCCATCCTTCTCCGGACCAGGAGCATCCTGATAGGGAAGGACGGCGAGCTTCACATCGGAAGTTGGGACTGTCCCTACAGAGGAAACGTCACCATCTCGCTGTTCGGAAGGTAAACCTGAACGTGCCGCCGTGTCCGTCTGTGGTGCCCCCCCAGCAGAAGGTTCCTCGTGGGTCATGGACCAGCGCATGCTGATGCCTGGTTACCATGGCGACCAGGACAGATTCCTGCAGAGGGAATTTGTTGCCCCTGTGTTTTTGGGGGCAGAGCTTACCTGCATGGGATCTGAATGCACCCCCCCTCCACGACCGTGGCGTGCTCTCTGCTCACAGGCTGGACAGCGGCGAGGAAGAGCACAGCTACTTCGGCAGGAAGTTCATCGGCGTGGGGACGGGGGGCACGCTGGAGATCCACGGGCGCCCCAAGCTCGCCTGGACCTTCTTAAATGCGACGCTTCGTCCCGGGGGGGGGCACCACAGAAGCTTCCTGCTGCAGCGGAGCTGGGGGAGCCGCGGCATCATGGCGCTCGTGATCGACCCTGACGGCGGCAGGGGGGTGCTGCAAGCACACAGGTAGGCCACACCGAGCATGCTCAGTGTCAGGGGAGGTAACGCCTGAATTTCTGTTATACCCCCCCCAAAAAAAAAAGATTCGACACATATCGCAGCAAGAACGAGAGCCGCCGCCTCGCTGAGTTTGTGGGTCGCGTGGAGGCGGGACTTATTCTGGCAATGCTGGTAAACGACGAGGCCTCCAAAAACCTGGAAGAGTCGGCCAGGGAGGGGCTGTCCGAGCTGGGAAGTCGACACGTCCAAAGCCTGGGCTTCAGGTGTGTTCAGACACAAAAAGACACACACACCTAAAAAACACACATGTAATATAATCACAAAAAATCACACATAAAAAGGACACACAGACACACACCTACACACACACACACACACACACCTACACACACACAGACACACACACACAGACACACACCTACACACACACACACAGACACACACCTACACACACACACACACACACACACCTACACACACACAGACACACACACACAGACACACACCTACACACACACACACACACAGACACACACCTACACACACACACACACACACCTACACACACACACACACAGACACACACACACAGACACACACCTACACACACACACACACACCTACACACACACCCACACACACCTACACACACAGACACACACCTACACACACACACACACACACACAAACACACACCCACACACACCTACACACACAGACACAAACCTACACACACACACACAGACACACACCTACACACACACACACACCTACACACACACACACACACACAGACACACACACACAGACACACACCTACACACACACACACACCTACACACACACCCACACACACCTACACACACACACACACCTACACACACACACACACACACACACACCTACATACACACACACACACACACACACCTATACACACACACCTATACACACACACACCTACACACACACACACACCTACATACACACACACACACACACACACCTACATACACACACACACACACACACACCTATACACACACACCTATACACACACACACCTACACATACACACACACACACCTACACACACACACACACCTACATACACACACACACACACACACACCTACATACACACACACACACACACACACCTACATACACACACACACACACACAACTTCACTCGTCAAAACCGTCTCACCTTGGCCTGAGGATGCACTCGTCCTGCTCCAGGACTGCTTTGAATACACAGACTGGAGTATTTTTGAACACCAGGACCTGACGGTATTCACAGAGGACGTGTATACATCAGCTTCTGCATGGGGACATGTGAAACGCACCCGGGTCTTTCCTAACCAAAAACCCTGGATGACCAGAGAGGTCAGGTTGATCCTAAAAGGCGACGACTCTGCCTTTAGGTCAGGGAACAAGAACCTGTACAGGACCGCCAGAACCGACCTGAGGCGACGGATAAAGAAGGCCAAGTTGGATTACAAAAGGAAAATAGAGGACCACCTCTCCAACAACAACCCTCTGGAGGTGTGGCAGGGACTACAACACACTCTAGTGCTGCACTAGCGGAAGAGTTGAATGCGTTTTCGTGCTTCCAGACCACACCACTGCAGTCTGAAGTCCCATCACCTCATCCTCACTCGGTTCCCAGCTCCAAACCCCTGACTGTGCAGACACGGGGCGTGGCATGGATTTTGAGCAGGTAAACCCCAGGAAAGCGTCTGGACCTGATGGAGTTCCTGGGAAGGTTCTGCAGGCCTGCACCGACCAGCTCTCCCAGGTCTTGACAAAAATCTTTAACCTGTCGCTAGCTCAGGCTTCCATCCCTGCTTGCAGTCAAACTTGGTCCCCACTTCTCCTCCACCTGGTGCTGAGCACAGGCTCCCCACAGGGACGTGTGCTGAGTCCTCTGCTGTACACACCGTATACAGCGGACTGCAGACCAGCCCACACCAGCAACACCGTAGTCAAGTTTGCAGACGACACTACTGTAGTGGGGCTGATCTCTGGGGGTGATGAGACAGCCTGGAGCCCCCAGCCGTCCCCTAACTCCATCTGGATGAAGCTCGTCTGCTGGACTTTATATATGTAGTTGTAGATTTAGATAAGTTAATTCTTCTCTAAGGGTTCTGGTAAATCGCCTGTCCGTCCTGGGGGAGGATCCCTCCTTCATGTGGACACCCCTGAGGTTTCTTCTTTTAATCATTTTTTTAGGAGTTTTTCATCACAGAAAAGGAGGGTCCAGGGGCAGGGATGTCCAGGGTCTGTTTAGTTTAGTTTAGCAATTAGCTAAATTAGCTTCAGTTCATATTTTAAGTCTGATTTGGATAATTACCGGTATGAAGCCCGTTGAGACAACTGTCTTGTGATATTGGGCTATATTAATAAAATTGAACTGAATTGAATCTTGGAAGATCCCTACAGACCTAGACTCTAGCTGCCCTGTCACATGACTTTCTTCCCAGAACAGAGCACTGCTTTGACTTTAGCTGAAGTCCAGCCAAACCTTCTCCTCTGGACAGACTTTTTCTAGGGACATCAGAAGACTTTGTTTTGAGGAACGTGGTGGCAAATGTTCTCTTTAGCTCAGGAAGCTTCAGGGAGGTTTTCATTTGAAAGCGTGTGCAGAGCTTTGAAAAGGAAGTGTATTTGTTTGATCCACAGCGATAGATAGGAGGAATGCTGGTGTCATGGTCCTTCATCCTGTCCTGACAGCAGCAGATAGCCTTCAGTACGAGGAAAGCCTTCTCACATCATCTGTGCATGCTGCTCCAATGACCTCACCTGGTTCTACTCCATCTCCCTCCGATTGAGCAGAGTTCATCTGATTGCTCCTTCTCTCCCTGCAGGCACTCCTGGACCTTCATCGTGAGAAAAGGTGACCCTTCTTCTGCAGTGGAGGACCACAGCCCGTATGAAGGTAGAAGTCGACTCTCCTAGTTTTCCAGGGTTTTCTGACATGAGCCTCAAACCAGTATTTCTGAACAGGAACGAGAGCCTTGTCCGAGGCTCAGAGCGTCGCTGTGTTCCAGTCCAGATCCGGGGAGCGATTCAGGGTCACAGCCAGCAGCCAGTGGCTGCAAGGTAACCCTCTTCCACTTTGTGTGGGTTCTAGATGGAGGCTTGTGTTTCAAGCAGCTGGTCAGAATGTGGTTCACGGTTTGTATTCAGACCAGACGCTGGTTGTCAGATTGCTGTTCCAACCTGGTCTCAAGGTGTTGCGTTTTGCTGGTTGCTTGCGGCACAGTTCCTTGGCAGATCTGTGCAACCTCAAGGGTTCCCTAGAGCTCCACCGGTCTTTCCATTTGCTTTGGCCCAGGTAAAACTGGGCATTCTGTGTGGGAGTGGTCCATGGACTTGATAGTTGGATGTTAACAACATTTGGGGCAGGTGGCTTTGCTGTGCCAGCCACCATCCTGTGGTGAAGGTGGGGCCAACTCTGGCTCCTTTCTGCTTTAGAAACTAGGACCACTATCCTTCAGCCCCCGCTCACAGAGGAGAAGTAAGAACAGCGTCCAGTCTTTTCAACAAATTCATGCTCAAAACCAGAGATTGACAGCTGTCACAACAGCTGTCCATGTCAGATGAGCTACAGCCTAACCCTAAGCTGTGATTGGTCAGTGTCTTCAGTCACCACACCCCTTTTTAGCTCAAGATATAGAAATTGGCTTTTGATGAAAGCCCCCCCCCCCAAACCAGTGTGATATGCATCCCTCAGAGGCGGAGTGGTCCGACTGGTTCGACCGCGATGATGAGAGGGGATCGGGAGACTGGGAAAAGCTCCATGACCTCCACAGAGCCCACCCAGACAGGCTGTGCCGCACTCCACTGGACATCCAGGTGAGTCTTACCTCAGTGTGAGCCTCGCAAACTCCTCAGAACTGCTCCACACGTCTGTCTCTATCCAGGCTCAAACCCATGACGGTGTACCATCCAACCAGACGGGAGACGTGATCCACAAGATCGACAAGAACTACGGCTTTGTGTGCTTGAACGGAGACCAGCCCCACGGCTTATGTCACAACTACAGAGTCCGCTTCCTCTGTGGGAAACGCGGTCCGTGTTTCCTCAGCAGGTCTTCTGTCATGGACATGAGGAACGGAGCTAAGGTTGGACTTTGGCGCTGAGCTTCCACCATCTTGTCTCCTCCTGTAGTTCGGCCACAGGCCTTCATGTCCATCGACATCCTGTCCGGAGACTCCATCCTGGAACTGGCTGACAAGCCGGTGGGCTGGGAGTCTGGAGATCGGGTGGTGGTGGCAAGTTCCGACTTCTCCATGTTCCAGGCGGAGGAGTTTACCCTGCTGCCTTGTCCCACATGCTCAGGGCACCAGGTCAAGGTCAAAGGTTAAAACATACTTGATCAAAGGAGTTCTACTGAATGGAGGGAACCATTTAAGATAGATCTATCTATGGCACGGCTCTGACATAGATAGATGAAGACCTGAATGGATGGAGGGATGGAACAAAAGATAACTAAGAAAACGGATTTTTAATTGATAAATAGAAGGATGGATGATGAAGAGGTTGATAGAGGATGGAGTGACGATGGAAGGGCGGATAAGAAAAAATGAACAATTAATGGATAATTAACCACAAATCTGCAAGAAAAAAGGAATAAAATATTTCGAAAACTACAACAGATTTTTTTTATTTCAGGAGAAAGTATCAAAATTCATAATTGAGTCATAAAACTAAACCGAATTAAACTTGATAAAATTTCAGTGAACTTTGCACTAAAGTTAAGTTGAAGCCAGAAACATTCAGGCTGGATGGACATTCTTATAAACTTTTGCTTTTAAACGAAGTTTTTTCTTTAATGTTATGCTTCCCAATCGACGCCCATTTGCACATCAGAGCGCCGAGTTTGTTAAGTCAATGTGCAGACGCACCCGAGGTCCTGGCAGGATTTAGCACGCGCGTGACGAGGTTGGGCTGCAGGACGCTTGGTGACTCGATCGTAGGGTAGAAAAATAAATCCAATATGGCCTCTCAGTGCGAGGACTCTTGGCCATCCACCTTCCCCACCATCACCTGGGGCTGCGTGGGGTTGCCGCAGGTTGTCCTGGTTACTGCCGAAGTCAGTAGAAACAGCCTGCCAGTTTATTAGGGCCCGCCACGGCCTGTCAGGACCTTGGTGGCGGGGCGCTTACAGCTGCTCTTCAGGCCTCTTTGACAGGCTGGTCACCTGTCCAGGCTGTGCCCCACCTTTCTGCCCAGCAGTAACTGGGTCAGTCTCCGGCAGTACCTAATCTAACGCAGGTGGAGGACCGAGTGACCGAGCCGCCGCTGCTCAGGGTCCGCTAGGCTCGCTATGCTGTTCGTGGGTGGTGAAAATATATCGGGCGCGATGGTTTTCAGCGAGACGGCATCGTATGCCGTCACGGGCGCTTGCAGAGCCTTTATAAATATATAAATTCCCATCGTCATCCGTGGTTTTCCAGTGAAGTGGCAATGATTGAAGTCCAGAAAAACGCTGGAGAAAAGAGAGACGGCAGACGCAAACGTGACATGTGAATGCAGCATAAGAGCTCAGACACACAACTGTGTGTGAATTGTGACCCAGGTTTGGGGGAACACAGGCCCTCTCTCACTCTTTCCTGACTGTGGCTATTCATGCAGCTCGCCAGAGCACGCCTAGTGGCTTCTTGACCTCACACGCGGCCTTTGTTCCCACCATCATCGCTTCCTTGCCGGCCAGGCAAAGGAGAAGCATAATTTCTCTGAAGCCCCCACGCACCTTAACAGGGCGCTGCTGTTGCTTGATGTGTGCAGGAAGGCGCGTTTAGCACCTGGGGGAGCCGGTGGACGGAGTGGACATGAGGGCCGAGGTGGGCCTGCTGACCCGGAATGTTCTGATCCGCGGGGAGATGGAACCGGGCTGTTATAGCCAGGACAGAGGTTTTTCTACGACATCGCTCGAGGCCACCTTAAGGTAAATGTGGGTTCTTGGTGTCCCACCTCACTGGGGGGGCGGGGTTGGCTGGCTGGGTTGGTTGTCCCATTCTCACTGGGGGCGGGCCATTATTGGTTGGTTGTCCCACTCCTCACCGGGGCGGGCTATTGGCTGGTTGGTTGTCCCACTCACTGGGGCGGGGGGCTATTATTTGTTGGTTGTCCCACTCCTCACTGGGGCGGGCCATGGCTGGTTGGTCGCCCCACTCCTCTCCTGGGGGCGGGGATATTGCTGGTTATTGTCCCACCTCATTGGGGGGTGGGCTATTGGCTGGCTTTGTTGTCAGGCTCTACTGGGGGGGCGGGGTTATTGGTTGGTTGGTTGTCCCACTCTCACCGGGGGGGCGGGGCTATTGGCTGGTTGGTTGTCCCACTCCTCACTGGGGCGGGCTATTGGCTGTTGGTTGTCCCACTCCTTACTGGGGGAAGGTACATTATTATTGGTTGTCCCACTCCTCATTGGGGGCGGGCCAATGCTGGGTTGTTGTCGCTTAATTCTCACCGGGGGCGAAGTCATTGGCTGGCTGGTTGTCCCACCTCACTGGGGGCGGGGCTATTGGTTGGTTGGTTGTCCCACCGGGGCGGGGCTATTGGCTGGTTGGTTGTCCCACTCTCACTGGGGGCGGGCTATTATTGGCTATTGGCTGGCTGGTTGTCGCGCACCCCACCGGGGGCGGGCGACATGGCTGGTTGTCACACCTCACCGGGGCGGGCTATTGGCTGGTTGGTTGTCCCACTCACTGGGGCGGGGCTATTGGCTGGCTGGGTTGTCCCACTTCACTGGGGGGGAGTCTCGCCAGGTGAGCCGGGCGAGGGCCAGCACTCCTGTCAGTGGAGCTGCAGCACATGGGCCAGCAGTCCATGGGTCACTATTCAGCCCACTTCCATGAACGGAGACGTGATGAGGGGGGTACCTCAACCTCAGTCAGTCAGCTGTCCATCCACCACTTTCCGCTGCATCACCATCCACGTCTAACGGACTGCAGGTTAGACCAGACTGCTTTTGACTGTCTTCTGTGGGGGTAGGTTCATCACAGGGCTGGCTCTCTCCAGGTAAAGGATGGTGGGCCACGGTTAATTTTGGTCATCAGTTTCTTCACTGAGGACGGTCCTGAGGAGAGGAACACGTTCCAGCACTGCCTCGGTCTGCTGGTGCGCGCCGGGACGCTGCTGCCGTCGGACAGGGACGGCCGATGCTGGACATCACCGAGGGGGGCGCTTCCTGGATACGTGGGCCAACCCCCGCAGGACTGCAGGTGAGCTTCGCCGTTGCCTGAGAGCAGCCGGAGCTGATACTGCAAAGCATTAGGATTTAGGGCGCCAAGAAAGTTCCAGAAGAGCTGTCTGAAGGAGGATGCGCCGATTCTGAAACCTTTACCGAAGTCGCAGGAAATCTTAAACAGTTCAGCATCCGTCACAGAAAGTGGGATGTAAAGACACGCCCAGCTCCCGCGTCCACCCTCACACAATGATGAAGATGATAAGATGATGAGATGACGGTCAAGATCAGATTCCTTCATCCCAAACGCCATTCGGGGAACTTGTCCTCTCTGCTTCTCCTCACAGCGCCTCCACCTTGATCGCCAATCCCCAACAATAACCTTATCGATCAGCTGCTGCCGGCTCAGGTGGGGCATACATACGCGCACTCCATTGCCAGAGTGTCATTTAAATCCTTTCGTCACGAGATGTGAAGGCACGCAGCATGTTATATGTGCAAATGTAGCACGGTAAAATGCCAGGAAGCAGGATTTTTGGTTCATCTCCACCAACGCGCCTTACGGGCCCTCACAGAGGCCTCTACCCCCGACAGAGCTTAACACACGCCAATGGGTCGGTTCATCAACAACAGAGAGCGCACTCCAACCACAGAGTGAGTCCCAGAAGAATGGCTGCGAACAACGTGAGATGCAGAGCTGCGAAAGACGAGGCGGGCATGACCAATGCCGCTTCGCGCCACTCAAGAGCTGTAGGGAAAGATGATGGCGTGATACATCGTTCTATTTCAGGCTGGTATGATCTTGGACCACGGAGTGAAGACCACGCCGGCCAACAGCAGGGACAAGAGACTCCCTCTGTCGCTGACCGGAGCCAGGTCTGGTTTCGTGCCACGGTCCCCTCCCTCCTTCAAACTGCTGTATAGTTCCTGAGCCAACAGTGGCAGAGTACACAAACTGTTTTGAAAGAATGTTTTGAGAAGAAGAAGAAAAATGCCAGTTGTAGTTCTCTCAGAACACTCGACTGGTTCTGGCACAGTCAACAGAAATCCCAGGTCCAGCCTGTGAACAGATCAGGTTTGAAGAAAATCCCTGGAATCCAAAAAAAGAATAACCAACGCAGAAAATCAAGACTCTGCTCTTAAAAAAGCAGGAACAGATTTGAAGTCCTTTTCTTGTTTTTCTGTTGCCGACCAACAGAAAAGCTGAACGCCCTGCTTCTGCCTTTAAGGTGGAACTACTTTCTAAGAGCAACTTTAAAGGTTCTTGCCTGGTAAGCTTCCACGAGCTCAAAGGTTTATGTTTCAGAACCAAACCTTATCAATTGAATCAGTGATCGATCAATGATGTTGAATGGTATGTTAAGTGTTGTGACAGAGACGGTCCGACGACGGTTCCCCAACGTCTTTGATCTTGGCCCGTCCCTCTTAGAACCTTCTTCCCAATTGTCTGCCCAGGTATCGCCCTTCTGGTAATGAGACCCCGCCCCAAACCCAGAGTCCCTTGCTCATCCACCAGAACCCAGACCATGGGTTTTCCTAACAGGGGGATTGTGCTGGATGACTGCCAGTGAGTTCCACATACACGAAACCAAACACTGAACCATGAGGGGGGGAGAGGGCGTGAGGTGACTGGGATGTCTTGGAGGGTCTGAAGTTCAGTGCCTCCTCAACCTCCCATAGGTTTGCTTGATAATGGCATCGGGCTGACACTCGGCCAGGTGGCGAGATCCAGGTCGGTGCTCTTCCAGGTTCTTCCAGGTTCTTCAGGTGTGTACAGAACAGTTTAACACGACTCAGGTGTTTGAACCCAAGTTGACGTTTGGCTTTGATGTCATCTTATTTCGATGGTCAGTCAGGGAGGTCACAGGAGACTCTGGACTCAGAGAAGTCAATTTGAAGCTTTTGGTAACGACCGCCTAACTCAATGAGATGCTGAAAATGTCTGCAGGCATGTGCACACACACGGTCCTGTGTCCTTGCTATATGGGGGGGGGGATCCTGTTACAGGCAATCTTCAAACTTCTCTACACAAAATGTTAGAAGTAAGATAGTTAAGTAGATTTTTTCAGTGTGCAGGTTGGACCTCAGAGCAGAAAAAACAAGGAATTCCAACGAAGGAACAGGAAGAAAGTTTGAGGGGAGGGGCTCCATACCACAATACCAGTAGAGACAAGCTGATTGACTGCAGGCATGTGTCGGGAGCCAGACTTAAGTACCCAAGCTGCTGATGAGTTACAGGTGTGTCAGAACGCTGCTATCACCCTGAACGGGTGAGACCTAAACAGGAAGACAGTAGAGGGAGAAAGGGGAACCGTCAACCCAGGACAGGAACAGCTTGTAACTCCTGCTGTCACATGGGAAAACTGGATGGAAAAGTGTATTTATAATGCTGAGTCTTGATAGAACATTTGCATGGCGAGTCGCGGTGAAGTCCCGCCTCCTTCTGTGTCTTCAGCGGAGGAACATTTCCGGACGACGACGGCTCACACCAGCTGGTAGAACTCTATTGTTGGTGAAAGTGGGAACCAGGGGATGCGTGATTCAGACAATGGCGTTTGGGAACCTGAGTGGACTATTCTAGCAGAATGCTGCTGCTGGGCGCAGGAGTGTGTTCATTCAAAACTTCCCATCTAAAAAAACTGCTGGAAGTTCATTGCCTGAAACCAAAAACATTCAGAAACACAAGAAGGACAGGAACCCAGTACTTTCGGTACTTCAAGTATTTCACGAGGAGAGTTGGAACAGACACCAAATCAGCTCAACAGCTCTAATGCTTCCTGTCTGACCCCATGTAATGAGAATTACAAAGAAATGAATTTTAAGAGATGGAAAGTCTGTAGTTAACACTACACTGGTTTAAACGTCTTGCTACAGACATGGAAGGATTAGTTCACTGTTCCCGGTTTGGGTCTTATCAGTCTGGATCCCAAACTCTTTCTGAAAATAGCAGTTGGAATGATAATAATGAAAATAAATCTAACAAGTGTCATCATGACATCCTTCATTGCTAATTATTTCTGTCTTTACTGTAATTTTACTTTTAATATCTGACATAATTTTTTTATCTTCTACTGTTTTAATATCTTAATGGTTTTTTAATGGTTTTTACTATCCAAAAAACACTCTAAAAGTTTAAATGTAACTTTTATTTTGTCATATTCAGTTTTTAGCTTTTCTAGTTCCTTCTGGAACAGTGAACCCTTGTGTTGTCTTTAGATGACCCCCCTTCCATTGAGGTGCCTCCTTACCAACAAAGGTGGATAAAGGTGTAAGATTGCAACCTATGGAGCCACCAGTGAAGATCACAAATCATTGAAGAAAAAGGTTCAGAGTTTCTGTCTAGTGGGTCTTAGATGACCCAACTCCCAACGTTAAAGTACCTAGGATAGCACAGGGGTTAAAGAACTAATTTTGCACACCACACACTTTGACTTCTTCTGTGGGTGAAATGTTTTCCAAATAAAGCTTCCTGTCTTGCTAACTGCTTCATCTGCCCTGCAGGGACTTTTCCTATCCGTATGCAGATCTATGACGGGCCAATCAATGTTCACAATTGTACGTTTAGAAACTATGTGGCCCTGGATGGACGGCATACCAGCGCCTTTGGCTTCAGGCTCAACAACTCGTGGCAAAGCTGCCCCAACAACAATGTCAGCAGCATCAGCTTTGACCATGTTACTGTGAGTCTGCATGAGAAACATCCCAGAATGCCAGTTTTTCCAGACACTACCCAGAAAGGGGTTAGGCGTCTCTCCCAGGGACACAATCATGATCTTGTCTGGGATCGAAACCTAAAAAACCAGTTTGAGCTACAGGTTAGCTTCACCCCTTCCACCCCAGACCAAAAAACCGCAGAAGTACACTCACTGGTCACTTTATTAGGTCAACCTTGCTAGTACCGGGTTGGACCCCTTTAGCCTTCAGAACCGCCTCAATCCTTGGTGGCATCGGTTCAACGAGGTTCTGGAAACATCCCTCAGAGTTTGGTCCATGTTGTCATGACAGCATCATAGTTCCTGCAGATTTGTCTGCTGAACATCAATGATGCTGGTCTCCTGTTCCACCACATCCCAAAGGTTCTCTGCTGGGTTCTGGTGATCAGGAGAACGCTTGAGTTAGGGCTTCAATAATATACCGCAATTTATCATATCGCAATATCAAGCAGTGCAATATCTATATCAGAAAAATCAGCATAAATCGCAATAAATGGTTACTCAAATGTGCTAAACAACTTATGGCAGTTTCTGAAGCATTTAACGATCAAATAAATCCATTTATGCATTTGACCAATTGATGGACCCTTTTCCCGAAGTGTTGACCAATCAGATGAGCCCTTTTATGTTAGATTTTTGCCTCCTACGTCAACGAGGGTCATTTGGAGTATAATTTTTAAACCATTGCAATGAAATACTAATGATGTTTTTGATTGTTTTGCTATTTGTTCATTTACCGCAAATTATATCGTTATCGCAATATTGATCACTATATCGCATATCGCAAGTTTTGCTCATATCGTGCAGCCCTAGTTTGAGTCCAGAGAACTCATTGTCATGTTCTAGAAACCAGTCTGAGATGATTCCAGCTTGATGACATGGAGCCTTATCCTGCTGGAAGTAGCATCTGGAAGTATTAATATGTCTAATTGTCCTAAGTTTGATTCGTCATTGTATGAATGTATAACTGATGATTGTATTGTTTTGTTTTGTGTATTATTCTTATTTGATTGCTTGAAACAAACCATTTCAAATCAAAAAATCAAATCAAACCTTGTCTACTGTGGTCAGAAAGGATGGACATGATCAGCAGCAATACTTCCAGGTAGGCTGTATGCTGAACAATGCTGGCAATTATGTCCAAAGTGTGCCTAGAATATCCCCACACCATGACACTCACCACCACCACCAGCCTGAACTGTTGATACAAGGCAGGATGGATCCATGCTTTCATGTTGTTGATGAATGGAGACTCATCAGACCAGACGACGTTTTTCCATCTTCTATGGTCCAGTTTTGTGAGTCTGTGGTAAATGTAGCCTCAGTTTCCTCAAGGTTGCTGATGGATGTTAGTGGTACCCGTGTGGTCTTTTTGCTGCTGTAGTCTATCTGCCTCCAGGTTGGACGTGGTGTTGTTCTTCAGAGATGCTCTTTCTGCAGACCTCAAGCTGGAACCAGGGTTCTTAAGTTCCTGTTGTCTTTCTATCAGCTGGAATCCAGTTCGACCTCTGACCCTGGCATTCACTGGGGAAGTGACATTTCTACCCACAAAACTGTTGCTCACTGGATATTTTATCTTTTTCGGACCATTCTCTGTAAAACTAGAGATGGTTATGGGTGAAAATCCCAGTAGAACAGCTGCTTTCTTGAACCCTCATACCAGCCCGCCTGGCACTAACAACCATACATGCTCAAAGTCACTTCCGACCACTTTCTTCCCCGTTGTGATGCTCAGTTTGAACTGCAGCAGATCCTCTGACCATGCTCATATGCCTATATGTATTGAGCTGTTGCTAAAGATTGGCTGATTAGACATTTGCGTCAGCGAGCAGTTGGACAGGTGTTTCCATAATGAAATGGCCAGTGAGTGTTCATCAGCTGGAGTCTAGAGGAGGAGGTCCTCACTAGGCCATCATGAACTTTCCTTCGTAAAAAAAAGAAACTGTGGCAGAAGAGTAGATCTTGAAGACTGCGGATTGTGTCCATGCTTAAGCAAAGCTATCTCCTGTCTACAGATGACCTCACGGGTGTTTTTTGGGGAACCGGGGCCCTGGTTCAGTGAAATGCACATGGATGGTGATAAAACCACCATCTTCCACGACGTGGATGGCTCCGTCAGCGAATATCCCGGAGCTTTCCTGGTGAAAGAGGACAACTGGCTTCTGCGTCACCCCGACTGTGTGGACGTCCCTGACTGGGAGAGCTGAATCTGCAGTGGGCGCTACGCCCAGGTGGGTGTGACCTTGCTGCACACCTGTGTACCTCACTGCTCAGGTGTTCTGCTGCAATGTTGGTATTTGTAAGGCAAGGCAAGGCAAGGCAAGGCAGGTTTATTTGTAGGCCCACCCTACACAAAGTAATTCAAGGTGCTTCACAAAAACAGAAAAATGCATTAAAATCACAATACATCATAGAAATAATCATTTTACTTTAAAAGAAAAGAAAAAATGTGAAAATTGATTTAAAAATAAAGGAAGGAAAGGAAAGAAAGTAGCAGATAGGACCTTTCAGTCATATACATCGCTAAAACAGAAATGTTTTCTAGCTCCTAGATTTGAACATGAACAGAAGAGGCCTGTCTTATGCCTTCAGGAGGCTGCCCCAGATTTTAGCTGCAGAATATTGAAACCATTGGATTCCCTTGTTTAGTCTCTGACTCTGGGAATCAACAGGGAGGCCGCCCCCGTCCAGAGCACGAGATGGTTCATACGGCACCAACATGTCAGATGGACTGGTGCTCGCCATGGAGAGAGTTCTGGGACACAAGCAGAGCTGCTTTTGAAGTCTATTCTTTGAGGTACAGGGAGCCAGCAGCAGAGACCTGAGCACAGGATCGCACGACTACATTTCCTGGTTCTGTCAGACTCCGAGTAGCGTGTATCTTCTGATGTACTGGAAGCTGTTTTACAGCTCGCTTGGAGAGGCCGGTGAGCAGGCCGTTCCAGTAGTCTAAGAACTCTACTGAGACAAATGCATGAAGAAGTATCTCCAGGTCTGGCTTTTTTTTTTTTTTTGGATTGGATTTTTCAGATGATGGTAAAATGCTGCTGATGTTACTGACTTGATATGGCTGTTAAAGTTCAGGTCAGAGTCCAAGAATACCCCCAGGATTGACTCTGATTTGAGGGCTTAAGAGACAGAGAATGGCTGTAGCCAAGGACTCTTTCTTTGTTTTGTGGGCCAAAATACAATAACTTCAGTCTTGTCTGAGCTTAGCTGGAGAAAGTTGTTCTGCATCCACGCGCTGATCAGTGTGTGAATGTGTGTGTGAATGTGTCTGTGACTGTAAAGCACTTTGTCCTTGTAGGAAGAAAGGCGCTATATAAGTATACGTCATTTACCATTTACCATGATCTGTTGGAGGCAGTGGCTGAGTGAATCCACCGCCCATATTCACCTTCTGCTGTCAGTGACACAGGATCTGAGTATCATCTGCATATGTGATAAGATATGTTATTACTATGACATCCGCCCTAGTGGCAGCATGAGTGAAGGAAGGGTCCCAGGATCGATCCCTGGGCACACCACACCAAGCCCATGTAGTCTGGAGACACAACTCCCAATTCTCAACAAAATATTTCCTGTCTTCAGATAAGACTTGAGCTCAGTCCTAGGCAGATCCGAGAGATGCCAACCCAGTCTTGGAGTCTGGTAAAGGATCCCATGATCAACAGTATCAAAGGCAGCACCAGGTCCAGCAGGATTTTCACATTAAGAGACTTGCCATCATCAGTGTTCAGGCGGATGTCGCGATACCTTGATAAGAGCAGTTTCTGTGCTATGATGGGGTTCTAAAACCTGACTGAAAACATCAAAATGAATTGTTTAAGAAGAGAAAGTCAGTGCGAGCTGTTGGTAGACAACTTTTTCAGCAAGGACTTTTCCTAAAAATGCATTAGAGATAGGGTCTGTACTGTTCAGCACAGTGGGACTCAAGACCGCCTCTTCTTCAGGAGAGGTTTAATGACTGCAGTTTAAGGCCTCTGGGAATATTCCAGATTGAAGACATGTTAATTATTTGAGGAACATATAACACACTGTTCAGGACAGACTTAGAAATCTAGTGGGTAATACATCAAGGCAGCATGTAGATTGAGCCAGACGGGTGATGGGTCTTGGACAGTTTGGTCAGCGACAGGTACAAAGTGAGTCAGCTTTAGAGGAGTAGGGTGGTCGCTGATAGTTATATGTGTTGTGGAGTTGATGGCTTTTAATGCCCTGAACCTTAAGTCATTAAAAAATACAGCAAACTCATTACATTTAGGTAAAAAGTAAACCAGTTCTATTGGTAGTTGCTGGAGGTTAGTTAATCTGTTTACTGTTCTGAACAGGACAACTTCCAATGCAACTCCAATGATTTTAGAAGTACCTTCTTTGTTCCCAGTATAAGATCTGCTGTAAGCGTATTAACCCCTTACATTTCTTATAATGAACCTGAGCTGGACTTGGCGCCCACTTTCGCTCGGGCTCTGGGCGGGCACTGTTGTTTCTGTGCCCTGACTAGATCATCGCTTCCCTCCAGGGAGCTTTCATCTATGCTTCAATTTAACCCTTCAGTGGGGCAATGGCGCCCAGAACATTCAAGATGCTAGAAGTAACAGAATTCAGCATTTCATCAACATTGGCACCAGAGGCGTTTTCAAGGTCTAATATTTCATAAACTGTGCCCTAGTGCTCTCATTTATTTGTCTCCTTTGGACAACTGCAGGGCCAGGCGGTGGTTTACAAACAGACAGGTCAAAGAATACAATGGTGAAACATCAGAGAGGGCGATACATCAACTAATACTGACATTGGGGAACACAACTCTTTGTGATGAGTAGGTCCAGAGGTGCCCCTCTCATGGGTGGGCAGCTCACATGCTGAATTAGATCAAAGGTTTCCAAGGACAATTATTGAGCTTCTTTTTGCATTTCTGTCATTGACATTATCAACATGAACATTAAAATCACCTGCAATGACTCAGATTCATCAAAGTCTGCGCACACACAACTGAGGAGCATTTCAGTGAAATCATCAATGAAACTTTCTTTGGCTGTGCTGAGGAGGTTTGTATAACTGGCGCAGAGTAAGGGAGGAGCTTGTTTTAACTCAATTTTAAAGGACACATACTCAAAATGATGAAACACAATTAAATGATAGTTCGCGGGTTGCAATATTATCTCTAAACAGTAGCAGAAACTTTTTATTTTCGTATTCGATTCATGTTTGTAGTTGGGGAGTTGATTCCGACTAGGAACTATGTTTCCTGTGTTTTGTCAGTTTCATGTTTAAAACATAAAATCAAGATTAAAAAAAGAAGAGATAAGATTATTGATTAAAAAATGATTTGTTGCATAAAGATCTGAGACCCAGTGCAGCAAGTTTGAGATTAGCTCTTGGGACTGGTCAAACCTTCTTGCAAGGGATATCAGTTGATTTTTGGACAGTCTAACTGCTCCTTGCATTCTACTGCAGCAACTACAGGTATAGCACCAGAAGGAAGTTGTTCATCACAGGGCCTCATTTGACATAACCTTCCCTAGACACTGGGGGCTCTGTGTTTCATCCTAGCTCTGGGGGATAGCACGTCTAGAGGCGCGCAGGGGAGGTTGAGTTGAGGGTAGTTTGGGTGATGGACCATTTGTAGGACTTGAAGAAGCTGGTAGACTTGCAGGAGTCCATACTTTGTACGGTGACATGAAGTTGTTGGCTTGGTCGGCTGACTGTGAGCAGTGGTTCAATTCAATTCAATTTTATTTATATAGGCTAATACTACAAACAATAGTCGCTTTTAATGGGCTTTATAACGTAGAATAAAATGAACATAGTTCTTTATAAGTAGCACCTCTGGCCACAGCAGTAGACGGCCCCTGGTTTAAATTTCTTTAGTACCAGTGTTCATGCGGGCTTTTTCCAGACACCGGGCTTCTCCCACAGTCAAAAAACAGTTTCATAGGTTAATTGGTGACTCTAAAATGTCCCGTTTGTGGGAGGGATTTTATGGCAACGGATCTGGCGACCTGTCCAGGGTGTACCCCGCCGCCTCAACAGAAGCTGGATAGCATCCCAGTGACCAAAAGGATTCATAGCTGGTTAAGAAATGGTTGTAATCAGGTCATGTCTGCTGTGTGTGATCCACTGATTGACCCTGAATTCTGAAGTTCACCACTGTGCAAAAAGGAAGCTCCTGGAGAAGAGCATTTCCATTAGTCCCACCAGGAAGACACCACACTTCTCACATATCTTATGCTCAGCTTCCTCAATCTAAACATGAAGGGCTTTCAAACCCTTCCAGAATGCTTCATGAAGCAGCTTCATCTCCACAGAGGTATTCCTTCCTTCACATGTAACCTCACTGTTCTCACAATCTACTTCTGATCCCAGGTTTCAAAACACATCCTCGTGCTTCTTGCTTCAGGTTTACATCCAGATATCGAACCCGCACACCTGAACATGCTCAAGTGGCGAATGAGTACCCTGACAGTTGCTTAATACCAGAGGGCGCTCTGGGCAAGCAAAGAAACACTACCAGCAGTTCCAACTAGGTCTTTTGGCCAAAGGTTACACTGTCCACCGACCAGCACCAGCTGAGGTCACCGTGGTGGTTAATCAACTTCAAACAAGTTAGTGACGGAGCGTGATGAGTTATTCCTCTGTTATTCTACCGCGAATGGATGGTTCGATTTGATTGTTGGATTAATGAATGAATGATAGGCTTATTTGAGTGAATCGATGGATGATGAATGGATGGATGATGAATGATTGATGGATGATGGATGAATGGATGATGGATGGATGATGGATGGATGGATGGATGGATGGATGGATGGGTGGATAGATGAATGGATGGATGTTTGGATGGATGGATGTTTGGATGGATGGATGGATGGATGGATGGATGGATGGATGGATAGATGAATGGATGATTATTGGTTGGAGTGAATCGATGGATGACATGAAATGGATGGATGAATGGATGGATGGATGGATGGATGGATGATGGATGGAATGGATGAATGGATGGATGATCGTTGAATGGATGGATAGATGGTTGATGAATGGTTAAATTATGAAAGGATTCTGTAGCATAAATATAAAGCAAAAGCTTCAAAACCTATAACTTGTTTTTCATTTTCAAATGTAAATGCATTTTTTGACCCTGTAATTAAAAAAGAAAAAGCAAAGAGGATTGCATTTGTTCTGACACCACTAAAACAACCATATGATGGTTTCTCAGATCAGAGCAGCATTTCCTCCTTCAGCGCATCATCAGAGCTTCTGCTCTCCGCTTAAATGAAGGCAGCTACGGTCCGCAGAACAAAGCCAGAAGTCTGCTGTAAGGCCAGGAGGAGGACCACAGAAGGCGGACATGCAGCTATGTAGTCCTGGAGAAGCTGTGGAAACTCATCAGAAGTTCACAACCATCGACAAAACCTCGCCTCTGCCGCTTAACACAGTCTGCTTCTGGTGTAAAAGGCCAGTCAGCAGCCGGACACAGAGAAAGCAGTGACGTCATCGCTCCCTCTGCTAATGCTTAAGAAATGAATATTAAGTACAAGGTGCAGGGTGGATGTTAAAATGCAATGCAACTCTTTGCATTTTCAAGCTTAACGTAATGTTGTTTTAAGTATAAAATGAAAATCATTTTGGAAATATAATGTCAGTGCCACATTTTGAAAATGAAAATAGAAATAGAAATATCTTTTATTTGTCGGGTTGTACATGTACAACAAAAATTACAGTGCAATTTTTTCCGTGGAATAAAAAGTCAAGTAAGAATAGAAACTAAAAAATCAAGTAAATACATAAAATAAGAAAGATATGTTAAAAAATATACAACAAATATAAAAGGAGGTTACACCTTCCGGTTATTGCACACTTCCCTAATAAATGAACTCATTTAGCAGCCGCTTAGCCACAATGGCTCCTCGATAGGAAGCTGTTTTAATCTGTTTGTCCTGTTTTAATTGTTCTGTATCTTCTGCCTGAAGGCAGCAGTTCAAACTGGGAATGTCCGGGTCGTGATGGATCCAGCAGAATGTTTTGAGCCTTTTTTAGGCAGCGAGAACTGTGTTTCCAGGGATGGGAGAGGGTACCCAATGATCTTCTGCTCTGGTGGTGACTTCGGAGAGCTGTCTTAGCCGTGAGCTGTGCAACTGGCAACCAGGCACAGACACAGTAATGCTAAAATGCCTTTATTGAGCAGTGTAGAAGGACACCAGCAGTTTTCTCACTCAGTTTGTTTTTTTCTTTAAAAGCCTGAGAAAATATGTTGGCCCTTCTTCACTAGGAGTGGTGTTGGCGCCCAGGTCAGGTCCTGCCCAATGGTGGATTTCAGGAGCTTCAAAGAGAATATTATTCCATTTATTTGAATAGGGGAATAGCGACATATTAATAAACATTTCGTCAATATGCCAGAGTAGTCAGCTATTTTTTTCATCTGCAGCCCTAAGATGTTAAAATCACCCTAAAAAAAGATCAAAGTAAATTACATATTTACATAACATTACATATTAAATAACATTCAATAAAATAAGTGTTAACTCTGTAAATCAAATTAGTGATAAACAATCCAAAAATCAGAAATGTGTAAGAACATACGTGCACATAAAGACATGATAGTAGCGAGGAAATGTATCAGTGTTGACAGCTCTGATTGTCAATGAGCCATTTCTTTAATTGTGTCTTGAATAAATGATATGTGTTTTGATTTCTGATAGTTACGGGTGTGAAGTTCCACTCAGTAGCAGCTTTCTAACAGAAAGCAGTCTTACTAAAAACGCTTTTTTCTGAAGGGAATGATCCAGTCTCTGACTGCACTCCGAGTTCTGCTGTGATCTGCTGTCCGGATGTTAACAAACTGGTGAAGAGGAGGGGATGAAGAGCTGTAAAGGATTTGTATATGAGACAGAGATTTGAAAATTGACCATGTTTTTCCCCTAAACTCAGTAAAACCATGCTTTTGGTTATTGGACAATGGTGGAAATATGTTGGGTTTTTTATCCAAGGTTTTAACAGTTTGTTTGTATACGTTTGGGACAGGTTTTAAAGATGTATTAAAAGCCTTAATTGCATGCAGAAAAAACAGTAGGTGATATGAGAGAAGATCATAGAGTGCGTACATTTTTGCTGACTGTGTGGACATCTGGTGGCGAATGTGTCTGAAATTACTGAGGTTGAATTTGATTCTGTTGCAGACCCTCCTGATGTGTGATTTGAAAGACAGCTTGAACTGTGTAGACACCCAGATATTTGTATTATGAAACAACATGCAGCCTTTCTCCTGAAACAAAAACATCTGGTTCAGCAGTGAGATTATTATTGGACTTGGTGAAAAACATTGCAACAGTTTTAGATGTGTTTAGCTGCAAACAAGAATATTTCAACCAAGCTGTGATGCTAACCATGGCATTGGTGAGCTTTCAGACACCTGAGAGGAATTACTGCCATGAGCATATATTACAGTGTCAATGCATACATCTGCACAGAACATCAGACAACTGATGGAAGGTCATTAATGTACAATGAAAATAGCAAGGTCCCAAAATTGATCCCAGGGAAGCAGTTGACTTCCACACAATCCCCACCAATAGACAGTGGCTGAATGACAGTTTTTTTCCTCCTGTAGTCCACCACCAGTTCCTTGGTCTTTGTTGTGTTGAGGGTGAGATTGAAATAGGTTAGGTGAGATTGATATTTGGCAAGGATCCAACACCTAACCAACTACAGACCAAACCTCGCTGCTGCTGATGGGAACCTCTACTGGCAGAGGAGCTTAACTCTCTTTCTTGCCCGAGGTGGAGCCACCAGAGACAGTTGCATTACAGGCATCAGGGAACAACAGCCTATGGGGTAGAGGAACATGAGGTGAGGCGCATTTCGAGGTTCAGAACCGAGGAACGCTTGTCGACCTGATGGCATCACTTCGACAGGTGCTGAAGGATCTGCTCAGACCAGCTGGCGGGTCTTTACTAAGATCTTTCAATCATTCTCACATCAGTCCATCGTCCTACCCCTGCCTCAAATCCTCAACTATTGCCCTCAGTTCAAAAACATCCACAATCACAGGCTCAGTGACTATAGACCCGCCGCCTGACACCCATCATCACAAAAATGCTTTTGAGAAACTGGTACGCAAACTACACAATTTCTACCAGTTTGCATACAGGGCACAGGTCCACAGAAGATGCCATCACCACCACTTCCACACTGCTTTGTCCCATCTTTGGAGCAACCGGGAACTACGTGGAGGTTGCTGTTTGTGGATTTCAGTCCGCTTTAACACCATCCTCTCACAGACTTGTTTCAAACTGGAGGCCCTTGACCTCTAATCTCCACATGCCTCTGGATTTGGATTCTTGACAGTTCGCCAGCTTCAGAGTGGCTAGAGTAGGGTCCCACACTGCCGAGGTGCCTACCTCAGTACCGGTTTCACAGGGCTGTGTGCTGAGCCCCCTGTTTACACCCTCTACACACAAGACTGCACTCCACCCACCCCAGCAATAAGCCACTATTAAGTTCGCAGACGCATACCCACAGTAGTGTGGGGGCTTCATCTCTGGGAATGATGAGTCTGCTTACTGACGAGGCAGGAGCGGCTCTGGTGTCTGTGAAAAAACAATCCAGCATTTCTGTTAATCCATTTTAATTAGTCAAATAGACATTTCTAAATGAATTATGCTACACATTTACCAGCGAATGTCTTTAAAATGAAATGTCAAATACTATTTCATTATCATTTTAATTATGGACAGAATAAGCTAGGTTGAGGAGGCGAAATGAAAGTATTTCTGTGATTGCTTTTTCATTTTATTTTTGAGTCAAAAATGCAGATACATTGAAAATGAAAAAGCATTTCTGGTTTTGACTTTGCTTTTTATTTATGCTACACAATCGCTTCCATAGTTAAATGGATGGATAGATGGTTGGATGGATGGATGGATGGATGGATGGATGGATAGATGGTTGGATGGATGGATGGATAGATGGTTGATGGATGGATGGATGGATGGATGGATGGATGGATGGATGGATGGATGGTTGGACGGATGGATAAATGAATGGATGGTTGGATGGGTAGGATGACATGTACTCTTTCAGTAACGTTAAATGCAAATATTTTAAAACTCTTTAAAGATGGCGGAGGAGGACTTGGGGTCTTTTTAACATTAATGGCTGAAAGAACTTTATTTTTTTCAGGACAGTTTTTGGTTTTAATAATCAACACGCTCCATAAAGCCGGGTTTGATCTGCAGTTTTTTCTGTGTCAAGTTATTTATTAAACAAATGGTTTTTTCATCAGATTCTGGAGCTCTATGTCACTAAGTTTCAGTACTCTGTTAGCTCCCATGGCTCCTCTGCTGTGACAGTGTGGAGCAGCAAGGAATTCCTGGGATCAGGTTATGATCCTTTCTGGAATGCTTCTCAAGGCTGCAGCTGGAAGCCTCCTCACCTGTTGGGAGGTTTAACCAGCTGCAGGTGTGGCTCCTGACCAGCGCCCAGACACCCTGAAAAGGATCTGGGTGGGACCTGCAGTGTCTCTCTCTCTGATGAAGAGGGTGAGACTCGTGACTTTGTGTCTCTCAGAACGATTGACTGCTTGGGCATCTGCTACCCCCCTGCACCACCTTCACTATCATCTCCGCTGACGCCCACGACCGGCCTTCAGCAAGCAGACGTGACAAATCGGGCGTTTTCATCCGGACCAATCAAAGTGAGAAGCTGGAGCGTTCCCGTCCTTCCAGAGGGTACTACTACTGGGAGGAAGAGACCAGGTCAGAGCCGCACACCCACTCCACCCACCCAGTAAACAGACATTAGTTAGCTGCAGCAGTCATGTTCACTTTCTATTCTAACGGTTTTTTTCAGTTGATCTGTTCTTCATCAGAGTCTTCTGCAAACAGCAGCATTGATTCCTATAAACTGCAATAAACACTGGTTGTTCAATCTGTGTTGTAAACAACAGCAAACGGGATTTTGTTCCTTACGGGTCATTTTATGGAGCAGGTGTGGCGCAGAGGTGCAGTGGTCAACCACTGATTGAAAAGTGACAGATTCTCCCGCTTTTCCTGCCCGTGTGTCAAAGTGCTCCTGGGCAGGACAGTGTGTGAAGGGTTAGTGGGACCATAGACAATTTAGGCCCAAAATGCGAAGAGTAAACGCTGTATAGAAACAAATACACCCTGTTCCATTAATAAAGTCAGACCTAAATGCCTAGCGCCCGCCCTTTCATCTATATTTCTTCCTCTGACAGTTGGCCCTGACCCTAAAGATGTAGTTTAGTGTCATACAATAAATGATTATCTTGATTATGCTTGGTCATAAATAACTGCTATACATGAATGAACATAACTAATAACAATTTAAATAACATGGAATCTCTACTGATCTCAGAGTAAAAGTCTGGGAAGAGACCATAACAAGCTGAGGGAATAAACAAATAGTTGGACGACAACAGACCATCTGCTTTCATAATTTTTATCATAAGGCAGCACACTGATGACTATTTGTAATATTTTGGTTTTAGTATTATTGCTTAAACTTTTTCAAAATAAAGAACTGGTTTGTTGCTATTGATTTATTTTCTGATTACTTTGCAGTACATTGGCAGAAAAACACCATATTTATTAGACTGCATTTGTGTATTTGTGCGCGTGCATGTGTGTGTGTGCATGTATGTGTGCGTACATGTGTGCATGTGTGCGTGCATGGGTGGATCTGTGTAGCGTGGTGTTTCTGCAGTCTGCTCTTCCTAAGGTGAAGGCCCACAGCAGCAGGGTGAAGTTTGCTTTCTGTCTTCTGTCAGTTGGGTTGTGGAGAGGATCAAGATCACAGCTGTCATCCCGACAAAAAGCCCCCCAGCAACTGCATGAGTCGGGCTTACCCCACACCTAAGCCGTTCGTAGGATGTTCATGCCCAAGAAGAAGAGTAACAGCAGCGGTAAGCTGCAGACAGCTGCCCGCTTCCGCATCTGTCTCGCCGCATTTGTCTGTTCACGCCTGTCCGCCTGCATTCGTCTGTCTGGGCGCTTTTGTCTGTCTAATACGCTCGTCCAGCTCATGCTTTGTCTGCCCACGCCTGGGTCCGCTCAGCATCTGTCTGTTCGGGCGCTTGTCTGCTCCACGCCTGTCTGTCTGGTGCTTGTTCGTTCACGCCTGTCCGCCTGCGTTTGTTCGTCTAATGCTCGTCCGTCTGCATCTGTCCATCTGCGTTTGGTTCGTCTACGCCTGTCCGCTCATGCTTGTCTGTCTACGCCGTCCGCCTGGGCGCTTGTCTGCCCACGTCAGTCCGCCTGCATCTGTCCGCCTGCGCTTTGTCTGCTCACGCTTCGTCTGTTCGCGCTTGTCTGTTCACGCTTCGGGTCCGCTCGCACTGGGTCCGCTCGCGCTGTCTGTTCACGCCTGTCCGCTCTGGCGCTATTCGTTCACGTCGTCCGGCTCGCATTCGTCCATCTGCGCTTGTCTGTTCACGCCCGTCCGTTCCGCGTTTGTCTGTTCACGCCCGGGCGTCCGTCTGCATCTGTCCGCCCGCGCTTGTCTGTTCACGCTCGTTCGTTCGCGCTGGTTCGTTCACGCTCGTCCGCCTGGGCATCTGTCCGCTCATGCTTGTCTGCTCACGCTCGTCCGCTCACGCTTGTCTGTTCACGCCTGTCCGCCTACTCCGTTCCGCACTCCCGCGCTTTGTCCGTCTGCATCTGTCTGGTTCGCGCTTGTCTGGTTCGTCGCCTGTCCGCTTCCGGCGCTTGTCTGTTCCACGCTCGTCCGCCTTCGCACCGTCCGCTCGCGCTTTGCCCGTTCACGCCTGTCTGTCTCGTGCTTGTCTGTTCACGCCTGTCCCCGCCTGCATCTGGTCCGCCTGGCGCTTGTTCGTTCAATACGCTCGTCCGCCTGGCGCTTGTTCGTTCACGCTCGTCCGCCTGCATTCGGGTCCATCTGGCGCTTGTCTTGCCCACGCTCGTCCGCCTGGCGCTTGTCTGGTTCACGCCCGTCCGCTCGACGATCCCCGCCCGCGCTTGTCTGCTCACGCCTGTCTGCGCTTGTCTGCTCCACGCCTGGTCCGCGCTCCGCATTCGTCCGCCCGCGCTTTTCGTCTGTTCACGTCTGTCCGCCTGGCGCTTGTCTGTTCACGCCTGTCCGCCTGGGCATCTGTCCGCTCCGCGCTTTTGTCCGTCGTACGCTCGTCCGCTCATGCTTGTCTGTCTACGCTCGTCCGCCTGCATCTGTCCGCTCATGCTTGTCTGTCTGCATCTGTCCGCTGGCCTGCATTTGTCTGCTCCACGCCTGTCTGTCTGATGTCTTCCTCATGGTTTGTTCAAGCGCTTCGTCTTCTTAACAGCTATTGTGAACATCTCCTGAGGTGCGGCTGAGTCCTACACACCACTCGATTCTTTTTCCACATAAAAGAGGATTTTCCCTTTACAGAGGTACTGTGTCCCTTCCACAAAAAAAAAAAAAAACAGGGCAAGATTAAGGAGGGTTGCAGTACGAGCTTAACCCCCAGCGGTAAGCCCCGAACACAGACACAATGTTTGGGAGTTTGGGGGGTCAAAGAGATGCTCAAACAGCAGGCCAGCCAAAACCCTCTGAACCCTTTTTTATTGCCATCTGATCCTGGTCTGATCTTCAGGTTGTAAATGTTCTTCTTGTTGCTGTCCTCAGAGAAACAGATCTGTCTTTTCTGTTTCAAACAGAACAAAGGTTGATGCTGAGCAAAAATCTCAAACATCAGCACATGTTCACCTTTTTTTGAGCAGTCACAGCAAACAATGCCCTCTAATTGGCTGTCTTGTTGCTTGTGTAAGCGTAAGGAAGTTCTACTCAGCCAGAAGATGGAATCCAGGTGACAGGATTGATGGGCACAATGGAAGCGTGGTTGGGGAGCCGAGGTTTCAGCACTCCCTCCCACGGGCGTGCCTGCCCAGCTGAAGTGCACATAGACGGGCTAAAAGACAGGTAAGCTGCTAAAAACATCTGTCCACAGCAGTGAGTCGGTACCGATCCAGCACTCAAAACAGTACAGCACAGATTTCTGATGGATAGTAGACGGACACTAAAATTTCACCAGAACACTGAGCCGGTGGCGGAAGTGTGGCCTCTTCTCTTTCTTTGTCTACCGTCCACCAAAGCGAAGAAGGACCTCACATGGCTCTGGAATAAAAAGTAGTTTTCGGGAGAGAGTGTTCTGCATTGTCCTCTGGGCGGTCCGGCCTTTAAGGGTTTAGCGCGTCAGGGTTTCATGTAACTGCTGTCAGGAGCTTTGGATTATCAGAACGCTATGGACGTAGCAGGCGCCATGGGGGTTCTGAGAATGCAGCCTGGACCACTCGTGCTCTGTACCCAAGCATAGAAGGGCGCTATCACAACCAACACACCAACCAAACTCTGGGGCCAGATTTGGTTGAACCGGGGTGTTGAGGGGTCCCTGAACCCTCCACTTTCTTCAGCCCATTGTTCTCATGACATCTAAAGGCCACTCTGGGAAACCAGAGGAGGACTAAGGTTCTGGGAGAGCTGGGGTGAAACAAAAAGCATCAAGTTAAAAGGTAACCCATAGTTGTGCTTTGCAGAACCGTGAGAAGTTGTTGCTGTGTTAGGCTTTTAGCCCTTGTTCTATCTTACACCCCCCTTCCATTGAGGTGTTCTTCCCACCATGACAAAGGTGGACAAAGGTGGAAAGATTTCATGTAATCCATGGACACCAGTGAAGATCACAAATCATTGAAGAAAAAAGCTTCAGAGCTCTGTCTAGTGCAGGGGGGCACTGAGGGCCGCATTCCTGCATGTTTTCCAGCATACCCTGCTCTGGTATGTTCTGATTGGCTGGACACACCTGAACCAGGTAATCAGCCATGAGTAGGGCAAGACTATTCCGGAAATCATGCAGACACACCGCCGAGGCCCGGAATATCCCACCCCTGGTCTGAGGAGACCAGATGCCCACTCCTAATGTTGACGTGCTCTAGGATAGCACAGGCTACGGAAGCGCCTGCTGCTGCATCCTCTCAAGTAGCCAGATGGTCTTGTAGCCGGAGGGGTTCGGTAACACGTGGTTTGGGCTTTCTGCAGACAAGCTGGCTTTGGTTGGCTTCAAGGGCTTGTTCCACACTTCGACTGGGGTCCGGACTGGAGTTGGACAGTGACCGTGCCAAGATCCATCTGGTCTTACCCTTTCCTGTTGTCCCCAAGATGAAGCTTTGAACGAGGTGTTGGGAGCAATGAGGAGCTACACCCCCACCCCCTCCCCAAAAGTCCTTCAGGAAACTGCAGGTATTTGACCTCCTGGTTCTCCAGGGGGTTGGTCCAGGACCTCATGGTCCCGTGCTTCTAGTGGATGACCTCGTTCCCATCGCACCCACCCCCCTCCTGAGGGTCCCTGGAGCTCAGAGGGGTTACTTGAAGAAAGGTGGTCGTCTGAGGGGGCGTGACATGCTTCTGATGGTTACCGTGACACCGGGGGGCACCAGGGTTCTGAGTTTGATGAAAAGCTTCATGTTTGGAACCACTCAGGCTGTTTGGATGGGTGTGGGGAGGTTCTGAGGGACAGGGATGCTAATGAGGGGCAGAACCGGTACGGTCACCTCTGTGCTCCTCTTCATGGTTGAAGGTTCAGGACATGGACTGAGCTCCAAACAGAACCATCCAGGCTTCAAGGGACCAGCTGGTAAACCTGTACAGTCTGCTGCAAGGACGGTACCAAAAACCTGACAGACTGTTTGCATGAATGTCTTAAGTCACTGAAGTGGATCAGTCTGACTTATTTCAGGCAGGTCCAGTTCGCTCCATGCTAGTGTTTAAGTTCAGAACAAACCCGGAACAATCCGAGTTCTGGTTCTTCTATGATTCTGTTCCAGGAAAACCCTGTGTTCAGAGACTTAATGCCATTCAATGCTCCCCGCCATCACAGGAGGAGAGGGTCACACTTTCAATCAATAAGTCAGAACCGCTTTATTCTGAGGGTCTGCATTTACGCCCTGTTATAGTGATATGTATTCTCCAGAAAACAGAATAAACTGTGATCAAAGCTTCTGATTGGTCTGTTTGCTGCAGGGGTGGGGTTCAGATTGGAATCAAAGCTTCTGATTGGCCCGGTGACTGATCCAATAATGAGAACACAACAGGAGGTACAAAATGATTTATTAAAGTTTCAGACGGTGAAACAAACTGAACGTTCCTCCTTGGAGAACCTTAAGGTCCATAAAGAACCAGAATGAACCGGGTTCTGCAGAATGCCCCCACCAAATCCTAATTCTACGTTTTGGCATAGGAACTGAAAGAGTTGTGGTTCTGAGCACTGATGGGTCCAGCAGAAGGAATCACTGGACCCGGCAGGTGGGGGGGAACATGACACCTCTTCAGAGCTCCTGCTTGGCCCGGTTGGCGTCCTTCTTGTTGCCTTTTTTCACTTGGTTCTGCTTCACCTGTTCAGGCTGCCCCCCCCCAGCAGCCCTCCCTGGAAACACCTGACCCTCCACTGTGACGTCGACGCACCGATCCTGGCCCACCAGAAAGTCCTTGACCTCCCAGGCCAGGCTGCCGTCCCTCAACATGAAGATCACCCGGTTGGAGCCGACCACAAACCTGGGGAGGAGACAGAGGGTCAGTTTTCACAGAGGGGGGTCCTTCTGGTGCCACGCAGCTGGATGCTCTGCCCCTGGCTGCTCAAAAAGAGGAGACAAACACAGACTTCTCCCTGAAGGCCGCTTCCCCCACGTTACAGCCTTCACATCATGACCCTCCCCTGAAGGTTCTGCACAGCCTTCACACCATGACTCTCTCCTGAAGGCTGGGCCTTCATGGGGGCACAGCCTTCACATGATCTCTCTCCCCAGCGCCCTCTGCGGGCACAGTCACACCATGACTCTCTCCTGAAGGCCTCTGGCACAGCCTTCACACCATGACCTCTCCCTGAAGGCCTCATGGGCACAGCCTTCACACTATGACCTTTCCCTGAAGGCCTCATGGGCACAGCCCCACACCATGATCTCTCTCCCTGAAGGCCTCCCTGGGGTGCACAGCTTCCTTCACACCAGACCCTCCTGAAGCCTCTGCGGGGCACACAGCCTCTCACATCATGACCCTCCCTGAAGGCCCCCATGGGGCACAGCCCAACCATGACCCCTCCTGAGCGGGCTGCCTCCCCAGGGCACACAGCCTTCTACACCATGACCCCCCTCCCCAGCTCCTCTCATGTGGGCACAGCCTACACCATGACCCTCCCTGAAGGCTGCCCCCAAGTGGGCAGGCACACAGCCTTCACACCATGACCTTCTCCCTGAAGGCCTCATGGCACACAGCCTCAAGATCATGACTTCTCTCCTGAAGGCCTCTCTGCGGGCACAGCCTTCACACCATGCCTCTCTCCCTGAAGGCCTCCCCCTGCGGGCACAGCCTTCACACCATGACCCCCCCTCCCTGAAGGCCTCCCCCTTCGGGCACAGCCTTCACACCATGACCCCCCCCCCTGAAGGCCGGCACAGCCTTCACACCATGACACCTTCTCCCTTGAAGGCCTTCTGCGGGCACAGCCTTCACATCATGACCCCCCTGGGAAGGCTCCCCCTGGCAGCCTACACCTGGCGACCCCCCCCCACCTCTGAAGGTCATAGTTGGCGTTGAACAGGCTGCCCTGCCACAGCCCCGTGATCTCCTCCGTCTCCTTCTCCGTGGGCTCTCCGGACACGGTATAACACCATCAGCGTCCGCCCTTCTGGACATCAGCAGCTTCCTCCGGCTGGAGGGGTCCACCTGGAGAAGTCGAGGACTGGGGGGCGGCTGTCTGTGCTCCGCAGGTCGCCTCTTCAGATGTCATCGTCCTTCTGTGAAACAAGCAGGGGGGGGATGCTGAGAAGCCTGGGGAGGTGGGAGCCACACACGCACAGACACAAGCACCCAGACGGCACGCGCACACGCCTTCCTTTAAACACCCGTGTTGCTGTGTTTATCTTCCGGGTTTGGTCACATGACCGCATTGCGAATCGGTGGCAAGCAGCTCCGGTCTCCCTGCATCCATTCACAGAACACCAGCCGCGTTTTCCGGTGAGCGCGCGCCTCCTGCCGTGACCTCACCTCCCACTGCTCCAATAACCGCGCCATGTCCGCGTCATTGTAGTCCCTGATGTCCTTCTTCTTCGGGTTCTCCTCGCCGCGTGCCGACCAAACACTCAGCAAACACGCGCACAGCACAAGCTGCGAACGCCACCGCCAGCCGCCGGCCGCCATGGTTACAGATGGAACGCTGTGATTGGCTGAAAGTTTACCGTCACGAGAGCTACAAAGGAAGAACGGGGGAAGATGCCCCGCTGGGGATTTCAAATAGCAAACAAACGAAGGTTTTTGCTGCTGAGCTGTTCACACCTTGTGTGGATTTTTCACTCCAGGACACCGGTAGGAAAGAGACTCCGCCTCTAAAAGGCCTTGTAAACCAAAGTGTACCTATATCCTGCCTCCTAGTGGCCAGAGAAGGCCATTGTACTCTAGAAGACAGGTCACAATGATGCGACATACATGCAGTTGGTAATGAACCTCAGGGAAGTATGATACATGGTGTCAACCTTTTTGAGACATGAAGATGAGGCATTCATGTACAGAATGTCCCCATAATCTTATACAGATAAAAGCAGCAACAAGACAGTTTTTTACTTAAAAATTTATTACAAGAAAAACCCAAGCTTAAGTTGTTTTTTTACCCGTGTTTCTATGTGAGGTTTAAAGGTGAGGGAGTGATCAATCCAGACACCAAGGTACTCATGAACCATCTCTATGACATTCCATCCAAGGTGGAATTTCAGGACCTTCTTGAGTCTATGAACATTAGCTTAGTCGTGTCACATTGATGAACTAACTTTAACTACATAAGTGAGTGCTGTTCTGCAACAAAAGCTTTCTGCAGGGTTTCAATCGCCTGAGCAAGATATGATCCATACCAATAAATAACTGTCATCAGCATAAAAATACAGATTAACATCAGCGACATTTTGACCCCAGTCATTGATGTACAACATAATGAGTCGGGGGCTCCAGAACTGGAGCCCCCCCCGTGACAGTAACAATTTCAGAACAGAGACCGTCATGTTTGATGCATTGGGGTCCTGTTATTCAGGTTATTTGAGAACCACGCATCTCTGACAATCCAAGGCTGAATAATCTGCTATGGTCAACGGTCTCAAAGCTTTGGACAAATCAATAAAAAGTGATACACAGTACAGTTATTTTATCAATTATAGCAGCGGTGCACTGGGCTTTTTTCTAAAACCCGACAGAAATTTAGAGAGAATATTCCTAGAGTAAGGAACTCTTACAACTGTCACAGCCTGAAGGGAATTCTGGATGAAACACAAATATTTGACATTGGCCTGTAGTTAGTTGTTCCCTTTAATTCCTATTGTGACTGGATCAGAACCTGAATCTGGAATGAGTCCGTTGATCACTCAGACCCGGACCAGTGGACGGACACGTCAAACCTTCACCACAACCGGGCTTTTATTTCGAAAAGACGCAGCTTCCGGCTCCTTTCACAGGCTAAGCTAGCAGCGGAAGCTCCGCCCCGGAGGCGTCTCCTGGCAGCGCGGCGATCCATGAACACCGGTCGGGGACCGTCCGGAGTTATGGGCCCCCGGTGAACCTAGAACGGATTTTCTGACCGCAGCAGCGCGAGGCCGTAGCTGTGTCCCGGCAAAGGGGGCGGGGCTTAGCGCCAGCGACGTTTTACCGCCTCGCTCTCCGTAACGTTGCCGGTGGCTCGGTGGACCACACCCTCCCCGCTTCCTCATAGTCCCACCGCGAACGCGCCGCACCGCTGGAATTTGCGGGAGGAGCGGGACTTCCTCCCCGAACCAGGAGGCGGTTCGAACCGCGTGGAGGTTCTGCATGAATGTGAGAAGCCAGCAGAGCCGCCCGGGCGGGTTCCGGTTCCGAACCGAGGCGCGGAGCAGGACGATGCCGGAGCAGTAGCTAGCTTGTCCGTCTGACTGGCGCAGGGCAGCGGGTCCGAGCGGACTGAGGCGGACCTCTGACCTCTGACCTCTGTGGGGTTGAAGAAAGGATGGTGCTGGCCCCCTCCCCGGCTGTCGGTCCTTGTCTGGCCTGGAGGGGAGCTTCAGGAGCCGCCCTCCCGCTAGCAGCAGACCTCGTGGGCAGCTTGGCTTGACCCCCGTCCCGCAGGAACAGGTGAGCCGAGGCCACAGGTGTGTGCGTGAGGGGGCGGGCTGAAGCTGACCCAGCTCTGTCTGGTTGCAGGTTTGTGGATCCTCAGAGGAGCGGCCGTGACCTGTGACCTCGGCCGGAGCTCCTCCCCCTTCCTTCGCTGACCGCGTAGCTCCTCAGACAAACCCCGGGGCTGTGGGCGTGTCCCTCCCGCGTGGCTGCAGGGATGCAGCGTGACTCCTCCCAGCGGCTAACTTCACGTGTGACGCACAGCTGATGATGTCAGACTGAAGGTCATCAGGACCCATGCTGCAGCGCAGGACTTTGAGGAACGTCTGAAACTGAAGCCCCGCCCCCCTCCAGACTCGATGGCGAGCCCGGGCACGCCAGCTGGCGAGGGGTCAGGGGGCTCGCCCGGCAGCAGCCTGCAGCACAGGAAGCGCCTGTCGTCCGTCTGCGACGCGTGTAAGGGGAAGATGCAGCTGGTGGCCGACCTCCTCCTCCTGTCCAGCGAGACGCGGCCGGTCATGGCGTCCGACGGCGTGCCGCTGGCCGACACCTTCGACCAATGCCGGGACACGGTCATCGCCAGGACCAAGGAGCTGTCCATCCTCACCCACGACATCCAGAGCCAGCTGAACATGGGCCGCTTCACAGAGGTGGGGGACCGCCTCCTGGAGATGGCCGACCTGGTGGTGTCTCTGACGGAGTGCTCCGCCCACGCCGCCTACCTGGCGGCTGTGGAGAGCGCCGGCTCCCAGCCCTGTCTGCCCGGTTTGGTGGATCGCTACAAGGTGACGCGATGCCAGCACGAGGTGGAGCGCAGCTGCGGCGTGCTGCGGGTCACCGCCCTGCCGGACCTGACGCCGCCGCTGCTGCTGGAGCTGTCCCAGAACATCTCCGCCAACCTGAAGACGCTGACCGACGCCTCCTCGCTGGCCAGCGAGCGCTCTCGGGACCGCTTCGCCAAGGAGCAGTTCAAGCTGAGCGTGAAGAGCATGAGCATGAGCGGGACCGCCTTTCTGGCGTGCGTGCGCGAGGTGAAGAGCCAGCCCAGCGAGCTGAGCCGCAGCCGCTGCGTGCTCTTCAGCGCCGCTCTGGTGCAGGCTGTCGCCGCCCTGGTGGGCTTCGCCACCGAGCCGCAGTTCTTGGGCCGAGCCGCCAGCCTGTCTGCGGAGGGGAAGGCGGTGCAGACGGCGGTGCTGGGCGGAGCCATGAGCGTAGTCTCCGCCTGCGTGCTGCTCACCCAAGGCCTCAGGGACGTGGCCCAGCACCCCGACAGCAGCGCCAGGATGTCCGAGTACCGCGAGCGCCTGCGCAGCTCGGCCTGCGCCGTGTCCACCGGCTGCACGCTGCTCACGCAGGCGCTAAGGGAGCGTTCCTCCCCCAGGACGCTGCCCCCTGTCGGCGTGCACGTTGGGATGTAGGGCCGGATCAGAACCAGGGTTCAGTTTGGGACCGTGTGTGTGGTGTGAGCGCGTGTGTGCCTGCAGATCCCACGCCTGGATCCACGTGTATTTATTAAACCGCTGAACGTCTCTGACACGCCCCCCATCCATGGATGCTGGTGCATGGCCTCCCCAAAGGTCTCAGTCGGACCCCGCTCACAGGGGCGGGGCCTACTGTTTATGGGGCGGAGTCTACTGTTTATAGGGGCGGAGTCTACTGCTCACAGGGGCGGGGTCTACTGCTCACAGGGGTGGAGTCTACTGCTCACAGGGGCGGGGTCTACTGCACACAGGGGCGGGGTCTACTGCTCACAGGGGCGGGGTCTACTGCACACAGGGGCGGGGTCTACTGCTCACAGGGGCGGGGTCTACTGCTCACAGGACTGCATAAAATTGGATCCAATTGACATTAAAGTCTGCTTTAGTTTGTTCTGGAATTCCATGTGGTTTTTTTTATACGTCACATGTTATTATATTCATACATTCACATGTTTAGACGTGACATTAGATAGACAGACATGCCTTTGTCCTCACTGTCTATTGGACAATGACACTGAAGCCATCACCATCTGCAGTGCCAAGACAAAAACTAATGAAGTAGAAAATATATCAATAGCTACAACAAATGTCTGCAAAATAGAAAACCTTTGTGTGCAGAGTGATCTGTTCATGATGGACAACCATGAACATGTCAGACGGAAGTGTTGGTAATTTAACACGGGACAGACGCTTGAATAAGCAGATATACGTTTCTAAAGATCTACATTGGAATGTGCTGCTGCACATTTAGTTACTGCTTTGGGGAAGAAGCTGTTTTTGAGTCTGTTTTGGTTCTGATGCCTCTGTGGCCCCTCCCAGAGGGCAACAGGTCCGAGCCGGAGTGGGAGATGTTCCTGATGATGTTCTGGACCTGCTGAGGCGGCGTGTGGCGTAGATGTCAGTCAGGGTGGGAGGGGCGTCCACCGATCTTCTGACCCGTCTCCACGACTCTGCAGTGTCTCCTTATGTGCGACGGTGCGGCTGCAGAACCAAAGTGTTCTGGCGGGCTTTCCATGGGTGACGGTGGAAGGTCAGCAGCAGGTTGGTTCTGATGTGGTTCTTCCTTTGAAGACGCAGACGCTGTCCAGAGGTCTGCACAGATGAGGAACCTGGAGGTCTGGACCCTCTCCATGCTCCCCATTGAGATGGACTAGTAACAGATTCTGGCCTGGTTGCTTTAAGGTTCTGAAGGAACCGTGCGGTTCTACTCGCCGAACCGGTCTCCACCTCCTCTGGATCTTGGGTGGATGGAGGGTGTTCTGGTTCTGGTGTCTATTGATCTTCAGCTGAAGTGGTTCTCTAGCTTAGATCCACAGATCAACCTGACGCTCAAAAGCACAAGAACAAAGACTCAGCTGGGTTTCAGACCAGGAACCTTCTTGTGGAGGTTCTGAAATGTTGGTTCTTCTGGGTTGGATTAAAGCCCGTTGTTTTCTGTTCTCATAACGATACGGGTCTTCGCTCAGTCCAGAAGGTTCTTGAATTGCATTATTTTTAAAGGCGTTTCCACAGAAGAAGAGAACGGGTCGGGGGTGTCGGGTCTTAGCACAGTAACCCATTTAGCTGAACTGGGTCCAGCGGTTCCCCCTGCTGCGCTCGGGTCGGTTTACAGGCTGCTGCTGTCTCTGTGGCCGAAACCCGAGAGGAGGAACCTGATCCAAGGGAAGCGGCGCTGAAACATTGTTCCTGTTTGCTTTCAAGAACCCGACTGCTGGATTTGTAATCCAAACCAGAACCAGCGCATCATCCTGAGCTCAGAGGAAAGGCTCCTCTAGGATGATCGAGAAGTTCTGGACCAGAACCACATCTCTCTGGCCTTTCTGCACCTTAGCTTGTAAGGTTCTCCGACAGGTGTCAGTGTAGGGAGGGCATGTGGGCCATTCCAGAACCGATCACAGCAGAGTGGGAGCAGAACCCGATGTGCCCCACCCCCGCTGGGCGAGCTGAAAACAGGAGGAACCCCGCCCCGCTGACCTCCGAGGCGCCAGGGGCCCAGATCTTTTTTTGGACTGTGTCTGCATCCTGCGGACGGAGCGGCTTTTCCTGTCCATGGTCCACTTCCTGTCCCACCCTCCCTGCGATCCGTTGTGCCCCCCCTAAAAGACAAACATGTGCCCCCCCCCCCGAGGTCCCCTAAAAAGTGGTCCCAAACCTTTTTAACGCCACGGAGTAGGCGGACAATTATTGTAGCAATATTACGCTGAAGGAGGAACAGAGTCATGACCAGACGAACTGAGCTTTTATTTTGACAGGCATGTCATTGTACATCACACAGGTATCATCATCCTCTCCCCTTGGGCCGGCCGTGGTGCAGCCGCGGTAGGGCGGTCGACCCATGATCGTAATATTACAGGTTCGATTCCCGCCCAGCACGCCCATGAGTCAATGTGTCCTTGGGCAAGACGCCGAACCCCCCCCTTGCCTCTGGTGGTCGGCGGGCGCCAGTGCTCGGCAGTGGAGCCGCCACCAGTGTGTGAACGTGTGTGTGACTGTAAAGCACTTTGGGCCTTCGGAGAAGGTAGAAAGTGCGATGTGAGTATACGCCATTTATCCTTCCCACACTCATGGTGCTAAAAAGAAGTACTGTCTATTAAATGTAGCTTTCTTTTTTTGGAAGTGGAAGGCTCCTCTTCGGTCTCCTGGATGGCGCTTTTCCACTCAGCAAAGAAACTTTCCAAAGACGTTTGTTTTTTACTCATTTTGCTAGTACCTGGGTTTTATTTTAGTGGTAACCCATCAGGTGACCGAGAAGAGCGTCTAGGCCTGCGTCAAGAGTAACATAGACCGATGGAACAGAGAATCAGGCAATTTTTCAAAATAAAACATCTTTCAGATTCCAAAATAAAAGGAAGTACAGTGATCCCTCGCTATAACGCGGTTTACTTTTCACGGTTTCGCTACTTCACGGATTTGCATGGTGCATTGTGTTCTGCATTCTGATTGGCTAAAAAGTCCCTCCGCTTCTTCTCTACCTGTGCGTCAATAACGTTTCAGTTTAATATGTACACGTACGTAATCAGCTTGCCAAATTTACAACACGTACGTGTAAATTCTCTTGCAATTTCGAGTTTCTCTAAAACCCATAGAAAAAAAGGGACAACAACTGTCAATCACTGTGTTCTTCTGATCAAACACAGCTGCACCGCGGGCTTGAGAAGAAGAAAACACTGCAGAGCGGAGTCAGGATGCAGCAGCTCAGTCTGAAGAGCAGAGAAATACACCTGAGTCACTATTTGTCCCACTGTACTTTGTATTTTTTCATAATCATTTTAAATTTTCTCCCGTTTAATCCAATTACTAGGGTCGCGGTGGGCGGGGCTAATCTCCTCAATTTGACAACTACCCCTTGCTGCAGCCTGCAGAATCTTACTCTGATTTGAAGCCTTCTGCTCACATCGATGATTAAAATTATTATTTGACAGTACAGGACAGAAGTTATTTGTTAAAAAAAAGTTTCTTAAGTACTTTGATTTGTGAAAACAAATGATTGAGCCTGTAAAACGGGTTGTTCTTACTCTTCAGTGTATAATAGAGGATTTAATTGTATGATAGTTGTAAAAAAAATAGAGGTTTCTACTTCACGGATTCTGCCTATCACGGGTTCTTTTTGGAACGGAACCCCGCGAAAAACGAGGGTTTACTGTGGAAGTTATTTATTCTTTCTGTGCGGCCCGGTACCAAATGACCCGGGGGTTGGGGACCGCTGCCCTAGAACATAAAACATTTGTTCAGCTATAGGCTGTCCAGACGGTAAGCACCAACCGTCATCTGCACCTGAAGATGGCCCAGATCCATTTTAGTTCAGTGAATCGGACTGTTCAGAACCAAGAGCCATTGGGAACCGGATCACAAACGTGGAATGGTTGTTCAAATACATGAAGTAGGAAGAAAAACACTTTGAATCGCTCCAAAGACACAACAGTGTTTCTATCCAAAAGAACAGACTGATGGAGTTTGACCAGCCTCCATGACTCCCTTAATGGCATTCACTCACCTGGTTACCCCTTGTTCTATCTTAGATGACCCCCCCCCCTTCCATTGAGGTGTTCCCCCTACCATGACAAAGGTGGATAAAGGTGGAAAGATTTCATGTAATCCATGGACACCAGTGAAGATCACAAATCATTGGAGAAAAAAGGTTCAGAGCTCTGTCTAGTGGGTCTAGATGACCCACTGTCTAGTGGGTCTAGATGACCCCACTGTCTAGTGGGTCTAGATCAGTGTTTTTCAACCTTTTTTGAGCCACGGCACACTTTAACCTTGACAAAAATCCCGCGGCACACCAGCATCCCAAAGAAAAAGCTCAGTCTGTATTGATCTACAGCCGCTCTGCAATCTCACATCCATTTTTGTGATAATTGTTGCAGAAAAAGCTGGAAGCTGCAGCTGTTTTTCTTCTAAAAGATGGAATAAAAGTTAAGTTAAAAGATTCAAAAATTGTTTGATGTGTGTTCGTTGCTGTTTTGAGACGTTAAGAGGAGAGACTCATTGTGCGCTAAGACAGTCACTTCAACCCAATGCCTCATGGGAGATGTAGTGCAATCAGCCGTCAAACGCAGACAGACTCTCTTCTCTGAGCTTCATGGTTTTGTTCACTTGTTCCACGGTCTGACACCGGATTCTGTGGAAAGCTACACCGCTAAACACGAGCTTTAGCTGGTATTTCTGTTGGAACTGAGCGACTTTATGAGCAGAATCAGAACAAGGAAGTGAAGACTTTAACCACTTCTGATTGGTCAGACTGATGACATGTGATTAAGCCTCCAAGAATGATTGGTGGAGACAGTTAAAGGGGCGGGACTTTCCCGAAAACAGCTTTAGCTGCAGCTAAACCGCGGTACCGTCATTTTTATCAAAATGTCTTTAATAGAATCAAATAAACACAAGGAAAAGAGTATTTTATGATCTTTCATATTCCTAACTCCTGTTTTATCAGGGTTTGTTTGGATGAACACAGAGCTGAAATCCTGGAGATGGGAAATGTTTTTAGATCAGTGAATGAGGACAATTTCCCGCGGCACACTAGTGTGGCACACTGGTTGAAAAACACTGGTCTAGATGACCCCACTCCCAATGTCAAAGTCCCTAGGATAGCTCAAGGGTTAAAAGTCTGAGTTTGGTCTGTGATGTTCATCAGAACTTCAATTGTCAGAGACGGAACGTTAACCGGATCCAGGAAATCACTCTGATTTGCTGTGATACAGCAGGAAACAGTCATTTGTTAAAAACCTCAATACTTCATAACGTAACCCTAGTTTTGATGAAGGGGGTCAAAGGTCACCTGTAGGCCTTCAGATCTTCTCCAGAGCTGTGATGTTTTGCGTCTTTCCACTCCCTCCACAGATTCCCTGACTTTTTAAATCCATCCCCACCAAATAAAGCAGCTGGTCAACTCCAGGTAAGAAATAAGCTCCACCCCTTTTAAGGCGGTTCATCCAAAGGTCGCATTGCAACAGCTTCCATAACCTTTAGTCTAATGTTACTAGAACAGCCGAACTTGATCCGTGGTTAGCTTCTTAGGTCTGATTGACAGTTTGTTGTCTGTCACTTTGGCTCATTTCCTGAAACAGAAACGACCTCCAAACCACCTGGTCGTTTCTCCAGACCACCTGGTCGTTTCTCCAGACCACCTGGTCGTTTCTCCAAACCACTTGGCTTTCTTCAAATGTTTCAGATTTACAGTAAACCCTTGTTTTTTGCGGAGTTTACGTTCCAAAAAGAACCTGTGATAGGCAAAATCTGTGAAGTAGAAACCTTTATTGTTTTTAAACATTTATTATACAATTAAATACTCTATTATACATTGAAAAGAAAGAACAAACCATTTTTCAGGCTCAAGCATTTGTTTCATAAAAAAAAGTACTTTAGAAACGTTTTTTCAACAAATAACTTCTGTACTGTACTGTCAAATAATAATTTGAATCATCAATGTGAACAGAAGGCTTCAAATTGCGGAGATTAGCCCCACCCACCGCGACCCAAGTAATAGGATTAAACGGGAGAAATTTTAAAATGATTATGAAAAAAATCGGACAAATAGTGACTCAGGTGTATTTCACTGCTCTTCAGACTGAGCCGCTGCATCCTGACTCCTCTCTCTGCAGTGTTTTCTTCTTTTGAAGCCCGCGTTGCAGCTGTGTTTGATCAGGAGAAGAACATAGTGATTGACAGTTGTTGTCGCTCTTTTTTTTATGTTTTACGTACGTGTACATATTAAACTGCAACGTTATTGACGCACAGGTAGAGAAGAAGTGGAGTGACTTTATAGCCAATCAGAATGCAGAACACAATGCACGATGCAAATCCGTGAAGTAGCGAAACCGTGAAAAGTAAACCGTGTTATAGCGAGGGATCACTGTACTACAAACTCTAAGCTTTACATGAATGAGTCTCTTCTCTGAGACGACTGTCATTTCTGATAGTTCTACTCTCCAGAACCGTCCCAAACAAAAGCTTTTCCTCCGTTTTCTAAATGCTTTTTGAACATTCCTGACACCTGGCATGCAGTGGTGGTTATTTTATTGTGGGCGAAGTGGGCGGTGGACCAGGGCAGCACTTCATAGGGGGCGGGATTTTCCGTGCCCATTGCGTTACACATAATGTGCTACTAAATTCAAAGAGGCAGCTTAGAGCTTTTATTTTGACATGCCTGCATCTGCCGACACTTTACGCTCTTATGTTGACACATCAGACTGTTAACAATCTCTTCATACTATTTCCTCTTCACACTTATGGTGCCAAAAAAAAACAAAAAACAAAAAAAGGATAAAATAACTCAGAGTGAGCAACGTAAAACAGGCACATGAAAATGAATTAGGCAGAACAAACATCCGTGCTCAACCCAATTTCGACAAAAGCAGGCAATGGGGATTATTTCCCACAACTCCCTGCTCCGACACAGCAGACATGACGCGCACGTGACCACCGCCCTCTGTTGTAAGACGCTTGCGGCCACACCTCTTTGCGGTAGTCTTTGAAACATTAGTAAAAAACTTGAGAGGGGGGCGCAACTCGCCGGTGGCTGGCTGAATCACACTAACAGGTGATTGGGAGTCTTTTTCTATCTGACAATCAACTCTGGGCCGCGGCTGCCCCTGTCGTCATGGAGACGGAGCCGCGTGTGTCAGCGGGAGGGGGAGGGGTGGTGGGCGCAGACCATTTTTTATGGATTGAGGTTTTTTGGAGGATTTATACTGTTGGTGTTGCACAAATTTAGGGAAATGCCAAATATTTTTGGAGTAATCCCACTGATGAGTTCTAAGATTTAGTATTTAATGTTTTATAAGACCTAAACATATTAATCACAATAAGTTTTATTTTTTAGATCTAATCCCTCTGATATGTTTCACAAAGACACACACAGGACGTCACACATTAAGAAATTATTGTTAAAAATGAAGCAGGAGTCCAGCTCTAAAAAAATGCTCTAAAGAATGATGAAAGAGCAAAAATAATGGAATTATTTGATATGTAATTTCTTATTAATATTTCCAGGCTTTCTTTGTTTTGTCCTGCAGCATGTTCATATTTGTATAATTTTGACAGAATATATTTCTATGGAGAGCAAAATATTACAAGTTATTTAAGGTTTAACTTGAGTTATTCTGGATTAATGTTCCTGTTTTTATTCATATTTATGTTCAAAAAGTTCAGTTTAAAAGGTTTAAAAGTTTAGCTTTAGTGTGTTCAGTAAATGTTTATCTTCTTCGGCCCAAAACCTTAATCATGTTTTTAACTTAGGCCCCTGTGTGACTGAGTTTGACCCCCCTGTAATACGAGTCTAGAAAATTCATGCATTTTTTGAGTAAAATGGCTAAATAGAAAATAGGGAACACAACAGGATGTTGTTAAATTCTGTATGTGTGCGGGGGGGGGGGGCGCTGGTGGGGTTACTCGCCCAGGGAGTAAGTTAGTGTAGAACCGCCACTGCTGGCATGTTCCTCAACAACATTTCTGCTAAAGTTATACTGCCATACAAAGCTGGAGATAAACATCCGTTCACAAACTACAGAGCATTTTTACTTCTGCCTCAATTTGTAAAAATCCTGGAAAAAAATCTGAGAAACGACGAAGACTTTCTGGGAAGTGATCAGCTGCTAACAGACATTCAGGCCTCCTTCCTCCTGCTGCTGGGAACTGGGCTGTAAATGTCCTAATGTGACATGAAGTGATGACTTTTTTATCATCAAAGCATCCAGATTCTGACCACCGGGTCCTAGCTGTCCATGAGCAAGGCATTGAGGCTTGCTGGAAACATCTGTGATCACAACAGGTCTGGCTGCAGTACCACACCTTTGCCAGCAGAGGGAAGTGCAACAAAGTTGTGGAGATGTGGTCTTAAAGACAAGCACCGGTTTGTGCAGGCATGACCCCCCTCCCTGAGGTGGAAAGTTCAGTTCAGGAGCATGCACGTGTGGCGGAGCGTGCATGTGTGCAGAGCCACAGAGACTCCATTCATCATCTGATGCAGACCTGCTGTGGCAAAAGCAGCTGAAGACTGCCGGCTTTGTGAGACCAGAGGGGTGGGGGTTCCTATCTGGAACCGGAGCGGCTGAGGAGGGAGAACTGTCCTCCCCCCAGTCCCACCTCTGGACCTCCTTTTCAGGGCTGGAGCTGCAGCGCTGGAGTCCACGTGGTGAGTCTGCACCGTAACCTCTGGCGGTCCTGCAGCTTCTTCTCTCTGCTCAGGCTGATCAGCTCCTCAGAAAGTTTCTGCTGCTCTGGAACCATCATCTCCATCATCAAAGTGGAAAAACCTCAGACCTTCAGCTGTTCCCCCCCTCTGTGCTGGAGCGCCGCTGCTCTCTGACAGGAGCCGTTCTCTGAGACAGGAAGTCCTCTTTGGACGCCGTTGGAACCACAGCAGAGCAGATGAAGACGTCTCAGTCCTTCCGTCAGTTTCAGTCCTAAAGGGCTGAGAGAAGGATAAGCTCCACCTCCTTTCTACTCTGTCACAGCTGGGACCATCAGGACGACTTCTTTTGCTTTGATAAGTGTCACCTGAGGTCAGACTGAGCCAGAAGATCTGCACAGCAGCCTTCCTCACATCATCTTCATCAAAGGTCCTGGATGAGCTTATCCTGATGAGTCGACGCGTCCCTCACTGTCCTGACGTGGACCGTGTCCTCAAGGCCTGGTAAAATCCTGATCGTCTTCTGATCGTCTTCCAAAGCGTTCCCAGTCCATTATTTTAGCCAAAATCCAAGAACCTGTGTCGTGTTCTAGGACATATTTCTGCAGAGCGGCAGGAGTTCATCAGAAATTCACCTCAGAGTAGTCCCGCCCCCTTTCTATCATCCCTTTGTGTACAATCTCTCCTGCTAGCTTACAGGCCCTCACACCCCAAGCTAGCATTAGCGGTTTAACAAAAATAGCAGCAAAAATGGCAGCAACAGCAATATCAGATCTATCTATCCGTTCAGTTCTGATCCAGATTCCAGCTCAGACCAGGAAAACAGAGACGTTCATGGATCTGCTGGTCTGCAGGTGGAGGATCAGAAAGGGGCGGAGCATGGAGACTGTGGCCCCGCCCATTGTAGTTCCTACTTGACAACCATGTTTTTCAAATGGCTTTTTTTTCATCTGCTCCTGATTCACAACTTGGAATAAAGAAACACCCATAAATGTAGTTAAGTGCTTAGTTTCCTTTGTTTGTGTCCAAAATCATGAGAAAAGTGCCACAAGAACATTTAAGAGTGCACAAGAGGGGCTGTCACTGCCAGGTCCAGGCCCAGGCCCAGGTCCAGGTCCAGGCCCAGGTCCAGGCCCAGGTCCAGGTCCAGGTCCAGGTCCAGGTCCAGGCCCAGGTCCAGGTCCAGGTCCAGGTCCAGGTCCAGGTCCATCCTCGACTGTATCTGCCTCCAAACCTGAGCTCAACCCTCCTGCAGGAGTCGTCTGCATTTCTCCTTCAGACACCAAAGCTCCTCCCATTTAAGGAACCACATGTTCACTCGGTTTTTCTTTGAACACTTTGGTTCTGAAAGCTGTTGATGAAGGTTCCTGTTGTGACGGACGGGTGAAAGCTGCAGCTGTGAGGCTGACGCAGACCTGCAGGATTCTTCTGAGCCTGCAGACCACTCCTCAGCCATTCCCCCTTCAGCACAGATAACAGGCTTTTCCCTTTCAGAGCTGGTGTGTGAGCGTTCTCCTCCTCCATCGCTCAGCTCTAACTGGATCTTCTTATTGCCCTCCAGAGCAGCCTTCTCCATTAGGCTGAGGGTCTTCTGGGAAAAGCTGCCCGCTGGCTGAGTGCTCCCACTCCCACTCTCAGGTCCTCCCAGCAGAGGAGGAGGAGGAGGAGTCAGCACCGCAGACCAGAGGACAGAGAGGAAGTGTGAGGACCAGGAGGCGAACAGGAGCTCCGGAAAACTGGCCATGTTCCCCAGGTACGTTCCACGCTCAGCATGGAGCGTTGACATCGGACGGGTGACCGAACGTCTGCCTCTGCAGGTCCTTCATCTTCTGTGGCTCCAAAAGCTATGAAGAGGATCCAGAGGACAGATGTGCAGCCAGGCTGAACGACGTGTGCCGGGTGAAGGGGAAGAGGGGTCAGCAAGGCTGGGGGGGCACACAGCTGCCCCCCACGGAAACTCAAGAAGGCAACGAAGCCAAAAGGACGTGTTCCTCTTGTGCAGAATTCCGGAGGGGCATCAGGATCTCCATCGGCATCAAGGTAAAACATCCAGATTGATCGATGATGTTCTTCATGGCACGCCCGTCTGGACGGTGACAGGATCAGCTTGGGGGGCAGATGGTGCTCTGCTGGCTTGTTTCATTAAGATAGGACGGTTGCCATGGAAACCATCACACTCCTCCTTCCACACCATGCATCACAGCTGAGATCGAGGAAGCCATGGTCTGAGACCACGGACTTCATGTCGGTGTCACGACGTTCTAATGAGGAACAAACATTCTCAGGTGAAGCTCAGACCACGTCACCATTTTAACCTCCAGGAGAGCCGGATCTGGAGGATGTGTGTCACCAACGGTTCTGCTGAAGAGGTCCATGGGTCATCTGACGGCAGCACGAAGACGAAGGACGAGAACCTCTACCTGGACCCACAGACCAGACGACAGGAGCAAAGGTGAGAAGCACGTCATCTGACCGTGATGCTTTGGTGGGACACCACCTGAACCAGTCACCTGCTTAAAACCCAACGGGACACCATGATGCGTTCCATCAGAACCAGGACCTCTAGGGGCCTGGCTCAGCACCAGTTCAACTACAAGACTTACAGCAGGTCACCTGCACCCAAAACCCTCCAGAGTCCAGTCTGTTGGCTTGCTGGGATCGGGCGGTTTCATGCAATGAACCTGTTTTCAGGACAGTAATAAATAATTTCAAAAAATCTGAACCTGGAGAAAAATCCTCAACCAGTTTTTTACAGTTCTGACTCCAGTTTAACACCCCCCATTAGGATAACGTCATGTGTTCCGATCAAGTTCTGCTGTGGCGCTGGGTTGACCCATTTCAGATTCATAAAACGAAGAGTTTCTGAGGCTCTGTCTTTGGTCTCTGATACACCAGGCAGAAATCTTATCCGTGGTTCAGAACCCGTCCAGAACCAGTTCCTTTGTCAAGTCATCGTGTTTGTGGTTTTTTTCTTCATCAGAACCTTCAGCTTCATGGACCAGCAGCAGCTGGTTCTGTTTGGTGGACTTCACAGCTCCTCTGGGATGGACAGCGATGAGTCCTCAAGCGCTCAAACTGAGGTAAGACGAACCTTCAGAACCAGTGAGGAGGTGAAAAGACGGGCCTGAAAATGAACCCAAACTTGTAGAAGATTGCTAAAAACACAGCGGAGGAAGACGGTCCAGAACGGAGTAGACCTTTCAGACACACATCATCAATTCAATTCAATTTTATTTAAATAGCCCAATATTTACAACAACAGTCGTCTCAATGGACTTCATACCAGTTATTGAATAATAAACATGCCATCAAAAAAAGATGAAGTCATAGAGTTTAATAGGTAATGGCTAAACTAAACTAAACAAAACTGACTAATCTAAACTGACTAAACTAAACTAAACTAAACTAAACTAAACAAAACTGACTAACCTAAACTGACTAAACAAAACAAAACTGACTAAACTAAACTAAACTAAACTGACTAAACTAAACTAAATTGACTAAACTAAACTAAACTAAACGAAACTGACCAATCTAAACTGACTTAACTAAACTAAATTAACTAATCTAAACTGACTAAACTAAACTAAAGCAAAATAAACAAAACTGACTAATCTAAACTGACTAAACTTAACTAAACTAAAATGACTAATATAAACTGACTAAACTAAACTAAACTAAACTAAAATGACTAATCTAAACTGACTTAACTAAACTAAACTAAAGTGACTCAACTAAACTGACTAAACTAAGCTGACTAAAATAAACTGACTAAACTTAACTAAACTAAATTGACTAATCTAAACTGACTAAACTAAACTAAACTAAACTAAACTAAACTAAACTAAACTAAACTAAACTAAACTAAACTGACTAAACTAAACTAAACTAAACTGCTTATCTAACCTGACTAAACTAAAGCAATCTAAACTGACTAAACTAAACTAAAGCAAAATAAATCTAAAAAATAAATCTAATCTAAACTGACTAAACTAAACTAAACTAAAATGACTAATCTAAATTGACTAAACTAAACTAATCTAAACTGACTAAACTAAAATGACTAAAGTAAACTAAACTGACTAAACTAAGTTGACTAAAATAAACTGACTAAACTAAACTAAACTAAATTGACTAATCTAAACCGACCAAACTAAACTAAACTAAACTGACTAAACTAAACTAAACTGACTGACACGAGAAAGGACACATCTTGGATCTGGTTTTAACTCTGGGACTACATGGAGATGTCAAGGAGATTATTGATGCCCGTTTTTCTGACCATCTGCCCGTTTTATTTGACTTTGATCTTTTAACGCTGCCGCCTGATGAACTCGCCCCCGCGGGCCCCCGCCGCCTGATGAACGCGCAGACGGCGCTGCAGTTTTCAGCGGCTTTCTCAGCCTCTGAGCTTTGCTCCTCAGATCATCTTCAGGAGGGAGATGTTAACAAGCTCCTGGAGGATTTTAGCTCTGTTTGCACGGGCATTTTAGATGTCATTGCTCCATATAAGGCTAAACGCAGCAAACCGGCCCCGGAGCCTTGGATTAATGACCATACTCGCGCGCTCAGACGCTCCTGCCGTCGTGCGGAGCGTAAATGGAAAAAAGACGGGCTTAATGTTTCATTACAGATTTTTAGAAACTCCTTGACTGAGTATCAGGCTGCTGTAAAAAATTCCAAGACCCAGTTTATATCAAATGTTGTGTCTGAGAACATCAGCAAGCCTAAGGTCCTTTTTAACTCTTTAAAGTCTCTTTTAAGTCCTGGTAATTTATCCTGCCTGACTCCTTCTGTTTTACTTTGTGAACAGTTCTTAACATTTTTTATTGGCAAAGTCAGTGCTGTCAGGTTTTTACCCTCTCCTTGTACCCCTGACCCCTCTGTCTTAACGCCCCCACCTGCTGCTTTTGACCAGTTTGAGCCTGTCACTGTCTCTCAGATCTCTGAGATAGTTCAACACCTGAGGCCTTCCTCCTGCCCAGGTGACTGTATTCCCCCCAGACTCCTGAAGGAGGTCTTTGATACCATTGGCCCCTGGATAGTTGGTCTCCTTAAGGGTTAGGGTTAGGGTTAGTCTCGGGGGGGGGGGAGCTGCTTTTAAACATGCTGTTGTGCACCCCCTTTTGAAAAAGCATAACTTGGATCCTAATGTTCTATCAAACTTTAGGCCGATCTCCAAGTTATCTATTCTTTCAAAAATCTTAGAGAAGGTGGTTTATCTACAACTGCAGGACCATCTAACAAATTACGATATTTTCGAGAAGTTTCAGTCTGGCTTTAAATCCTGCCACAGCACTGAAACGGCTCTCCTCAGGGTGTGTAACGACCTGCTTCTAGCTGCTGATTCTGGGGCCTCCACTGTTTTAATTCTTTTAGATCTCTCTGCAGCCTTCGACACAGTGGATCACAGGGTTTTATTATCCCGACTGGAGCAGTCTGTCGGTGTGAAGGGCACAGCACTCAGTTGGTTCCGTTCATATTTATGTGGCAGGAGTTTTTCTGTCCAACTGGGACAGTGCTCTTCTTCAGAGGCTCCGCTCAAATATGGTGTACCCCAGGGCTCAGTTTTAGGCCCACTTTTATTCTCACTTTATCTGCCACTGGGGTCCATTTTTAGGAAATATAACGTGTCATTCCACTTCTATGCAGATGACATCCAGATCTATCTTCCCCTAAAATCTGGAGGAGCAGAGGGTCTCAACAGATTGCAGAACTGTTTAGCAGACATCAAGTCTTGGATGGAGCTGAACTTCCTCTGTCTGAACAAAAATAAGACAGAGGTGTTTGTTTTTGGAAAGTCTGACCTGCTGACAGGCTGCTGTAGTGCTGTTGGCCCCCTGGACCCTTCAGATGCTCCGTTCATTAGAGATCTTGGGGTAAACCTTGACAGGCATTTTAAATTTGACAAACAGGTCAGTCTTGTAGTCCAGTCTAGTTTTTATCACTTAAGGCTAATTAGCAAAGTCAAGCCATATCTACCTCCTCACGCTTTGCAACAAGTGATTCATGCTTTAATCTTCTCCAGACTGGACTACTGTAACTCTCTGTACAGTGGTATGGATCAGTCTCTGCTCCGCCGTCTCCAGCAGGTTCAAAATTCAGCGGCCCGCCTGTTAACGGGAACCAGACGGTGTGAACGCATAACCCCGATATTACGCTCACTTCATTGGCTGCCTGTGTCTTTTAGAATTACTTTTAAGATTCTACTTTTGGTTTTTAAATGTCTGAATGGTCTGGCACCTCAGTATCTTTCTGAGCTTTTGCATGTCTATCGTCCTTGTCGAGTCCTTAGGTCTGAAGATCAAATGCTTTTAGCGGTTCCCAGGACTCGGCTTGTGACTCGGGGAGACAGAGCCTTTTCAGTTGCAGGTCCTAAACTATGGAATGCTCTCCCTTTTTCTGTGAGGTCTGCCAGAACTGTCAGTAATTTTAAGACTCTTTTAAAAACACATCTTTTTACTCAGGCTTTTAACTCCAGTGAGCATATCTAGTGGGCCAGCTTGTTCATTTTTATTAATTTTATACTTTTATTGTTTTTATTGTTTTATTGATTTTATTGTTTTATTGTGATTGTTTCTTTATTGCATCATATTGTTTGGGATTTTATTGGATTTTATGTTAAGCACTTTGGTTGCCTTGGCTTTTATAAGGGCTATACAAATATTAAATTGATTGATAAACTGACTAAAACTTAACTAAACTGACTAAATTAAACTAAACTGACTAAATTGAACTAAACTAAATAAACTGACTAAACTCCTTTTCTGTAAGGAAAAACCCCTAAAGAAATCAGATTCCTGCAAAAAAACAAGGTGAAACCTCAGGGGTGTCCACATGAAGGAGGGATCCTCCCCCAGGACGGACAGACTGTGTACCAGAACCCATAGAGAAGAATTAGTTTATCTAACTCTACAACTACGTGTTTAAAGTCCAGCAGACGAGCTTCATCCAGATGGAGTTAGGGGATGGCTGGGGGGTCCAGACGAGCCAGAGTGGGGGTCGTTGGTCAGGTGTAGGAGCAGGAGCAGAGACGAGGTTCACGGTCAGGAACAGGAGCACGGATGAAACAACTGGAATCTGGAATCACTCCTGCTCCCACAAACTGAGTCGGCCTCTCTTCCATGAGCTGGGAGTTTATTCCATAAGACAGGGGCTTGGTGGCTAAACGCTCTACCTCCAACCGTACTTTGACTAATTCTAGGAACCACAAGCAGTCCTGCATTTAGTGAGTGAAGTGTTCTGATTGGATGGTAAGGGACTATGAGGTCCTTAATATAGGACGGGGCCATTCCATGTAAGGCCTTATAGGTTAACAGGAGGATCTTGAACTTGATTCTGGAATCAACTGGGAGCCAGTGGAGCGAAACTAACACAGGAGTGATGTGATCTCTTCTGCTGGTTCCAGCTAACAATCTAGCTGCTGCGTTCTGAACAAGCTGGAGACTTCTTAAGGAACTCTTAGGACACGCTGCTAACAAGGAGTTACAGTAATCCAGCCTCCACGTAACAAATGCATGGATGAGTTTTTCAGCATCACTCTTAGAAAGTAGATTTCTGATCTTAGCAATATTCCACAGGTGAAAAAAGGCAGTTCTACACGCCTGAGATATGTGAGCCTTAAATGATAAATCCTGGTCAAATAAAACCCCAAGGTTTCTAACTGTGGAATTGGGGGCTATACTTATGCCATCCAGGGAGACTATCTGAGCAGACAGAGCATCTCTGAGGTTTTTAGGTCCAAGTATAATGACCTCAGTTTTTTCTGGGTTCAGGAGGAGGTCATTAATTGTCAGATGTTCCACCAGCAGACCCCGAGCGCTTCTCCCCACTCTACTTCAGCCCGTAAGTCCCGCCCCCTGCCCTCGTTCTGGTTGAAAGCAGGTCAAGCGTGACTGGGTGCTGTGTCCAGACCCAGGTGTCTGTCCGTACTGGATCGGGGATCTGGATAGTCTGGTTCTGAAGACCACAGACCCTGGAAGTGCTGCTTTCTCAGGGAAGAGGAAGTCCCTGTCCCAGCAGCTGGACTGCTATCACCCCCAGTCTCAGGTATTTATGCTCCACCCACACCTGTCACCACCCCCGCCGGGCTCTAGCTGGACTCCAGCAAAACCAGAAGTTTTCTGCATCAGTGGTGTCTGGATGGGGGGCATTGAAGACTATGTTCTTGTGCGGTTCTGTCCAGTCTGTTCACCAACCGCGGCGCTGCTGGAGCTCAGCTCTGCTGCTCAGGTCCTGCCGCCACGTGCACGCCTTCGCCATCTGGACCATCGTTCTGATGAAGAGCCAGGAACAGGTAGGAACCCGGACCTCTGCCCCCCCACCAGGGCAGCGGTCAAGCGGAGAGTACACACATCAAACCCCCCGCTGTTAGGCGGCAGAAAGTTTACAGAAATAAGCCGCGGTTCCATGAGCAGAATATCTTGATGGGATCAATGGTCGGGTCAAAATTCCCCCGTGCACATGGGATCAGAAAACCTTTTTCCCATTAGAACAAACGTTCCCATGGCTCACGCTTTCATTCAGAATGAATCATCTGGGCATGCTCAGTAGTGTAAAATCACCCGGATGTGGAAATAGTGTAAACAAACCGCTGCCAAAGACATTTATGCTGCAGCTCCGTAATACGAGACGATCTTCCAAACGTGCTTTTATTAATGTCATGAATATTATGAAGCACCTGTTCGCTCATCGTTATATTTAATCCGTGTGGTCAGTGCTGCTTTGTGAAAGAATTAAGATGGACGAAAGCTTAGGGCAGGCTAACACGGGCTAACATCATTAGCCTGAAGGACACAAAATCCAGGACCATGTGAGAAACGCTGCAATCTGCATCTTAGCTGACCGTAAATGTCTGGGAATAACATCAGCCTTTATTTTGTCGGGACACAACTGGAAACACAAATCCACCTGATTGTTTGAACAGTTTCTAAGGACTGAGCGACATTTATTTCTGCTCTGAAAAGTTCACACAGACCCCCCCGAAGCCACTCTGTGAGCTAGCGGCCCGAGCTCTGTTCAACACGGTTCCTCCTGAGCCCTGCAGCCGCTAACCCAGAGCGGGGGGGCGGCTGGCAGTCTGGATTCTCCCACACATAACAAAACAACAAAACGCACACGTAACAAAGCACCCCCCCCCCAGAAACAGAGTTATTAATCCGGCCCCTCTGCTCACTCTGGTGCCAGTGAACCGAGTGAGCGTCGGGGGGCACGAAGCGCTCCTGCCCCGAATCTCCCCCATGAGGGGTGAGAGAGAGGGGAGAGCCAGCGGGGCGAGAGCGGAGCGGCGCTTTTCACGGGGCGTCCACAGAGCAGCTGGTCGGTCCCGTCTGAGCTCCAAAGCTTTCTCTCAGCGAAACACTGTCTATGCGTGACGTAACCCAGAGCAGCAGTGACACACGATCAGAATGACCGTTTACATTCTCCACGATCGGATAAACCATCGGTAGAACCCACCTATCTCTATCGGAAAGAAATTCTGATCCGAATGAGTCTGACCGGGGCAGAGTATTCCGAACGGCACGTTTACATGACGCATTTTCTTTACGATCAGGCGTTCATTCTGATTACTTTTGCCCATGTAAACGCACCTACAGACTTTAGTCCTGATTTTCTTTGTTCTCGCTGCACTTGATCAGTAAAAACAGAGCAAGCGGTGAGCAGCCACGTCCCACAAACAGCATCAACCATTCTGACCCAAAAGAACTGCTCGGATGCTGTCATCACCTGACTGGGTCCAACACAAGACCAGTACAGGGGGGCAAAAAAGTATTCAGTCAGCCACCAGTTGTTCAAGTTCTCCCACTACAAAAGATGAGAGGCCTGTAATTTCCATCATAGGTAAACCCGAACTATGAGACTAGATAAGTAAAAAATCCAGAACATTGTCTGATTGTTAAATAATTTATTTGTAAATTATGGTGGAAAATAAATATTTGGTCAAAAACAAAAGTTCAAGTCAAAACTTTATAACCCTTTTGTTGGTAATGACATCAGTCAAACATTTTCTGTGAATCTTCTCAAGGTTTTAAACTGTTGCTGGTATTTTGGCCCATTGCTCCATGCAGATCTCCTCTACAGCAGTGACGTTTGGCCCATTCCTCCATGCAGATCTCCTCTACAGCAGTGACGTTTGGCCCATTCCTCCATGCAGATCTCCTCTACAGCAGTGATGTTTTTGCCCATTCCTCCATGCAGATCTCCAGGTTGATATCTGGAGGTGCACCTATGATGAAAAACACAGGCCTCTCTCATCTTTTTAAGTGGAAGAACTTGGCTGACTGAATACTTTTTTGCCCCACTGTACATACACCTGGGCACAAGGCAGAGCTCGGCCGCGGAGTGGTCTATTTGAAGCCACACAGGTGTCAAAGTCCAAGCCTGGAGGGCCAGCATCCGAAATTGTCTCCAACCACCCTGCCACTGAAACTCCTGTTTAGATAAACACACCTGATCCAGGTAATCAGCAGCAGATGAGGTAAGATTTCTGGAAAACCAGCAGATGGCGCCCCACACAACCAAGAAGACCCACAATGTAGCTGATCACCACAACAATAGAGATAGTGACGATGACGAAGGAATGATGACAATGAGCTCCACAACACTTAAAGACACTTCAATCCTCAAAGAAACAAACACAAACAAAAGGGGCTGGCAAGCTCCTCCCACCTCCCGGCCCAACTGTAACCACAGTTGGGCTCTGACAGGAGAAACAGGAACTCTGTTATCTGACAAAATAAAAGCGTCTCACTGAGCCAAGGTCCTGACAAAAAAGGTCAATCATAAGTAAGTGACTCAGAACCGAAAAGAACCGCTGTTGGTCAGAGGGGCTGCTGAAGTGGATTTAGCTGATCCGGGTCTTGTGGAACCAATTGTGTGACTGGGTTAGCATCTGTAATTCAGAGGGAACTGGTCCTAGTCCAGAACCCAGGAGGTCAACGGGACTGGGGGGGCTCTTCAAGACCCTCTGAGGTCACGGTGATCCACTCGGTCCTGTTCAGGGTTCTGGACTAGGACCAGTTCCCTCTGAACCACTTACAGCAGTCCTTTTCCTGTGGTTGTTGGATCAACTCCTCAGGGTCTGGGCTTCAGCATTGTGGGGGGCAGGGACAGCCTGCACGGACCGATGGGCATCTATGTGAAGACCATCTTCCCTGCAGGAGCAGCCGCGGCAGACGGACGGCTGCAGCAGGGTGAGCACGCGTCACACCGGTTCACGGGAAGGTCGACCATCTGGGGCTGTGAAGATGTCCTCCTCATCAGTCTGAGCCCCGCCCCTCTGTGTGCAGGAGACCAGATCCTGGAGGTGAACGGGGAAGCTCTTCATGGTCTGACTCACAGTCAAGCTCTGCAGAAGTTCAAAGTAAGACTTCCTTCAGGATTTGGTTGTTCCAGCTGAATATCTCAGCTGCTCTTAGATCCACGCTGACAGGAACAGTCTGCTTCAGTCCGGGTCAGCGGTTCTGCTCACCGGGACATTTTCTTCAGAGCCCAAACAAAGAAGTGTCTGACTAAAACAGCTGCACTGTGATGGAGGAAAGTCCATCCCAGAACCACGCCCCGCCCCCCACGTCCCGCCCCCCATGCCCCGCCCCGTACTGCTGAATGATGCTCTGTGTTTCTGCAGCAGGTCAGGAAGGGGCTCCTGACTCTGGTGGTGAGGACCACCCTGCGCGGAGGGGGTCTGTGCGGACGGGTGCCGCGATTCCTGAACTCGGCTGCGGGCGAGGCCGGAGTCGGTTCCAGATGTGCCATCGACTGCAGCGGATCTGGACGTGGGCCGGGTCTGTCAGTGAAGCCCAGAGACCGGGTCATGATGGAGGTGGTCCTGCAGAAAGGTCAGAACCCACAAATCTGTGCAGCAGACTCTCCTTCCTTCCATTCAGGTGTGGAACCCTTCATGAAAGCAGAAAAGGGCGGCAGCAGAACCATGTAGAACCATCCAGAACTCTGCTCCAGCTGCCTAAAGCTGACCCTGAGGCTGAGCCCAACCCCAACCCACAGCAGGAACCTCTGCAGCGAGAACGCGACGGGCCTTCAGGTGGAACGTTAATGAAAGCGGTTAGATGGAGTTCCAGTTCAGAAAAAACGGAAGAAAAAGCAGCTGAAGCAGATCAGAGGGAGGTAGATCCGTCTGAAAGATCCGGTCCAGACCTCCTCCTGGTCCTTCTCACAGCCAGTCCATTTTATTTGTACTGAATAATTACAGACCTATCTCTAATCTGCCATTTTTAGGAAAAGTCCTTGAAAAAGTTGTCTACCAACAGCTCACTGACTTTCTCTTATTAAACAATTCATTTGATGTTTTCCAGTCAGGTTTTAGACCCCATCATAGCACAGAAACTGCTCTTATCAGAGTAACCAGCGACATCCGCCTGAACACTGATGATGGCAAAGTCTCTGTCTTAATCCTGCTAGACCTGAGTGCTGCACGATACTGTTGATCATGGGATCCTTTTGCACAGACTCCAAGACTGGGTTGGCATCTCTGGATCTGCCCTAAGTTGGCTCAAGTCTTATCTGGAAGACAGGAAATATTTGTTGGTGGTGTGTCTTATCCAGGCTTCATGGGCTTGAATTGTGGTGCCCAGGGATCGATCCTGGGACCCCTTCTGTTTCACTCTTTACATGCCACTAGGGCAGGTAATCTTTGTAATAATAACATATCTTATCAACTATGCAGATGATACTCAGATCTATGTGTCACTGACAACAGGTGAATATGGGCCGGTGGATTCACTCAGCCACTGCCTCCAACAGATCAGTGCGTGGATGCCGAACAACTTTCTCCATCCAGACAAGACGAAGTTATTGTTTGGCCCACAGAAACAAAGAGAAAGAATCCTTAGCTACCTTCATTCTCTGTCTCTTAAACCCTCAAAATCAGAGTCAGAAATCTAGGGGGTGATCATGGACTCTGACCTGAACTTTAACAGCCATATCAAGTCAGTAACATCATTTGCCATCTGAAAAACATTGCCAAAATCAAAAACATAGAGTCAAAGAAGCCAGACCTGGAGATACTTCCTTCATGCATTTTGTCTCCAGTGGGTTAGACTACTGTAGCGGCCTGCTCACCGGCCTCTCCAAACCAGCTGTAAAACAGCATCAGTACATCCAGAATGCTGCTGCTGGGTCGGCCAGAGCAGGTAGTCACATTAGTCCTGTGCTCAGGTCTCTGCAGCCCCTGTACACTCAAAGAATGAACTTCAAGCATCTTCAACGTGCCTGGAAATCTCTCCATGGCGACACCAAAGTGTCTGACATGGTAGCTCCATATGAACCATCTCGTACTCTGAGGACCTCAGGGACCGGCCTTTAGAGTCAGGACCAAACAAAGGGAATCAGCGTTTCAATCTTCTGCAGCTAAAATCTGGAACAGCCTCTCCTGAAGGCGTAAGACAGGCCTCTTCTGTGATCATGTTCAAATCTAGACTTAAAACATTTCTGTTTAGCCGTGGATATGACTGAAAGGTCCTATCTGCACTTTTCTTTCCTTCCTTTCTTTTTAAATCAATTTTCACATTTTAAAGTAAATTTTACGTTGATTATTTCTATGATGTATTGTGATTTTGTACACCTTGAATTACTTTGTTATTTATGCAATTGGGCTACACAAATAAGCCTGCCTTTGCCTTTATTTAGATCTGCAGGCGCTCTGCAGAAACGTCTGCAAGCGTCTGCCGAGGCGTCTACCAAGCGATCTCTGCAAGCATCCCGGCGTCTGCGGCGTCTGCAGAAACGTCTGCAGAAACGTCTGCAAGCGTCTGCAACGTCTACAGAAGCATGCAGGCGTCTGCGGCGTCTGGCGTCTGCGAAGCGATCTTAAATCTGCAAGCGTCTGGGCGTCTGCAGAACGTCTGCAGAAAAGCGTCGCAGTCTGCAAGCGATCTGCAGAAAGCGTCTGCAAGCGATCTGCAGGCGCGTCTGCAGACGTCTGCAGAACGTCTGCAGAGCGTCTGCACAACGTCTGCAGCGTCTGCAGATCTCCGTCTTCTGCAGTCGTCTGCTTCTGGATGTTCTCACAAAGGGAGGAGCTATACAGGCTGAGCACAAACTGAGCCTGTTGTTCTCGTCTCAGAGGCCGGAGTCGGTCTGGGGATCGGACTGTGCTGCCTT
>CM074489.1:10986331-11023831 GCA_037389245.1 Oryzias sinensis | reverse complement strand
CGTGTCTTGTGTGTGCGTGTGTGTGTGTGTGCATGTGTGTGCATGTGTGCGTGTGTGTGTGTGTGTGTGTGTTTGTGTGTGCGTGTGTGTGTGTGTGCATGTGTGTGCATGTGTGCGTGTGTGTGTGTGTGTGTGTGCATGTGTGTGTGTGTGTGTGTGCTTGTGTGTGTGTGTGTGGAGTGTGTGTGCGTGTGTGTGTGTGTGTGTGTGTGTGTGTGTGTGCGTGTGTGAGTGCGTGTGTCTTTGTGTGCGTTATTGCATGTGTGTACATGTGTCTGCATGTGTGCATGTGTCTGCGTGTGTGTGTGTGTCTTGTGATGTGTGTGTGTGTCTGCGTGTGTGTGTGGTGTGTGTCTGTGTCTGCTGTGTGTGTGTGTGTCTGTGTGTGTGTGTGTGTGTGTTTGTGTGTGTGTGTGTGTCTGTGTGTGTGTGTGTGTGTGTGCGTATGTGCTTGTGTGTGCATGTGTGTCATGTGTGTGTGTGTGTGTGTGTGTGTGTGTGTGTGTGCGTATGTGCTTGTGTGTGCATGTGTGTGCATGTGTGCGTATGTGCTTGTGTGTGCGTATGTGCTTGTGTGTGCATGTGTGTGCATGTGTGCGTGTGTGTGTGTGTGTGTGTGTGTGTATGTGCAGTCCTCCAGCAGGGTGTGGGTGGAGCAGCGTTGGCGTTCCTGGCAGCAGGACTCCGCCCCTCAGGGCGGCTACAGCGGGGGCTCCAGCAGCTCCAGCAGAGGCTCTCCTGCTCCAGACGTCACAGGACTGGGGGTGGCGCCCCCCTCTGGATGGCAGGTGAACCTGCAGCTGTGCCGTTGGGCCGACGCCCTTCCCTGATCCGGACCTTCTGTTCTGTTTGTGGGATCGGTTTGGTCGTCATTAAAAAAAAGTAGAGAACATTTGGATTAAACTGATTTAGAATTAAAGAGTTTGGACCCCCCCCCACTCCTTCCTGCCGCCTACTGGAGGGGGCAGTGTTACTGAGGAGGAAGTGGGCTCCCCTCCTTAAAAGGAAAACTCTTGAGCTTCAGATACTTCCTCTAAGTGTGGGGGAGGGAGGGGGCATGATTCTGCACCTGCCCCCAACTACCAAACATCCTTCTCTCAGGTTTACAGCATTGAGGTACCTGCTGCCCCCCCCCCACAGATGTAATGCCAGTTTTGTCCATACATGCAGTGCACGTGCTGTCAGAGTGCCATGCACGTGCAGAAGCAGCGTGCACGTCTGAGACTGACGTGTCACTTCCTGTTTGTACCAGAAGGAAGCAGGAAGAGCAGAAGCGGCGGCGCGGCGCAGCGTCGTCCTCTCATCCAGACGGAGAGTTTTCATTCCAGCTGCAGCTCGCAGGTAAACTCACCTGCTGTGAGGCCATGCCCCCTCTCCATCACATTTCTGTGCTGGACTTCCTGTGGGGGTGGCTGAGGGTCCTCCTTCCTCTTTTGAGGTCTTTGGCCCCCCCGGACTCAGACCGCGTTCATGCGAGGCAGCTTCTTTGCTTGGGGGGGTGGTGTTCAGCAACCACAGAACTGCAGCCAGGGTTCCTGATCCAGTGCCACATATGAGGAGCCCCCCCGGTCACCCGTCAGTGAGATCTGCTGTGTTTGCTCTGCAGGTCCTTCAGACGCTCTCAGCTCTCAGAAGGCGGCTCTTCAGAGACAAGTCTGTGTGGATGTTCCTCTGCAGAACCTCCTTGCAGACCCCCCCCCAGAAGAACCCTCCTACATCTACCCCTCCAGTCCGCCTGGAAGAGAACGCCTCCACAGCAGCTCTACTGCCATGACGGATAAGGACAACATCCTGGAACTGAACAGCACCCCCACAGAAGATGCCGCCCTAAAAGCCGCAGAACCAAAGAAGGGCCCCCCAGTGGCCCCCAAACCTACATGGTTTCCAGAGTTTGAAGATGAGGGATGACCAGGGCCACCGTCAGGCTGAAGTCTCTGCTGTCTTCAGAAGAAGCACTGAGAGGCGGTCTGTACCCCGCGCCCACAAGTCCATCAAACGAAAGATCCTCCTTTGAGACCTTTCAGTCCTGAGGGAAAGGGGCCATCAGAGGCCGGAGCCCCTGCAGCGTCCTTCTGCAGTGGAGAAGAGTCCACTGCACCTCATTGTGATCCAGATGTTGATTCCCAGCAGAGAGAGGCAGCCAGACGCACAGCCGTCTGTGAGGAAGCAGAGCCACATGGCCGTTTCTGCTGAAGCCTCCTGGCTGCAGAAATATCCTGGAGAAGCTGAGCCGGCCGGAACGGGTTCTCCTTCCTGTCAGCCATCTAATGAGGCCCCGCCCACAGACCCGCCCCAGTCTGTGCTGATGCCTCTGCAGCAGAAACATGCAGGGACCTTCAGGCTGAAGCTTCACTGAAGCTCACAGAGCAAGTCCCTTCTGACCCGCCCACAGAGAGCCGGGCACTGACCTCGGAAGTCCTGCGACCCCACAGAGAGCCGGGCCCTGACCTCGGAAGTCCCTTCTGACCCCCCCACAGAGAGCCGGGCCCTGACCTCAGAAGTCCATCCTGACCCCCACAGAAACCGGGCCTGACCTCAGAAGTCCTTCTGACCCCAGAGAGCAGGGCCCTGACCTCGGAAGTCCCTTCTGACCCCACAGAGAGCCGGGCCGTGACCCCCCAGGATGGAGAAACGTTTGGGAGGATCCTGACCTTCAGTAGCCAGGTTAGAAAAACTGCAGCCCTCATTTGGATTTCCTGAAGGGAGCAGCCATGGTGGTGGTGGTGGTGGTGGGGTTGTTGGTGGTGGAGGGTGCTACAACTACAGAGCTGTAGCCAGGGTTCCTGTTCCTGTGTGCCCCCCCACCCCACACACATATGAAGCTGTTGGAGCCCCTGGTGATGGGGGTGGTGTTCTGTTTGTGCTGGTGTGTGTGTGTGGGGGGGGGGGCATCCTCCAAAAGTTCCAGGTGTTTTGTTCATGAAGATCCTGATCTGATGTTCCTCCAGGTTTCTCAGGCCCTCATGGACTCTGCTGCTTTGTCCCACAACCGTCTGTCCTTTGCTGAGGTTGTTGGTTCCCCCCCGGGGTCTGAGCTGGACCCCTCCCCTCTGGGCTTTTCTGTCAGGTGAGAGTTCAGCTTTTGCTTCTGCGTTCCTCCTCAGAGGAACCTGGTCTGACTTGTGTCTGTCTTTAACAACCAGCCTGGCCTCTTTGAGGGACCGTGCCATGGAGCGGGGGTCAAACCCAGAGCCTCGCCGCTCCGACCGCGCCGATGCCGTCCTGTCAATCATTCCTTCAGAGGACATACAGAAGTGGATCAAAGACATTGAGGTTTTGGATGAAGAGGGCGTAAGGGTGAGACATTCTGGACTCTGAGTCTGAGTCAAAGTCTGATGCTGACCTGCTCCTCTGTCTGCAGCATCTCGTGGACAGTCATATGGTGATTATGCTGAAAGACGAGGGGGCGGGGCTTGGCTTCAGCATCGCCGGAGGCTGTGACCTGGAGAGCAAAGCCCTCACAGTAAGCTGGACCTTAAAACCAGGGTCAGACCTCCAGCGTTTAGTCCAGGGGTGTCAAACTCATTTTGGTATGGGGGCCACATTCAGCCCGTCTGATCTCAATGGGCAGACCATGCCGTAAAGCAAAATAACAGATTTGTTTTAGTTTTTTTACTCAGTTGGAAAAAATGCCTCAACCAACATAGTAGTCTAATCACTTGGGGCCAATGGATCCCAAATAAAATTAATTTCAATTAAAAAATAAGTTGGTCTATTCAATTTTATACAGACTGAATATTTTACATCTGACACTAAAGCAATCCAGAAACTTTTCTTTATGGTGAGGTCTCTTATGGTGCCCAATGTTTATATTCTTTGTACTGTGATGTTGATGACATGACAAGCATTTGGGTTTTGCATTCAGCTTTGTGAAAGAAAAAAAAACTCCATTTTTCCTGGAAGGCTCTTCACTCCACTTCACTTTATGACAACATTTTGGTCGTTAGGGTGTCGCTACTGATCATCCTCATAGCAACATAACAGCGGTGAGGCTTCAGGTAACCAAACTGCTTTCTACTTAGACGCAGAGCTGTTACATTTCACTTTAGTACATGCAGAGAATATCTTCTGTTTCACCTGTCTTGCCTTTCTTTGCTCCCCTAATTGGTGAGTGCGCGTTCCGGTTATTTCTTTAAAAATCATAACTTCGGCATGAATGGACTAGAAACTTGCTCTTTTTTAAACACTCTGACACGTATGAACCTGGTGTCAAGCACCACGGCTGACACCCTGGTTTTAGTCTGAAAAACATTGTTAGTGATGACAGAACGGGAGTTGCTACAACAGCTAGCAGGCAGCACGTTGTCCTCATAGGTCTTGGTTCTGACCATCAACTGTATCTGAGAACTGGACTGAGTGGCCCCGTCCCCCTGGGGTTCCAAACAGGAAGTGGCTTCTGACAGTCTGGCCCGCGTACCTTTTTAAAAAATATTTTTTTTCTGTAGGGTAAGTTATTCAAGTTATAAACTGACCAATCAGATGGGTCAAAAAGTTAGGTGGAGCCTGCTGGTCCCCAAATGTTCAAAACATTTGACAGATTTTTGTGTAGCCCGCTTTCAGGTGGAAGGTGTGGCCGTCCAATAAGCCCCCTCCTGATTGGAGAGAGTGGTTTCCACGGAAACAAGGACTCAGATCAACTGAACTATGTTAGATATGCTAATGTGGCTAAAAGTGCTAGCATTGCGATCAGCATAATTAACTGACTCAGAAAGACACATTGGTTAGGACACTAATGCTGGTCAGAGCTACAGGCTATAAGTTGATAGAAAATCCACTTTTTTCATAATGGCTGCTTTTCTGTTCATTTTCTCCATAGCAACCATTTTATGTTTTGGTCACTGGGGGATTGGATGGATGTCAGTTTTAGACGAATCGGAAAAAGTTAACTTTTGGATTTCAGTAGCAATAGAGGAGTTTTGCTAACCACGCCCACATTCCTTCTGTGTTTGTATCCAATGTTGTATTCATTTGACCAATCACTGCTCACTGGTGAGGTCTGGTTCCAACATGGCGGCGTCCGCGTCGTTAAAAAAGGGGGCCTTGTTGACTTCATTTGATTGAATTTGGAAGTAAACGTTTTCTATGGGGGTGTCACACTCAGTCAGTCAGGTCCATGTTCCAGTTGAGGAGTTCAAATCAGCGAGTTTCTGTGGGTTTCTTCTAGCGGCTGTGGTGGGTGCCAGGGTCATCCAGTGGGTGGAGAGCTCTTAGTCTTCATGGGGCCCTGGCTCCCTGTGCTGGGAGGTTGAGCGTGGAGTCAGAACACCGATGTGGAGTCAGCCTGCTTCCTTCTCCAGGTCCATAGAGTCTTCCCCAGCGGTCTGGCGGCCCAGGAAGGAACTATCCACGTTGGGGATCTGCTTCTGTCCATCAATGGTCAAGCCCTGCAGGACGTCACATACGCCGCCGCCACTGCTGCTCTGCGTCTGGCCCGCAGCCTGAAGCTGGCTGTTGTTGTCATCTGCAAGAGGGCGCAGGAGGTAGGCGGAGCCTCTGAAGGAGAAGACACTGCTCCTGCAGGTGAGTCCAGGTCACAGACACTCAGTACGAGTGGACACTGCCTGACCTGCATGTCTGCTGTGTCGCAGCAGAGGAGCAGGGAGCGCTGGTGAGCATAGAGCTGGAGAAAGGAGCTGGGGGCGTCGACTTCACTTTGGAGGGCGGGAAAGGCTCCATTCATGGAGACAGACCTCTGCTCATCAACAGGATCTGTGAAGGTGGGTGTACTTGTCGTCCTCCAAGGAGCGTCCAGTTTCCCTCCTGAGCTGAGACGGTTCATCCGTTCGGCCCCTCCCATCCACCAAACCCTTTGATTTCACGACAGACTTTCTTTTATCGGGTGATTCCGTTCAAAAGGGCTTCACAAAGAAGAAGCTCAGAGAACAAACATAGAAACTATCATTCCAGTCAAGATGGAAACATACCGCAATTAATAAAAACAGCCTGACGCACGTCCAGGTGTTGAAAGGAAGAAACTTTATTCATACGTCACTTTACGACGCCATCAGGGTATCAAAGTGCTGGCATTTGCATGACAAAAATCAATCAAATCCATAAAGTCAGAAAAAAAACCAGATTAAAGCCACCAGCAGTGATGTATGGCCCGCAGGCACGACCGGCCCTCGCCGCCCGACTCTACGCGCCACCGGGTCCAGATGCAACCACCGCTCCCACTTTAGACCCTCGCTGAGCAGCCGCTGTATCTGACTCGCCCTTCTGTTTCTGTCAGGCTGCTAGGAATTGACCGATGAAAATCCCAACCACCAGTTTTCATTTGTTTCTGGTACTAAAGGTGCTTTTTTCTTTTTTTTGGGAAAATTCAAGATGGCTGCCTTTTCCCGAGGTCAAAGGTCAACAAAACTCCAGTGGTCATTGTGGATGTCAGCTAGCATGTGTGTAAAATTTTCCCATTTTTGGAAGAACTTGATCATCGCTAAATATCCGATTTTTGCACCAAAACTGCCATCCCATAATGATTTCAAAACTTCTTTTAGTTACATTGGTTTTTTTTTGTGAATCGTAAACATTTTAGCTAAAATGTCTTTTTCCTATATTGTCAAAAGACGTGAAAATCGCCCAGTCCCAAGCTGTAGGTCATTTGGGCATCCCATAATAATTAAAAAACTTCCTTTAGATATCCCGACAGGCGTCTTGCTTTCGTTGAATTGTTATTTTGGCTCCCAAAGCGATTTTTGGTCCTTTCAGTTTTTTTGCTGTATCGCTCGCTGTGATGTCATAGTCTTGGGGGTCGGTGTTCACAAATTTTGATGACTTTTTCACACTTGTGGCGGGGGTCAAATTTTCCAGAAGCCATCAGGTCCTTGCAGTCAGTGATGCCGAGTCAAAACACAGAACACGAAGACCGAGTCCTGTAGACTGGCGAGGGAAGTCAGGAGACACCCCCTCCCTGGAAGGCTAAGGGAGGGGCTTGCACTTTCCACCCCTCCCCCCAGAGGCCTGGGAGCACTGACTGACAGGTGGTGTATTTCAGGTGGAGCGGCGGAGCAGAGCGGGCTGCGGCGTGGGGATGAGCTGCTGGTGGTGGGGGGCGTGGACCTGCAGGACATGACCCGCTTTGAGGCTTAGAACACCATCAAGGTTCTGGGCCCGCTCCCCGTGCTGGTCCGGAGGAGAGCGCCCCGGGCAGCTGAACCTGCGAAGGAAGTGCTGGAATGGCGGACACCGAGCGACCGATAACTCGTCGGTTCCGTGGACCTTCTGCGCTCTGACTTCTTGTCTGAAACTGCATGGACTCAGGAGCAGGAAGATCTGATGGGTCGTCCCGCTCCTCCAGGTTCCTGTGCTGATCTTCTCTGCGGTTCCTCACAGCTGACCTGCAGCTCGGATCACGACTCCATCCTGGTGTCGGGCTAGAGGCGGTTCCGACGCCGCAGAGCCCATGTCTGAAGGTCCTGCTTTTATGTAAATATAGGGTCAGAACAGATACAGACAGGGGCTGTTTAGGTTTGCAGAAGGACTCGGTTCTTCAGGCTGTTCTGTCATCTGTACAAAAGAACAGGTAAAGTTACCTGAAGCTACCTGTGGGGTTAAGCCCCGCCTCACAGGACTGAAGTCTGAAAACCTTGAGGCTATGAGGAACTTCAGATCCTCTACATCAGGGCTGCTCGTTCCTGGAGATCTCCCACCCTGACTGTTTTCCAGATCTCCAAGCCCTGCTAGCTGCTGATTGGCTCAATCAGATGTCTCCAGATTCTGACTGAATGAACACACCTGGTCCAGGTAATCAGCAGCAAGCAGTGCAGGGAGAGGCAGGTAGAAGATCTCCAGGACCAGGAATGAGCAGCTCTGCTGTAACCCTTGTGCTATCCTAGGTACTTTACCATTGGGAGTTGGGTCATCTAGACCCGCTAGACAGTGGGTCATCTGAACCCACCTAGACAGTGGAGTCATCTAGACCCACTAGACAGAGCTCTGAACCTTTTTCTTCAATGATTTGTGATCTTCACTGGTGTCCATGGATTACATGATCTTTCCACCTTTATCCACCTTTGTCATGGTAGGAGAACACCTCAGTAATGGAAGGAAGGGGTCATCTGGACCCCATAGGTAACACCAAGGGCTACATGGAAGTCCACCTGATCACATCTTCTTTGAGGTTCTTGGTAGAGAACCTCACCCTTAGATCCATGTGAACAGGTTCCAAAGCAGTCTACCAAGTCACACCTCCACCAAGTCACACCTCCACCAAGTCACACCTCCACCAAGTCACACCTCCACCAAGTCGCACCTCCACCAAGTCACACCTCCACCAAGTCACACCGGTCCTGGTTATTTTTTTTACATTTCATCTTTTACTTGGTTTTTACTGGGAAAGTGTTTGAATCTAAGAGCTAATCTTCCCTTTTTAACATTTTTGTTCACCTCAGAACATTGCTGCGGTGGACCAATTACCTCCAGTGTTCTTAGCTTAATCACACATTGTTCTAGATCAAATCACATTTATTATCATTCTACGTTATCTGTTATCTGTACCGGTTGGCTTAACATCCTCTGTCCACTTGGCCCATGTCCAATAGAGAAGGTGTCCATCTGCATTTCAAAGACGGTGAACCGTGTTCATCCAGTCCTCAGCTGTTGGCGGTTTGAGTCCCTGTACTTTTTCTCTTACAACATTTTTCAGCCAGACCTTAAGGTCCAGTTGTAGTCCATCAATAAATCCTGCTGTTCCACTTTGCTTTGGTTTCTTCTCCCATGTGCCTCAGAACGGTTCTTCTGAGGAACCGCTGTTTGTTTCTCTGTAGGGTCTGTGGGATTTTGGCTTCTTGGAGCCACTTCCTGTGTGGAACACCAGGGGGGCGGGGCCACCCAGCCCAGTTGTGAGATGCAGTCGACGGTTCTGATGAAGGTCAGCTGATGTGAAATCTCATTCACAGGAATGATGGTTTTTCTTTAACCCTTTTGCTATCCTAGGCACTTTACTTTTTTTTAACTTTATTTATCCCTCGATGGGGAAATTCTTTCTCCACATTTGACCCATCCCCTGCGCTCGGGGGCGACAGCTAGATCGATCCGCCAACCCTTCGGTTGTTGGACCTGCTCTACCGCCTGAGCTAAACATTGGGAGGTGGGTCATCTAGACCCACTAGACAGTGAGCTCTGAACCCACTAGATAGAGCTCTGAACCTTTTTCTTCAATGATTTGTGATCTTCACTTTGGTGTCCATGGATTACATGAAATCTTTCCACCTTTATCCACCTTTGTCATGGTGGGAGAACACCTCAATGGAAGGGGGGGGGGTCATCTAAGATAGCACAAGGGTTAAAATCTTTATTGAAATGTATGAGCAGAACAGAGATGAAGAAGCGCAGCAGACCTGCTGTACAGGTGAGGAATAGGAGGCTTTGGACTAGTGGCTGACTATTCAAACACACAAAACAACACATGCAACAACCCTTCTATAAACACGACACCCAGACAGAACCAACTGGGGGGATTCCAGAAAGCAGGTTCTGCTAGCTCCCACGGTAAGTTTGAGGCTAAGGAAGTTGATAACCTCAGCTTTCGGTTCGGAGGTATGTTTCAGGGTAGGTCAAGTTGCCATGGCAACTCATGCTCTGAACATAACCTGGTCTGGAGCAGGTTATGACTGAAGGAGTTAGTTTGTTTTCAGAGAGGTGAAGCCACACACCCACACACACACACACACACACACATACACCCACACACACATGCACACTCACACACACACACACACACACACACACAGGGGAAATGACGCTGGTTCTGGTGTCTGCTGCCCCTAAGAACCTCACCAGAACCACATCGTCAATGGTTCTTACTCAAGCCCGGGGGGGCATTTATAGAGCAGCTATCAATCAGGATTTGGGTATTATTTAGGAGATTTATTTTGAAAGGGTTTTTGTCAGAGTGGAAGGAGTTCTGGAAGATTCTGGACTAAGCTGCTGCAACCCAGACCACAGACCTGACCCGCTTCACCTTCTGCTCCAGCAGCTGCACATCTGAACTAGTCCAGTCCATAAAGAGCAAACATGAGTAAAATTCTCGTTAGTGGTTCAGTTCTGCTCCGGTTCTGGCAGGAACCTGCAGGGACTCGAGTTCCCCCCACAGTCAGAAGAGGTTGGACCGCCGCCCTGAGAAATGTGTTCAGAAGATCATGACGCGCTCCTGGAGTGACAGCTCCAATGGACACCAGTATGTCTGCCCCCCCCACCACCACAAACGCCACATGAACCACCCCCCCTCCCCCCCCTCCGTGGACACACCTGAGGTGAGTAAAGGCATACAGGTCAGCAGTGGGGTGAGTCTGACCCCCCCGTCAGTCAGCTGGGAAGAGGCTCAATGCCCCGGTACCGGTGTGTGCGTGTGTGTGCGTGTGTGTGGGTATGTGTTTATGCGTGTTTATGCCTGTGTATGTGTGTGTGCATGTGTGTAAATGTTCGCATTTGTTTGTGTGTGCCTGTGCATGTGTCCTTTGTGTCCGTATGTGCTTGTGTGTGCATTTGTGTTTGTGCGTATGTGTTTATGTGTGTGTGTGTGTGAACGTGCGCATTTGTTTGTGTGTGCATGTGTGTGCGTGCGTACGTGTCTTGTGTGTGCATGTGTGTGCATGTGTGTGCATGTGTGCGTGTGTGTGTGTGTGCGTGTGTGTGTGTGTGCGTATGTGCTTGTGTGTGCATGTGTGCGCGTGTGTGTGTGTGTGTGTGCGTATGTGCTTGTGTGTGCATGTGTGTGTGTGTGTGTGTGTGTGTGTGTGTGTGTGCGTGCGTATGTGCTTGTGTGTGCATGTGTGTGCATGTGTGCGTGTGTGTGTGTGTGTGTGTGTGTGTATGTGCAGTCCTCCAGCAGGGTGTGGGTGGAGCAGCGTTGGCGTTCCTGGCAGCAGGACTCCGCCCCTCAGGGCGGCTACAGCGGGGGCTCCAGCAGCTCCAGCAGAGGCTCTCCTGCTCCAGACGTCACAGGACTGGGGGTGGCGCCCCCCTCTGGATGGCAGGTGAACCTGCAGCTGTGCCGTTGGGCCGACGCCCTTCCCTGATCCGGACCTTCTGTTCTGTTTGTGGGATCGGTTTGGTCGTCATTAAAAAAAAGTAGAGAACATTTGGATTAAACTGATTTAGAATTAAAGAGTTTGGACCCCCCCCCCCACTCCTTCCTGCCGCCTACTGGAGGGGGGGGGCAGTGTTGCTGAGGAGGAAGTGGGCTCCCCTCCTTAAAAGGAAAACTCTTGAGCTTCAGATACTTCCTCTAAGTGTGGGGGAGGGAGGGGGCATGATTCTGCACCTGCCCCCCCCCCCCCCAACTGCCCAAACATCCTTCTCTCAGGTTTACAGCATTGAGGTACCTGCTGCCCCCCCCCCACAGATGTAATGCCAGTTTTGTCCATACATGCAGTGCACGTGCTGTCAGAGTGCCATGCACGTGCAGAAGCAGCGTGCACGTCTGAGGCTGACGTGTCACTTCCTGTTTGTACCAGAAGGAAGCAGGAAGAGCAGAAGCGGCGAAGCGCGGCGCAGCGTCGTCCTCTCATCCAGACGGAGAGTTTTCATTCCAGCTGCAGCTCGCAGGTAAACTCACCTGCTGTGAGGCCACGCCCCCTCTCCATCACATTTCTGTGCTGGACTTCCTGTGGGGGTGGCTGAGGGTCCTCCTTCCTCTTTTGAGGTCTTTGGCCCCCCCGGACTCAGACCGCGTTCATGCGAGGCAGCTTCTTTGCTTGGGGGGGTGGTGTTCAGCAACCACAGAACTGCAGCCAGGGTTCCTGATCCAGTGCCCCCCCCCCACATATGAGGAGCCCCCCCGGTCACCCGTCAGTGAGATCTGCTGTGTTTGCTCTGCAGGTCCTTCAGACGCTCTCAGCTCTCAGAAGGCGGCTCTTCAGAGACAAGTCTGTGTGGATGTTCCTCTGCAGAACCTCCTTTCAGACCCCCCCCCAGAAGAACCCTCCTACATCTACCCCTCCAGTCCGCCTGGAAGAGAACGCCTCCACAGCAGCTCTACTGCCATGACGGATAAGGACAACATCCTGGAACTGAACAGCACCCCCACAGAAGATGCCGCCCCAAAAGCCGCAGAACCAAAGAAGGGCCCCCCAGTGGCCCCCAAACCTACATGGTTTTCCCAGAGTTTGAAGAAGATGAGGGATGACCAGGAGAAGCCAACGTCTGAGCTGAAGTCCTCTGCTGTCTTCAGAAGACGCTTTGGGGGGCGGTCTTTACCCCCCGCAGCCCACAAGTCCATCAAACAGAAGATCCACTCCTTTGAGACCTTTTCCAGTCCTGAGGGGGGAGAGAAGGGGGCCATCAGGAGGCCCGGAGCCCCCTGCAGCGTCCTTCCTGCAGTGGAGAAGGAGGTCCACTGCACCTCACGCGGAGATCCAGATGTTCGATTCCCAGCAGAGAGGCAGCCAGACGCACAGCCGTCTGTGAGGAAGCAGAGCCACATGGCCGTTTCTGCTGAAGCCTCCCGGCTGCAGAAATATCCTGGAGAAGCTGAGCCGGCCGGAACGGGTTCTCCTTCCTGTCAGCCATCTAATGAGGCCCCGCCCACAGACCCGCCCCCAGTCTGTGCTGATGCCTCTGCAGCAGAAACATGCAGGGACCTTCAGGCTGAAGCTTCACTGAAGCTCACAGAGCAAGTCCCTTCTGACCCCCCCACAGAGAGCCGGGCCCTGACCTCAGAAGTCCCTTCTGACCCCCCCACAGAGAGCCGGGCCCTGACCTCGGAAGTCCCTTCTGACCCCCCCACAGAGAGCCGGGCCCTGACCTCGGAAGTCCCTTCTGACCCCCCCACAGAGAGCCGGGCCGTGACCCCCCAGGATGGAGAAACGTTTGGGAGGATCCTGACCTTCAGTACCCAGGTTAGAAAAACTGCAGCCCTCATTTGGATTTCCTGAAGGAGACAGCATGGTGGTGGTGGTGGTGGTGGGGGGGGGGTTGTTGGTGGTGGAGGGGGGTGCTACAACTACAGAGCTGTAGCCAGGGTTCCTGTTCCTGTGTGCCCCCCCACCCCACACACATATGAAGCTGTTGGAGCCCCTGGTGATGGGGGTGGTGTTCTGTTTGTGCTGGTGTGTGTGTGTGTGGGGGGGGGGGGGCATCCTCCAAAAGTTCCAGGTGTTTTGTTCATGAAGATCCTGATCTGATGTTCCTCCAGGTTTCTCAGGCCCTCATGGACTCTGCTGCTTTGTCCCACAACCGTCTGTCCTTTGCTGAGGTTGTTGGTTCCCCCCCGGGGTCTGAGCTGGACCCCTCCCCTCTGGGCTTTTCTGTCAGGTGAGAGTTCAGCTTTTGCTTCTGCGTTCCTCCTCAGAGGAACCTGGTCTGACTTGTGTCTGTCTTTAACAACCAGCCTGGCCTCTTTGAGGGACCGTGCCATGGAACGGGGGTCAAACCCAGAGCCTCGCCGCTCCGACCGCGCCGATGCCGTCCTGTCAATCATTCCTTCAGAGGACATACAGAAGTGGATCAAAGACATTGAGGTTTTGGATGAAGAGGCTGTAAAGGTGAGACATTCTGGAGTCTGAGTCTGAGTCAAAGTCTGATGCTGACCTGCTCCTCTGTCTGCAGCATCTCGTGGACAGTCATATGGTGATTATGCTGAAAGACGAGGGGGCGGGGCTTGGCTTCAGCATCGCCGGAGGCTGTGACCTGGAGAGCAAAGCCCTCACAGTAAGCTGGACCTTAAAACCAGGGTCAGACCTCCAGCGTTTAGTCCAGGGGTGTCAAACTCATTTTGGTAGGGGGGCCACATTCAGCCCGTCTGATCTCAAGTGGGCCGGACCATACCGTAAAAGCAAAATAACAGATTTGTTTTAGTTTTTTTACTCAGTTGGAAAAAATGCCTCAACCAACATAGTAGTCTAATCACTTGGGGCCAATGGATCCCAAATAAAATTAATTTCAATTAAAAAATAAGTTGGTCTATTCAATTTTATACAGACTGAATATTTTCGGCTGACACTAAAGCAATCCAGAAACTTTTCTTTATGGTGAGTCTCTTATGGTGCTTAATGTTATATTCTTTGAAGACTGCAACCTGTTGATGACATGACAAGCATGGGGGGTTTGCATTCAGCTTCATGTAAAAAAAAACTGTCCATTTTTCCTGGAAGGCTCTTCAATCCACTTCACTTTATGACAACATTTTGGTCGTTAGGGTGTCGCTACTGATCATCTTCATAGCAACATAACAGGTAAGGCACATAGGGAACCAAACTGCTTTCTACTCAGACGCAGAGCTGTTACATTTCACTTTTGACACATGCAGAGATAAGCTGTTTCACCTGTTTTGCCTTTCCTTTGCTCCCCCTAGTAGCGGAATTGCGCATTTCGGTTATTTATTTAAAAAAATCATAACTCGGCACAGGAATGGACTAGAAACTTGCTTTCTTTTTTAACCATCCTTATGATTTTTACTCTTCATGTGTGGGCCGGACTAAACCACCTGGCGGGCCGGATACGGCCCACGGGCCGTATGTTTGACACCCCTGGTTTAGACTGAAAACATTAGCCGCGGTTACATGGGCAGAATATCTTGATGGGATCAATGGTCGGGTTAAAATTCACCCGTGCACATGGGATCAGAAAACCTTTTTCCGATTAGAACAAACGTTCCCATGGCTCACACCTTTGGTCGGAATAAATCGTTTGGGCATGCGCAGTAGTGGTAAAAAAAAAACCCGGAAGAAGAGATGCGCCTCGTTGTAAACAGACCGCTGCCACAGACTTTAGTGCAGCAGCTCCGTAACACGAGGCGATCTTCCAAACGTGCTTTTATTAATGTTATGAATAGTATGAAGCGCCTGCTCGCTCATCGTTTATTTAATCCGTGTGGTCATTGCTTTTTATGTTGAAGAACGGACCTGGAAGAGTTAGGACAGGCTAAAAACACGCGCTAACAACATTAGCCTTGCTTGTGGACACAAAATCCAGGACCGTGCGAGAGACGCAGCAATCTACATCTTGGCTGCACGTAAATATGTGGGAATAACATCGGCCTTTATTTTGCCGGGACAGCTTCTAAGGGCTGAGCAACATTTATTTCTGCTCTGAGACGTTCACACACCGCCCCAAACACGGTTCCTCCTGAGTCCTGCAGCCGCTAACCCAGAGTGGCGGGACGGCAAAACAACAAACGCACACGTAACTAAGCATCACTCCCTCCCTTCACACACAAAGTTATCTGGCTCCTCTGCTCACTTGGTCCACTGGCACCGGGGCTCGGGTGCCAGTGGAACAAAGCGCTGCTGCCCTGCATACCCCTCTTGAAGGAGAGAGAGGCAGCGAGCCAGCGGGGCGAGAGCGGAGCGGCGCTTTTCACGGGGCGTCCGCAGAGCTGATCCAAAGCTTTCTCTCAGCGAAGCACCGTCTATGCGTGACGTAACCCAGAGCAGCAGTGACACATGATCGGAATGACCGTTTACATGCTCCACGATCGGATAAACGATCGGTATAACCCACCTATCTCGATCGGAAAGAAATTCTGATCCGAACGAGTCTGACCGGGGCAGATTATTCCGAACGGCGCGTTTACATGACGCATTTTCTTTACGATCAGGCGTTCTTTCCGATTACTTTTGCCCATGGAAACGCGGCTACTGTTAGTGATGACAGAACGGGAGTTGCTACAACAGCTAGCAGGCAGCACGTTGTCCTCATAGGTCTTGGTTCTGACCATCAACTGTATCTGAGAACTGGACTGAGTGGCCCCGCCCCCCTGGGGTTCCAAACAGGAAGTGGCTTCTGACAGTCTGGCCCGCGTACCTTTTTAAAAAATATTTTTTTTCTGTAGGTCAAGTTATTCAAGTTATAAACTGACCAATCAGATGGGTCAAAAAAGTTGGTTCAAAACATTTGACAGATTTTTGTGTAGCCCGCTTTCAGGTGGAAGGTGTGGCCGTCCAATAAGCCCCCTCCTGATTGGAGAGAGTGGTTTCCACGGAAACAAGGACTCAGATCAACTGAACTATGTTAGATATGCTAATGTGGCTAAAAGTGCTAGCATTGCGATCAGCATAATTAACTGACTCAGAAAGACACATTGGTTAGGACACTAATGCTGGTCAGAGCTACAGGCTATAATTTGATAGAAAATCCACTTTTTCCATAATGGCTGCTTTTCTGTTCATTTTTCTCCATAGCAACCATTTTATGTTTTGGTCACCTGGGGATTGGATGGATGTCAGTTTTAGACGAATCGGAAAAAGTTAACTTTTGGATTTCAGTAGCAATAGAGGAGTTTTGCTAACCACGCCCACATTCCTTCTGTGTTTGTATCCAATGTTGTATTCATTTGACCAATCACTGCTCACTGGTGAGGTCTGGTTCCAACATGGCGGCGTCCGCGTCGTTAAAAAAGGGGGCCTTGTTGACTTCATTTGATTGAATTTGGAAGTAAACGTTTTCTATGGGGGGGGGGGTCACACTCAGTCAGTCCAGGTCCCATGAACAGTTGAGGGTTCAAATCCCAGCGAGTTCTTTCTGTGGGTTTCTTCTAAGTGGCTGTGGGTGGGTGCCAGGGGTCATCCAGTGGGTGGAGGCTCTTGGCTCCTCCATGGGGGGCCCTGGCTCCCTGTGCTGGGGGAGGTTGGACACGTGGAGTCCAGAACCACGTGTGAGTCAGCCTGCTTCCTTCTCCAGGTCCACAGAGTCTTCCCCAGCGGTCTGGCGGCCCAGGAAGGAACTATCCACGTTGGGGATCTGCTTCTGTCCATCAATGGTCAAGCCCTGCAGGACGTCACACACGCCGCCGCCACTGCTGCTCTGCGTCTGGCCCGCAGCCTGAAGCTGGCTGTTGTTGTCATCTGCAAGAGGGCGCAGGAGGTAGGCGGAGCCTCTGAAGGAGAAGACACTGCTCCTGCAGGTGAGTCCAGGTCACAGACACTCAGCACGAGTGGACACTGCCTGACCTGCATGTCTGCTGTGTCGCAGCAGAGGAGCAGGGGGCGCTGGTGAGCATAGAGCTGGAGAAAGGAGCTGGGGGCGTCGACTTCACTTTGGAGGGCGGGAAAGGCTCCATTCATGGAGACAGACCTCTGCTCATCAACAGGATCTGTGAAGGTGGGTGTACCTGTCGTCCTCCAAGGAGCGTCCAGTTTCCCTCCTGAGCTGAGACGGTTCATCCGTTCGGCCCCTCCCATCCACCAAACCCTTTGATTTCACGACAGACTTTCTTTTATCGGGTGATTCCGTTCAAAAGGGCTTCACAAAGAAGAAGCTCAGAGAACAAACATAGAAACTATCATTCCAGTCAAGATGGAAACATACCGCAATTAATAAAAACAGCCTGACGCACGTCCAGATGTTGAAAGGAAGAAACTTTATTCATACGTCACTTTACGACGCCATCAGGGTATCAAAGTGCTGGCATTTGCATGACAAAAATCAATCAAATCCATAAAGTCAGAAAAATACAGATTAAAGCCACGAGCAGTGATGTATGGCCCGCAGGCACGACCGGCCCTCGCCGCCCGACTCTACGCGCCACCGGGTCCAGATGCAACCACCGCTCCCACTTTAGACCCTCGCTGAGCAGCCGCTGTATCTGACTCGCCCTTCTGTTTCTGTCAGGCTGCTAGGAATTGACCGATGAAAATCCCAACCACCAGTTTTCATTTGTTTCTGGTACTAAAGGTGCTTTTTTCTTTTTTTTGGGAAAATTCAAGATGGCTGCCTTTTCCCGAGGTCAAAGGTCAACAAAACTCCAGTGGTCATTGTGGATGTCAGCTAGCATGTGTGTAAAATTTTCCCATTTTTGGAAGAACTTGATCATCGCTAAATATCCGATTTTTGCACCAAAACTGCCATCCCATAATGATTTCAAAACTTCTTTTAGTTACATTGGTTTTTTTTTGTGAATCGTAAACATTTTAGCTAAAATGTCTTTTTCCTATATTGTCAAAAGACGTGAAAATCGCCCAGTCCCAAGCTGTAGGTCATTTGGGCATCCCATAATAATTAAAAAACTTCCTTTAGATATCCCGACAGGCGTCTTGCTTTCGTTGAATTGTTATTTTGGCTCCCAAAGCGATTTTTGGTCCTTTCAGTTTTTTTGCTGTATCGCTCGCTGTGATGTCATAGTCTTGGGGGGGGGGGGGGGGGTCCTCGGTGTTCACAAATTTTGATGACTTTTTCACAACTGTGGCGGGGGTCAAATTTTCCAGAAGCCATCAGGTCCTTGCAGTCAGTGATGCCGAGTCAAAACACAGAACACGAAGACCGAGTCCTGTAGACTGGCGAGGGAAGTCAGGAGACACCCCCTCCCTGGAAGGCTAAGGGAGGGGCTTGCACTTTCCACCCCTCCCCCCAGAGGCCTGGGAGCACTGACTGACAGGTGGTGTATTTCAGGTGGAGCGGCGGAGCAGAGCGGGCTGCGGCGTGGGGATGAGCTGCTGGTGGTGGGGGGCGTGGACCTGCAGGACATGACCCGCTTTGAGGCTTGGAACACCATCAAGGTTCTGCCGCAGGGCCCGCTCCCCGTGCTGGTCCGGAGGAGGGAGGCCCCGCCCCAGGACAGCTGAGACCTGAAGGGGAAGTGCTGGAATGGCGGACACCGAGCCGACCCGATAACTCAGTCCGGTTCAAGCTGGACCTTCTGCCGCTCTGAGCTTCTTGTCACAGAGCTTCATGGACTCAGGAGCAGGAAGATCTGATGGGTCGTCCCGCTCCTCCAGGTTCCTGTGCTGATCTTCTCTGCGGTTCCTCACAGCTGACCTGCAGCTCGGATCACGACTCCATCCTGGTGTCGGGCTAGAGGCGGTTCCGCCGCCGCAGAGCCCATGTCTGAAGGTCCTGCTTTTATGTAAATATAGGGTCAGAACAGATACAGACAGGGGCTGTTTAGGTTTGCAGAAGGACTCGGTTCTTCAGGCTGTTCTGTCATCTGTACAAAAGAACAGGTAAAGTTACCTGAAGCTACCTGTGGGGTTAAGCCCCGCCTCACAGGACTGAAGTCTGAAAACCTTGAGGCTATGAGGAACTTCAGATCCTCTACATCATGGCTGCTCGTTCCTGGAGATCTCCCACCCTGACTGTTTTCCAGATCTCCAAGCCCTGCTAGCTGCTGATTGGCTCAATCAGATGTCTCCAGATTCTGACTGAATGAACACACCTGGTCCAGGTAATCAGCAGCAAGCAGTGCAGGGAGAGGCAGGTAGAAGATCTCCAGGACCAGGAATGAGCAGCTCTGCTGTAACCCTTGTGCTATCCTAGGTACTTTACCATTGGGAGTTGGGTCATCTAGACCCGCTAGACAGTGGGTCATCTAGACCCACTAGACAGAGCTCTGAACCTTTTCCCCTCAATGATTTGTGATCTTCACTGGTGTCCATGGATTACATGAAATCTTTCCACCTTTATCCACCTTTGTCATGGTAGGGAGAACACCTCAATGGAAGGGGGGGGGGGTCATCTGGACCCCATAGGATAGCACAAGGGCTACATGAAGTTCACCTGATCACATCTTCTTTGAGGTTCTTGGTAGAGAACCTCACCCTTAGATCCATGTGAACAGGTTCCAAAGCAGTCTACCAAGTCACACCTCCACCAAGTCACACCTCCACCAAGTCACACCTCCACCAAGTCACACCTCTACCAAGTCACACCTCCACCAAGTCACACCGGTCCTGGTTATTTTTTTTACATTTATCCTAAGAGCTAATCTTCCCTTTTTAACATTTTTGTTCACCTCAGAACATTGCTGCGGTGGACCAATTACCTCCAGTGTTCTTAACTTAATCACACATTGTTCTAGATCAAATCACATTTATTATCATTCTACGTTATCTGTTATCTGTACCGGTTGGCTTAACATCCTCTGTCCACTTGGCCCATGTCCAATAGAAAGTGTCCATCTGCATTTTCAAAGACGGTGAACCGTGTTCATCCAGTCCTCAGCTGTTGGCGGTTTGAGTCCCTGTACTTTTTCTCTTACAACATTTTTCCAGCCAGACCTTAGATCCAGTTGTAGTCCATCAATAAATCCTGCTGTTCCACTTTGCTTTGGTTTCTTCTCCCATGTGCCTCAGAACGGTTCTTCTGAGGAACCGCTGTTTGTTTCTCTGTAGGGTCTGTGGGATTTTGGCTTCTTGGAGCCACTTCCTGTGTGGAACACCAGGGGGGCGGGGCCACCCAGCCCAGTTGTGAGATGCAGTTGACGGTTCTGATGAAGGTCAGCTGATGTGAAATCTCATTCACAGGAATGATGGTTTTTCTTTAACCCTTTTGCTATCCTAGGCACTTTACTTTTTTTTAACTTTATTTATCCCTCGATGGGGAAATTCTTTCTCCACATTTGACCCATCCCCTGCGCTCGGGGGCGACAGCTAGATCGATCCGCCAACCCTTCGGTTGTTGGACCTGCTCTACCGCCTGAGCTAAACATTGGGAGGTGGGTCATCTAGACCCACTAGACAGAGCTCTGAACCTTTTCCCCTCAATGATTTGTGATCCTCACTGGTGTCCATGGATTACATGAAATCTTTCCACCTTTATCCACCTTTGTCATGGTAGGAAGAACACGTCAATGGAAGGGGGGGGGGTCATCTAAGATAGCACAAGGGTTAAAATCTTTATTGAAATGTATGAGCAGAACAGAGATGAAGAAGACGCAGCAGACCTGCTGTACAGGTGAGGAATAGGAGGCTTTGGACTAGTGGCTGACTATTCAAACACACAAAACAACACATGCAACAACCCTTCTATAAACACGACACCCCGTGAGAGGGTGATAAGACCACATATGGATGTTGGAAAGATAAACTTTATACTTTGATCTAACTTCATTATTTGCTTTAGTTAAGATAAATCATTTTTTTGTTAAGTCAGCTTAAAAATAACACATAGTTATGAGACATTTATTTTACTTTCATTCAAATTAATTCAATTAAGAAGGTGTAACTTTGATGCTGCTGTTAGATCGGCCCCGCAAGGAATTGTGGGATACCATTTCCTTTGCCTGTCTGGACGGATTTGGGTTCAAGTGTGGGTTTTTGACCAAATGTGTTTAGTTGTTTAGCTGTTTTAATGTTTTGTCTAATTATTTTGTCCTGCTAAGCTTAAGTCCCTGCACCATGAGTGAGAGTGAAGGAGAAGATGAGGATATATAACACCCCTACCATCAATCACTGTAATGACAATGTCGGAAAATTCTTTAATCAATTTACGCACTCTGTGCATTTTTTCCCCTGTCTTTTTATTGTTATAAAAATGAGAATTTCTGCAGATGGAAAAACATTTAATTGAATTGGAGTAAAATGACATTTAGTTAAATAAATATGTAAATTTGAGTTTTATAGACCTAAGAAATTAGGTTGAATAAATTTAACTCAGTTCCTTGTTACCAATTGAATCAAATCATTTAAGTTGGATATGTTATATATATACACATCATAATGTAAATGGAAATAAGATCAGAAACACGTGCGTTTACTTTGTTCTTTTTCTCCAAGCAGAAACTCTTTTTGCTGATGATGCAGCCGTGTTACTTTATTGATAGACGTATAATCTTCATACGCCGTCATTAAAATCTCAGACTCTGTCTCACTGAAATATAGCCTCTCTCTTTTTCTCTCCACGTGTTTCCATGGTGACTCCGTAAATCTGTGATCCATTGAGAATGTCTTTATCTACCTGCTGTGCACGTGCATTAACCCAGGGTTACCAAGTGGAGCGTAATTACACTAACTCATATCCGGACTGTTGGAACCGACATACCCAGAGTAAGCAAGTTCAGGAGGATTTCAGCCAGAGTTCAGGGTTAAGGTCAGGCTAGTTTAAACATGCTTCCTGGAATACCCCCCTTGTCTTCCACCCCTCCTCGTCTGCTTTAAGTGCTGTGTTGTTCATATTGGCCGAGGCTCCGCCCCCTCAGGAGTCAGAGCGCCAGAACCGCTTTGGTCAGGTTGCCGTAGAAGTCCATCATGCTGGACGGGAAGAAGGAGTCCACCACGGAGCGGGGCAGCAGCCCCCCCAGGTCCGTCTGGAAGAAGCTCAGCACCTGGGTTCTGTTGGGTTCCCTGGAAAACAAGAACCCCGGAGTGTGAGCTGCAGGCGGGGCGCCGCCTGAGGGGGAGTAGGGGCGTGGCTTACCCGGCCACAGGGACACAAAAGCAGCCACAGGGGTGGTTGAATCCTCTCACAAAACCGGGCTGTGGGGGGCAGCTGGGGTGGACCACATTGGTGGCTGGTTGAAGACAAAAGGGAGTCATGAAGGTTTACAGGCCCCTCCCACTCACCTTAGCTCCAGATGGGGTCAGAACAACCCCTCCCATAAAAGGACACGCCCCCTCACCGTTTGAAGAGAAGGTTCCATCCTCGTAGCGCCTCACCGCGATCACGTCCACAAAGTCTCGGGGGGCGATGATGCCCATGGCCGCAGAGGGGGTGACGGTCCTGCAGACGGACACGTCCTGGGGGGAGGAGGAAAGGGCGGAGTCACACCGTGCAAACCCAAAAAAGTCCAGATTTAAGAAAACCCAGGCGTTATTGACAAATAAAACCAAAAAGCTGCATTGTTTTCTATTGGATGTGTAACCAAACAGAAGCTCCGCCTCCTGTGGTCGGCGGCTGAAGGTCTTCAGAAACGAGTCTCCCTGATAAACTCCAAGATGTAGTCGGGTCCACAGAACATCTGCTAGTAGACGCTACGAAATCCAGCAGAACCTGAATCATTCTCACACCGTCAGAACCTTCTACAAGCAGAACCTCAGAACTTTTCGCCTGCAGAACTCCAGAACTTTAAACATGCAGAACCTCAGAACCTTCTACATGCAGAACCTCAGAACTTTTCGCCTGCAGAACTCCAGAACTTTAAACATGCAGAACCTCAGAACCTTCTACAAGCAGAACCTCAGAACTTTTCGCCTGCAGAACTCCAGAACTTTAAACATGCAGAACCTCAGAACCGTCTACATGCAGAACCTCAGAACTTTCCGCCTGCAGAACCTCAGAACCATACTCCAGCAGAACTTTCTTACCTGAGAGATCTCCTCTAGCAGCTGGAACTTTTTCACATTGGCGTCCCACTTGACCCTAAGGCCGTCCGGTTCTGGTTTCAGACACTCCCACACTCTGTCAGGACTGGCGCTGATAAGCCCCTCCCCCTTGTAGCTGTGGGTGGGTCACACAGCAGGAAACGGTAAGGAAACCCCAAAGGTACCGGTGTGGTTATGTGAGGCATGAGCAGACATGTCTGACCGTCTATCTAAGTCTGATCCGTCAGATCGCTGAATTAGAACCTTGTGTTGTGAAGTTCAGCAGAACTTTGACCCGCTTCGCCTTCAGCATTTTGGCCGAAGCTCCGCGCTGTTTTTAATGGTTCTGGTACCAACTCCGCCCAGATCTTCAGTACTCATCTCAGGTTAAAGCTCCACAGTTCCCATCTGTCCAAGGCGGTTCTGGTTGTTGGCTGCAGAGCTGAACCCCTGTGCCGCCAGCTGGCGGTCGGGGGTTTTGGTGGAAAGTATTTTTGTGACTTTGATTTGGTGATTTTTCATCAGCATTTCAGAACTGACAGATTTTCACGAGTGTTTGGATCAAAGCAGTTAGGGCTGAAGTTCACCTGTTCAGCCTTCAGGGGGCAGGGGAGAGTCATGACCCTAAGGTTTCAGGAAGCCCAGAGGGGTTTTGGGGGAGCAGAGAAGTCCTCCCAGAATGCTTTGGTCTTCTCTGCTGCACCTCCTGAACTCCAGCCTCACTGCGGAGGACGGACGTTCTGCCCCCGATCTAAGGATCAGTCTGACAAAAACCGCTCTTCCTCACATCCAAAGGATCCTGGACCAGGACCATGTCCCCTAGGGATTTTTGGAGCATAGACCCTGATGAAGCATCTAATAATAATAATTGATACTTTATGTATCCCACAATGGGGAAATTCAGCATTTGACCCATCCCCTGGAGGAGCAGTGAGCTGAACCGCGCTCAGGAGGCAGCAGCGTTAAGGGTCTTGCCTAAGGGCCCTCACTGGGTGATGTTAATTGCTCGCCATTGATATGGAAATTGACCCAGTACCATTGTTTATTCCCCTCTGGGAATTGAACCCTGGATTCCTGCATGGTGGCCTCTCACCTTACCAACCGAGCTACCCAGCCGGACCTCTTCATCATCGAGTTCTATTGTTACATAATCATATGGGTATGGTTTGAAGAACCCCTCTGATCCTGGTTCTATGCAGACCTTTCAGGTAGAGCCAAGTTTGGTTCTGTTTCTGGGAGTCCAGGTTAGAACAGCAGACCAGAACCAGAACTTCACCAGAAATAAAAATTTCTCACACTTTTCCTGGGAACTCAGATGAAGGACGCCACGACACCACCACCAGGTTCTGTGGGGAGAGAGCAGAGGATGTGACCAGAGAACAGCCAGAACATTCACAGCAGTCACAGAAAAAAGTCCAGAAGAACCAGAACTTCTGAGAGCAGTCTTCCTGACATACGGCCCAAACCTAAACGAGGATCAGTCATGGTGCACCACAGGGCTCTGTGATTGGATGTTACCATTACAGCATGTCATGATGTCATAACAAGATCAGGAACATTTCCACCGTTATGCTGAAGATCCAGAGTTTCACCTTGAAGTCACAGAATGTTTGTAGAACCTCCAGCCTGTTTACAGACGGAAATGTTAAGTTCTCTGAAGAACAAGCAGAAAAACAGATGACAGAAAGGTTCTGCCATGGTTCACAGGAATGACAGAGAACCGCAGGAACATCTAGGATGACGAACGTGATGAAGAACCGTGAGAACATTTCGGTTGAGAAACGTGATGAAGAACCGTGGGAATATTTTTAGTAAGGAACGTGATGAAGAACCTCAGGAACATCTAGGATGAGGAACGTGATGAAGAACCTCAGGAACATTAAGGATGAGGAACATGGTCACGTGAAGCCACAGATGTCCTAGAGTAGGGTTCTGATAGTGTGACTCATCCCCGGTAAACCGGACTTTGATCATGTTGCCCCTGTTCGCCCACGTGTCCGCGAAGCCGCACGTGACCTGTTTCTGCGTGGTCCTCATAACGGACAGCGGCATGTCCGCGAGCTCGCGGTACCGGGAGAGGCACTCACCGACTTCTTACAGACCACCCAGCCGGTGTCGTCGCTGCGGTAGCTGCGCATGCGTTGCGCCGCCGCCTCCGCCGTCTGCAGCAGATCCATGAGGTCTCGCGCGTTCGCGGGCACCAGCTGACGTCCCGCTGGCACGAGGCCGGAGCAGATGACAGAGAGAACCGCACGCGCTCAACGACAGGAGGATGACTCGCGTGTACTGATGCCGGCATCTGGCGCGAGGACATGAAGAACCCTGGTGGTGACGTCACCAAGAGCGCTGTGACGTGTACAGGCAGTCAGACCAGAGCTTGAAAACCACTTCCGCTTCATTTCCAAAATAAAAGCGCTGCTCTTGTAGACCTCGCTGGTATTTTTTTATGCGGAAATGAAAGATTTAGTAAAGAAAACGTTAAAAAAAAACAAGGCTTTAGACTTTGATGAGATCAATAAAAATGGTCGGTTTGTTCTCAATAATATTATTATTCATTTATTTATTTATTTATCTATTTTTGGTTCTCTAGTAATTTGTTTTCTTTTTAGGAGGGGGGGCCTGGGGGGGGGGGGGGTGCAAGTCCCTTAGGGATGTCAGGACATGAATGATAGGGCTGGACCTCCTGCCCCTCTGGTGGCCCCCATGGCTGCCGCCTGCTACGGCCAAGCATGCCTGTCCTGTGGGCTGGGGGCCCAGACGCCGGGTTCGCCTATGCCTCTCAGTGACAGGGGCCCCCTCTGCGCCTGGCTGGGTGGGTGGGCGGTTCCCTCCTCCCCCCCTCCCGGGCTGCTTGGGTCTCTTCGCCTGGCGCACTTCTGGCCAGGGGGTTCCACCCCCCCTCTCCTGGTCTGGCTGGTCGGGCTGGCGAGGATCTGGTTCCCCTTATGAACACACGGTTCACTTCGGCAGCATGCATGTATCTCCACCCCCACGTGCACGTGCACACTGCCACACTGCCACACTGCTCCCTGTCTGCTTCATCCCCCCTCCCAACCCACAGTGTATTGATGGACAGATGTCTTCAGAATTTCACCTTTGATGTAATATTTGTCTTTCCAGCAGATCTGGTAGAATTGTTTCACAGCATAATTGTGCTATCTTAGATGACCCCCCCCCCCTTCCATTGAGGTGTTCTCCCTACCATGACAAAGGTGGATAAAGGTGGAAAGATTTCATGTAATCCATGGACACCAGTGAAGATCACAAATCATTGAAGAAAAAAGGTTCAGAGCACTGTTTAGTGGGTTTAGATGACCCCACTGTCTAGTGGGTCCAGATGACCCCACTGTCTAGTGGGTCTAGACGACCCACTGTCTAGTGGGTCTAGATGACCCACCTCCCAATGGTAAAGTGCCTAGGATCGAACAAGGGTTACAATAATAACTTATTCAAATCAGCGCTTGTATCCCCTCACATTCTTCCCCCCTCACTCCCCACACACACTAAATGTAACAAATAAATAAATAATAAAAAATAATAATAATAATACATTTTATTTAAAGCACCTTTCAAGAAACCTAAACAACTTTACAAAAAGGTTAAAAATAGACATTAAAAGCACAATAAAAATTATAGATAGAATTAAAAGTGAATCAGGATGGGAAGGCAGACATGAACAGATGAGTTTTGAGTTTTGATCTGAATGTTGAAAGAGAGTCTATGTGACGGAGGTCAGGAGGGAATTCCAGAGTTTGGAAGCAGAGCAGCTGAAGGCTCTGGTTTCCATGGTGACGAGTCGGGCCGGAGGAACAGAGAGCTGAACAGAGGAGGAGGACGGAAGAGAACGAGAGGGGGTTTGTTATGAAGGAGGTGGGAGAGACAAGGAGGGGCCAGGTTATGGAGGGCCTTAAAGGGGAACAGGAGGAGATTGATTCTGGAGGTTCTGGTGCAGCTGATGGAGAACCGCGGTGATGTGACTGAAGGAGGGGGTTCTGGAGATGATGGGGGCAGCTGAGTTCTGGACCAGTTGGAGCTTATTATAAAATAACAAAAAGCGGTTTATACAAATTTACACTCTGGTTTTCAAAGTTCTATCACCTCTTATTGTGATGGTAAAAGCCGTCCAACACAAAAGGCCTTCAGCTCTAATCTGTTTGCTCAGTTGTTGGACAGAATAAGTAAAAAATAAATTGTCGATTGGAGCCAAAACAATAAAAGTTTTTCTCTTTCCCTATAATGAGGAGCTTTCAACAGCTGATGTTGGACGTTCTGCTGTTCTGGTTCTTCAGGACTTTTTCTTTTGACACCGCTGACTATTGGCTTTTCTTGTTTCCTTTAGAGCCCGTGTGAACATCAGAGGCTCGGCTCTGATAAAGGTTCTCTCTGTTTGGACCTTCTTCATGTATCTGGAACAATAAAGCTGCCCTGCTGCATCTGCCCCCTCATGGAGTTCCTCTAGGGCCCATTCTAGATCCGGTACTTTTTGCCGATGACATTCAAATTTACGTTCCTCTGAAGGCACAAAAGGATTTCATCTGGAAACTGAACCAGAAGGTTCTGGTCTTAAAAAGCTGGGCTAAATATTTCTGGGAAGCTGATAAAGGGTCCCATCAGTGTTTCCCCCCCATGCCAAAATGTGATGTGGGCATAATTTTGGGAGATCCTGCTTTTGTATCTGAAGGAGAGGGGCAGATTGAGGGACTCCTGAGATAGCAGGGGTCCTGGACCACCGGACCACTGGCACAGCAGAGGGACTGGTCTGTGGCCAGGTGTGATCGCACCTGAAAACAGAGAACGCAGACACTCACCTGAAACAGGTACCTGCTCCAAAGACATATAACCTTCCTGTTGCAGTAACATTTGTCACCACTAGAGGCCCTAGGCTCTGATCTGTTTGCTCAGCTGCTGGAAGGATGAGTTAAAAAAATGGATTTGAAAAAAATCTGCACAAAATGAAATTCAAAGAGAAAAGAAACAAAATAAAATATCTGCAGGCACAAAAACAATAAATAAAATAAAATCACAGATTAAAAATTCACATTGTGTATTTTCTTTTTTTACCTGTGAAAACTTTAACCCTTGTGCTATCTTAGATGACCCCCCCCCTTCCATTGAGGTGTTCTCCCTACCATGACAAAGGTGGATAAAGGTGGAAAGATTTCATGTAATCCATGGACACCAGTGAAGATCACAAATCATTGAAGAAAAAAGGTTCAGAGCTCTGTCTACTGGGTCTAGATGACCCCACTGTCTAGTGGGTCTAGATGACCCCACTGTCTAGTGGGTCTAGATGACCCAACCCCCAAAGTTAAAGTGTCTAGGATAGAACAAGGGTTAAGGTAGATTTTCAGATTTATTTTTTTTTAACTTGTCCTGTCCAACAGCTGGGCAGACCGATGAGAGCTGAGGGCCTCTTGTGTTGGACAGATTATACTTTAACAAGAGGGGTTATAAATCTTCAGAGATTTTCACATTTTTACGGACAAAAAGAAAAGAATGAATCAACAACAAGAGAAATAAAAACAAATGCGTCGTCTAGTTATGTGTGAAGTCATCTGTTCTTTTTCAAACTTCCTGTTTGTAAAACCTCAAACTTTTTTGTGCTTGTTGATGAACACACGGGTTAAAAGAAGCGAACGTCGAACCCGCCAAAGGTTCTGGTTTTTATTCAGGTTTCTAACAGAACCCGTTATCCAGACCACACAGCTCTGACTACCTCCACCTTCACGAGCACACATGCAGGACTGCTACCAGCAACACACACATGCTTTACAAAGACTCACGATGCAAGTATTTCATGTCAAATGTGCTTCAAATCTGCCAGAAGGTCCACTTGAACAAAATGGAAGCTCCTCCTCCAGACTGCAGCCACGCCCATCTTCTCCTCTGCTGAACAGAAATCCAGCCTGAATTTCCAAATGATGATTCTCCCTCTTTCAGCAGACGAGTCTGCAGAACGCTGAGCGACCTTCCTGGGCTGTGGTGTAGTGTACATCCGTCTTCTTGGGGCCAACAGGTGGGTGGAGCTGTTGCCTCTGGCTGAAACTCTGGTACGTTCCGTGTTCTGTCTGCTGCGTTCTGCTCTGTCCTCATTGTGGATCGCTCCAAACACAGCAGCAGCTGGGACTGCTCCGGTCTGAGAGGAGGTACATGGATGCCGGCTGTGATCTAAGTGTGCTTTATGGTGAATGGTAAATACTTGTATAGCGCTTTCTACCCTCTTTCAAAGGCCCAAAGCGCTTTACATTCACAGACCCAGTCACCCAGTCACACACACATTCACACAGTGATGGCGGCTCCGTGCCGAACAGAGGCGCCAACCTCCCACCAGAGGCAAGGTGGGGTTCAGTGTCTTGCCCAAGGAAGCTTCCACACATGGGCGTGAAAGGCGGGAATTGAACCTGCAATCTTACGATCATGGGTCAACTGCCCTACCGCTGCACCACGGCCGCCCACGGCTTGGATTCAACATCATTTTAATTTGTTGCTCCTTCACTCTAATAGTTTAATTTATTTATATGTTGGTCACAGAAGGGCTTCAGAAATAAATGGACTCTTTTTGACCTTATGAAATGCAAAACCTGACAGTTCACTAAATCCAGAACTCAAATACCAAACAAGCTGAAGGCGACCAACGTGACCTAAAGACCCCAGTAATGTCATGTGGAACCCATGAACCAAAGAGCGCATTAACAACTACCACCTGAACACTGTTTTGGTTCTACTTCTGCGGTTCCTCATCCCAGTCTGAAGTTGGGGTTCAGGATCAGCATGAACAGAAGACGGTCAGACGTTGGAGCAGACAAAACTGTTGGACGGGCTGCACTTGAAGCTAGTCTCAGATGTGTGCTTGGTGAGTGCAGAACCGGACCTGAGGTGGTGCTGCTTGCTGTGGATGACCTGCAGGTACTGATCGGAGCTGCTGTTCTGCTGGTCGCTGCTGGAGGCCATAGAGGCAGAGTCGGACTCTGTCTCCTGTTGGGCCTTCGGCTTCCGCTTGCTGTTGGACTCTAACATCTTGTCTCTGGCTGCAGACGGACAGCGTCCTCCTGGCGGATAGACGTGATGCCGGGTTCGGACCAAAACAGGCTCGGTTTTGATGCTGCTTCGGGATGAAGAGTGGAGTTCAACATCTCTCCAGTCCACTTCTCCATCCTGGACTTCGTTCTCCTGAGCTGCATACCGGACCTGAAGGCCGTCTTTGTGTCCTTCCAGATGTTTCCGGATGTAGAGTTGGTTCTGCTGCTGGAGGTCGGACAGAGAACGCGGCCGGGCAGCTTTTCCCAGGCATGTCCGGCTCCTTTCCCTCTCACCCTCATACTTGTAGTCCTTGGGGAGATGCTGTGATGTGTGGCATCGATGAGGGTGTGGCAGGTGGTGGGCGGGGCAGGGCGTGTAGCGTCGAACATTGCGCGGGTACAGCTCCAAGATCTCTGCCGGTTTTTCCACCACATAGTGGCGTGGAATGCGCGTTGCCGAGCGCATCAGCTTCTTCCGGGGCTCGTGCTCGTTGACAAAAACTAGACGGGTGGTGTGAGTCTGGCAGGCGTCGTAACTCTGCGCCGAAACGATCCCTGCGGTCACCATGGGGCGGAGCGCACGCAACTTCCTCCTGAACAAAGCGGAGAAGACATTCTGTCAGAGCCGCCAGCTGGACTTACAAATGTTGGCGACATCATGCAGAAAACAACACAGTCGGAGTCAAAGTGAAATCTGAACAACAGATGCTGAAGGATCCATGAACCCATCCAGAAAGCCAGATTTCAGAGTCTTCTGGACTGTTCATGTCGCTCCAGCACTTTGGATTTGGACCTGTGAAGGTCTGAGGGCTGCAGTCTGCATACAGACCCATGGAGGGAGAGGAAGGTGGGTAACCGTGAGTGTCTCTGGTTCCTAAGACTGAAGCTACAGAATCAAAGTGACGTTTCTGACCTGTGGATTATCTCAGTGACAACAGAAGAACCGGCTCTAAGGAACCGTGGTGACACCTGCAGTGTTTGAAGGTCAGCACAGGTTCAAAGGCTCTGAGACTGTGAGGAAGATGAAGGTCAGGCAGACCTGACAGACCTCAAAGGGGGTTAGACAGAAGTTCTTTAAGGTTCTAAAGGTCTTGTCTTGGTCCGGACAAGAACATTGATGAGATCAGTAAGGGAAGGATCTCCATCCAACAGAAGTGACTGTTGAAGGTCTGAGCATCATTTTGAAGCTCTTTGAGTCCGATCTATCACATGGATCTAGACCATCTAACTATAATCAAAGGTTTTCATAGTTTTTGCATCCACAGAGCCCCTTGTGTATGAAGGGCTAAGGTCTGTGGCTTCGGAGCTCGGCCCTTACCTGTTTGGCAGGTGCGGAGGCGGGGGCTTGGATGTGACGGCTGCAGTCCGGCGTGGGCCTCCCCTGCTCAGGTCCGTCCGGGACGCGGCCTGCGCGATGGTCTGGATGCTGCTGTCGGCAGCAGACTGGAGGTTCACTTCGCTCCCATCCGATCCGGGAGAACCCGAGTGTGCGGACGCTCCCAGGCTGGTCACGTCGCTCAGCTGCTGATCCGATTTCGGTTCCTCTGTGCTTTCTGGAGCTTGCAGTCTTGCTGGATAGATTACAGAATCCACGCTCAAATAGGAGAAGCTACACGAGCAGAAAGAAGAACAAAGCAGATACCTGCAGCCAGCTGGAAGACCTTCTTCTTGTCCTCCATCCGTTCCTGAGAACATGAAAGGACAGTCCTGCTTTAGTTCAGCCATGATTTACTGACGTCTCAACACCCTTCTCGGTTCCCAGAGGGCGGAGCAGGGCGGGCCGCAGCTGGTTGGGGACCAGAAGTTGGGAAAATGCTACGTGCTGGCGGCGCTTTGAGGGGCCCATCTGCCGCCAGGAAGAGATGAGTTCTGGAAAACATTTCTGAAAAAGTGATGCATGTTCTCAAAATGATCCTGATTATTCTGATTATATCAGTTCAAAGCGCCTGATGAGAAAACTGATGACCAGCATTCCATTCTTCAATGATTTGTGATCTTCACTGGTGTCCATGGATTACATGAAATCTTTCCACCTTTATCCACCTTTGTCATGGTAGGGAGAACACGTCAATGGAAGGGGGGGGTCATCTAAGATAGCACAAGGGTTAAACGCTGACAGGGACTGGAGGAGAAGGACCCAAAATGCAGAAGACCAGGTTAAGTGACAAGACCGTTTAGTAAACAAACATGACAAAACCAAAAGGTGCCAATGCAGAGCAGATGACCAGACAAGCAGACCTTTAAATAGACTGAGGGGACATTAAACGAAAAGAGCTGTGGATGATCAACATGGACCTGGAGATACTGACAAGGAAACATAATATTACAAAACCGAAACACAACTGAAAAACCACAAACGCATAATTTACACACCAATCTAGAGCCGTCAAAGAGTATCTGATCTGTGTAAATGGGGTTTTGTGTGTGTGCACTGTATTGGTGCTTATTGTGTGTATCTGTGTGTTTTTTGTGTATTGGTTTGTATCGGTGTATCGTGTGTAATAGTTTGTATTGCTGTGTATCTGTCAGGATTAGTTAGCCCTCTGGCTGTCACTTCCTGTTTTATTTTGAAGGCCTGTCTTTTCTGTCTTCATTTCCAGTTCCTGCTGTGTGATCTGCTTCCTCCCTAATGTGCTCCACCTGTGCCTCATTGTCTTCCCTATATAAGCAGTGCTCTTTTCTCAAGCCAGTGCCAGATTGTCTTTATTTCCCTGTGAGCAATCCAGCGTTAATTTCTCCAGAGTTCATAGAGCAATTTTTCCCTGATTCAGTCCTCTTTTGGATGGCCTCCTGAACTTATATTAAAGACTCTGATTCTGCCACTCCCTGACTCCACCATTGTGTCCGCCTGAGCTGCATCTGATAGTATCTGTGTCTATTGCTGTTTATTGTTGCACATTGCTGTGTATCTGTGTGTATTGGGGTGTAATATTACTACTAATAATTGATATTTATCCCACAATGGGGAAATTGTTCTCTGCATTGTTCTCCGACAGCTGGCTGGGGAGGGAAAGGATCGATCCGCCAACCTTCGGTTGTTGGACAACCTGCTCTACCACCTGAGCTAAACTTGGTGTGTTATGGTGTGTTATGATGTGTAATGGTGTGCATTGGTGTGTATTGGTGTGTATTGGTGTGTATTGGTGTGTACTGGTGTGTAATGGTGTGTATTGGTGTGTAATAGTGTGTATTGGTGTGTTTTGGTGTGTAATGGTGTGCATCGGTGTGTAGCGTGTGTATGGGTGTGTCTTGGTGTGTTATGGTGGGTTTTGGTGTGTAATGGTGTGCATTGGTGTGTAATAGTGTGTATTGGTGTTTGTTGGTGTGCATTGGTGTGTATTGGTGTGTATTGGTGTGCATTGGTGTGCATCGGTGTGTAATGGTGTGTATTGGTGTGCATCGGTGTGTAATGGTGTGTAATAGTGTGTATTGGTGTGTATGGGTGTGCATTCGTGTGTATTGGTGTGCATCGGTGTGTATGGGTGTGTCTTGGTGTGTAATGGTGTGTCTTGGTGTGTAATGGTGTGTCTTGGTGTGTAATGGTGTGTATTGCTGTGTATTGGTGTGTTTTGGTGTGTAATGGTGTGTTTTGGTGTGTAATGGTGTGTATTGGTGTGCATCGGTGTGTAATGGTGGACTTCCTGTGACGTCATTTCCGGGTGAGCTATTCCCAGTGCTAGTCGTTTGTGACTGCTGTCCTCTTGTTTGGCATTAGCCTGACTACTTTTGCTTACTCTAAGGGTTATCTGGGTTAATATTCACATCTAGTACCTTTTATTAGTGAATTCACTACTGTTAAACCGCTTGCTGTTCACTTTCTCATTTTGCTAAATAGACCACTTCTCTTTACCTAAACACCGCTAGCCTTAGCTTAGAACCTAGCATGGCCACCGCTCTTTCCGCCTCTCCCCCTCTCTACTGCCCCATGTGCCATATGTTTAGTGATGACTCTGCCTCCTTTAGTGAAGATAGCGGTAGGTGTGTTAAGTGTAGTCTTGTGTTAGACTTGGAGGCCAGGCTGGAGCAGTTAGAAGCGCGGCTCCGCACAGTGGAAGCTAAGCCGGCTAGCCAGGTCGTTACTCGTAGCGTGGGCCACGCTGCCAGGGCTAACCCAGTTAGCACCCCAGCGCCCTCCCAACAGCCGGGAGACAGTCAGGGGTTTGTACCGGTTGGGAGGAAACATAGTGCTAAACGCAAAGACTTAGAGCACCCGAGACTCCACGTTAGTAATAGGTTCTCCCCCCTCAGCGACACACCCGCTGAACACTCAACTCTGGTTATAGGCTCTTCTGAAGTTAGAAACGTGGAGCTCCCAGCGGCTACAGTCAGGTGTTATCCGGGGGCCAGAGTTGGTGACATCGAGGGGAACCTTAGGATGTTAGCTCAGAGTAAGTCCAGGTTCCGTCGAGTCGTGATTCACGCAGGCGGTAATGATGCCCGACGGAGACAGTCAGAGGTGGTTAAGTTAAACGTAACTTCGGTGTGTAAACTGGCTAAGACGATGTCCGACACTGTAATTTTCTCTGGTCCCCTGCCGAACTTAGTCAATGATGAAATGTACAGCCGCTTTTCATCATTTAACCGCTGGCTTTCTAGATGGTGCCCAGAAAACGGCGTTGGTTTTGTGGATAACTGGAGCGCGTTTTGGGGGAAGCCCGGTCTCATGCGGAGAGACGGCGTCCATCCCACCCGGGACGGTGCCGCTCTTCTTTCTAGAAACATTTCTGCTAGCCTTAGTCTGTCAACCTGACAATCCAGAGACGAGACCTGGGCGCAGAGCAGCAGTGTAAAACGCTCCTCTGAGCCTCCCTTAGGGTTAGTGCCGGTGCAAAACCCATGCAGGGAAAGTCAAGCAGGTTCAAGCGTTAGCTTATGTGCTGAAAGACAAATGAAAGGAGCGCGTCATAGAAACCTTAAAATGACAGACGGCAGTTCTCACAAGCAGAATTATGATGTAATTAAATGCGGTTTATTAAACATTCCATCCATTTCCTCCAAGTCCCTCTTAGTCAATGAGTTAATCATTGATAACAACCTTAGTCTTTTAGCCTTAACAGAAACCTGGCTCCAACAGGATGACTATGTTAGATTGAATGAAGCAACCCCCCACTTATGCTAACTATCAGAAATCCAGGATTTCAGGGAAAGGAGGTGGTTTGGCAGTAATATCACAGTCTAGCTTACTTCTCAGCCCTAAAGTCAAAAATGCTTATAACTCCTTTGAAAGCATCATATTGTCTTTAAGTCACCCTAACAGGAAAACTGGAAAACCTGTTTTACTCATAATTATTTATCGCCCCCCGGCCCATATTCAGAATTTTTAACTGAGTTTTCCGACTTCCTATCGACTATTGTCTTAGATTCTGATCAAACTATAATATTAGGGGATTTTAATATTCATGTTGATGACCCCAGTGACTGCCTAGGAAAGGCTTTTGCAGCTTTATTAGATGATGTTGGTTTCAACCAAAGTGTGAATGAACCCACTCACTGTCATAAGCACACCCTGGATCTTGTTCTAACCCATGGGATAGAGATCAGCCAGCTGAGTGTCCTTCCTCTTAACCCCATCATTTCTGATCACTTTATGATTACCTTCCAGTTTACACTGGAACATCCTTCTGCCCCAGTGAATAAGAAACAGCTTAGAAGAACCTTAACTGACCGTTCTGTGTCTGAGTTTAAACACACAGTTCAGCCAGTACTTAGTGATATTCTGAGAAAATACTCTGAGACCAGCTCCCATAGTATCAGTCCTAGTATAAATGACCACTTTGTTAATGATGCCTTACAAGCCCTCAGGAGTACACTCCATGTTGTTGCCCCCTTGAAACCTAAGTTCGTCAGACAAAACCGAGTAGCACCGTGGTTTAACGCTGAAACTCGTTCTCTTAAACAAGAAACCCGTAAGTTGGAAAGAGAATGGCGCCGCTCCGGTTCAGAGCAGTCTCTGGATATCTGGAAACATAGCCTATTAAATTATAAAAAGCTCTGCGTAGAGCTAGAAGCCAGTACTATTCAATCTTAATATCAGAGAATGGAAACAATCCAAGATTTCTTTTTAGCACTATTGCTAAATTAACTGGCAGTCAGAGCTCAGTAGAACCACATGTTCCTGTTTCTCTCAGCTCTGATGATTTTCTTACATTTTTCCATAGTAAAATCTCAAATATTAGACATAAGTTAAATCAAGTTATTCCTACAATCAGCCCAGAACAGGCTGAAGTGGTAGAAATGGAAGCATTCAAAGAAACTTCTGTAACATTGGACTGCTTTACTGCTGTGGATCAAGCGGAAATAACATCAATTATTACGTCCTCCAAATCCTCAACGTGTCTGTTAGACCCAATTCCCACTAGACTTTTTAAAGAAACTTTTCCCCTAATCAATGATCCCATATTAACAATGATAAATGCCTCTCTGGAAACGGGTTACGTGCCACAGTCTTTTAAATATGCAGTTGTTAAACCTCTTCTGAAAAAGCCCAGTTTGGATCCTAGCATCTTGGCCAACTATAGACCCATATCAAACCTGCCCTTTATTTCTAAAATCCTAGAAAGAGTTGTAGTTAAGCAGCTTTACTGCCACTTACAGGACAACTGCCACTTTGAAGACTTTCAGTCGGGGTTTAGACCCCACCACAGTACGGAAACTGCACTAGTTAGAGTCTCTAATGACTTGTTATTGGCCTCAGAAAAGGGACTACTTTCTATTCTGGTCCTGTTGGACCTCAGTGCAGCCTTTGACACTATCGACCACAGTATTTTACTCCATAGACTAGAGCAGGACATAGGGATCAGAGGATCTGCTCTCCAGTGGTTTAAATCCTATCTGTCCCATAGGTATCAGTTCGTTAATGTAAATGGACATTCCTCTCAGTGCACTCCAGTCAACTATGGAGTCCCACAGGGCTCTGTCTTGGGACCGATCCTGTTTACGCTTTATATGCTACCCCTAGGAAACATAATCAGGAAACACAGCATTAATTTTCATTGTTATGCCGACGATACGCAGTTGTATTTATCCATGAAGCCTGACCAGAATGACCAGATAGAGAAACTGAACGCCTGCATCAGTGACATCAAGACCTGGATGACAATTAATTACCTCCTCTTGAACCCAGAAAAAACTGAGGTCATTATACTTGGTCCTAAAAACCTCAGAGATGCTCTGTCTGCTCAGATAGTCTCCCTGGATGGCATAAGTATAGCCCCCAATTCCACAGTTAGAAACCTTGGGGTTTTATTTGACCAGGATTTATCATTTAAGGCTCACATATCTCAGGCGTGTAGAACTGCCTTTTTCCATCTGCGGAATATTGCTAAGATCAGAAATATACTTTCTAAGAGTGATGCTGAAAAACTCATTCATGCATTTGTTACGTCGAGGCTGGATTACTGTAACTCCTTGTTAGCAGCGTGTCCTAAGAGTTCCTTAAGAAGTCTCCAGCTTGTTCAGAACGCAGCAGCTAGATTGTTAGCAGGAACTAGCAGAAGAGATCACATCACTCCTGTGTTAGTTTCACTTCACTG
>CM074489.1:10963179-10981334 GCA_037389245.1 Oryzias sinensis | reverse complement strand
TGGTGTGTATTGGTGTGTATGGTGTGTATGGTGTGTATTGGTGTGTATGGTGTGTATGGTGTGTATTGGTGTGTATGGTGTGTATTGGTGTGTATTGGTGTGCATTGGTGTGTATTGGTGTGTATTGGTGTGTATTGGTGCGTTCTTTACATATTGGAGTCAATGGAATTCGTAGTTAGTTTTAACCTGCTCTAATTTCTACTTACATAAATTGTATTTTGTATGTTTTGGATTTTTAAAAGTACATGTAAATACACAATTGTAAGTACAAAAAGTTATGATTAAATATGTATTGTAAGAGACACAACCCAAGAGTTACACACACACACATCTGGTGAGACTTTTTTCTCTCTACAGTTTTCTGCCTGTTGTTGGTGTTGATTTATGGGACTTTGTAAAACTAACAAACAAAGAAATAAAAAAAAGATCTTTAGTCTCTAATATATCTAATTATATGTTTTTACAAATAGAGAGCCTCAATCATAACAATCAGATTTGTGTGAAATCAGAAGCTCTAAGTTATAATCTGCTGGAAAAAGAGACTCGAACATCGTGAAACAGATTCCAGGCACTCTCTGGAAAACCTTACCGTTTGCAGCTGCAGTCTCAGCTGGTTGTTGGTGAACTTGAGGGACCTGGCGATGGCCTGCAGGTAGTAGATCAGCATGCTGAAACAGGAAGGTTGGAAGGTCACCATGGAGGTCAAAGTGGTGCTGGCAGTGCGGCGGCGTCAGCAGGCGTGTGGTCTTACAACAGCAGCAGCACCGCCGGCAGAACCACCACAGGGCTGCTGACGTAACTCATCACTTTGCTGAACCACAGGGGGAAGTCGCTGGCCACCGTCTCTGAGATGATGTCATAGATCTTCTCCTGACCACTGAAACATGAAAGTCACAGCTGTCACGCCTTTCTTCTCAACTGTTCAGGCTCTTCAGGCAAACTTGGGGTCTTCTGGCTGAAAAGACTTGGAACCAAGAACCGACTGTAACGAGTGCAGAGAGACCTTCCTCCAGAAGATGAAACTTTCCACTGCATCTGAGTCTTCCTCACAGCATCTCAGAAGCCAACATGCTCCTGCCAACGGCTCACCTGAAGGGTCCGCAGTGCTGAGAGGGTTTGTACCTCGCGATGGCAAAGATGGTGGGCAACATGCACAGGAAGAGCATGAAGAGTAGCATCGCCAAATAGAAGTTGTTGGACCTGAAAGAGTGAAGCAAACATAAACATGCTCCTAACTTCTAGCAAAGACGTCCAGAGCTTAAGATGAAAATGATCTTCATCCTAAAACACCAGCAGCAATGAAGCTTTGCTTCATTTAAGCTTTAAAACCAGAAATAAGGACACTATGATTTCATTGCTGGCTTAAATCATTGACTGTATCTGAGACTGGACTGAGTGGCCCCACCCCATGGTGTTCCAAAGAGGAAGTACCTGCTGGCTTCAAGATCCAAAATCCCATAGACGTCAATAGAAAAATAAACAGTTGCTGCAGAACAGCAAGGTAACTATGGAGTCCTATAATGTTCATAATTACATAAATAAATATTTAATTCAATAAATAAATATGAACTCATGCAAATACACAATTAACCAATAAATCTCTCATAAATATATAAAAAGATCATGAAATTGTGAAAAACCTGCACGCTGATTTTAAATTTTATTCAATATATTTCATTTTGCTTTAAAAACATGTTCATTATTTTAAAACGACATTTTAAAATATTCATTTTTAATCATGTTGAATTTTATTATAATTCTGTCTTTTTTCAGAAGCTCATATTTCAAAATCAATATTTTCCAAAGTAGCTTTGTTTTATTTCATGTTGCTGTTTTTCACAATGGTTTATTTATTTCATGAAGAGCTTTTTCAGCAGACTGGGTCTGTCTGTCAATCAGTGAAAGTGGGCGGGGTCTAAACGCTCATTGGCTGATCCATGGAAATCGACTCATATTCCTCGATACCCGCTCAGCGGTGTCAGAGTCAAGCAATCTCTCTGCTGCAGAAGATGCAAACATGGACGACTCTGTTTTTGAAGTTTGAGGGTTTGTGTGGACCAAACCACAGAGGAGCTCCGGTCGTCCACATTTTTTAGTCCCCGGTTGAAACACTCCTCATTCTTACGCCATTCACTCAGAGCTCACATCGTGCCTGATGTCGGCTCGCAGGAGGTGAGCTGGCGGACCGACAGTCAGACCAGGCAGCTGTGCAAAGCGGGACAAGCCTGCTGAGGCCTCCTGAACCTTATGATATTTTTCTATTTTCATTGAGACAATGATTATAATCAGGTCCTCTGATTTTATTTTTCCCTCTCAGGGAAAATCTTGAACCTTTCCTGCGATGACGTTTCTGACATCTTAACACTTTCCATGTGCATTGTGCATCCATGCATTGTTACTGAGATAAGCACAAGCAACCGCTCCATGTGGCTGGTAGCCCCTCCCACACGCGGCATGTTGCGTTCATGGAAACTCCAGTTCATAGACGTTTTGTGGAACTCCAACAGCCACCCAGCCTAACTTAGACCACTACTAGATGTTCATGAGAAGATGAAAATTGCAGAACCGACCACAAAACCACCTGAATTATGCTCACTCGGCCAAGGCCACTTTTATCCGCAAATTTAGAACCAAAACTGCCCAATTTCGTGTAACACTGTGGATGTGTTGAGGTGCATACTCCCCCTAGTGTTGAGGAGTGGGCGTTCACTGAAGCATCTTGGATCGATGTAGTCAGGGTGCTGCTGCTCATGTCTGAGTAAAGGAGTAGCCAATCACAAAAGTGTCTCCACCTTGTCTAGTTTGATTGACAGATTGACCCATTCTGATGAAAAAGCTCTTCATGAAATAAATACGGCATTGTGAAAAACAGCAACATGAAATAAAACAAAGCTACTTTGGAAAATATTGATTTTGAAATCCGAGGTTCTGAAAAAAGACGTAAAATTATAATATATTCCACATGATTAAAATGAATATTTTAAAATGCTGTTTTAAAATAATGAACAGGTTTTTAAAGCAAAATGAAATATATTGAATAATATAATGGCTAATTTAAAATCAGTGTGCAGGTTTTTCACAATTTCATGATCTTTTTATATATTTATGAGAGATTTATTGGTTGATTGTGTATTTGCATGACGTCATATTTATTTATTTAATTAAATATTTATTTATTTAATTATGAACAGTATAGGACTCCATAGGTAACAGCTGAGGAAAAGCTGCTAAAAAGCTGAGAAACAGCTTAGGAACAGCTAAGGAACAGCTCCATAACCTCCAAAGCGCTTTTAGTGACACCCCCACCCCCCCAGCCCACATGGAAGCTTTCATGAATAAATGCATTAAGTCGTCCTCTTTGCTCTTTCAGCAGAAAATCTGATTTTTATTGACTGTTGAGACAAAAACGAATCTGAGCAGCAGTTTAACAGTCATCGCACGTGCACACTCTACTGTGCACGAGTGTGCACGTGCGTCTTGTGTGTTTGCATTTGTCTGAGCATCTGGCAGCTGCTGATAAGAGATGATGAAGAGCTGCAGAAAAGTTCTACGTCCTGCAGCAGCAGGTTCTCCTGCTCTCTGTGTCTTTTCAGGTTCTGCAAATGTTCTAAGCTAAGCTACAAACAGCATTTTTGTCTGCTCTTGATTCACAACGATTTGAATAAAGAAATACTCAGCAGCACTGTTTTAATCAGGCTAAAAACATGGAAGGGTGTCTTCAAGCCTTCCTGTTTGCCTGTTATGCCCCAGAATTCCAAAATCCTAATTCTGTTTTCCTTCCAACTCCAGGATTAGCGGGATTCAAACAAGACGCTGATGAAGTTCAAAGGCAAAAAAGGAGGAAATGTCATCCAGGCAGAGAAACTGCTGGTAGACAAAAATGTTGTTTGATCCAAATGAAATCAGTACATGTGAAAAAATGAAAAAGATCTAATTCATTCAAACATGTTTTTTCTGACATGTCTGAACTGAACTGTGGCTGGAGAACATTTGGTCTCCATGTTCTTTCTACTCTCCATCTTTAGGTTTTAGTGTGCACGTGTATCTGTGTGAGTCTGTGTGTGTGTGTGGGTATCGAACCTGGACGCTCTGAACACCTGTTGGTGGGGGACGTTGCAGGTGAGGACCGCCCAGCTCCGCAGGTACATCAGACCGATGAGCTTGAGGACGTTAAAGGCGGGAAGGCAGGGGGAGAAGAAGGCCCCCATCCTGAGGAGGAAACGGTGCCGCTCAGACTTTAATCATGTTTATGGCTGCTAGCTGACATTTCTGAGATGAGCTGAACACAGATAAGCACTGGAGCAGGGAGGCATGGGGGGTAAAGGAGGCGGGGGGCTCACCAGATCATTCCCTGGTTGTAGATCAGGTGAAGGACGTTCTCTGCGATCTTGAATTCTCCGTATTCAGGCTGAGAGGAGAAAAGACAACGTTAGAGTCCAGCAGGGCGCAAAGAGGGGGGCAGAAACAGTCCAGCTGAATCAGTGACCCCCCCAGTTATTGATCTTTCTATGAGTGTTCAGCTAAAATATTGTCTGGAATTAGCTCCGCCCACCTAGTTGTGGGAAAGCATAATTAAGCAGAGGGAAATAAATCAAAGCTTTGTTGGTTCAAACCGTTGACTGCATCATAGACCTGGACTGAGTGAATGTGAGCCCCCACCCCCCCACCCCCCAAAGCAAATGGTTCAATTTTGGCTCCAACCAAATGAACTCAGTTCAGTCGCCAGTTTCGTGCAATATGGACGTTGGAGCCAGACATCATCAGTGAGTCTGTCAGATTCATCGTTTCTATGGCAACTACTCTCACCAATCAGGAATGAGCTTTTTCTGAAGGCCACACCCCCTAACTCTTGAAAGTGCACTCAGTTTGTCAATCAAAGGTTTTGAATGTTGGACGTGGGGGCCAGCAGGCTCCGCCTGCTTTTATTGAGGTCTCTGATTGGTCAGTTTAGAACTTGAATAACTTGCGAAAAAAGAAAAACATATCCGAAAAAACGAGGATTATTATCTCACTGTCAAAAAAAATCTATCAGATCTAGAATGGTCCTTCTGACCAATGGACTGTTTGTCTATAGAATCTGAGGGATTTTGGCTTCTTGGAGCCACTTCCTGTTTGGAATGCCAGGGGGAGGGACCACTCAGTCCAGTTCTCATTTGCAGAAAATGGATCCACCCACCTGCTAATACAAACTTCCACGTCCTGCATCATTCACTCATGTGTGCTTTGACCCCCCCCCCCCCCCCCCCAGTCAAGTTTCAGCTGCAGCTTCAGCAAAGACGCAGCAGAAACCTGAAGTCAGGGTTGACTCACAAACTTGCTCTCCAGGTCCCAGCAACAGCAGTCGCTCAGGTATCGGACCACCAACCCCCGGATAAAGTCGATAAGTAAGATGCTGGCCACGGTGAAAATCATGTCAATGATGGACAGCTTCAGCATCTCCTGGAAACACAAACACACACACATGAGCGTGCATGTCTGCACACAAACACTGCCCCTGTAGGTATATCCTGAAAAGCCGTTTAGATGGACTGAACTGTGAACCTGTGTGGTTGGTTGGATGGGAGCTGGAAAGGAGGGACTCACCTGTCCCACGTAGGTCTCCCAGCACTGGTCCTGCTGAGAACGGTTGGTCTTTTCAAAGGCTGCCATCTGGTTGATGAAGGTTGCCGCGTGGTTCCTGCCGCTGACGTTCATCATGGTGGCGACTGTTGCCACGGCGCCGGCGTGATGCGGAGACGCCGGGACCTCTGCCTGGGTGGACACGCTGACCATCTCATTCTGAGACACGGTGGCCAGGAAGGAAGACGAGTCCGACCAATTAGAGAGGCTTGGCGGGAGCTGGAGACAGAGAATAGGACTGGTCACCCATCGGATCTGAAGGTCCTTGCTGTGATGGGCTTAGAACTGCTGAACAGGACCGGTCCACAGAGGTCCAGAACCCGACCGTGTGTGTGTGTGTGTGTGTGTGTGTGTGTGTGTGTGTGAGACTCACTGAGGAACTCATGATGTTGACCTTATCCAACAGTGCAATGATGAGGCTGTAAAGGTTTCCCAGGTAAAGAACCAGAACTCTGTGGACACAGACAGACGCATCATCACTGTGTGCAGATGTGTGTGTGTGTGTGTGTGTTTGTGTGTTTGTGTGTGATGAGCTACCTGGCAAGCTGGAACCTTAGCGAGGTTCTTGGATGGTACATCTCCAGTTGAGCCACAAGTTCAAAGGCTGACGGCGCGATCATGGTGATGAGAGAAACCACAACGCTGACCTGCAGAGACAGATGTAGGGACGCTCAGAACCCGATGGAAGCCGGAGCTGAGGATCTGGGTAATCTGATGCTGACGATCTGTCAGATCTTCGTCTCTAACCTCATTCTTCTCCCACAACGTCAGCTCCGGCTTCTCCTGTTCCAGTTTCTGGGAACGGTCCACCACAAAGTAGATGATGTAGATGCTGCCAGCGAGGGACAGCAGCACCAGGATGTTGGCTAAGATCCGCAGACTGATGAGCACCGCCCTGAACAAACACCGCTCCACTCAGACGCAGGAGGAGAGCACCAGAACACAGATGGTTCTGCCTTTCAGCAAAGGAAGCTAAACATCCAAATCAGCGTGATAACATGTGACCTGCTGATGCAGGATTGAGGTTACTCGTGTTGACGGCTTGTGATCGGGGACTCTGGAAAAGCATTTCAGTCTTTAATAGTCTCTACAAAAAAGTGCTTTAGAAATAAAATGAATGAAGTGATAAGTGGGTCAAAGATGCTCCTCCGTGTTCCGGCTGGAGCCTTTGAGGCTGAAAATTCTCTTTTCTGAACGTTGATGTGGAGAAAATTAAGGCAAACTCACAAACTGGTTTCCCTTTTTTTCTGCTGCTCTTCGACAATGGCCTCCTGTGCAGAAAGACAGTGAACTTTGACACAGTTTGTCATGACTCATTCAAATATGGTTGCTTCTGTGGGCATTTCTGACCCGGATGTTGTTGACGATGGCAGCGCCTTTGCTCTCTGCAGCCTCTGGGTTTCCGATCAGGTAGTCCCAGGCACAGAAGACCCTCCAGCAGAAGGTGAAGTTCTCATCGGACGCACTGGCCAAGCTCAGGCGGGAGTTTCTGGCCATTCTGCAGGACACATAATGACCCACATGGTGAGGACCATGGAGCTCAGCCCTGTGCTGATCCACGTCCATTAAACCTCCCACGTGTCAGCAGAAGGCGCTGTGTAGATCAGTGTTTTTCAACTTTTTTGAGCTAAGACACACTTTATCCTTGACAAAAATCCCGCGGCACACTGGTTGAAAAACACTGGTGTGGACTGGCTGATTATACATACAATTGATCCATTCCTAAACCTGCTAATTCCTGTTCAGGGTCACAGGGAGGCCGGAGCTTTCCAAGCCACTACTGAGCAACAGCGGAAGTCATTCTGGACACCTCCAGTCCAGAACAACGCCACACATCCACACCAACATTAACACCAAGGGACAATTCAGAGTCAAGCATTCACCCGTGAAGAAGGTGTTGGATCCTAGGAAGATTGTGGAGAAAAATAAGGACCCAACTTGAACCGGGTCCTTAAGAGTGCAAACCACTGCACCCCCAGGCAGTCCGTCTAAAAATAAGTCTGTTACATTTAGGGAATTGACCCTTTTCATGAAAACCAGCACAACTCGTTGAGCTGAAAAATGAGTCAGAATGGGAGTACAGTTAGAAAATAATGTTCACTCATGATGATGTTCCATGACAAGAAGAGACGATTTACTTTCGCAGCAGGATGATGAAACTGTAGGCGAATACAGCCATTCCAACCAGGAAGTAAGCCAAAGGCAGCCTATAGCCGGCACTTCCGATCTTCCTCACCCGTCCATAGTAGCCATAGAAGAGCACAGAATACTGCAGGTAACCCTACAGGAATTAAGTCCAGAGTTAGGCAAAGTCACAACATCTGATACAGAGGTCAGGCTGCAGCGTCCACTGCAACGGCGCCCACTGCAGCGGCGTCCACTGCAAAAACGTCCACTGCAGCGGCGTCCACTGCAGCAACATCCACTGCAGCGGCGTGCTGCAGCGGTGTCCACTGCAACAACGTCCACTGCAGCGGCGTCCACTGCAGCGGCGTCCACTGCAGCGGCGTCCACTGCAGCGCAATACACTGCAACAACGTCCACTGCAGCGGCGTCCACCGCAGCAGCGTTCACTGCAACAACATCCACTGCAGCGGCGTCCACTGCAGCGCGTCCACTGCAGCGGCATCCACTGCAGCGGCGTCCACTGCAACAACGTCCACTGCAGCGGCGTCCACTGCAGCGGCATCCACTGCAACAACATCCACTGCAGCGGCGTCCACTGCAGCGGCATCCACTGCAACAACGTCCACTGCAGTGGCGTCCACTGCAGCGGCGTCCACTGCAACAACGTCCACTGCAGCGGCGTCCACTGCAGCGGCGTCCACTGCAACAACGTCCATTGCAACAATGTCCACTGCAGAAGCATACTCTGCAGCAGCGTTCACTGCAGCGGCGTCCACTGCAACAACGTCCACTGCAGCGGCGTCCACTGCAACAACGTCCACTGCAGCAGCGTCCACTGCAGCAGCGTCCACTGCAGCGGCGTCCACTGCAACAACGTCCACTGCAGCGGCGTCCACTGCAGCGGCGTCCACTGCAACAACATCCACTGCAGCGGCGTCCACTGCAGCGGCGTCCACTGCAGCTGCGTTCACTGCAACAACGTCCATTGCAACAATGTCCACTGCAGAAGCATACTCTGCAACAACGTCCACTGCAGCAGCGTCCACTGCAGCGGCGTCCACTGCAACAACGTCCACTGCAGCAGCGTCCACTGCAGCGGCGTCCACTGCAACAACATCCACTGCAGTGGCGTACTGCAGTGGCGTCCACTGCAACAGCGTCCACTGCAGCAGCGTCCACTGCAGCGGCGTCCACTGCAACAACATCCACTGCAGTGGCGTACTGCAGCGGCGTCCACTGCAACAACGTCCACTGCAGCGGCGTCCACTGCAACAACATCCACTGCAGTGGCGTACTGCAGCGGCGTCAACTGCAACAACGTCCACTGCAGCAGCGTCCACTGCAGCGGCGTCCACTGCAAAAACGTCCACTGCAGCGGCGTCCACTGCAACAACGTCCACTGCAGCAGCGTCCACTGCAGCGGCGTCAACTGCAACAACATCCACTGCAACAATGTCCACTGCAGCGGCGCCCACTGCAGTGGCGTCCACTGCAACAACGTCAACTGCAGCAGCGTCCACTGCAGCTGCGTCCACTGCAGCTGCGTCCACTGCAGCGGCGTACTGCAGCGATGTCCACTGCAGAGGCATACTCTGCAACAACGTCCACTGCAACAACGTCCACTGCAACAACGTCCACTGCAGTGGCGTACTGCAGCGGCGTCCACTGCAACAACGTCCATTGCAACAACTTCCACTGCAACAATGTCCACTGCAGCAGCGCACACTGCAGCAGCGCACACTGCAACAATGTCCACTGCAGCGGCGTCCACTGCAGCCTTCGAATGTCTGATTGATTGGATCATTGGTAAAACAAAGGTAGATGCTCACCCCGAGGGACCAGATGGTGTCCAGGTCCTGGGCAGAGGCCATGTGCTCCTTGGGGATAGTTTTGCTTCTGGTGGTTCCAAACGGGGCTCCGGCTAGCAACTGGTGCAAAGGTGGAGACCTAGAGGTTAATACCCAGACTGGAAAACTAATACCAGCTTCATGCACACAAGAAGTGAGACAAAGCAGGTGACATTGTTCATGATGCGTGGATTATTTCAGTGAAGAACAAACAGAACTGCAGACCTTTCAGTAGCAGATGTGCTGATTCTGAATTTCTATGCCGATGTGAAACATAAACAGCCGTAAAATGTGGTGAAGCAGTCCAAGTATTTATGGTAGTTCTAGAGCAGGAAGGAGATAAAAGGAGGCTAGAGCCAACAAAGGACGGACAGAGAGATGAAGGTAATGGAGGAATGAGATTAAACCATGTGGGGTGGGGGCCAGTGTAAGTAATGTGTGGGGAAATTGCCTGTGTCTTTAGGTCAGAGACAATAATAAATCTAACTGCATGTCCCTGCAGTCCTGCTTGGCCTGCAGGGACATGCAAAGAAAGGCTAAGGAGTAGTGACATGCTGGGACACAAGGGGGCGCTGAGCCCCACCGTGAAATCAACTCTAAAAAGCATCTGCGGGTTCAATGAAAACGCTTCCAAATTCACAAATTTAATTTGTTACATAAGACGGAAGAAAGCTGATGCTGCCACTCTTCCATCAATCATTTATCAACCCTCCATCAGCCATTTTTTCCATTATCCCTCCATCATTCAACCTTCATTTTCCATCTTAACCCCACTGCTTCCTTGTCTATCTGTCATCTGTCCATCCTTCAGTCTCTAACCATCCCTCGTCCCTTCGTCACCTATCGGTCTTTCTTGCATTTTCCTTCCTCCATACATGCTGTCTCTTTGGCTGAATCCAAATTCCCCCCCCCCTCTCCCATCCTTTATCCCTCCGCTAGCCAACAGCTGCCAGTCATCCACGTTAGCGAGTAGCTGCCAGCGCTCTGAAAACGCACCTGACATCGTTTTGATAACTTTAAAAAGTCATTACTGACATTTAAACGTAAACTTCTGTGCTTCAGAGCACGCCAATGTAAAGAAATGCATTTCTCCTCCACGCCAGCGCCACGCGGAACACCCTGCAGGCGGAGGGATACCCAGCCTAAAGGCGCTACGGCTCCTCCTTAAAAACACTTTCAGACACCACTACAGCTCCAAATGACCCTGATTCAGAGGGTAGGGGCAGAATTTGGTTACAACCTTTATCATCCATCCATTCATAAATGCATATCGATCTCATCCCTCTATCCAGAACTGCAGCTGCTAGTCGTATTTCTGGTTAAATCTAAACTGTCTTGTGTTGCCTTGTGATGGAATAATGATGATGACATTGTGATCCAGTCAAACACATAGCAGCAAAACAGGCCTGCCAAGGCTCCCTGCTCACAGAAATGCCATGCTAGTGTGGCTACATACAGATTTTTGATCAGTCTTTTTTTTCTGTTGAAATTGGAAATGTTTCAGTTAACCCTTGTTCTATCCTAGGCACTTTAACATTAGGAGTTGGGTCATCTAGACCCACTAGACAGTGGGGTCATCTAGACCCACTAGACAGAGCTCTGAACCTTTTTTCTTCAATGATTTGTGATCTTCACTGGTGTCCATGGATTACATGAAATCTTTCCACCTTTATCCACCTTTGTCATGGTAGGGAGAACACCTCCATGGAAGGGGGGGGGGGGTCATAGGATAGCACAAGGGTTAAAAATTGTTTTCAGTTTTTGTCCGCTTTGGACTTTTCAAATTGTGTTTTTATTTATTTGTAGTTGTGCCTGAATTCATTCATTTCTTTCATTGTTTTTCCTCCTCTGATTAATACTAAATTAATTAATGCTAAATATCATTAAAAGTGCACTTTATGTTTGAAACATTATTGAAACCTATTTGACGTGAAATTTGACAGTAGGCTTCTACAAATTCTGTCAGGACCTTATTTGAATTTTTTCTTCTTATGACATACAGTTGACTACTGCACTTGTGAATAATATGTTGTAAATAGAATACGTTATCTAATCTATCATTTGTTTGCCCTGGTTTAGCTCAGGTTTTTCCCACCCCCACTTCTATCCCTGATTGGAACCACTTCTGATCTGCACCACACAGCAATGGTGCATGGTGAGCTACCCACCAAGTGTCAAAGAGAACTTGATCAATCAACCTCTGAAAAAGGAACTTTGAAAACCAAAGACTGAAAAATATCCTTGTGGATTCCTGGAGACTCCATTCTCCACTGTCTCGACTCATTGTTTAGTTATTTGTTGTCTTTGTGTTTTAATAAAGTCAATTGATTCCTTTATTCATGTGTTGCGTTTTCTATTCACACACTCTGGGCTCCATGAGTCAAACATGTCTTCTGTAGGTCAGAGCAAGCGTCTTTTCAGGAATGACAGCAGATCTACTGTGTTTAGATCTATGAACCAATGAGGAATTCATTACAAACAAACACATCTGAGGAACGTTCTTCCAAAGTCAAAGAAAGCCCCCCCCCCCCCCCCCCACTGGGCCCCCAGACCTCTGGCAGCACGACAAAGGCTCCCGTCATGATGGTTAGGACGATGTTGATGCCAAACAACCAGCGCAGAAAGATGAAGTAGGACGCCACGCCTGACCCAAAATGACCTGCACAGGTAAAGAGACACCTGAGAGAAGGACAAGCCCCCCCCCCCCGCACTGATGGACGACTGATAAAATTTCTAGTAGAGTAAAAGCTGCAGACTTACTCTCAATCTTCTTGATCCTCACTTCCCATGGGATGAAGAGGACCACAACGTTGTAAAGAAGACGGGAAATCTTCTTCAGCAGCTGGGGAAGGGGGGGGACACATTTCAGACAGGCTGAGCTTTGAGCATGCCCCCCCCCCATGCTACACCTCTGCTTCTCAATGACCTTCACCCGCAAAAACAGCCACAGCGGCACAGTAATGCTGCACCCTGATGTTCAGTGCTTTGCTCAAAGACACTTTGATTTATGACTGCAGCCAGGAATTGAACCACTAACCCAGACAGCTGTCTCTGCTCGTCTCTGCTCTGTTCCTGACCGTTTACCTCGTCTCTGCTCCTGCTCCTACACCTGGCTGTGGTTCCTGTCTCCAGCTCGACTCGCCCCCCTGACTGTCCCCACAACCACGACTGGATGAAGCTCGTCTGCTGGACTTTATATATGTAGTTATAGATTTAGATAAGTTAATTCTTCTCTAAGAGTTCTGGTACATCGCCTGTCCGTCCTGGGGGAGGATCCCTCCTTCATGTGGGCACCCCTGAGGTTTCTTCGTTTTTTCCGGAATCCGTTTTTTTGGGAGTTTTTCCTTACCGCGAAGGGGGGTCTAAGGGCAGGGATGCCAGTATAGCTTAGTCAGTTTGTTAGTTCATTTTTGTATTTTCCTATTGAACTCTTTGTATTCATGATCCTTTTGAGTTCATGTTTTACTTCGAAGCCCATCGAGACGACTGTTGTTGTGATTTTGGGCTAGACAAATAAAGTTGAATTGAATTGAATTGATCTGATCTGCCGTCCTCAGCGTTTCTGCTTTAACCATCATGAGGAGAAGCTGCTGCTCCAAACAGCCAATCACAGAGCTGCTAGAGGCTGGGGGGGATGTGGTTCACTGAGTCTTTATTGTTCTGCATTTCCACCCAGCACTGCCCCCCACTCCCACCCCCCAAATCTGAACCTCAGAGTCCAATCTGAGCGGGTGACGATAAAGAGCTTCAATTAAGCAGAAAGGCTGTAAATTCAGCTGCTGCTCTTCATTCCCCTTCATCGAACCGAGCCGTAAATCCTGCTCTGAAACGGCTGCTGCAGGTAAAAACAGAAATGGGCTGAAAGAACCGAATCTGAACAACAACTGAATCAACCCAAGCAGCTGCCAACACTACAACAGTTGAAAGAGTGGGAACGGCGAGTCCTGGAGTCTGAAACGTTGAAATCAACTACAGCAGAGGAACGGAGACCACCGAGAGCGATTGGACTGTCTGACCCGCTTCCCTGTGAAACCAGGGCAGCAGATCCTGTCAGCATAAATGCAGATGTGATCCGGTTCCACGTACATCTGCTCCTGCCGTCTGGTATCCTCTGGTTCTGGTCAGCCGGCCCTCATACTTCAGAACGATCTCTCTGGCCTGCCTTTAAAACACAAACACACAACAGACGCACAAAGCGAACACAATCATTATTGGATTTCTGTTCGCAAAATACAAAATCAACATTTTCTCTACAGGTTCACAAGGTTTACCGCCTTGGTGTTTCCTGCAGGTCACCTGAGTGCTCTATACAGGTATGACCATTGTTTACCGACGTTTAGGTGAGGTTAAACCGGCAGGTTAACGGGTAAACTCCCACCACTCAGCATAAATCGTCTTCTAGCCCGCCATGAAAGTGTGTCAGATGCAGCTGCACAAATAGTCTGAGCAGATCAGTTAGAACAACATCTGGACTGTCGACTAGTTAACCAACCAACCAACTAACTTAGGAAGTTAAAGACGTGATCAGACTTGGGGTTCAGAGGTCACCGTCAAACCTCCCAGAATTACCTGTAGTTACATAACATGACAACATTACACCAACCCGGTTCCATCCACGTTCTCATGGGTTCCCCAGAAGTTCAACCAGCAAAACAACCCCCCCCCGGGTGGACTAGTGTGATGGAGCAGCATTCGTGTTCTCATGGAATTTCATTCACATCCTCAATAAGCTGCTTTTTCTTTTGGGGGGGGGGGGTATTTTCTTAAACTGCTACTATAGCTCCAGCTTTAAGTAAAATGATCAGTTCAGACATTTTAACCAGCCTAAAGCCCCCCAACCCCCCACCAGCCTCACAACCTGAGAAAGACTCTGAAAAAACTGAGGTAACAAGAAGACCCAGAGTCCTATAACTGATCGACATGGAAGAGGGCTTGGGGTGGGGTAGGGGGTGGGAGGGGGACAGTGTGGAGGTGGCAGATGTTTGGTTTTCCACTCGCCGGCGCCGCTGATGACGGCAGTAAAAGTGAGCAGTAATAACAAATGGCCCATAAAAGGCAATTACCTGATGCTCACTCTCAGCACCCCCATCCCACCAGCTGCCCCCCCCTCCCCCGCTCTGCCCCAACTCTTCAAAGAACCGGGGGGGCTGTTTCTGCAGCTTCACACCTCCAATGTTTTTCAGGCTGTGTCCTGAACACAAACCAGATCAACAGAGTCTGAAACAAGTCATCTTAGAACTGGAGGACCAGGACCATCGGGCGATGAACCCCCCCACATGAGAGGCTGCTACACCATGTTTCAGCGGGTCATCTGGACCCCTGTAGAAACGCCAGAGAATCGGAGAGGAGCGAACAGAGAAGAAGAGGATTACTTCAGGACTTTCAGCTTCCGCCTCATGGGCCAGGGTCGGCTCCGGATGTTGGCGATGATCTCCTTCTGGAACTGGATGTTCTGGAAGAGTTCCTCTGGATCGTTGCTGTCCACCCGCTCCTCTTTATCTTCATCGTCTGAGGAGCTTCAGGAGGAGACGAATCACAAATGTAGCTGAATTAGAACAAAAGAAGCTCTGCAGTAACCTGGGGGGGGAGGCAGCAGGGTCCTCTGATGGGACCAGATCACCCTAACCCCTACCCCGCCACAGCGGCACTAAAACACAACCGAAGAACGGACGGGGGCACTCACCCCTGCTGGTGGTCCTGGTAGGAGGAGAAGATCCTCCTGGACGACTTCCTCACACTCCGGTGTCTCCGGGCCGCAGACGAGGACCTGCTGCCGTCCACGGGCGGCGTGACCAAACTCATCCTGACGGGACCGCACCACCTGCTGCCGCTGCTGCTGCTGCCGCTGCTGCTGCTGCCGGGCACAGGCACCTTCATCACCCTGAGGGGGGGGGGGGGGGGCTTAAAGGGCCAGACACATGTTCCATTACAAAGTGGTGCAAACACATTTACCCTCACACATACTCACACACAAACACGTGCACACACAAACACGTGCACGCCTAACCAGGCTTTAAAACAGACAATGAGTCATAAGTCGTTTCAGTCATTTTCTGATTCTGCTACATTATTTTATTTTTGTTTCTTTTCTGAAGAGCCTTTCAAGCTATTTTAGACTCTGAGGACAATATGGGATCCTCAATATGAAGATAGAGGTCTGCTGGGTGGTCTTCTAAATGTACGCAGCATGACCCCAAAAGTAGAACAGGTGGAACCCAGCATGACCCCAAAAGTAGAACAGGTGGAACCCTGCAGTCTGATCTCCAGCATGGATTTCTGTGGAATGACAAGCTTCACCGCTCGTATCAAACTCAAACTTTAATCACAAAGCAATAACTCAAACACAATTTTATACCAAGATGTCAGAAACAAAATCTTCTCGTAACCCTTGTGCTATCCTATGACCCCCCCCCCCCACGTTGTTCTCCCTACCATGATAAAGGTGGAAAGATTTCATGTAATCCATGGACACCAGTGAAGATCACAAATCATTGAAGATAAAAGGTTCAGAGCTCTGTCTGGTGGGTCTAGATGACCCACCTCCCAATGTCTAGTGGGTCTAGATGACCCACCTCCCAATGTTAACGTGCCTAGGATAGAACAAGGGATACAGAATTTTGATTGGAGGCTTCCAGTGCTCAGCCGCAAAGATGGCAGCTTAGAGTCTTCTCTCCTCTGACATTAGGAATTCAATTGCCCTTCAGACTCGACAAACGATATCCAGAGTGATTCTAAGAGATGGAAGATGTGGACGCGAGACAAGCAGGCTAAACTAAGCCAAAGAAAACCACACAAACTGCTGATTTTCATGGAAGCAACAGCCCGGAGTGCCCACGTGCGCATCACCGGCTAATGCTAACGAAGACGAGCCAGATGAAGAAATCAACCTAACAACAATACTGACAGAAATAAAACGTTTCTGCCAAGACAACAAACAACAATTGGGAGAAATTAAGGAAGAGATTAGCAAGGCAAAGATGAGACTTGATGATGCGGAAGAGCGGACTGTGAACGCTGAGGAGAGGCTGCAATCAATGGAAGAAGTCATGGAGGAGCTGGTGAAACTTCAGTCACAGCTAGAAACTCAACAATCTGAGCAGGAAGGAAGGGCCAGACGAAACAACATCAGGATCTACTCTGTGGCAGAGGGCTACGAAAATAAATCCCCATCAATGATACAATTTGTTGAAGAGCTGCTCAAACAAAATCTGTCATTAGTGAAAGACAGAAACCTCCAGATCGAACGAGCACACCAAGCCCTGGGTCCAGCACCACGAGAAGGGGGGCCGCCGAGATCCATTGTGGTAAATTTTGACAACGACTATGCACCGAGCGTGCTTAACAAAAGAAAAGAATCTGCAGAAGCAATAAAGGTTCTGAAAGAAAAAGGGATCCGGTTTCAGACCCCCTTCCCCGCCAAACTTTGAGTTTCCTACCCGGACGGAACTCGTGTATACAAGTCAGCTGAAGAAGCGACGAGAGAAAAAGGATTACCGGTGAGCGTGCTGAAACCAGCAGAGACGCTGTTGGAGCAGATCAGGAGGCAGTGCAGATCTTAACTCTCAATTTTAATCCACCAAAACAGCTTCTTAATAAATATGACCTGATATGTACTATAAATACAACGAAGTACCTAGGAATTAACCTCACCCAGGATATTACTGAATTATTTGATGCAAATGATGCCCCTCTAAACTTAAAAATAAAATCAGACATAAGTTATAAGTTAAAGTTAAATCAAGTTATTCCTACTATCAGCCCAGAACAGGCTGAAGTGGTAGAAATGGAGGCATCCATAGAAACTTCTGTAACATTGGACTGCTTTACTGCTGTGGATCAAGTGGAAATAACATCAATTATTACGTCCTCCAAATCCTCAACGTGTCTGTTAAACCCAATTCCCACTAGACTTTTTAAAGAAACTTTTCCCCTAATCAATGATCCCATATTAACAATGATAAATGCCTCTCTGGAAACGGGTTACGTGCCACAGTCTTTTAAATATGCAGTTGTTAAACCTCTTCTGAAAAAGCCCAGTTTGGATCCTAGCGTGTTGGCCAACTATAGACCGATATCAAACCTGCCCTTTATTTCTAAAATCCTAGAAAGAGTTGTAGTTAAGCAGCTTTACTGCCACCTACAGGACAACTGCCTCTTTGAAGACTTTCAGTCAGGGTTTAGACCCCATCACAGTACGGAAACTGCACTAGTTAGAGTCTCTAATGACTTGTTATTGGCCTCAGAAAAGGGTCTACTTTCTATTCTTGTCCTGTTGGACCTCAGTGCAGCCTTTGACACTATCGACCACAGTATTTTACTCCATAGACTAGAGCAGGACATAGGGATCAGAGGATCTGCTCTCCAGTGGTTTAAATCCTATCTGTCCCATAGGTATCAGTTCGTTAATGTAAATGGACATTCCTCTCAGTGCACTCCAGTCAACTATGGAGTCCCACAGGGCTCAGTCTTGGGACCGATCCTGTTTACGCTTTATATGCTACCCCTAGGAAACATAATCAGGAAACACAGCATTAATTTTCATTGTTATGCCGACGATACGCA
>CM074489.1:10909265-10958184 GCA_037389245.1 Oryzias sinensis | reverse complement strand
CACCCGGGGGGGGGGGGGGGGGGGCTTAAAGGGCCAGACACATGTTCCATTACAAAGTGGTGCAAACACATTTACCCTCACACATACTCACACACAAACACGTGCACACACAAACACGTGCACGCCTAACCAGGCTTTAAAACAGACAATGAGTCATAAGTCGTTTCAGTCATTTTCTGATTCTGCTACATTATTTTATTTTTGTTTCTTTTCTGAAGAGCCTTTCAAGCTATTTTAGACTCTGAGGACAATATGGGATCCTCAATATGAAGATAGAGGTCTGCTGGGTGGTCTTCTAAATGTACGCAGCATGACCCCAAAAGTAGAACAGGTGGAACCCAGCATGACCCCAAAAGTAGAACAGGTGGAACCCAGCATGACCCCAAAAGTAGAACAGGTGGAACCCAGCATGACCCCAAAAGTAGAACAGGTGGAACCCTGCAGTCTGATCTCCAGCATGGATTTCTGTGGAATGACAAGCTTCACCGCTCGTATCAAACTCAAACTTTAATCACAAAGCAATAACTCAAACACAATTTTATACCAAGATGTCAGAAACAAAATCTTCTCGTAACCCTTGTGCTATCCTATGACCCCCCCCCCCCACGTTGTTCTCCCTACCATGATAAAGGTGGAAAGATTTCATGTAATCCATGGACACCAGTGAAGATCACAAATCATTGAAGATAAAAGGTTCAGAGCTCTGTCTGGTGGGTCTAGATGACCCACCTCCCAATGTCTAGTGGGTCTAGATGACCCACCTCCCAATGTTAACGCGCCTAGGATAGAACAAGGGATACAGAATTTTGATTGGAGGCTTCCAGTGCGCAGCCGCAAAGATGGCAGCTTAGAGTCTTCTCTCCTCTGACATTAGGAATTCAATTGCCCTTCAGACTCGACAAACGATATCCAGAGTGATTCTAAGAGATGGAAGATGTGGACGCGAGACAAGCAGGCTAAACTAAGCCAAAGAAAACCACACAAACTGCTGATTTTCATGGAAGCAACAGCCCGGAGTGCCCACGTGCGCATCACCGGCTAATGCTAACGAAGACGAGCCAGATGAAGAAATCAACCTAACAACAATACTGACAGAAATAAAACGTTTCTGCCAAGACAACAAACAACAATTGGGAGAAATTAAGGAAGAGATTAGCAAGGCAAAGATGAGACTTGATGATGCGGAAGAGCGGACTGTGAACGCTGAGGAGAGGCTGCAATCAATGGAAGAAGTCATGGAGGAGCTGGTGAAACTTCAGTCACAGCTAGAAACTCAACAATCTGAGCAGGAAGGAAGGGCCAGACGAAACAACATCAGGATCTACTCTGTGGCAGAGGGCTCCAAAAATAAATCCCCATCAATGATACAATTTGTTGAAGAGCTGCTCAAACAAAATCTGTCATTAGTGAAAGACAGAAACCTCCAGATCGAACGAGCACACCAAGCCCTGGGTCCAGCACCACGAGAAGGGGGGCCGCCGAGATCCATTGTGGTAAATTTTGACAACGACTATGCACCGAGCGTGCTTAACAAAAGAAAAGAATCTGCAGAAGCAATAAAGGTTCTGAAAGAAAAAGGGATCCGGTTTCAGACCCCCTTCCCCGCCAAACTTTGAGTTTCCTACCCGGACGGAACTCGTGTATACAAGTCAGCTGAAGAAGCGACGAGAGAAAAAGGATTACCGGTGAGCGTGCTGAAACCAGCAGAGACGCTGTTGGAGCAGATCAGGAGGCAGTGCAGATCTTAACTCTCAATTTTAATCCACCAAAACAGCTTCTTAATAAATATGACCTGATATGTACTATAAATACAATGAAGTACCTAGGAATTAACCTCACCCAGGATATTACTGAATTATTTGATGCAAATGATGCCCCTCTAAACTTAAAAATAAAATCAGACATAAGTTATAAGTTAAAGTTAAATCAAGTTATTCCTACAATCAGCCCAGAACAGGCTGAAGTGGTAGAAATGGAGGCATCCATAGAAACTTCTGTAACATTGGACTGCTTTACTGCTGTGGATCAAGTGGAAATAACATCAATTATTACGTCCTCCAAATCCTCAACGTGTCTGTTAAACCCAATTCCCACTAGACTTTTTAAAGAAACTTTTCCCCTAATCAATGATCCCATATTAACAATGATAAATGCCTCTCTGGAAACGGGTTACGTGCCACAGTCTTTTAAATATGCAGTTGTTAAACCTCTTCTGAAAAAGCCCAGTTTGGATCCTAGCGTGTTGGCCAACTATAGACCGATATCAAACCTGCCCTTTATTTCTAAAATCCTAGAAAGAGTTGTAGTTAAGCAGCTTTACTGCCACCTACAGGACAACTGCCTCTTTGAAGACTTTCAGTCGGGGTTTAGACCCCACCACAGTACGGAAACTGCACTAGTTAGAGTCTCTAATGACTTGTTATTGGCCTCAGAAAAGGGTCTACTTTCTATTCTGGTCCTGTTGGACCTCAGTGCAGCCTTTGACACTATCGACCACAGTATTTTACTCCATAGACTAGAGCAGGACATAGGGATCAGAGGATCTGCTCTCCAGTGGTTTAAATCCTATCTGTCCGATAGGTATCAGTTCGTTAATGTAAATGGCCATTCCTCTCAGTGCACTCGAGTCAACTATGGAGTCCCACAGGGCTCAGTCTTGGGACCGATCCTGTTTACGCTTTATATGCTACCCCTAGGAAACATAATCAGGAAACACAGCATTAATTTTCATTGTTATGCCGACGATACGCAGTTGTATTTATCCATGAAGCCTGACCAGAATGACCAGATAGAGAAACTGAACGCCTGCATCAGTGACATCAAGACCTGGATGACAATTAATTACCTCCTCTTGAACCCAGAAAAAACTGAGGTCATTATACTTGGTCCTAAAAACCTCAGAGATGCTCTGTCTGCTCAGATAGTCTCCCTGGATGGCATAAGTATAGCCCCCAATTCCACAGTTAGAAACCTTGGGGTTTTATTTGACCAGGATTTATCATTTAAGGCTCACATATCTCAGGCGTGTAGAACTGCCTTTTTTCATCTGCGGAATATTGCTAAGATCAGAAATCTACTTTCTAAGAGTGATGCTGAAAAACTCATCCATGCATTTGTTACGTGGAGGCTGGATTACTGTAACTCCTTGTTAGCAGCGTGTCCTAAGAGTTCCTAAAGAAGTCTCCAGCTTGTTCAGAACGCAGCAGCTAGATTGTTAGCTGGAACTAGCAGAAGAGATCACATCACTCCTGTGTTATATTCACTTCACTGGATCCCAGTTGATTCCAGAATCAAGTTCAAGATCATCCTGTTAACCTATAAGGCCTTACATGGAATGGCCCCGTCCTATATTAAGGACCTCATAGTCCCTTACCATCCAATGAGAACACTTCACTCACAAAATGCAGGACTGCTTGTGGTTCCTAGAATTAGTCAAAGTACGGTTGGAGGTAGAGCGTTTAGCCACCAAGCCCCTGTCTTATGGAATAAACTCCCAGCTCATGGAAGAGAGGCCGACTCAGTTTCTACATTCAAAGTTAGACTTAAAACATTCCTCTTTGGACAGGATTATTGTCAGACTAGTTAGTATTCAGAGATTATTTAACTTAATGTTGATGTGTTTAAATTAAACTTAACTATTTCTTTTAAAAGGCTGCTAGAAGTTGAAGCTGGGGTAACTATGGTGCACTGGGGTTCTGTCCTCTTTTCTCTTCTACTTCTACCCTTCCTCTCCTCTATTCTTGATCATCATTCATCATTTAGTTCTTCATGCCTCTGTCTGGTGCAGTGATTCATGTATTGTCCTTCTGTGAAGAATAGTTCGAAACTGCCTTTAACTTTTATTACACTAATGGTTTAAACTTAATTCACTGAGTATGTATTATCATCTCAAAATTATATTACATCCTAACACAGCACAACCAAGCTATTGTCCTCACAGTTTCTCCTCATCCTCCCTTTTACTTTTTGTGTGTTCTGTTGTTTGTGCTCTGGCAAATGTCTGTGGGAACATCAGAGAGATCTGACACTTGAAGCTTTATGACCTTCAAGTATCCAGCCTGCAACAGCATGTGGGTGGGTTTTTCACACCATAGATCCTCAGACCATCTTCTGAATATGTAAATGCCAGGTATATATACCAAGCCCTTTTCTGAGTGTCTTTGTTCAGACCTTGTGATCCTGTTCCTCTGTCTGTAACCCTGCGTACAAATCTGTGCTGTTTTGTGCGGAGTAAATCTTCACTGAAGCTAAGTAACTGTCTCTGAGTCTCATTCATTCATTTCTGTGTGCTGGAAACTGAAAAGGGAACGAACCAACCTAATGTTTTTATGAATACAGTCCTTTCTAGAAAATCCAGTTTCCTCACACCCTCTTTCCCCTCCTGGGGAGTGGGAGTGCTTCCAGACTCCAGTTGTTTCATCCGTGCTCCAGTTCCTGACCGTTTACCTCGTCTCTGCTCCTACACCTGGCTGTGGTTCCTGTCTCCGGCTCAACTTGCCCCCCCCGACTGTCCCCCCAACCACGGCTGGATGAAGCTCGTCTGCTGGACTTTATATATGTAGTTGTAGATTTAGATAAGTTAATTCTTCTCTAAGAGTTCTGGTACATTGCCTGTCCGTCCTGGGGGAGGATCCCTCCTTCACCCCTGAGGTTTCTTCTTATTTTCTGGAATCCGTTTTTTTGGGAGTTTTTCCTTACAGAGAAGGGGGGTCTAAGGGCAGGGATGCCAGTATAGCTTAGTCAGTTTGTTAGTTCATTTTAGTATTTTCCTATTGAAATCTTTGTTAGAGCTATAAGGCCGCTAAGGTGGAACAGGCGAGAGCTCGGTACAATAAACGCCTGGAAGACCAATTCTCGGTCAACGACGTCACCTCTGTTTGGAGAGGGCTTAGACAAATCACCAACTACAAGCCCAGAGCCCAACACGCTGCTGACGACCTACAACTGGCTGAGAGGCTTAACACCTTTTATGCCAGGTTTGAGGTCCCACACCCCTCCTCCTCCCCCCTCACTGAACAGGTTTCCTCAACAACTTTGGTGCCACATTCCTCCCCCACCACTATCACTGAGGACAGTATGACCCCCCCAGACCACCTCTCCCCCACCACTGTCCTCTCAGTGGCCGCGGTTACATGAGCAGAATATCTTGATGGGATCAATGGTCGGGTCAAAATTCACCCGTGCACATGGGATCAGAAAACCTTTTTCCGATTAGAACAAACGTTCCCATGGCTCACGCTTTCATTCAGAATGAATCATCTGGGCATGCTCAGTAGTGTAAAATCACCCGGATGAGGAACTAGGTAAACAAACCGCTGCCACAGACATTTGTGCTGCAGCTCCGTAATACGAGACGATAAAAGCGCACATAAATGTATGGAAATAACATCAGCCTTTATTTTGTCGGGACACAACTGGAAACACAAATCCACGCGACACCACGCGACATTTATTTCTGCTCTGAAAAGTTCACACAGACCGCCCCAAAGCCACTCTGTGAGCTAGCGGCCCGAGCTCTGTTCAACACGGTTCCTCCTGAGTCCTGCAGCCGCTAACCCAGAGCGGGGGGACGGCTCGCAGTCTGAATTCTCCCACACATAACAAAACAACAAAACGCACACGTAACTAAGCATCCTCCCCCCTTGGACACAAAATTATTAATCCGGCTGCTCTGCTCACTCGGGTGCCAGAGGACTGAGTGAGCGTCGGGGGGCACGAAGCGAGAGGGAGGGAAAAGAGGGAAAGAGAGGGGAGAGCCAGCGGGGCGAGAGTGGAGCGGCGCTTTTCACGGGGCGTCCACAGAGCAGCTGGTCGGTCCCGTCTGAGCTCCAAAGCTTTCTCTCAGCCAAACACGTCTATGCGTGACGTAACCCAGAGCAGCAGTGACACACGATCAGAATGACCGTTTACATGCTCCACGATCGGATAAACCATCGGTATAACCCACCTATCTCCATCGGAAAGAAGTTCTGATCCGAATGAGTCTGATCGGGGCAGAGTATTTTGAACGGCGCGTTTACATGACGCCTTTTCTTTCCGATCAGGCGTTCATTCCGATTACTTTTGCCCATGGAAACGCGGCTACTGACAGAAGAGGAGGTGCATAAGCTTTCCCGAAAGCAAAACCCACGGAAGGCTCCGGGCCCGGAGGGCATCTCCCCTGCCACCCTGAAACACTGCGCAGGTGAACAAAGTCCTACTCTGTGTAGCTACACAGAATATGGCAATACAAACCTCTTGAAATCTTGTATTCGTGATCCTTTTGAGTTCATGTTTCACTTCAAAGCCCATCGAGACGACTGCTGTTGTGATTTTGGGCTAGACAAATAAATAAAATTGAATTGAATTGAATTGACATTTCCAGATGGACTCATCTACCATTCCTTAACTTATCTTCAAAGATAGACACAATTAAAATGGTTATCCTGCCTCGCTTAATGTATCTTTTCCAGATGCTACCGATTGAAATAAAAGATCAGCAATTCATTGAATGGGACAAGATGATTTCACGTTACATTTGGAAGGGTAAGAGACCCAGAATACGTTACAACGTAATGCAACTGTCCAAGGACAAAGGGGGTATGGCACTACCAACCCTCAAGGATTATTATTATGCGGCTCAAATAAGACCACTTGTAGGTCTCTGCGATCCAAAATTTAGGGCAAGGTGGAAGGAAATAGAAGAGGGAGAACACACAGAACCTCCCATCCAAACCAAGACAGCAGATAGTAAACTGACAAATAACTGACGAAAACCCATGGCTAAAAATATCACTAAAAATATGGCGGAAAATAGTTAAAAATTGTAATTTGGAGGGAGCAGAAAAGGTCTGCGATGGGGAGCATACGAAAGATTTTATACCTAACAGGACAGAATCAAGATTTAAAATATGGAGAACAGGAGTCACAGCAGACTGTGACCTAATAAAAAAGGAGGCAGTAAAGAGTTTTGAAATGTGTAAGAAAGAATCCAGTTTGGAGAACAGGGATTTCTTTAGGTACTGACAGATACGACATAGACTGAATGGGATCTTGGCTGAGGGATCAGGAAAACTAGACAATGACATAGTGAAAGTGTTAATAACAGCCTATACTTCTGGGAGCGGACGAAGAATAATATCCAAACTGTACAAGGGTCTACAGGACTCCCGACACACAAACACTCAACATGTTAAGAGTAAATGGGAACGAGAAGGAAGATTGCAGGAATACTGCTGGTGGGAGGGAAGAAGGCCTTGACAAGAAAGTGGTTACAGCCTGATGCTCCAACAGTAGATGATTGGCATAAAACAATACATGACATTTATGTTATGGAAAGACTGACGTTTGCAATAAAGATGCAAACAGATAAAGGTTTGAGATGGTGGGCAAAGTGCGTCAAATATATTGGACCACTTAGACCAGACCTCCTTTAATTCTAACAAAAAAAAAATACTTTTCTATTTCAAGATAACAGATACTGTGGGTTTATTTCATTGATTCGTCTTTTTTTGGATAGGAGTGTGATTGACAGCTGTTCTGTTTTTCTTTTGTTCATATAAAAAAAGAGTACAAAATGATCATAAACACACATTCTGATTTACTGACTGAAAATATATATGATGTCAAATGATGCGTAACTTGGAAACAATGATGTAAAAGTTTATATTCCCTGTCAAAAAATATCAATAAATAATAAAAAAAAGAATTTTGATTGGTCAAACATGTTCATGTAACAACACTAACAAATGTTGTGACCTTCAATCTTTGGTTACAAATAGTTAACCCTGTTTTAAACAAGGCAAATGACAAAAAACACATTTGTTAGTGAATGCAAACTCATGATATGTCGAGATGGACTCCTTCAAAATGTCATAAATCTAATATTTCCACTGATAAATTCAATGTTGCTTCAGCTAGAAATAGGTTGTACAGACCCTACAAAAGGCAAAGACAAACGTCTTTATAGTGACAGATGCAAACATATACATATATATTGTATTATAAAATATATATATATTTATATACATATTTTATAATATATTATACATAAATTGTATATACACATGTGTGCGTGCGTGCGTGCGTGCGTGCGTGCGTGCGTGCGTGCGTGCGTGCGTGTGTGTGTGTGTGTGTGTGTCGTTGGTGTCATTTTCACCATTATCTGCTTTACAATGATCCTGCACTGGAGCTGAGTGCAGGTTCAGGGATGTTTACCGGAAACGGCCACTTTCTGTAAAACATGAAACAGAAAATATCTGCTAAATGTTATCAGAAACCCATACTTCTATTAATGCAAACGCAACGCCTCAACTTACACAAACACACAAAACCTACAAACTATAGGTCTTTAGTTAAAGTTGGTTGGTAACACCTTTAGTTCAAGTCAAATCAATCTTTATTTATAGCTGTTTTTGTACATAGTAGCACAAAGTATTGAACAACAAGAGTAAATCTATAAAAATGGTAACGTCTCCACGTTTCTGCATTAGATCTAGATCAGGGGTCACCAACCCTGTGCCCCGCGGGCACCCCTTGTGGCGCCCGCGGGGAATGCACCAAAAAAAAACTTCTTTTTTTTTATTGAAGCAAATATTCAACAAACAACCACGGCATGTCTGTCAATGACAACAATATAAATTCTGGACATTCTTATGATTCATGTAATGTAAAGATTTTGAGAATAGGTTGAGGTGGCTGAGTAATCCATTAATGTGAGGATTAATATTCCTGTCTGTTTTTATTTACATTTATGTTTAAAAAGTTAAAATTAAGTTAAGGTTTTAAAGGTTTAAAAGTTTAGCTTTAGTGTGTTCAATAAATATTTATCTTGTTCGGCTGAAACCTAAAGTCTGTTTTGAATTTAGGCTCCCTCTGCAACTGAGTTTGACCCCCCCTGTAATACGAGTCTAGAAAATTCATGCATGTTTTTGTGTAAAATGAGGAAATAAAAATAGGGCACACAAAAGGAAGTCCTCAAATTGTGTTGGGTTTTTTTTTGTTTTTTTTGGGGGGGGGCGGGGGGGGGGCTACGAGGTTTTTAGTGGCGCCCTTCATACCACTTGGTGCCCATGAAATAGCCCTCGGTCTCAAAAAGGTTGGTGACCCCTGATCTAGATGTTGTCTGTAAGCCTTACAACATACAGAAACTTCTGTGGTTATTCTGATCATATTTCCTGTGCTGACCTGCATAACTCTATTACCAGAGATGGAGGATCCTTAAGGAGACAACTAAATACAAGTTTGCTATAGAAACATGCCCAAACAAAAGAGAACAGTTCAGTTCTGGAATAACCAGAAACAGCTGGTAAACACAAGTTACTAAAGGTTAATGTTTCTCTTAAAAACATCTACGTCCCAGGGTCATTGGAAACAGTAATAAAACGGCTAGACATGTGTGTGTGGACAGGCCCCACCCCTTTTGAATCACCTCTTCACCTGACAGTTATGATGATAAACTTCTAGCAACACACACACTTCTTATTCATCCTTCAACTTCCTTAAAGAGATATAAGGAAGTATCAGAACCAGAGTGGTGTTGTTTTCCTCTTATGGCACCAAGAACAGAGTGGGTTCTGGAGATTGACTTGGTGGAACTTTGGTCAGGTTTTTTTTGCTCTACATTTCTGCAATAGTCTTTTGAGGACATACCATCTCTTTCCACCAGGGTTCCTACTTTCACAGTTTAGTGACTCTGGTAACTGCACTGCAAACATCCAGCTGTGCCAGCATTCTAGTGGTTCATTGTTTTTCATTTCAATTCAGCCTTATTGCTGTTGGGTTTCTATTCTAAATCCTTCAGACACAAGTCCACCTGTACGTCTGAAATATAATCTGGGGGAAGAAATTGATTGATGTGCTCAAGTCTGGACATCCATGTGTTTGAGACGTTTTCACTCCACCAAGACCGGCCCCTCCATAACAGCAAATAGAAAGTTGATAAGTTCTGCATGCGTCAAGGTCCTAGGAACGATTCACACTGTACTATTCAATTTTGCACTGCTGGTACTCCTAAAGGAATGTAAATCTATAGAAATAGATGCTTAGAACTGTGCACTGGTATGGCCAAGGTTTGGTTAAATGTGAAGTTTGGGAGAATAACTGTTAAAACGAAGGTTGGATCTTTCTTGCGGGCACAAAGAAAATCCCATACAAGCCCAGGTAGTCTTTTTGAATTTATGCAGTTCATCTGTTACAGTGGCCCGTGGAAGAAGACCCAGAAGCTGGAAGGACTTGTGCAAATCCAGTATGATCAGTGGAATTAATCAGAAGTGTAATACCTATTTTATTTTTATTTATCTTATTTTATTGCTATTTTTATATTTTATATTGCACTGTCATCCTAGTGAGAAACAACATCTCGTCTCATCTGTATTTTTCTGCAAATAGTATGTGTGGAAAGACAATAAACCAAATCATGAATCTCTTGTAAAGGAGACATTCCTGTGGTGACAGCAGTGACACCTGCAAGACTTAAACCTAGATGGATGACTGCAGGTGGCTGTGACCATGTCGGCGGGGGTGGCAGGCCCTGCCTCCATCCATCTTCTTCCGCTGATCCAGAGCCAGGTCGTGGGGGCAGCAGTCTGGGTGGGGATGCCCAGGCTTCCCTCTTCTTCAATGATTTGTGATCTTCACTGGTGTCCATGGATTACATAAAATCCTCTCCACCTTTGTCATGGTAGGGAGAACATGTCAAAGTAAGGGTGGGGTCATCTGGACCCACAAGATAGCACAAGGGTTACCCTGTGAAGCATGTTTTTGGACGGTGGGAGGAAGCCGGAGTCCCTGAAGAAAACCCATGCATGCACAGGGAGAACATGCAAACTCCACACAGAAAGGTCTCAGATGGGATTTGAACCAGAGCCTAGCCACTACACTACTGTGCAGCCCTTTATCAGTAAATGCGTACACTTCTATAGCACTTTTCTACCTTCCTCGAAGGCCAAAAGCGCTTTACAGTCCCAGTCCCATACATACTGATGGCGGCTCAGCTGCCAAACATTGGCGCAGACCTTCCACCAGAGGCAATGTGGGTACACTGTCTTACTTCGACACATGGGCAGGAAAGGCTGGAATCAAACCTGCAATCTTCCAATCAGAGGTCCTACCACTGCACCACGGCGGCCCATTTCTCATTTACATTTTTAGTCATCAGATCAAGCAGGAGCCCGACATTTGTCATGATAATAACATATTTGACAACATTCAGAAATAGTATTTAAATAACAAAAAACATTTTAAAAAGGGGATAAACGCAAAACAAACTGTCAATGTAGAAAAACATTTTAAAGACAAGTATGTTTCAAACATACTATACTGTATTTCAGTTGAATTCATAAAAAAAGAGAAGTTCACAACAACACCACGTCTTATAACTTTTAATGCTTTTAATATTACACATGGGTAAGCTCATGTAACACTTTAGATGGTAGACTAACAGGAGCCTCTTTGGCACTAGAATGATAGCAGTGGCTTTGATGTGTTCAAAAGTCTTGTGCCAAGATTCCAAGAGGTTTGCTAAAACATCTGTCAGGTCAGCGTCTGAGGACCGTCCACGTATGAAATCTCTGTGGGACAGGATATTCATGTTGCAAAGGAGCTCCTCAGTTTTTGTAGCAAGAGTTGCTGCAGTGGTTCTTCACAGAAACCTCTTAACCTGTGGATTGTGAACAAACAGGACAAGGAAAATAAATTCAAGAGAAAGCAGAATGCCTAAAGAAAAAAAGACTGCTGTGATTAATCTGCATGACCACAGCAGACCGACTGCGTGACGACTGCATGTGACTGTGCGACAACAGCTGACGGACTGCGTGATCGCAACAGACCGACTGCGTGACAACAGCAGACGACTGCGAAGACACCTGTGAAGCACCTCTTGAAGCAGCTTGTTGCTTTTTTTAACATTTATTAATCCAGTTAATCTTTACAATGGCACAGCTTCACTTCCATGCTGTGACCAGTTCAACCATAGACTCACACAAGGTGACTAAGCAGTTCCACCAGGTGAGAGGGGTGGGGGAGGAAACTGCTGGGAAGAGGGTCTCATTCTGCCAGATCACATCTTGGTCTATGGTCCCAGAAGCCAGAGTGGAAACCACATCCCACTGGTACTAGCCATCTCTGTCACATGACCTCTGGGTTGACTGACTCAAACAACCCCCTTCTAGCCAAGCCTGTCAAGAGGAGCTCAGTTTCTGCTTTCCAAGATGTTCCTGCATTTTAGCATTTCAGAGCTCTAGAATACTAAACTAGGATCAGTTTTGACCAGCTCACAAAAAGAAGTATTTCAAAAAACACAAAGAAATAGTCAAAGTGTAACAGATTACCTTTTGACTGCAACAGTCTGTGTATAGTACCAGCTCAGTGGCCTTGTGGTCAGAGTGTCCACCCTGTAACTGGAAGGCCGTGGGTTCAAACCCAGGCCAAGTCATACCAAAGACTTTAAAAATGTTTGCCTCCCTGCTTGACACTCAGCATTAAGGGGTTGGATTGGGGGGTTAAGGAACCAAATGGTTCCTGCGTGCGGCTGTGTCTGCAGCTCACCGCTCCCCCAGGGCATGGGTCAAATGCGGAGAAAGTGGAGAACAAATTTCGCACACCTAGGTGTGGGACTTTAACTTTATAGTGTTCATACTGCAGTGTCTCACCTGGCCTCCAGGAAGAAACAGAGTTCGTGCTGATCTCTTCTGGGCAGGGGTCCTGGTAGCACTTTCGGTAAGTCGGAGGTCTCAGCACCACTGGACAGCTATCACCATGATGACCCGTCACTATGTGCATGCACTGGATCACCCGTGATTGTAAGCCCCTCCCACAGGACGAAGAGCACTGAAACAGCCAATATGCGTTGGAGAGAAGGTTTCATAGCCATGACCTTTAACCCTTTCAGGTCAGCACTGTTCAGCTGTTGTCAGATCAGACACGTGTAGAAAGCTTTGGCGGCATCTAATGCTGCTGCTCCACATCACAGGGTTTCTGGATTTGGCTTCAGTTGTCACAGGTCAACACCTGCTTTGGTAAAGTCTGACTGTAAAACATAATCCCTGCTCTCTGGCGTTGGGGGGCCTCTGTGGCGGTTCTGCCGGCCCTGGTCTGGGCGGCTCACATTGGGTCACCTGCCGGATGGATTTCCTCTATCTGCCATCCTGTGCAGGTCTCTAGGCGGTCCTGGCTCCCACTCCTGCTTCAGCAGGGGTCTTGGTGGGGGCGTGACAAGGCGCTCCCCCTCTTTTTACATTCCATCATCCACCGCAGAAGAACATAAACACTCACCTGAGCACAGGTGTCAGCTCACCTTTGCACTAACATTATTTCAGACTGAATAAATGTGATGGTTTGTGTGCATAAGTGTGTGTGTGTGTGTGTGTGTGTGAACGTTAGTTGCATTGTGTATGTGTTGACATGTTTTTGTGTGAAGATTTTTGGAGCCAACAGGTATGTTTGTAGCTTTTGAAAGTGTGTGTGGACAGGCCCCGCCCCTTTTAGACTAACATTTACACCTGACAGTAATGATAATAAACCTCCAGGATCTTATTCCTTTGTTGTTCTACCCCCCCCCCCCCCACCAACTATTAATCATCCCCTAACCCTGTTTTTTTCCTCCTTTTTCTTTTGTACCCTTATCCCCCACATCGCTAACATTCCACTCTCTTCTCTTTTTCCGCCTGGTCCAACAAGAAATGTATCCAAATATAATGAATTTAAATAAAGTTTAGCCTCAAATCCAAAAAGGGTCTTTTCAAATATACCCCTGTCAGGAGATTCACAACCCCTGTTGTGACAGTAACATCTATCCGACACAAGAGGCCTTCCACTCAGATCTGTTTGGACCAAACAAATTAGAAAATAAAACTTTGATGGAAGATAAAAGCATTGATGTGATGGACACAAGAGTTCAAACAGGCTGTCAGTCAGAGACAAGCTGTGTGGTCTCAGCTGAGATTTGTACCTTTGACCATTCTCCAAACTTCCAATGGTAGCACTCTGAGTGGTTGCTGCAGGGCTCCTCTTCAGTTGGTTTGGACTGTGGCTCACACGGACCCTGGGGGTTTGCACACAGCACCTTTCTTCTCTGAACACCAGAACCACAGGCTGAGGAACACTGGAAGGAGAAGACAGGTCACCTTCAGCTCTGCAAGGCAAAGGATGTCTTTCTGCAAAAACTGGTTTCTCTATGACTACTGCTCTGCCTTTCATTCCTTTCCCGGATGTAACATCTTTGCCTCTATTTCAACATGTGAGCAAAAAGGAAACAAGAAAAGGAGTTAAGAAGGTCAGTGCAGCGCGCAGTACTTCCTGTCAATCTGATGATCCATATAATTTAATCTAAAGGAAACAGATTATGAAGGCCAGAGAAAAGTCAAGTTCGGATGCACCTCTGACCACTCTGAAGCTGTCCACATCATTCTGCAGAGGGTCCCCTCACAGTCCTGCAGTGGAGACGGCTTTTCTCCAGAGCAGAATGGGTTCTTGGTGGGGATCAACGAGCCGTTCTGAAGTTCCTGAGCACACGAGACTTCTCTCTGCTGAACACCTGGACCACACCTGGCGGAGCACCCTCCCCAATGGCCCGCAGTCCACCTGACGACACATGTGTGAGGCATGGAAACTGCAGGTGTGTGTCTGCAGGTGTGTGTCTGCAGGTGTGTGTCTGCAGGTGTGTGTCTCACCTGTAGTGGCAGGGCTGAGAGTTGCAAGGCAGAGTTTTGGGCAGTGGTCTGTTTTCAGGCTGACAGAAGCTGTCGTTGACAATCTCCACGCTTTGTTTTACCATTCTCAAACAGGAAACTACCGTCTTCTTCTCCCCTGCACACAAAACAGACATGAACTCGGAGACAAAGTTCTTCAGCACAGTTTCTGACTTCCTGTGATCGTCTGTGAGAAGATTCATGACATACCCCCTCCACACTGAACACTGCAGTCCTGCCAGGTGCTGTGGGTCCAAATAAATAGCTGTTCCGGTACTGTCTGCTCTTCTCTGCTCTGATCATGCGTGGTGTTCAGTGACATGGTGTATTCATAATGCAGTGCAGAGCTATGGTTATGAAACAGGAGCATCTGGAAAAGACCAGAGAGGCCGTCAAACAGCACCAGACTTCAAACATTAACCGGCTATTGGCTCTACGTTGTTGTAGTTCGCCTCTTGGCATATCCCTTCAGAAGTCGTCACAGCCAATCTTTCACTGATTCACACAGGTGGTTTGGCAGAGAACTTTTACGCCAGACTTGGGCCCCCTTGTGGCTACATAGGTAGGCAGTAGCGTGACTTCATCTACACTGGTTGAAGCTCATCGCATCGTTTCCCATGTGCCAGTCCTGCACATTGTAAGTCTGCTTTAGCTGCCACCACAGCCGTCAGAAGTCCTGGGGCTAAAACAAAGTTTCTGTCACAAAGCATAATAAGGTAAATAGACTTTATGTCCTTTTTCAAACGGTTTTGGTTTAGGTCAGTCTGTTCGTTAATGTTTTGTTATTTGCTTTTGAAAATTGGAGTAAAAACACTCATGTCAGTCACACCATATATCTCTGTTGTTATTATCCAGTTATTTTCCTTCTGGAGAACTCTCCCCCCTCTTCATCCAGAATAGTTCAAACGTGGCCTTCCTGAACATGCCTGAACAGCACCAGGACAACTGCTGGGACAATACCAAGACCAGAACACAACTCTACATCTGTCCTGGACTATATTAAGACTAGCATGAACAACACTACTGATGACGGGTTTGTCCCAAGAGTAATAGAGCAGATTTAATAAAGTGTTTATTAGAAAATTTCAGTTTGTGAAACAAGTGTCAAATTTGGTATACGTGCTACACATGCTGTACACATTATAAAGCCCTGGTTCAGAAAAAAATCGTAGCCACCTGAAAAATTCAAACTAGCCGCTGATTTTCAAAATGGCACAAATCTCAGCTACAGTTCATTATCTTTTTCACTGAACTTATCTTTATTTCAGAAATTCTTAAACCAGAAGCACAAGGAGAAAACTAGTCCCAAATCTTCCCCAATGACGATGTACAATGAAATACATACAAACAAGAAAAATAAATGGTAAACGGTCTATACTTCTGTAATGCTTTACTACCTACAGTCACAGTCCCATTCACACACACATTTACATTCCAATGGTGGCTCCAGTGCTGAACAGTGGAGCCAGTCTATGACCACAAGGAGCAATGTGGGGTTCAATGTCTTGCTCAAGGACACGTCGACACATTAGCACACAGAGCAGGATTCAAACCTTCAATCTTCAGATTAGAGGTCGGCCGCATGTCCTCTGCACCATGGCCGCCCCTACCTCTGTCACGTCAATCAATCCTTCCAGCTAAATTAGTCTGGAAGGATTGATTGTGGAAGTGAAATGTTTTGCACTGTTTGAGTGTTTTCTTTTCTTTTTCTGGATATAAACAGTAGTTGAAATAATTAATGTAAAGTTACTTGGCAGTCCATCTCAGAACTTTTTCTGGGTTATTTGGTTACCAAATTACCAACCGAGTTCCCTCAAGCTCTTTCTAATGATCTTGTAATTATATTATTTGTAATGCCTTTCGTTAAGTTGGTAAAAGAAGTATTTTCGTTTATGTAATTTATGCTTGACAGTTCATTTTGAAAAACAGTCAGAGTGAGACATCTGTCGTTTCTGTTAAGTTTCGATTTTAAATTTTTGTCAGAGTGAGTGGCTCTGTGTGTGCGAGCGTTGGGAATTTTCCGTCTTTGTAAGTTGATTATATATTTTTTTATGTTTCTTAGGAAGTTGTTTAGCTGTTTCTTGTGCAGTTTAAAGTGTTTCTTACAAGCTGTGAATTAGCAATTGGCCTGTCATACCTTTTTATGGAAAGCTAATGTCTGTGAACACATTTTTTCTGTTTTATTTCAGTTATAAATAATAATATGAGTATTGTTCAAGATGAAGAGAAATTAAAGAAGCAACTCAAACCAACTTGGAAGTACTCGTATTTGTTCGCTGGCTGTCTAGCAGCATCAAGTCACATGTTGTGAGGACAGTACATTTTTTAATCAGTGCACTTGGATAAGCTAAAATCCAGTGTGTGTCCTCATGCAAGACCCTTCTAACTGCTGCCTATTTGGGTCTCCCTGTACCTTGAAAAACTCCATGGTTGTGCTAGGAAGGACATCCGGCGTAAAAATCTCTGCCAAAACACCAGGGTAAATCATTGAAAACTGATTCGCTGTGGCGACCCCTGATGGGATGTGCCAAAAGATGAACAACAACAACTTACTTAATGTGGTGGAGGAGTTTGAGAGCTTGAGTAATCCCAGGAGCTAAGCCGTCTGGGTCTTTTGCCCCTGGTAGGGTCTCCCATGGCAGACAGGTCCTGGGTGATGAGTCAGAAAAAGAGTGGTTCAGAACCACTTAATGAGAAGTGCGGTGCAAAATTTTGTTACCTCGCCCAGATTGGTGTCATCAAGGCCCTACACAGGAGCCAGGTTCAGAGGTGAGCACCTGGTGACCAGGGCTCCTCCCATGGGCCCTGGTCGGGTCCAGTCCTTAAAAACTACTTGGGATCACTCTCCCATGGGCCCACCACCAGGAGGAGATCTCAAAATTGGTCGGTGCAATGCAGTTTGGGTGGCAGTCGAAGGCAGGTGCCTCAGTGGTGCAAACCCCAGTCATGAAACTTGGCTTTTGGGACATGGAATGCCACCTCACTGGGATGGAAGGAGCCTGAACTTTTGCAGTAGGTTCAGAGGTACTGGCTAGATATAGTTGGGGACAAGTCCACGCACAGCCTGGGCTCTGAAACTCAATCCCTCAAGAGGGGATGGACTCGCTACCATTCTGGAGTTGCACATGGTGAGAGGCAGCGGGCCGGTGCGGGCTTACTCGTGAGCGTTCAGCTGAGTGGGGACGAGAGGGTCATGTCCCTCCACCTTTGGGGGACAGGTCTCTCACTGTGGTTTCAGCTAATCAGATGAACAGCAGTTTGGAGAACCCGGCCTTCTTGGTGTCTCTCAAAAAGGTACTGGAAAGTGCCCCAACGGGGGACTCCATTGTCCTCTTTGGGGACTTCAATGCCAACATGGGCAATTATAGTGGCACCTGGAGAAAAGTTATTGGTAGGAATGGCCTCCCTGGTCTGTACCTGAGTTGTGTTTTTTTGTTGAACTTCTGTGCTTGTCATAGTTTGTCCATAACGATCACCATGTACGAGCACAAGGGTGTCTCTAAACACATTTGGCATCTGGACACCCTTAGAATGAGACCGATGATCGTCTCTGTAGTCATTTCAGGAAACCTTTGGCCTTGTGTTGAGGAAAGAGAGTGTCAGAGCTCTCCACTCATAACTACCTGGTGGTGAGTTGGATTCGCTGGCAGGGAAGGAGGCCACAAAGACTTGGAAGACCCAAATGTACAGTGAGGGTATGTTGGGAGCGTCTGGCTGAGCCCTCCATCAGGGACGTCTTTAACTCCCACATCTGGGAGAGCTTGATCCTGCATTACTAACAAATATTTTCTATAGCAATCTCTCCCATTTCTGATGTTGTATAGCTAATTTGTCTTTTCACGTACTTGATGCCAAATTGAAGATTTTGCACATCAAATGGTGGCCATCCTGAAAAATGGCCACCATTTGATGTGCAAAATCTGGATCTCTGAAGGAAAGACTTTGTGATCTACTAGATCACAAACTGCACCAGAAAGAAAACTCAGGAGAACCTCTCAGACACTGAAGCTGATAGTATTTCAAGAACCACAGCTTCAGTGAAGCAAACAATTGCTTTTCAGTAAAGATTTAGAGTATCAGTGAGTTCTTACAACTCAATCTGAATAAATAGAGATCTTGATTTTTGGGGGAAAATTTAAAGTTTAACTGATGGTCCTGGAGTCTAAACTTAACTTTGTGCACACAGTCAAGTGATTTATCAGCAGCTGCTGTGAGCTCAAAGATTACTTTACCATCAGATGCAAAGGGGTCTTAGTTGGTCCTTTGATAGACATCTTCTCCCAATGCCCCCTCCTGACATAGCGCACTACAGTCCCAGCCAACTCAAAGTCTCCGGGAAGTTCAATCTTCCAATTGCTGTTGATGGAGTTCTGTCTTGAGTCCTTCACAGCTGTAAAAAAACAGTAGACACATAGTTGGAGACATTGCATATCCAATCACTTCTGCTCATGGTGACTGGTACAGCGTCTGCACCTACAGTCAGCAGTTTTGTTCAGCAATGAGAGCCCATTCATACTGGGACAGTTATGCCGCTCATCAAAACGAGGTGCAGAAGTTGAGCACATGACATTTGATCACCTTTGCTTGCATATGTGTCAAAATGATTGTCAATGACAGTTGTTTCTTTTTGTTCAGTGTCTGAGACAACCTTGGGACATGTCCATGCTACTTACAGCAGTGGCTTCAAAATAAGTTGAATTTTTCTATCCAAATTTTCCCCAAGAATAAAATGTCTTGAATGGTAGTTGAAATTCCATCTATCTATTTCTTAAAACTGCTATAGATCCATTTGGAGTCAGTGGGTCAGTGGATCCTGCCAAACTATTGATGATTGAAGCCAGGATACACACTGGACCGTTCAGCAGTCCATCGCAGGACTACACAGACAATCACCAACACATTCACACCTGAGGGGCAATTTAGAGTCACCTGTCAACCTATAACACTACACACAGACCTGACCCAATGAGCAGGACTTGAACCAAGGTCTTCCTTCTACTAACCACTACAGCACCACGTGGTAGTTGACCACCCAATCATGGGTTAGATCACTGCAGAACCTCAAACCTGTTCTTGTAAAAACTTACAGATCACACACTTTTTTTTAATCAAAACTTTGTAAATAGATTTCAGACAAATCTCACATTTTCTGATGCAGAGAAGAACCTGGATAACTTTACTTTCAATGTATCCTAGTGGGGGTTGGAGTGGACTGTAGAAAAAAAGACTAAACAGAAGCTCGGTGTAAACCCTATCTGACATCCTTTAAGCATCATCACCCAGAAAGCTCTGTGAGGGTTTGTCCTCCACCACTCTGATCCTCCACGCTCCTGCAGGAATAACGACCGCCTCCACATAACCTGACAGGTGGACAGAAACATGAGAGAACTCAGTCAAACAAACTGTACAGACATGTGGTACTCCAGAACCCTGGATCTTTACCCGTGTCTGCATAGTAGATTTATTTTAACAAATGTAATCCTTTGATCCCTTTTGGGTAAAACAGCGTGAGGTGGATGACAATCTTTGAAAACCATGGTAGGGTTTCCTGAGCTGTCATTTCCTCACAGCGTCACAGGGACTCAACCTTTTGACACCTTTGGTATCAGAACCTGTACATTAGGTTCCACAGGAACATAACCAAAGGTGGAACTCCAGTAAGACCCTCCATTACAAACCCAAACAACCTGTCTTACCTGGACAAAAGTAGTACCCCCCTCCCTTGTCCCTGACTTTAGTACATGTGTCTACACCCACCGATTCCCTTGGTGTGTTGGAAGTCTCCCCTGATGACCTCACAGGTACGTCCCTTTCCATCACAAACTCCACAGGAGTCTTCCTGAGCTGAGGAGCCGAAAACACCGTCACATCCCATCTTCTGCAAAAGAGAGACGATGAACCAGAATCCCTGTCATGTAGTTCCTCTCCATTCTCTGCCAGAGAAAGTTTGTATAAAAGACATCTTCTGAAGGTTGAATTTGCTGTAAAAGAGAAGAATGCTTTACAGAACAATTGGGGCAAAAGTAATTCCTTCCTGGATCCCACGCGGGGGCATTCAGATGCTCTTCCTAGACAACAGCTCGGCCTTAAATACCCCCCTTCCCTTGAGAACTTGGGGATTCCTTTTCACCTCTTTCTACCTGCATGTGGATTAAAGGTTTTCTTTCGGACTGCAGCCAAATGGTTAGAATGGGTCAAGACACATCTACTGGCTCCCCAGAGGGCTGCGTGCTGAGCCCCCTGCTCTACACTGCCCCCACCCACCACAGTAACACCGTTGTGAAGTGTGCAGATGACACCACAGTGGTGAGATTTATCTATGAAGAGGATGAACATCTCAAAGACAAAGGCGCTGACCATCGACTACTGGAGGAAGAAAACGACCACAAAATTGTAGAGAGGGTTGCACACTTCAAATTTCTAGGAGTCCAGATTGGAGAAATCCTGACTTGGAGCAACAACACTGAAAAAGGCCCAGCAGAGACTTTACCTTCTCAGGGGGATAAAGGAGAACAAAATCTGACAGAGACTCCTGCTGTTTTTCTTCCGGTGCAGCATAGAATCCATCTTGACCTACTGCATCGACGGGTGGATCACCAGCAGCACAGCAGCTCGGAAGGGAGTCCTCCAAAGGGTCATAGACTCTGGCCAGAAGAGCTTCGGCTGTCTTCTCCCCTCTCTACCTGAACTGCACAACTCCCACTGTTTCAAGAGGCACCAACATCCCCAGCACAGATGAAAGCTTCTGGTCAGAACTTTGTCTAAACACCTTTAAACTGACAAAAAGTCCAAATCTGCAGCTGATCCATTTCAAAACTCTTCACAGAATTTACTACACTGGACAGAGGATGTTCAAGATGGGCCTCTTGGGGCCCCCGGTCGCTCTGGGTGTCATCCGCTCGGCTGCGGGGTCTGGGGTGGGGGGCTTGTCGGCCCTTTCCTGTGGGGGGGCGTTCTGCGCCCACTATTGGGGGGGGGGGGGGGGGGGGTTGACGGGTCGGCGTCTCCGCTGAGGCAATCGGCGGTTGCCGTTGATACCGTCCCGGCTTGTTCCGGGGGGGCGGATGTTGCTGGCCTTTCTCTGTAGGGGTGGTGGTGCGGGGGCCTGGGGTGTCAAGGCCCGGGTGGGGGCCTTGGCCAGGGCTTTAACATTTGTTGGAAGGCTGGGGAGTTAGCCCACTAGTTGCTCCCAACTTACCCCTCCTCATATAACCTCATGAGGGGTGGGGGTTTAGCTCATGATACCTTGGGGGCGATGGGCAGTGGGCCCCTCCTATGGTTGCCGTATGGAGTGGGCCCTCTTTCGGTTTTATTTGCACCTTTCAATAATGATTACTGAACGGTTTAAATTACAATCAATAAGCTATTTATTTTGTTTATTTGATCTACAACAAGTAATACTACTACTATCATGTGTTCTAATGATGACTAATTATTATTACGATCGACGTTATCATGCATTGAAATCATGAATGAATGTTTTCTGAAGATCATCAATCATCCAAAAGCACTGGATTTTGTTACTTGAAGAGAATCTATCGGATCAGAACCGGATTTAAAACACCATGTCAACATGTGGACATTTTTTCAGCTAGCAAAACATTTGAGTGTGTGTGTGGACAGGCCCCGCCCTTTTTGTACTACATTTGAACTCACTATAATGATTAAATAAACCAGTAAAACTGTTGCTTTTATGCTACTATATTCCATCTCTCCTCCTTATCACCCCTTGTCTCTAACGCCCTCTCTTCTTCCCCTTTCCTTTTTTCTCCATTCAGTCTAACACCAAAGATTTTCAAACATGGTTGAAATCAATAAAGTTTGGCCTCAATTCCAAAAGGGGTTTATTCAGACATACCTTTGGTTTGCCTGAAGATTAATAACCCCTCTTGTTAGTGCAAAATCTGTCCAAATACAAGAGGCCCTCAGCTCTCATCTGTCTGCCCAGCTGTTGGACAGGACAAGTTGAAAAAAAATAAAATAAAGAGGCACCAACATCCCCAGGGACACCTCACACCAAGGACATATTGAACTGTTATCTTCAGGACTGCGGTACAAGAGCAATCAGAACACAAACAGGCTAAAAACTGTTTCTATCCCAAAACCATTACCTCACTCAACAAACACACAAGAGGTCTGCTGAAAAAGAAAATGTGCTATAAGTGGTCTAGTATGAGGGTAGAGTCCTCTTTTTTGTGTTGTGTTATACTGGCCTTAAAGTGACTATACAATTGTTTGTGTTTTTTACTTTCTGACATGTGACTGTAAGAACTCCTTCTGAAAATTCTTTGTGTGTGTAACATGTCACAGGGTTACATGCACTCTTAGGGGGGTTTTCTGGGCACGTTAAAGAGGGCAAGAGGTAAAATGAAATGGTGTACTATATAACAAAGCATTTCCAACCTGGTGAAGTTTTCCTATTTTAACCAAATTCTTAGACCTAACATTAATTTAATGTTTTTGACCTGGAGCTTAGTAAGCTCTGGTCCAAGTGTCGTACCTTACAAGGTTTACAAGAACTGCTTGTAGAAACTCCACAGGCTGTGGAAGATCTTGAAGGTGCTATGGAGGAGGGGGGAAGTTTGGCGAGCAGTAGTCATTTGCAGAATGGGTATGGATACCCAGAGAGGAAGAATCAAAGACCATTGATTCGTTCAGAATGATATCGCTGCTCAGTATTGACGGAAGATATTTCAGCATTAGACTAGATTTGGTAATGATTCATTCCACTTTGTGGAGTTCTCTCTTCACCGATACCTCAGTCTAGAAAGGAGGGACTCCAAGGGTGCTGTGCTTGGAGCACAAGGGAGTGGTCACACAGCTGATTGAGGAAGCCCCAGGAGAACAACATATGGCTCCATACCCCACAAATGAGTGGAGGTGACACTCCAAGCAGATCGTTCTCCTGGAATTGACCATCCCCTGGATGGACCGGATCGATGAGGCGAATGAGAGGAAGAGGGCAAAGTTTGCTAATTTAGTAGAAGAGTGCAGGAACAAGGAGGTTCTAAGGGCAGGATGCTGGGGCTTAGCTTTGAATAGCTGCTAGTTCAATTCTAGTATTCCTATTGAACCTTCTCTATGTATTCATATGACCCTTATGATTATATGTTTAACCTTTTCACGCATCGATATTTGCCCATCGAGACGCATCATATATAGAATTTAAGCATATTCATATACAAATATAACGAATTGAACAATGGTTGCACTGGCAAGGTGCAAGCCCATTGAGGCGGGGTATAGGTTTTTTTGACCAGTTGCTCTGCAGAGCATGCAACATGCTGGGCATCACTGGGGCCAGTAAGCGAAGGGTCATCAAGGAAGTCCCTGAGGCAGCATCAAGGTGGCTGTGGATGAGAAGGGCTCAACAATGGGGTGGGAACTGGACACAATCTGGGACCTGATCAGCCCCAGCTGAGTCACCTGGGAGAGAAAAGACATGTTTGATAGCCCCAAAACACTCCACCCAGGTAACATCCTTGATGATGTGTCCCGGTTGCATGACAAGATGTTGTCGGTTAAAAAGTGTTTTGGCCAAAAGTTTCACACACTGAGTGAAATTGTGGACAAACTGAGAAGCAGCTTCAGCAACAGATTCCTGCAGCCCCGCTGCTCTAAGAAACGATACAGGAAGTCATTCGTGCCATCTTGCATCAGACTCTATAACTCTGCTGTAACTGTCAGGCTAAAAAACACATTACTGCATCATTTCAGGAGCTCTTCAAGCTTTCAGTTATATTAACTGGGTATTTTATTTTATGTCCATTTGTCTCCTGCTATGTGTTTACATGTATATTGGAGTTTTTCTTCCCTGTACTGCTACTACACCTGAAATTCTCAACGGTGATTAATAAAGTCGATCTTAATCTTAATAACAAAACACAGCAGTTCACTGTTAATCCAGCTGTCCAACAACCACGACTCTCAAAGAGCTAAGATGTGCAAACATCGTATTGAAGTTTAGCCACTCATCACGCAGGTTTATCAGTTCATAAACTTCTGGGTGGTAATTCTGGGTCAGCTAAACGAGTCGCAGTCAAAGGCCAAACCAGAAATGGTAGGTAGAGTGAAGACTGCATTTACATGACTTCACCATATCTCCATCTACTTGGCTTCAGAGATTGCTGGTAACTCTGTTATGATCCTCAGCATCCTTTAAGACAGCAGAGCACTTGACTCCGGATAAAAGCTATTAAAAAAACGGAAATGTGTTTTAACCCAAGTTTGACAGTTATTGAACAGACAAAATGAATGATTTCTGTTTGGAAATCCAGATTGTTCCAATGTTTTGACTTTGGCTGAGACACCATTCAGACAGTGAAAAAAAGTCAAGAACCAGGAATCAGACTATTTTTGACGTGTTTACCTGACACCTTCCGTTAACACACAGGTCTGACTCAAACGGTCCACAAGGAGTCCCATCAATCACCCTGTCGGCCACCAGCACTGGGGGGCCTCTGCCCAAGGAGCTGCAGAACAGCACACAGGGTTTGTCTGTTCCACACACACACACACACACACACACACAGACACACACACACACACACACACACAGACACAAACTCAAAGTCCAATTCGAGAACAACTGCAGAACTGACAGGAAGCAAATTCTTATGACAAACAAAGATTTCTGGTCCACACCCATTAGTCTTTACAAGTGAACAGAAAACTGAGGTCTTTTCAGATCAAACAATGAACTTCCTACGGTTGACCCAATGGTTTTACCTGTTTTGTAATTAAGATTTTATAGTGTGTGTATATGCAATCTTTTTATCCTGTATTTATTCTATCCCGTGTTAATTAATTCTATTTATTTTTAAGGCTTTTATTAACTTTTGTGTATTAATTGTAACTTACACTGTACCAGCCTGTGGTATTCTTGGACACTGTGTGTATTTCTTTTTTAAATATGGTGGGTCTTGTGTACTCCTTACTGATTGACCATGAGTCTTGGAATGTTCCCTATCTATCTATCTATCTACATCTCACCTGTAGAATTTCTGAACAGTCTATTCAGTTTTCTGAAGCTTTGAGTAAGATGTTATGAAGATCCACATCTCTGATGGAAACAGCGCTGGCTAGTTCTCAGAGGAATAAGGAAATTAAGGTTCTGGACGTAAAAATCTATGTTTCAAAGAATAAAACATCCTCTTTCTTCCTAATAGGTTTTACACTGTGTCTGTTCTCCTGAACCGTAGGGGTTTTGCAGGTTTTTGGGTTGTCCAAGTCCCTGGAGGTCGCAGAGGAGCAGCTGCATCTTAACGGGCTACAGGTGTGTCTTGCAGTTCCCTTGAGATTCTTATAATCACCTCAAATGACGTCATAAAAATGGAACGTACCATTATCATGCGTGTGGTAAGTGTATCCTGAAGTATTCTTAAGGTTAATGGAAGTTTCACAGACCTATGTACAGGTGATGCTGATCTAGTCGTGAGTAAGTTGTGAGTTCTGACTCCTTACTGACCGCACATAAATGGTGGCGTGCACGTGATCCATTAGTGCCTGTAGGACGTCCACACAAACTACACTCTGATTATCTAACGTCCCCATTTCTAACAGTTAGGCTGCAGCAAGGAGCCGCCACGTATCACATGAACACCACTAAAGTACATAAGGATATAGAGGGGGTAAAAAAAAACACGCCTGCGTCTTCCCTGCCCCCCCTCACTCCCCAATGCGTTTTGTATAAGTGTTCACTATGACCCATCACCCGCAGCCTCAAAAAAAATGTGCAGGAACATTTTCGCCTTAACCTGGTTGTGTATGTTCTTAGAATTTTCTGCGGGTTGACTGCAAAGCCTACACAGATTTTCCCCTCCAGACAGCTGGTATTCACCCATAGGGGCAGCTGGAAGGTGGGACCTTGGACCATCTGTCCCCTACCTCATCCCTGGTAGGGGGTACTGGGCCCTTGGCAACGGGCGGCTGTTCCTGGGTGTTGCCTTCCTGGGTCTGCAGTCCTCCACGAGGAGAGGGATTCCTGAGTTTCTGGCAAGGCCAAGAGCCGGGGATCACATCCCACCTGAGCCGGGGTGTCCATGTCCCTGTGGTGTGGGTTCTGGTCCTTGTCCCTGGGTGCTGGGCCTCGCCAAATCTTCAACTGTGGTGAGCCTGGTCGGGCTCACATGAGCAACACCTCTTAGGATCCCTTTTTCCTGTGTGCCTCCTCTGGGCGGGGCGGCTGGCCCCTGCCTTTGCCTTTTCCTGGACCAACCATGGGCCGGGGGTGGTCGCCTGAGCTGGAGCGGTCTCCCTTGGGGGCTCCTCACTGCATTTCCGAGTTGGAGCGGGGGGATGCCCAGAACTCTTGGGTGGTGATGAGGTGCTCGTCCGTGGTTGTGGGTGCTCCTTTGGGGCAGGGCCCTGCGTTAGGCTCTCCTGGTGCAGCGGGGGGGCTGCTCTCCTGGTTGGGCTGGAGCTGCTTCTTCTGTCCCCCCCATGCTCCTCTCCTCTCTGGCTCTGGGGGGTTCAAGGGCGGTCCTGCTGGCCTCTGGCTTGGGTGGCGGATGAAGTCGCCCGGGGTGGTTGTTTCTCAGCGTCGTAGGTGGCTGGGGGTTCCGCTGCCGCCATCAAGGTGGGGTCTTGGTGTGGGACACTGGCCTTCCCTCCTTCTTTTCACATTCCTCCATCCATTTTAGAAGAACATAAACACTCACCTGAGCACAGGTGAGTGTTTATTCACAGAACTGACCACTCTTTCTCAGAGCATTCATTTTGGCCACAGTGGAATCCATGAAATTCTCACCCAAAGGATCAAAAAGCCGTTGAGCTGCGTTGTTGGCTGCAGCGCTTCCCTAAAGGAATAATGACAACCAAGGTAGAACAGGAGCCAAATGTTGAAAATCGGGGAAGCAAACAAGGATCACAGTGGAACCGTGTCTTCTTCACCCAAGGATAGGGATGAAAAGTTGTCAGAAGAAATGCCAGCCGACTGCACTGGTGAGCAGAAGGGGGAGTGTGTGTGTGGACAGCCCCCCCCCCCTCTCTATAATCACCTCCTACCCCCTCTCTAACACTCCCTCTCTTCTTTTCCTTCTTCCTTTTCCGTCTGGGGTCCAACACCAAAGTTTCAGCATATGATTAAAAATGAATAACGCTGGCCTCAATTCCAAAGGTTTATATTCAGACATACTCTGGGTTGTCTGAAGATTAATAACCCGCCTTGTTAAAGTAAAATCTGTCCAAATACGAAGAGGCCTCAGTTTCTCATCTGGTTTGCCCAGCTGTTGACAGACAAGTTGAAAGAAATAAAAATAAGGGCAGCTGGGACGAAGACTTTAGTCACACACAGAAAGAGAAACAACTTCTGCTTTTGTGATGTCAAAACAAACAGGAGAACTCAGGAACCAGAGCTGGTAGGAAGACACCAAAAAAACGGCCCCAGGTTGTCCTAGTGGGGTATGAGGGCAGAAACAACAGTGTGCCTCACCATCATTGATCACAGCCATCAGCATGTCACCACTTGTTCCGCTCCTCCGACACTGCAGGTCTCTGAAGCTCAGTGGTCCTCTGGGGCATGATGGGCCGTCACACACTCCATGCTCCACGCTGGCATGTGGGCAGGGCTGACCGTGGACTGGGCTCTGCATCGCAGCAACATGCATGTGGCCGCCACAGAGCAGTAAAGAATCTGAAGTAGAGTGGAGGAGGCACAGCTTCCTCTGTAGGCCATGACTTTGTAGGTTTTCTTGTTGAGTTTTTGTTTCTGTTTTCTTCTGTTGACCAATAAAGGTTTGATGTTCAACTTGACACCGTTGACCATTATGTCCTCTTGAACATGCTGGAAAAACTTGGCTGGGGGTATTTGTGGACTCTTTAAACTGGTTCTTCTCTTATCTGACTCGTAGAGCATTTTCTGTTGTATTTTCCAAATTTAAGCCCTCTTCTGCATCCCTCATTCAGGAGTGCCACAAGGCTCAGCTTTCAGACCTTATTGTTCATCCCATCTGCTGCCATTTGTTATTACTCTCAAGTTTTTAATGGATATTTCATCATTTTTATGAAGGAGATAATATTCAGCTTTTCATTTTGCCTTTTTAAACCCCAGGATGTGGTGTCTGGATTCAGTCAAGAGTTGGATGAATGATAATTTTCTCCAACTAAATGAAGCCAAACTGGGGTCCTAGTCTGTGCTCCTGACAGCAGCCTCCCCCAGATAGTCCAGTGGTTCGGTCCACTTGCTTCCTCTATCAAGGTTTACTCTGTCAGAAACCCCAGGGTCACTTAGACCGGTTTCATCCTCGACTCGCGTCAGTCACTTGTTCGTTAGTTTTTATCATTTTAAAAATATTGCCAAACTGAGTCCAATTGTGTCGTGTTCTGAGATGGAGATTGTCATTCACACTTTTATATCTTCTTGTCTTGATTACTGCAACTCCATCTTCACATATTTAAGCAAAAGATCTCTAGAATGGCTCCAAAGAAGAACCTGGGTGAAATTCAGGTGATTTAGATGTTCCTTCCCTGCTGACCTTCTGCTCTCTGCCATTTTAATATTTCAGAAAACCAAACAAAAAGAGAGACGGCTTCTAACAAGCCAGGTTATTTGTTGCTTCACTCAAATAAAAAATTCATTTCCCCATACTGGCCATCACACTGTAACAACTTCTTCTACCTTATTGCAGAGGAAGAGTACAATAAAGCAACTAAAATATTACCTGCTTTGAAAAAGAAAAAGCCGCGCAACTTAACATTAAACAAGATAGAAAATCCAGCAGTCTCACTTTTAGTTTGTTGCAGGTATTTTAGTAATTTTCAGCAGGCCCCAAAAACATCACCAAGCAAAATACACACCCATATACACACAGATAATTCCAAGAGTCTCCGATCACAACTAGAGTCTGATAATGAGCTTGATATCCTTAGCTTGGGCTGCAATGTTATTGGTGTTCAGCCAAACAAAACAAACATGCTCGATCTCACTTTTCCGTCAGTCCTGTGTGTGTGGATTCCATGGGAGGAAAAAAAAGGAGGAGGAAAGAACCCACGCATTAATCCGTTCACCAGGAAAAGGAAAAATGTAATCCAGGATGTAGAGCTTGAAATGGAGCAGCTCAGGAACATTCAGTGTCGTCCTCAGACACGGCTCTCTGTTTGCCGGGGAAACGAAGTTTTTGAACAACAGCTGCTTACCCTTGCGCCTGTGTCATTAGTAGCTCCGCCTCTACCGACAGTAGCCGGTTTTCCTACATATGCCTTTACGCATGTTTGTTTAAACAGTCACAAATGTCTATCATAACAGTCCTGCACACTAAACAGCTAAGGCCTGCAGGATGCAGCAAAATATTTAAAAAATCTGCTTCATCATGCTGTTTGTGGCAGTGTCACAGATCCCCCCCAGCCGGAGGTACAGGGGATACATGCCCAAAATATGGTTTAAGATTGCTCACATGGACTGTATCAACTTTATCATGGTTCTGCCATTTTAGCCTATAGTTAACGGACCCAGAATTAATTATGCTGACCTGGAGCGTTTGTGCGCGAAGGCTGGACGCAAAAGTTAAGGTTTGGGAGGTTTTAGACTGTGATGAGTCAACCCAGACCAGATTCCAACACCTAAACCGCGACATCTCCTGTGAGAGCATAATAATAATAATAATGGATTGATTTATATTCATGCTTCCAGTGACCAAAGCGTTTACATTGTGTCCATTATTCATTCAATTCTCATTCATTCTGGTGACGGTAAGCTATGGCCAGCCACAGCTGCCTGGGCGGACTGAGAGAGATGGTTCGTTTAAAGGCGCCACGGCCCCTCTGACCACCACTGGAACATTCACACACTAGTGGAGCTGCACTGAAGGCAAAGAGGGTGAAGTGTCTTGCCCATGACACACAATGACATAGTTATTGGGGAGGGATTTAACCGCCATTGGATCTAATTCGCCAATCCCGCCTCTGGGCCACTGTCAATCTGTATTACTATAATATCTGGCTTGTCTGTGTCTGGCCACTCCCACTCTTTGCCTTACCTCCTGTGCTAACTGATGTTGTCGTTCCAACAGAGAATACTGAAGCTGTCCAGGATCCAGTACTGGTTTTTGATGTATGAGTCTTTCCAAGGGGCCTTTAAGAGTCCGTCCCAATGCCAGTTCAGCTGGAGTCTTCCCTGTACTTTCATGCTGTGTGTTGTTAATAGCAAACCGAAATTCTGGCAGTCACTTGTCCCACTCCTCGTGTCGATGCCTACAGACTGAGATATCCAACTCATTTGTTACATCAGAGACCTAAAGGTTGTGAACGGAGACTCTTGGAATTATCTGTGTGTATAGGGGTGTGTATTTTGCTTGGTGAATTGTTTGGGGCCTGCTGAAAATTACTAAAATACCTGCAACAAACTAAAAGTTAAGACTGCTGGATTTTCGATGTTGAATAATGTTAAGTTGCGCAGGCTTTTTCTTTTTTCAAAGCAGGTAATATTTTTGCTTTATTGGACTCTTCCTCTGCAATAAGGTAGAAGTTGTTACAGCACACACACACACACACACACACACACACACACACACACACACACACACACACACACACACACACACACACACACACACACACACATACATACGGAGGGTTGTCACACTTCCTCTGTCTGAACCGGACTCCGTCCAAGAGTGGGTCCGCTGCTGCAAATGCTCCATGGACTCCATACCCAGTCCCCGTCCTCATGCTGGGGCAGGTAAGTCGTACTGACGCACTCTCCAGCTCTACACCACTGACAACCAAACACAAAGAACAACGGCTGCACACTCTTCCAAAGCATGTTAGCAGGGCTGTAACTATTCTTTTTAATGATCTGACTGATCTGGGTTCTTCATCCAAAGCAGGATCCAGATCATCTGCCCCAAAGTGGATCCAACCAGATCCTCTGAAACCCTAAAGTGGATCCAGATCTCGACCTAAAGTGGATCCAGATTCTGACCCAAAGTGGATTCAGATCCTCTTGATCCAAACTTCCAGACAGAAATTCCTGCTACCGAACAGTTTTCCAGACTTGGATTTCTTCCAGATTACCGGTTAATGTGAAATTCAGTGTCCAAACCAACCAGTAAACTAGAATGAATGTCAAATCCATTCACATGTTAGTTTCCTAAAGTTCACCACTGTTGTTTTTCCACATCCAGAGAATCCAAAGGGAACATTCTAGAAATATTTCAGACACTGGATGGCTCATGACTTTATTCAAAGTCTGTCCACATACCAGACTGAAATGACGGACTGATCCGTGTTCATGACATCATGCGTGTTGTCCGCTGTGATTGGTCGTTGTTACCTTGCAGTAAAATAAACCTACTGTACCTGGTGATGGCATTTTCTAAGATCAATTAGTGATTTATTTTATTTTAAAATGATTGTAAATGGTAAGATCAATTCGATTCTGCCTCAGACAGATCAATCTGGTTGTATTGTATGAATAGAAATGGATTTATCAATTAATCATCTCACCCCTATATGTTAGCAATCAGGGTGAACCATGTCTGCATTAATAACTCACCTTGTTTGGTCCACACTCTGTTCCTTCAAGAGGAGCATCCAGTTTGGTCTTACAGAATTCATCCCCCGCTGTCAAACACCAAAGACCGGCACACATGAGGTCCTGAAAACCCAGAGGAACATGGGATCAGAAACCTGTTTGTGGATTTTGTGAAGAGCACCTCAGAGTAAAATATAAATGACATGAGACTGGATGAGGATCTGATGTAGATCAGGTAGAGATTGAAATTGGACCTGATGTGGACTGGATATACCGTAGATGTGGAGTAGGCCAGATGTGGGTTGTATGTCTTTTAGACGTTTAGAAGTGCACAGTCGTGTACAGTCATGTACAAAAACATACCAGCAGATTCAACACAGTCAGATGCTGACTGGACGGGGATTGTATGTGTATCAGAAGTGGATGATAAAAAGATTACATGTGAATCAAATGTGGATCCGGTGAAGACTGCATGTTGAGCTTGTGAAGAGCACTTGTGTATCAACAATGCTTTTAGATTAAATTTATGACTTGAATTCATGAGGATGAGATCAAATGTGGATAGGGTGTAGATTGATTGTGGATCTAATTGGATTGGATACACGCAGGATGTGGATCTGGGGTAGACCAGACTCCCTGCACGACCATTTAAAAAAAAGATTTTTGCTGTGGAACCATCCTGAATAAATCAGTCTTCACAGATAGTTTGAACGTGGTACAGTGATCCCTCGCTATAACGCGGTTTACTTTTCACGGTTTCGCTACTTCACGGATTTGGTATGGTGGTATTGTGTTCGCATTCTGATACAAAAGTCACTCCACTTCTCTACCTGTGCGTCAATAATGTTGCAGTTTAATATGTAGACGTACGTAAGACAGCTTGCCAAATTTACATTATGTACTTTGCAAATTCCTCCTGATGTTGGCACAAGTCGGTTTAAAAGGATAAGCGTTATGCGAAGAAGAAAAGAGCTTATTAACAGCTGTCAATCACTGTGTTCTTCTCCCGAACAAACACAGCTGCACCACGGGCTTCAAAAGAAGAAAACACTGCAGAGAGCGGAGTCAGGATGCAGCGGCTAAGTCTGAATAGCAGGAAATACACCTGAGCTACCTTATTTGGTCCCACTGCACTTTGTATTTTTTTTCATATAATCATTTTATATTTTCTCCTTAATCCATACTCGGTCATGTGGGCGGGGCTAATCTCCGCGATTTGAAGCCTTCTGTTCACATTGATGATTCAAATTATTTGACAATTAATGTCAATGATAATTAATATTATTTGACAGTACCGTACAGAAGTTATTTGTTGATAAAACGTTTCTAAAGTACTTTAATTTGTGAAACAAATGCTTGAGCCTGAAAAATAGTTTGTTTTTTCTCTTCAGTGTATAATAGAGGATTTAATTGTATCATATAATTGTAAAAAAATAGAGGTTTCATCATCAGATTTTGCCTCATTTCACGGGTTTCTGGAATCTAATCGTGAAAACAAGGGTTTACTGTACCTCCATTTTGCAGCAGAATGCTGCATTGAGTCCAAAGAGGATTTGGCATTGCTCATTTACACTGTGGTTCATTCCAGGCAGCTTGGACCCCAGACGGACTTGGGACTGGCTCCTCGGGTCTGTTTGCAGCAAACAGTCACTGGCTTTGGATCTGTTTTGAAAATGTATAATTTCCGTTTTGGCTTCTTTTCATATTTCACAGGTTAATATTGAGGCAGGTTTGTAATAATACATACATTTGTTCCTGCTTGTACTTTAACATAAGAAAGTTTAAGCTCAACACTTTGAAACCCTCAAACCTCAGGGTTGTGACGCAGCCCGCTGTCAGAACTGTGGCAGCCAAGAAAATCCTGGGATGATTCATCATTACCCAAAGCAGAAAAAAAGATGTCTGATGTTTTACCTGAGAAAGGCCTCTAAGTCCTTCCGGCTGCAGGAGGACCAGGACATATCACAGGGTTTTCTGCCCTTCACCAGTTTCTCCCGACATGATGTGGGACTGACTGGTGCAGTTGGTATGATCTTCATCATGGCTCATTCCCAGGCTGAGGAAAAGACGTGGACAGATCATATCAAGGTAGGACTGCTCCTTGAGTAGCCGATACAGATAACATGGTCATTTTTAACATTATGGTTCATATTTATGATATTGTTGATAATGTTGTTACTAAAGACTTAAATGTGATTCCTGATGTACAGTAACTACGTTACTGACAATTTTTATGATGTCTTTTATAATATTTGTATGGATTTCTTTTTGGTCTGCATGTAAGCCAGACGGAAAAAAGGATATTAGAGACGAGGAATGAAAGGAATAGAAAAGAAAAAGAGGTAAAGTGGTTCACGTGGAGAGGTTTATTAAAAGTGCAGTCCTCCACAAACAGTCAGATATAACAAATATACCTTTTAGCTGATGTATTTTATGATGATGTCTGTTTTTTATTATATTTATGTTTCTGCTGGTAATGAAGGTGTTGTTGTTTTTACTGTTAATCTTGTTATTGGTGTCAGTGGTGATGTAAGTGATGTGCTTTTAGTTGTTGTTGGTTTTGGTAATTATGTCATCAATGTGGTTGATACTGTGACTGTCTTATGTGTCTTTGGTTTTGTTGATGACAGTGCTGTTATTGTACTTTATTTAAGGAAATTGTTATTGAATCTATTATTTCTCTAAATACTTTTTTATTGTTTTAATGTAGCCCCAAGGGGGCTAAAGCCAGGGGATCTTATTGTGCCGGTGTCGGTACCAAAACTGTTCGGCCTGCAATAAGTGTTTGGGGAGCGGACACTAATGATGACGTCACCCTACGGTAACCACAGAAGGACAAACTACGTAGCGTGTTGATCTGCTCACTTAAGCATGTTTTCAGCGGTACATTTCTCGTAGACCTCATAAGTCGGGTTCGATATTATTCTTTGTAGTGTTTATAGAGATTTTTCTGCACAACCCACTTTGTGAAAAGATCTGTGGCTGTTAGAATGAACCTGCTGCTCCACGGTAGCTAGCATGTCTCTGATCAGAGCAGCCCCACTCGTAGCTTCGTGTTTGCAGGCAGGGAGGGGGTTTTGTTACGGTGTGCGGTCCGGAGGGGGATTCTGACCGCCGTCCGTCCGGCTGTTCTGCATGAGCGAGATGCTGGACTCAGGAGAACCGGGTCTCCAGGGAGATTTGTATCTCAGAGCAGAGAAGCTGCTTTGGGACGGGTGGGGTGGTGCGCCACGGAGGCGCTCTTTTGAATGCAGGTACAGTCCGAGAAACCATGCCAACAACTCGGCGTAGAATTCGTGTTTTAGTCGGTCCAGATAAAATAAAGGCTGATATTATTCCAGTTTATGAAATCCACTACTAAACGTTGTTAGTGAGTATTAACCTAATCTTAGCCCTTCTTCTGGGTCAGTTCTGCCAATAATAAAGTACTGGGCGCTTGGATTTAAAAAACTGTAAGTATAACATGAACTAAATAATAATCATAAAAATAATAAAAGCCTGTGTAGAGGATCATCTCGCCTACGCTCTGTACCCAATCGCTCACCCTGCCTCTACCCTGCTCCTGCTGTGGTTCCTGCTCGCCTGACTCGGCCCTGACTGTCCCCCCACCACGCAAGGCTGATGAAGTCTGCTGACTTTATATATGTAGTTGCAGATTTAGATAGTTAATTCTTCTTCAAGAGTTCTGGCACATCTCCTGTCTCACCTGGGGAGGATCCTCCTCCATGACACCCTGAGGTTTCTTCTGTCGGGAATCCGTTTTTTGGGAGTTTTTCCTCAGAGAGGTAGGGGGGTTCATAAGAATGATGCTAGTATATGAATAGTTTGTTATCCATTTTAAAGTATTTTCCTTATTGGAACTTTAGAGTCTATGATCCTTTTTTGAGTTCAGGTTTTATCAAAGCCCATCGAGACCACTCGTTGTTGTGATTTAATATACAAATAAAATTGAATTGAATTGAATTGAATCACGCTGGAGCTTTGTTTGTTTACAAGATAATCTATACTCTTCTTCATGGTAGAACTGTGTAATTCATCCAGACCAATCCCCATCTGACATCGCCATCGTAATAAAGGACAAAATAATGATAGTGTGATGTCACTATCAGTAAATAGTAAAGCAGTGGTGAGAGGGTTTCCAGACAGCAGAGGATGGTGCTGTGAGGGATGACTGGTGATGAAGAAGATGAAGAAAGAACGGACAAAGGAGAGAAGAGGATAAATTGGTGGAAGCTGAAACAGGAAGAATGTTGCAGATGGAACATACTCTGGATGGTCAGGAACTCCCAGATAAATGGAGAACTACAGATGATGAGATCAGGGAGACAGGACAAGGTATTGCAGGGGTGGAATGAGGAGGTGGCAGGAGTGTATAAGAGTAAGAGGCTAGCTAAGAAGGAGTGAGACAGTGATAGGACTGAGGAGAGTAGACAGGAGTACAGGGAGATGCAGCGTACAATGAAAGTAGAGGGCTCAAAGGCCAAATAAGGGGAGCACTTGCTTTAGTTTGTGTTGTCTGGCGTTATTGATGTTGATAGTTACAGAGCTGTTATTGTCTCTCTGTTATTTGTAATATCTGTGTTTCTCAACTCCAACTTTATTTATAAAGTAATTTGTGAATATAGCCTCCAAGGTCTACCAAAAGGAACAACACAAAAAATTAATAAAAGCACATGAAAATATAAAGCATAAAACACATAAAATAGGTCTCAAATCTAGTTAAAAAGCCAAAGTGAAAAAATATGTTTTAAGAGCATAGATTTAAATACCGAGTGAGCTTGACATCTGTCTAAGGTACAGGGCATCTACTTGTGTTGTTTGTGTTGTAGGTGTTAGATTTGGAGTATGCAGACAGGGATTTAGTTAGGAGTTGTGAACTTTATTGTAAGAGGAAGAGAGGTCTGGCTTTGGTTCGGTGGCGTTGGCTTTGGTGTGAGCTTTGGCATAGGCCTTGGCTTTGATCAGTGAGTCCTTCAAGGAATCAGGCGAAACCAGCAAAGGCTGGAGGGAGTGATGGACTAAAATAGGCTGACTGATTCCGATGCTGAACAGGTGGAGACAATCGATTCTCAAGCAGGGGTGAAAATTCTGGCCACCTGGGGGCTATTCCAGAAAGCAGGTTATGCTAGTTACCACGGTACGTTTGAGGCTAAAGGAGTGTACAGTCACCGCTTTCGGTTCCAAAAAAGACGTAAACTTCGTATAATCTATGATCTGACGTGTAATCTTCATCCGCCGTCATTAAAATGTCAGACTCATCCTACCGCAGAGCGCTCTCTTTTTTTCTCTACGCGTTTCCATGGTGACCACTGAGAATGTCTTTATGTACCTGCTGTGCATTAACCCAGGGTTACCAAGTGGAGCGTGAATTACGCTTAACCCATATATCCCGGCCCGTTGGAACCCATATACCCAGAGTAAGCAAGTTCAGGCGGATTCAGCCAGAGTTCAGGTTAAAGCTGGCTACGTAAACATGCTTCCTGAAAACTCCCTGACGTTTCTGAAGAAATTAGTCTGGTTTGTGTTGCTCCACAACACATGCCGTGAACAGGACATGAACTCCGCCTCACTTAGGACCCAGCTCGTGAGTGCTGGCGGTGAGGGCCAGTTCAGGCCAGATATTCCCTTCAACTAAAGCACATTTTCTTCTGGAGCTGCAGGCCCCCCCCAGATAAGCAATGCCTGTAAGAGAAATCTGTTAGTCATTAAAGGTCCTATTCTAGAAATGACCATTCCAGATCCAACGGTTAGATAAATCCACTTCACATCAAACCTTCTTGAGATAAAAATGATAGATTTAAAGGAAATAACAAGCCAAAAAAATAATAACATACCACAATAATTTATTGAAGGAAAATAAAAATAATAGTAACAGAGTCTGGGAAGTATTGAATAGTCTTCCAAACAACTGAGCAAAGAAGTATTTATATTCTGATTTTTATGTTGATGAAAAAGGGGGGAATTAATTATAACTAGTGAGGCATCAAACTGTTTCAACAATTATTTTTTAGCGTGGGACAAAAGTGTGAAGCCTAAAAATATTCCTGTCACGATAAATCCAAATCCATTTTTTCACCGTTATGAATGAAAATGTATGGTGGCCCAGAAGGGTCACAACACATTAACTTACCAAACAACACATTAACTCACAACATCAACAAACACATTAACACAACACATTAACTCAACACTACACATTAACTCACAACACAACACAATAATACAACACATTAACTCACAACACAACACAATAACTCACTACACAACACATTAACTCACAACAGAAACACTTAACTTACAACGCAACACAATAACTCACAACACAAATACATAACCTAAAGCAACACAACACAGCACAAATAACTCAACACAACACAATAACTCTCAACATACAACACAATAACTCACAACACAAATACATTAATCTACAACACAACACACAACTCTGCCAACACAAATACATTAACTCTGGCAAATACATAAATACATAGACAATCCTGCCAACAACAGCATTAACTCAGCAACATACACAACTCACAACACTACACATTAACCTACAACACAAATACTAACTCTCAACACAACACAATAACTCACAAATACAACACATTAATTCAACACAAACAACAACTCACAACAACACAACACATTAACTCACAACACAAATACAATAACCTACCACACAAAACATTAACTAAGCACACACAAATACACACAACTCTCAACAACATATTAACTCACAAATACAACACAATAACTCAACACAACACACAATAACTCTCAAATACAATACATTAACCCACACAAACACAACATACAATAACTCTCAACACAACACATTAACTCACAACACAACACAATAACTCACAACACAACACATTAATTCACAACACAAATACATTAACTCAACAACACAAACACAATAACTCACAACACAGAATCACAACACAATACATTAACTCACAAATACACACACAACTCACACAACACAATACATTAACTCACAACACAACACACTAACTCACAACACAATACATTAACTCACAACACAATAACTCACAACACAACACATTAACTCACAACACAATACATTAACTCACAACACAACACAATAACTCACAACACAATACATTAACTCACAACACAACACAATAACTCTCAACACAACACATTAACTCACAACACAACACAATAACTCACAACATCACACAAAACTCACAACACTACACAATAACTCACAACACAACACAATAACTCACTACACAACACATTAACTCACAACACAACACTTTAACTCACAACACAACACAATAACTCAACACAACACATTAACTCACAACACAACACAGCACAATAACTCAACACAACACAATAACTCTCAACACAACACATTAACTCACAACACAACACAATAACTCACAACACAACACATTAACTTTACACACAACACATTAACCTGCCAGCCGCAAACACATTAACAATCCCACAACACTACACATTAACCTACAAAACACAACACAATAACTCACTACAAATACATTAATCTGCTAAGTACACAACTTCTCAACACAACACATTAACTCACAACACATCACAATAACTCTCAACACAACACATTAACTCACAACACAACACAATAACTCACAACACAACACATTAACTCACAACACAACACAATAACTCTTCAACACAACACATTAACTCACAACACAACACAATAACTCACAACACAACACACTAACTCACAACACAACACAATAACTCTCAACACAACACATTAACTCACAACACAACACAATAACTCCTCAACAATACATTAACTCACAACACAACACAATAACTCTCAACACAAATACATTAACTCACAACACAAATATACAGTACACAATAACTCAACACAACACACAACTTCTAACACAACACATTAACCTGTCACACAAATACACAATCAGCTACAACACAACACATTTAATTCACAACACAACACATTAACTCACAACACAACACATTAACTCACAACACAATACATTAACTCACAACACAACACAATAACTCTCAACACAACACATTAACTCACAACACAACACAATAACTCACAACACAATAACTCACAACTACACACATTAACTCACAACACAACACAATAACTCTCAACAACACATTAACTCACAACACACAATAACTCTGTATACACTACACAATAACTCACAAATAATACACAGCCAATCACAACACAACACAATAACTCACAACACAAATATACATTAACTCCCACAACACAACACTTTAACTCCACAAACACAACACTCCTTTAACTCCTCAACACAACACAATAACCCAACACAACACATTAAATCATACAACACAAACACAACAACTCACAACACAATAACCTACAACACAATACATTAACTCTGCCACAACACAAACACACAACTCTCAGCAACACAAATACATTAACTCACACATTAACTCACAACACAACACAATAACTCACAACACTACACAATAACTCACAACACAACACAATAACTCACAACACATTAACTCACAACACAACACTTTAACTCTCAACACAACACAATAACTCAACACAACACATTAACTCACAACACAACACAATAACTCACAACACAACACATTAACTCACAACACAACACTTTAACTCTCAACACTACACAATAACTCTCAACACAACACATTAACTCACAACACAACACAATAACTCACAACACAACACATTAATTCACAACACAACACATTAACTCTCAACACAACACATTAACTCACAACACAACACAATAACTCACAACACTACACAATAACTCACAACACAACACAATAACTCACAACACATTAACTCACAACACAACACTTTAACTCTCAACACAACACAATAACTCAACACAACACATTAACTCACAACACAACACAATAACTCACAACACAACACATTAACTCACAACACAACACTTTAACTCTCAACACTACACAATAACTCTCAACACAACACATTAATTCACAACACAACACATTAACTCTCAACACAACACATTAACTCTCAACACAACACATTAACTCACAACACAACACAATAACTAATTATTTATCAACTGACTGTGATGGCACAGACATGTCATTTATTAAAAGGGTATTCGCATCACTAGGAATCAACAATGCTGTAAGGGAAACTACAAATGCTCTAGATAAAAATAAATAAACTTCTGGAGTATTTCTGATACATCAGACCATACCATTTTGCTTAATAAATTAAAAAAATATATGATATAGGAAGTGCAGCTTAAATTGGATTGGAAGCTAGCTACAGGGAAGAGGTTTGTCATGATAGGTCCATCAGAGACCAGAATGATTGTGGTGTCCCACAAGGATCAATGCTAGGACTTAAACTGTTTATCCTGCATCTAAATGATATATTTAACGTTTCTAAGTCATTCAAATTGGTATTGTTTGCTGATGATATCAGTACATATTTGTTATAGCGATGGTTGTAAAAAGCTGACTAACAAGATACATTTATTGAGTTAATTAGCTGAAAAAAGTGGATGGACTATAATAAATGATCTTTTAGTGTAAGTTAAACAAAAGTGAAACGTTTTTGGAAATTTTAAATTCAATTAAGAGTCTAATAAAAATGAGTGAAACTACAACTGAGAAGGTACCAGCTTAAATAACTAGGAATTATTATAGACAGTCAATTGTGGAAAGCACTTATCAGACACACACAAACGAAAGTATCTGAAAATATTTCAATTATCAACTAATTTAAAAATATATTGAAATACAATTCTAGATGTATAGTTCTATCATATTTTACTTAATAATTACAAAGATTCCCTGCATTCTCTAAACTTCAGGAACGTGCCATTACAATTGAAGCTCTTTATCTTGAACATACAAATACATTATTTTTCTAGTCTAAAATCCTTAAATTGTAAGGCCGGCAATAATAAACTACCTTCCAATATTCAAAAACAGTTTATTGCACCAGAAGGAGCAGGAATGTAGTGAATTTAAAATTCAGATTGTGAGAACCACATACAGGTTTTTGTGTTTGTGGTAAAATGATGGAACCGGCTGAGCATGGGGCTTAAAATGAAAAAAAAAATACAAAGAACTTTCATTTCACAAGCTCAAAGATTTGTTGAACATTACTGTGGTTCAGGTTTAGTGTTTTTTTGTACAAATACCGTCAGGATATGAAGAGTTATCTGTTTATGTCTACATGGATAACACTGTCATCATTACAATATGTGTGCATGGAAACATGTGCAAATTCTATAGAAATAATATAAACTGTAAGTAGTAACCTTACATAACGATAACTGGATGGGGGGGTTGGATAAGGTTTCTTCTGCCCCCCCCCCCCCCCCCCACCATTTCAAGCTAAAAAAGAAAAAAGTTATTTATGCAAACAGCAAATCTAAGTCCCCTGTCTAAAATGTAATGCAGTCACTCAGATTGCAAAGTGAAAACTGGTTTCAGTTCAACGTCTGCATATTGTTATTTATTTATTTATTTTTATTGTTAGGAAATGAATGATTTTTTTTCCTGTTGTTTCTGCTTGAAATAAATCTAAAGTAAAAACAAACTCCAACAAACACTAGATCTGCTGCCAACTTATGGCAGAGAACCTGAACCATAGTTTGTTGTCTCCTCATAACCCTGTGAAGATCCTGTTTAATAAGCTTTGAATGGAAAACTGGATTCACTTGATCTACTTCAGAAAATGCTGAGACTGAACCCAAGCACCTCTGCTGCTGCACAGGAACAGGAACCTCTAAAGAAAACTGGAGACCGACTCCTTTGTTTCATTCTCAGAACAACAAAAGTGGGCCTGAAAACAGACAGGAAGCAGATTCATCTGCAACACGCTGGACCCTCCTGCTGACAAAAGAACAGGTTTGCTGATGGTGGTCACTCACCAACAGTATCACACGGTTCGTCTTTGTGGACACAGAAATCCGTCCTAGAAGAAAGAAGAAGTTTGGAAGATGAGATGGTGAAAACTCTGCAGGCCTTAAGGAGACAGACCAAATCAAGACTAAAAAGAAATGTGACATATCTAGATGCATGTAGCGTATGCAGTTATGATGTCATCGCAGCCCCCATTCCCCACACATAAATCCAGGAAGGGAATTTCATCTCAACTATCTGGAGCTTTTCCTTGTTCCAGGTCCGGCAGTAGCTAGGACGGCGGCTGGTGAACTTCTAACACACCTGGTGACAAAAACAGCAGAGTCCACGGTTGGAGAGTCAGCTGACATTTCAGCAGCGAGTCTTCGACGTCCTCCAAACTCTGAATGCTGCCAGTGACAGAAGCTCCGCAAAGACCTTTCTCCATGATGGCTGACCTCCAAAGTGTCCTGAGAAAAGGTGCATCGTAATAATGTGTCCCCCCTTCTGCGCAGCCTCAGTATTGTAAGCGCGAAGAACGGTTCTCCCCCCACAGGAGAAATGGATTCTGCTTACCGGACGAGTGTGAAGCAGAACCAGTTTGGTGACTTTAACGTTGAGTGAAACTCCCAGACTGCTGTGCTGGAACAAGGCGTGCACCTGCAGGAGAGGACAGGTGAGGGCCAGGTGAGAGGAGACCTGCTCCAGTCTGACAACGAACATGGATACCTTTGGTCACATTGTTGCTTACAGTCCTGCTAACACGCCTACATTCACAGCTGACCGTTGGTCATGCTTACTGTCATGGTCAGTCACTTCCACGCTCATGTTTAGCGTCACATGTGTGTTCCATTAGTGCTGGTCTTCATTCTAGTGCTTAAATTCACGCTGAGGTCTAGCTGCAGTCACACTCATATTCCTGCTAATTTTACTTTAGAAGTCATAATAATACACAATCAAACAAACATTCAAACTAATGTTCACAGCAGGGTTTACCTGCTATGCTCATGCACACGTGTGCAGTGAAGGTCATGTGACCTACTGTCATATTAATGTTCGCTTCTCTTCAGCCCATCTTTATGTGGGGATTCCTGCACATGCTTGTGTCTGTTAAAGCTGTGTTCCAAATTAGGATGCAAATTGTATTTAAGCGCCAAAAAGCTCCAATTCTTTGTTTTTCCTTGAAACTGGTGGATGATGTTGTGTCTGCAGACAGGAGCCTGACATCAACCTCTGACTCCTGCATGGGATCATTAGTTCACCAGGTGAGTTCAATTAAAGGAAGAAGGACACAGAACAACATTTTCAAGTAATATGGACAGAAAAGGATGTAGCTGCTGGAAACCTGGAATAGTTCCAGGCTTTGGCCGAAGCATGACAAGCTTTGACCTTCCAGGAGAACCTCAGCGTGATGGTCGGACTGTGAAGAGATCTGTGGCTGATTCAGACACACGGTGGATGCAGATGAAGGCAGAATGAGGAGGAACTCTGACAGACATCATCAGATTTAGAGAGAATCCCATCACAAAGCAGAAAGCACAGAGTTGAAGCTGCTGCTTTGTCTGGAGTCCCACCAACATCCAGGTGGAGGATCCTCCAGAGGTCTGCAGATCTACGCAAACCTTCAAACCCCAAACCAGCAGAAACTGCAGTGGGTCCAGACACACCTGGAGACTCCTGTCTGTTCACGGATGAGCGCCGTGTGACCCTGGAGGCTCCACATGTGTGACATCAGCACGGAGGTGGTGGAGTCATGGTTTGGGCCAGAACCATGGGGAGAGAGCTGGTGGGCCCCTTTAGGGTCCCTGAAGGTGTGAAAACGAGCTCTGAAAAGTAGGAGGAGCTTCTGGATGAGCACTTCCTTCCGTGGTGCTGGAAGAAGAAGCGTGTTTTCTGGAACCAAACCCTCTTCATGCATGACGATGCAGCATCTGCTGCTGCAGGAAAGGACTGATGCTGGGCCCCCATCCTCCCCCCTCTGAGGGTGGGGGGCAGAACCTCCAAAAGGTTGGATGGCTGCCAGAATGATGAAGCTGCTCCATAGGAGCTCCTCTGTTCACATGGAACCTGAGCCATGAAGACGCTTTGGATGGAAAAGCTTTAGATTTCAGGAAAAAGGAGCTCCTAATGCAGCAGATGAGCATTTCAGTTCTTTAGAATCTGTGGTGGAACAGAGACTTTGAAGCTTTAGTGGAGAAAGAAATGCTGTTCTCTTTAGGAGGTTTGTTCTAGAACATTCCACTGAAACTCTAATGGTTGGTGACTTGAAACTGATGCTGTCATTGGAGGATTTACACAGTCAGAGAAATATCACAATCATTTGGAACACGCTGTAGACTTTTGCTCATGCTGACAGTCATGCTTCCGTTAATGCAGACAATTCTCAGCAGAGTGTCTTCCATCTTAGATCAGAAAAACTGCAGGCACCACAGTCCGTCTGAAGGTGATGAAGGTGAGCAGCTCTTCTTACCATATTCATGACCGTCAGCAGAAACCTCCCAGCAGCCTCGGCTCCGTGGTGCTGCACCACGTCCATGTCGGCCACCACCACTGTCTCTACCGTGAAGGGATGCTGTAAAAGCTGGAAGCTCCTCCTCTTTTTTTGTGCGTCTTGACCTGCATTTGATGTCATCCTCGTCCTGTGATCTACCACCAACAGAGTCACAACAAAGTATCAAGACAAAGGAGCTGAGAATTTGGTTCACAAACGTTCGGCGTGGGTTCCTGGTTCGATCCCAAGTCCTGCAAAAGGCCGCCTACAGCTCCATGAAGCTAGTTTCTGTAAAAATGGCAGCACCTACCTTCTACATAGGAGCAGGGGGGGGGATGCGGGGCTCTTGCTGCAGAGGCAGCTCCCGCCTCCAGGTGCCTGGACCACAACCGATGTTTTAGTCCCGTAAAGGAGTGCGGTGTTTGGGGTTTCTCTACAGGTTCAATGAACATGCTGTGCCCCCCCACCTGAAGGAGCCCCATCTGAAAAGAGAAGCTGGCACTAAGTCCTTGATTGGGAAAGTCTGCATCGGTAGACAGTGTGATAACTAGGTGTTTGGGGTTTACAGAGCAGCAGTGAAGGCAGCACTCAGAGCGCCGCAGAGCTTTGGTGGAGCTGCAGCAGAATCCCAATAACAGTTGTGTGGAGCAGAAGTGGGAAAAGGAAAGAGCTGATGTCAATAGTGTGGATTGGGAGACCCGTCACAAAGTGAAGGTGACTTTGCTTGAACCCAACTTTATTTGCACAGTTCTTGAAATATTTGCTAATACACTGGATTTACCAAACCGCCAAATGTGCTGAGGGCAGCCAAAGAGCCGGGATGGTGCAGGATGAAGCCGGTGTAGAAGCGTAGCTGCTGGGCGGAGAAGTTGCTGACTACCATGCTGTGGTTCCTGAGCATTTCCTCCACAACCAGCTTTTCAGACGGACGCTGCAGGTTCCTCCTCAGATCCAGGTACAGGCCGCTTCCAGACACCGGCAGAAAGACTAACAGCCGCTCCTCTGCACCTCGCCGCTGCTGGGGCAGCAACCTGGGGACCACCATCTCCACGTCCGCCTGGACTGTGGACAGAGACACCAATGAAAGACCACTGCCCCGTCCCTCTGCGGAAGCTTTGTGGAGACAGGGACAGGAAGAGACTGAAGGGTGGTGCAGAATGGGAAAAGCACGGCAACTGACATTGGCGGGATCGCAGCAAAGCTCTTAACTCTGGAGGGACCGAGACTCAGACTGATCAAACTGTACAAAAAGTCTACATGTGTGCCGTACTGATGGCATGGTACGTTGTGTTTGTGTAAACAACGAGCAGCAGAGTTACAGGGAATCCCTTTGGTTGGTGGAAAGGACAGACACTTGGTGACGTGGCCGTGACAGCCCTGGTTGAATTCCAGACACCAGCTGGCTGGAATTTTACCAACATGTCTGGGTAAGGTGACGGCGCTAGAGCTGGCATTGGCCCTGAAGGTGATGCAGAGGGGCCTCTACAGCCGGCCTCCCCATCCCAACGTCACCAGACTGGTTCTGGATCGTTTTCTCCTCCATTCTGACCCAATATATGCAGGTCTGTCTGGATGTGTCTAACCATGGCCGGCCCTCCCTATACGCGGATTATGCAGCCGCATAGGGCCCCCGTCACCACCAGGGCCCCGAAGTGGCGACAAAAATTAAATTAAAAAAGACCCAAATCTGGCAACCCATTCCATAGAACTTCCTTACCAACGTGGGCTCTGAATGTTGTGCAAAAGAAAGTTGCCTGCACTTTAACGATCCCCCTGTCAGCACACCTGAACCAATCTGGCAACCCAAATAATGACGTTACACCATTTAGCAACGATGGGTCACATCATTGCGTCTGAGCCTGGCACGGTGTGCATTTACCAACGCATTTTGTTTCAATAAACGTGGGGGAAAGAAAAAAACAGCACATTTTGTCACACTGATCAAAGCGACAACAAGCAAACTTCATGCCACAGAGACTTTATGCATCAGGACAGGGCTCCAGACTGCGACCAATTGCTCGCATTTTGCAACCAAAATTTGAGCGTGTGCGACTGAATTTTACATCCAGTCGCACGTGTGCTACTAGTAAATTTGCCTCCCCCACCCTCCGTATTTTTTTATACATTAAACGTGGAAGGGGCACGTCAATGATTAATGAAATAATCTGAGACGCGAGCGCACACGCACGCAGGCAGACACACACACTCGCGTGATGCCCGTCTGTGAGGCGGCCACTGCGTGTGAGAAGAATAAGTCACTGTAAGTGGCTAAAATGCGTGTAGGGGGAGGGGCCTAGAGATATTCGCGCGCGCGTAAACATCTGTGGGAAGGAAACGGAGACAAATATCAACCTGATATGTTCGTCTGAGCTATGCGTAAGAGAACTATTGATTCGTTCTTCTGACCTGCGGCTAGTGTACCAGGGCCAGAGTGTACAGCAGGGGTCTCAAACTCGCGGCCCCTAAGATGATATTTTGCGGCCCCTGTTTTAATATGAAAGTTTAATGTTACTGCAGCCCGCCAGTTTTAATGAATGACACTTTTTCATCGTCGTGCACGGAGATGACCAACCAGTCACAGTGGGGTAAATGACTCTTGGGGGCGGGACAATGACAGGGCTTGAAAGCAGGAAACCTGACAGCCCCCTCCCTCCCCGGACCACATGAAGGAGTTCTTTACTTTCTTTTCTAGAACGTATCTATTCGCTCGTCATTTTCTACATACATGCAGTCCGTGCTGAACTTTTCTCTGGGTCACACAGACCCGGAGGAAGATTTAGGTTTTGGTTACGGTTACGGCGGCGCATCAAACGGTTCTCGTGCACGGCTGTTACGGCAGCACACCGCTCCCGCGGGAGTCGGGTCAGCTGAGGAGAATAAATGACCCCCACCTACATGCGTGACAGCTAACAGGGCTTGAACTTTAAACACGCTCGAGCAAAAACAACATTAGTTTTAGACACACTGAAATACGTGGGGAAAATGCAACGATAGACGTGTTTGAGATGAACCGGCACCTCGCCTGGATCAACGGTGCCGGTTCATCTGTGAGATGAAGGCGAATCTGCAGCAAGAGTGAAGGACAACAGGAAGTTGGAGTTGTCCTTAACATTCAATTTAGTTTAATATTCCTCTCCCCCTATGCATGTAGCCTTTTTAATGAATTGGTATTTTAAATTATTTTAATTAATCACTCAACAACAAAACCATCAGGACACATGTCCCATAATGCATTATTTTGTAGTCTGTTGGGCAGCTTTCAGTCAATTCAGTTTCCAGCTGTGTCCGGGTAGGTTTGCCCCTTGCTCCCGCCCCTTTCTCGCAATATTTTTGTGATGATTGACAGGTGATGTTGGGGCAAAAACAAAAATATGTCTC
>CM074489.1:10868947-10906683 GCA_037389245.1 Oryzias sinensis | reverse complement strand
CTTAAAACCAACTAGTGTGAAATATTTCAGTCATTCAGTCATGCAAACTGTTAGTGCAAAGGTGAGCTAACACCTGTGCTCAGGTGAGTGTTTATGTTCTTCTAAAATGGATGGTGGAACGTGAAAAGAAGGAGGGAGAGTGCCCAGCCACCCCCACACCCCCGCCGCCGCCACAGCAGCGGCAGCCGAAACCCCCCCAACGCCACAGGGGAGCAGGCAGGGAACAACCGCCCCCCAGGCGACCAAGACCGCCGTGTGGCCACCAGAGCCAGAGAGCAGGACAGCATGGGGGGGAAGAGAGCGCCGCCCCAGCCCAACCAGGAGAGCAGCCCCCCCGCCGTGCCGGGAGAGCCCACACAGGGCCCCACTGGAGAAGGGCACCCACAGCCCCAGACGAGCACCCCATCACCACCCAGGAGTTCCAGGCATCCCCCCGCCCCCTACCCCAGGTACGAGCCAGGACCCCCCAAGGGAGACCGGCCCCACACTCCAGGCAGCCACCCACCCGGCCCACAGTTGGTCCAGGGAGGAGCAAGGCAGGGGCTTGCCACCCCCACCCAGGAGGGGGGCACCCCGGGGACAAGAGGGCCCACAAGGGGTGTTGTAAACATGGCCCGACCAGGCTCGGCCACAGTTTGAAATATGGCGGGGCCCAGCGCTCCGGGGCAAGGACCAGAACCCACCCCCCAGGGACACGAACACCCCCGGCTCAGGTGTAATGTGACCCCCCCACACACACACACGGAGAGAGCGCCACAGGGCCCAGGAAACCGGCACCCAAGGGACACGGCTGCCGTTGCCAAGGGCCCCGTATCCCCCACCTGGGAAGGGGTAGGGGACAGATGGTCCTAGGTCCCACCTTCCTTGCAAAATGTGTGTGCATCTGTTTGAGAGGGTGTGTGTGTGTTTATGTTGGGATGTATATATTAAGGGGGGAGGGGTGTATGTACTAAGGGGGGTGCAGTTAAAATTGGCGGGTAGGGCACTAAGGGGACATCTCCTGATTACTCACAGTGATGTCCCCCCCCCCACCACCACCACCAAGGAGCCCTAAATGTCTAAGGTGCGGTTAAAATTGGCGGGTAGGGTGCTCGGAGGACATCTGCTGCTTGCTGGCAGTGATGTCCAAGCACCCCCCCTACCAAGGGCCCTATCATAATCATTTTAAATATTCTCCTGTTTAATCCAAAACTCTGGTCACGGTGGGCGGGGCTAATCTCCGGGATTTGAAGCCTTCTGTTCACATTGAGGATTAAAATTAATATTTGACAGTACAGAAGTTATTTGTTGAAAAAAACGTTTCTAAAGTACTTTTATTTATGAAACAATTGATCGAGCCTGTAAATAGTTTGTTCTTTCTCTTCAGTGTATAATAGAGTATTTAATTTTATTGTAACGATCCGGCCAGGCCGTCACTTTAGTGGGGTAGCGAAAGCCAACTGCTCATGAAGAGGTTTTAATGGAGAGCTGTCCGTGCCCCATACACCGCACGACCCGGACAGTCTCAGGTTGCAAGAAACGTAGAGAGAGGCAATATTAGCGTTTTAGCAACAAGCCTGTTTATTCCAGCACACAAACAGCCCAAACAGCATGGACGGTCACTTCAGCTTCCAGCCCTCTGACTCAAGGTTTCACCCTAAACTCCCCACTTCCCATGAGCCTTAGGGGCTGAAGGCGGGGCTAACCCCCAGGTCGCTACAGTATGATAATTGTAAAAAAAAAAAGGTTTCTACTTCACGGATTTTGCCTATCACGGTTCTTTTTGGAACGTAACCCCCGCGAAAAACAAGGGTTTACTGTAACTCATTTATATTAGGACAACAGTTGCATTTTTATCCAACAATAGAATCCAATTAAAGCTACAAGTAGCATTTAGCGGGCCCGAGCACGTGCCACCGCCCCGTGACGACGCCCTGCTCGAGCCATTCTGGTCGTTCTTTCTTGTCCATTCTGGAGCTCCAAGCTAATGTTAAAATGACAGCAGCCTGGGGGTGGGGGGGTGGTGGGGGCTGTAATCTGTCCCCCCACAAAGACTTTTGCATATAGCATGAACGAGTGAGTGTAGAATCCAACCACAGTCTCCTTGTCTGTTCCAGTCAACAGTCCTCCTTCACGCAGACGTTTTCTCATCAGCTTCACACCGGAAGTCTGACTTTTACCTGGTCGTCAGGTGAAACACCTGAGGTTGGAGACGTAATCCAGAACGTTCGTTCAAGCCACGTGACTGGCCTAAATGCGCGTGTCTCCGGAACCACGGCGGGTTTCTACTGAGGGAAATGTTCCGTCTGAGGCTGCAGCGGGACCGCGATGACGTCAGAGGGTCATTCTGCAGCGAGGGGCAGTTTAACATTAACGGTTCTACTGCGGACCGGTTCCGCCCAAACATTTACGCAGACCGAACCCGCTCCTGTAGTTCAGGTCAACCGGAAGAGAGTTCGGTTCGGTTCTTACCGACTCCTTTGCTGGAGAAAAAGTACGAGAGCAGGAGCAGAACCGCGCCGGTGGGCATGCTGAAAACCTCTGGTTCCGGACAGGTCCAGTCCTCGAAAAGCCCCGAACTTCCGGAACCGGTTGATCTTCAAGTGAGAAACCGCCGAGGGTTCGGGGAATGGGCTGGGCTCGGAGCTCGGGAGCCCGCCTCCTGCTCCGAACAGCAGTCCCAGCGGAGCCGACAGAACCGGCCCAGTTTACTGGAAGAACTCACTGAACTCCAGCAGAGAAGTGTGATTCAGGACGGTTCCGTAGGTCTCTCAGGGACTTTGATAAAGGATTTGGACAGAACCAAGGTTCTGAAAAACTTCACTCATAGATTTTCTGACATTTTAATAAAAATATTGACAAACGGACACAGACTTCCAAACAGATTCTGCACCACAGTTCTGTGAGGGAACCTGGATCTGCTGGTTCTGTTGGATTCAGAGTCCAACTCCAGGAGCTTCCGGATGCCGTGCAGAACCCGTGTGGTGACCCGGTCCAGCATGGCCGTTCTGGAGACCGTGGTCCTCGGAGCTGCTGTCCGGCTCCTCTTCGTTGTCGCTGCGTTCATCTCTGGTCAGCTGTGAAAACCAGATGTTGTCACCAGAGCGGCCGGGTCCATCTGACCCGTCAGGCTTTTGTCCACTTTTTAGGACTGTCAACCAAAACTGAAGGAGCTGCATTTCCAGAAGAAAACAGGGTTGATGCTATATTGCTGGATGAAAGTGACTCTTAAAGGATAATAATTGAAATGACCATAAATAAAGTGAAAACAGCACAATAACTAAACAGATATTTTTGTGAAAATCCATGAGCACCACGGCTCACGGGTCGTGCTATGGCGCCATTAACCAGGTACAGGACGTATCGTCTTTCTCTGGTGTTTCCCATCAGGGGTCGCCACAGCGAAACTACCCTCTCTCAAGGACGAGTCGCATGGTAAACTTGGCAATGTTTTACGCCGGATGCCCTTCCTGACGCAACCCTCTCAATGTATCCGGGCTTGGGACCGGCACAGAAGCAGAGAAGGGAACAGCCCGGATCTGAACCCTGGTTCCACGGACGGAAGGCGCCGCAAACCAGCCTGAGCTAAAGCGGCCCCCATAACCAGGTACAGCACGTGTAATCCATAGAATCCTGGATTATCTGGAAAAGGTCAAGGATTGGAAGGACCAAAAGTCAAAGCTGGAAAAAGCTGAACATTTGAATAGTTGAATGTTTAAAATAGATGAAAGAATTGTAGGAGTTAAACAGCAAAAAATGGCAGAAAATACTATAATAAAGAGAGAAACCGGAACATATATGATGATATGCTTCCATGTTTATGTTGAAAGCTTTATAGCATTCAACAGACTTAAATCCTGACCTTCTGATCATCCGCCTCAGAACAGGCAGCAGAAAGTGAGAAGTGAACCTTTAAAAAGGAGAAGACAAACCGTCTTCTCAAGACGCAGACATTCTTTGTATCTCTGAAGGTTGGGGGGGTATCTTTATTTAATGTTTGGAGAAACTGACAGAAATGTTTCTTCTTTAGAGGAAAATCAGCTGCCAAAATAATTCATATTTCATTTTAAAAACGGTTCTTTAGTGTGACGGGATCAGATACGGATCCAGTTTACCGTGAAAGGCTTTAGAAAAGCAGGAAGAGAGGATGTTTGCAGCAGCCACACCTATTAAACTCACCGTTCCAAACAGGAACTTTCTGATCATGCGTAGAATGAGTGAAGACCAGAAAAGGTGCAGGCAGAGGAGAACAACCAGCATGGCGTTGAAGAAGTAGTAGCCAAAGAAGGCGGGGTAATGGTGAAGGGGGTAAACCCAGGTGCAGTGGATGATCCTGAAACACAGAACAGAGACTTCATCCTCTCTAAACCTGAGGCAACAGCTTTCATCTAACCCAGGATGCATCTAGGGCTGCAGGTCTGCCTTCATGTTTCCAGCAGGTTCTGCCACCAGAACCTGCTGGAAACATGAAACTGCAGCAGGACTTTAGTTCATCCAGACCTGCTTGCTCAAGGCTGACACAAATGAAAGAGACTGTTTCTATGCAGATGACATTCTCAGGATCCACTTAGAGCGTCGTTTCTTCTAGTTTCATCAGCTTACCAGAAAGGGAAGATCACAAGGCGGGTCACCATGAAAATGACGGCAAACGCCACAAAAAGAGCTTTGCTGGTTTTCTCCCATCCAGCGTAGTTGAACATCTTGGCTGACTAGAAAACAGACAGTAGTTCCATGAATGAACATTAGAGTCTGAGTAACCAGAAAGCCTGTTCCAAAGAGCGGTCTCTATTATAGAACAAAGTTAAGATCTGTCAAATGAGCAATTATAATCCCATTTGGATGTGTGTAGTGTGAAGCAGCAGCAGGCATTCAAGCAAGAATCATCTTCTACCAGATTGTAGTCATTTGGAAACTGGAATGTCTCTGTGTTGGAAGGACTAACTATGAGGTGTTCAGTGGTTCAGTCCAACTGTTAAAAAGCTTTAGCAGAAAGGTTTCAGAGGTTAGCATGCTAGGCACCTTGGTTCACCCAACATTTTCTGACCCGTTCAGAACCAACATACAGAAAGAAGTCCAGCTGGACATTTTCAGGCTTAGAGGTTGAAAGGTTAACCTCCAGCAGGACGTCAGAAGCATCATGGACCAGCATGACTAGAGTTCCTACACGGATGAAGTTGGCACACCAGGAGAAGGAGAGGAGGACCAGCGTGGCAACATGGTGGATGATCTGCTCCCTGAAGTCCTGAAAGAGAAGGAAGAGTGACGTCTGTCCTGGGAAACCGTCCTCTTCTCCTTCCAGACAAACCGAACAAGTAAAGAAAGAAGTTTTGAGCTTTGAAGAAGCTGAGATGATGACTCGGGTGGTTTAGGTGGATTCAGTAGTTCCTTTACAGCAGAACATCCAGCTCAGCTGGCAGAAGAAAGTTCCAGTCTTGTGAAGGACCTCCAGGCTTCATGCAGTTCCTGAAAGTCCTCATCCATCCCCAGACCATCTGATCTACCTGCGGTGATGATCGGCAGACCTGCGGATGCTTCCACAAATGATCTGAAGCCAGACCGCTCTCTGAGGCTGAGAAGATTCTCAAGACTTCCTGAGAACTTGTCAGGTTCTCTTTCTTTCTTCCCAGTCTGCAGTAGAAGATAACTGCTGAGGTTTGAAGCTCCTGTTTCTACAGTTTTCATCAGAAGTTTTAATTTTTTACATTGAACTCTGTTCATTTCTGTTCAGTTTAATCACAACTGCACTTCAATAAACCACCTTTATTCACAAGGAAACTCCTCACTGTGAAGAACTAGAAGGTCAACAGAGGAACCTCCGATTCTGCACAGTGATCTTTGTCAGAAGAAACTACCTTTAGAATCTAACGTGACGTCACATTTGACAAGAAAAGAGGAGCATGGAACCCGTGGCCAACAGCACACACCTTTCTCTTGACATCAGAGGCAATGCTGAAGAACAGGCAGCCGTAGAAGCTCATCTCCAGGATGTAGTACCAGTACTGAGACTCCAGCAAGGACTGAGGACACAGAAGCAAGAGGAGATCAGGTTGCTCCAATCAGTTTAGCCAAGACATAAAACCATAGCATCTCCCAATGATGTCTCTATGTTCTCAACAATCTGCATGCAACCATGTTCTTCAAGAAAACGAGGAATCCAGTCCGTTCTGTCGCATTAGGGATTGAAGAGGACCTTCAGCGTCTGGCTTTAACCACAGTCTCTGTGCTCTTTGACCTCTATATGAGCCCAACAGAAACGTCTAAAACCTGCTGAGGTTTCTGGGAAGGCGGCTGAAGAATTAGGAGCATAAGGGTTAGACACGGATTAGCCTCTTCTTCGTCACGTAGAGGCTTACTTACCTGCCTACTCTGGTACAAGAACCTACCCACCAATAAGAAATCTGACGTGAATCATCAGAGCTGACCCCACTGTGGTTCTGGGAGGACTTTAAGATTTTATCTCCAGCATCCTCTTCCAAGAGTTACAGTCAACAGCCACTAAAGCAAGCTCCGCCCCCTCCATCTTAATTCAGTTCAGGCAGTGGTCATTCACCTGAAACGTTACAGGAACTAGTTTCAGAAATGGTAGAATGGGTCATGTGAGCCGGCCTGACCTGGTTGTCTCTTATTGAACGGAGACTCACCTGCTGAGGATATCCTGTCCACACCTGTCTGCTGTCGTAGAGCCATTCTTTCTGCAGACAGCACAGTGGGATTAGTCTGTCAATCATGACGCCTCACTGATTCTGACTGCAGGACACCCATTCTCGCTTTTTAAGTCCAGTCTGGAGTCTCAACATTTCAGTTCAAATCAAATCTCCAGCCTTTAAAATTATCCTTAAAATTATTCTTTTTGTCATTTATTATTATGTTACTTTTAAACAACTTATGGGAACAAAAAAAACATCCTTTTTCTGTTTATCCTTTTCCAAAGCAGAAATGTTGTAGAGTTTTGACTTTTAGGTCTGACAAACCTGCGTTCAGGAGCTTACAATATAAAAATAAACAAATTAAGATCGTTTATACTCTCAAATTTCATGTTGAGGTGAAGTCTCAAGTCTTTGCATCTACGTCTTAAGTGTGACTCAAGTCCAAGTCCCCAACGATGCAACAGAAGCTGGAGTTCAGCCAGATCTGTGCTTCGTCTGCAAACTTACATCATGCAGAGCTGCCAGTCCTCCAACAAACGCCAACAGATAGAAGGCAAACCTCCAGCTGCAGAGAGAGGAGGAAGTGTCATTATGAGGGCTCGTGTAAAGGTTCTAGACTAGATTCTGTCCTCCATTGACCAGAACTGTGCAAAAGCATAGCCGTGTGTTTCACTGTGCGTCAACCCTCATTTGTAGCACAATGTAGACCCTGATGCCTTTTGTATCACAATGTGCATCATAGTGATCTGGAGCATTAATTTGCATGACTACATGCACGAGCGCCTTTATTGCATTCCTTTACATAAGAATGCAAAGGCAGTGCTGGTTCTGACCTGGACTCTTTAAACTTTTTTAGGACTCCAGGATGGTCCTGAACCCGGCGTCTTCTGAACCAACGCTCCACCTGCCGCATCGACAGTCCGCTTTTTTTAGACAACCCAAGCATGTCAGCCTGAAACACAAGCAACAGAACGGATGGACGGATGCTTTTTGGAATTTTATCCCAGGTAAACACCTCAACCTGCCTTTCAGATCCATTGCCACGTCACGTTTTAAAACATTTGATGGATTCTTTGAGTCAGAGCTTTTAAAAACAGTAACCTGCTCTCTTCTGCCTGTAAGACGACGGTGGTGAGGCCCCTTATGAAAAAGAGTCATTTAGATCCCAATACTCTGGATCACTATAGACCTGCGTCCAACTTACCATTTTTAAGTAAAATGATAGAAAGAAATGTCTCTGATCAACTTCATGAGTTTTTAAATACCCCCCCCCCCAAAAAAAAAAAAAACCTTGATCAGTCTGGTTTTACAGAGACGGCTCTTTTAAAGATCGTTAATGATCTTAGATTAAATTATATCAAATTCAAATTCAAATTTTATTTGTCACACACACAATCATACAGCGTACAATGTGCAGTGAAATGCTTAGGCGACCGCCCGCGACCTCAAACAAGAAGAATATCAATAGGAATATGAAGATAGATATAAAATATAGGAATATACAATATAAAAACATAAAAACAGAATGTCCGGATGTGTGCAAATATGCTCTAAAGTGACATATGTGAAAGTGGCTTGTGTGTATAATGTCCATGATTACTGGTTAAGAGTCCGTATCGCCTGCGGGAAGAAGCTCCTCCTCAGTCTCTCTGTGTTAGCCTTCAGAGAGCGGAAACGCTTTCCTGACCGCAACAGCGAGAACAGTCCGTTGTCGGGGTGGCTGAGGTCCTTTGTTATCTTCCTGGCCCTGGTCCAGCACCGCCTGCTGTAGATTGAGTGTAGGTCAGGGAGCTCGGTGTGGATGATGCGCTCAGCTGAACGCACCACCCTTTGGAGAGCTCGTCTGTCCTGCATGGTGCTGTTCCCGAACCAGGTTGTGATGTTACCCGTCAGGATGCTCTATATGGTGCAAGAGTAAAAGTTCCTAAGCACCCCAGAGGGCAGTCTAAAGTCTCTCAGACGTCTAAGGTGGTAAAGACGCTGCCGGGCCTTTTTCACTACGGTGTTGATGTGACAGGACCATGACAGGTCCTGCGTGATGTGGACACTGAGGTACCGGAAGCTGTTCACTCTCTCCACTGGGCTCTTGTCGATGACGGGGGTCTGGTAGTTCCTCTTCTGCTTTGTGGCGAAGTCCACTATCAACTCCTTTGTCTTGCTGACGTTTAGGAGGAGATTGTTCCTCTCACACCAGTTTTCCAGATGTCCAATCTCCTTCAGGTAGGCCGTCTCATCATTATCAGTGATCAGGCCCACCACAACGGTGTCGTCAGCAAATTTGATGATGGTGGTGGAGTTGGTGGAGGCCAAGCAGTCGTACGTGTAAAGTGAGTACAGTAGAGGGCTCAGAACACAACCCTGAGGGGCTCCAGTGTTGAGAGTGATGGAAGCTGAGACATATCCGCCCATCCTTACTGCCTGTGGTCTGCCAGTTAGGAAATTGGAGATCCACTGACACAGAGATGGGCTTAGTCCCAGGTGCTCCAACTTGGTGGTGAGTATGGAGGGAATTATGGTGTTAAATGCTGAGCTGTAATCGACAAAGAGCATTTTAACATAATTTCCCCTTCCAGTGTCCAGATGAGTGAGAGAAGTATGAAGTAGATGAGAGATAGCGACTCACAGAAACCTTCTGTTCCGGTGCTGCTGGATCTTAGTGCCGCTTTTGATCCAGTAGATCGCCAGATGTTATTAGACAAACTGAGGAGTCCAGTGGGCCTCTCTGGAAATGTTCTTAAGTGGTTTTGTTCCTGTCTCACAGATCGACACTTTTATGGAAGTATGGATATGTGCTCTTCTAGATTCCATTAAATAAGTAGTGGGGTTCCCCAAGGGTTGATTTTGGGTCCTAAACTCACACTTCACATTTAATCTGATCAAATAAAAAAATTTAGTTCAAGCTCTCTGGTGCTAAGACAGAGTTGTGCAGTCTGATGGCTCGTGGGACAAAAGACTTTCTAAGTCTGGCTGTGGTGAGACGTTGGGATAGAAGTCTGCTGCTGAAACTTATGGAGTCCTATACTGTTCAAAATTAAATAAATAAATATGAACTCATGCAAATACACAATCAACCAATAAATCTCTTATAAATATATAAAAAGATCATGAAATTGTGAAAAACCTGCACACTGATTTTAAATTTTATTCAATATATTTCATTTTGCTTTAAAAACCTGTTCATTATTTTAAAACAGCATTTTAAAATATTCATTTTAGTCATGTGGAACATTATTATAATTCTGTCTTTTTTCAGAACCTCGGATTTCAAAATCAATATTTTCCAAAGTAGCTTTGTTTTTATTTCATGTTGCTGTTTTTCACAATGGCGTAATTATTTCATGAAGAGCTTTTTCAGGAGAATATCTCTATCTGTCAATCAAACTAGACAAGGTGGAGACACTTTTGTGATTGGCTACTCCTTTACTCAGACATGAGCAGCAGCACCCTGACTACATCGATCCAAGATGCTTCAGTGAACGCCCACTCCTCAACACTAGGGGGAGTATGCACCTCAACACATCCACAGTGTTACACGAAACTGGGCAGTTTTGGTTCTAAATTTGCGGATAAAAGTGGCTTTGGCCGAGTGTGCATAATTCAGGTGGTTTTGTGGTCGGTTCGGCAATTTTCATCTTCTCATGAACGTATAGTAGTGGTCTAAGTTAGGCTGGTTGGTTGTTGGAGTTCCACAAAACGTCTATGAACTGGAGTTCCATGAACGCAACATGCCGCGTGTGGGAGGGGCTACAAGCTAATGTTTTTAGCCTTATAGCCACATGGAGCGGTTGCTTGTGCTTATCTCAGTAACAATGCATGGATGCACAATGTACATAGAGTGTTAAGAGATCAGGTTTATTTATTTTGAATAGTTTCACATGATAACAATGTTTCCATGTTTGAGTTCATGAGATCATCCCAGAGAGTCTCTGCTTCAGCTCCTGCAGTCAAGACGTGGACGACCGGAGCTCCTCTCTGCTTTGGTCCACACAAACCCTCAAACTACAAAAACAGAGTCGTCCATGTTTGCATCTTCTGCAGCAGACAGATTGTTTGTCTCTATTTGATCTCTAATGGCAGCAAAGCCGTGCAGATATCACTGAAATACGTCATCTCTGACTGGTACAGCGCTGAGCGGGTTTCGAGGAATAAGAGTCGATTTCCATGGATGAGCCAATGAGCGTTTAGATCCCGCCCACTTTCACTGATTGACAGATAGACTCATTCTGCTGAAAAAGCTCTTCATGAAATAAATATGCCATTGTGAAAAACAGCAACATGAAATAAAACAAAGTATATATAGCAATATTGATTTTGAAATCCAAGGTTCTGAAAAAAGACAAAATTATAACAATATTCCACATGATTAAAAATGAATATTTTAAAATGCTGTTTTAAAATAATGAACAGGTTTTTAAAGCAAAATGAAATATATTGAATAATATAATGGCTTATGTAAAATCAGTGTGCAAGTTTTTCACAATTTCATGATCTTTTTATATATTTATGAGAGATTTATTGGTTAATTGTGTATTTGCATGAGTTCATATTTATTTATACATTTAAATATTTATTTAATTATGAACAGTATAGGACTCCATAGAAACTGCTCTTCCTCTCACCGAAGGCCCCATGCAGAGGGTGGGACATATTGTCCATGATTGCCAAAAATCTGGACAATGTCTGTTGTTCGGCCCCCTCCTCCACTGAGGCCAGCTTTGGTCCCACAACAGAGCTAGCCCCCCTGATGGTCTTGTTTCAGCGGCTAAGGTTTCTCTCACACCACAGCGTACAGATGTTTGTTTGGTAAAACATAGTGAGAAGCTCTGTGGAGATGTTAAAAGATGCCAGCCTTCGCAGGAAGTACTTGTGTTTTCTGGACGTTCAGCTGTAGCTGCTTCTGCTTGGACCAACAAACAAGATCCTGCACCAGCTGCTGAACTCCACCTCCCTGTCTTCTTCAATGCAGGCCACAAAGACAGTATCATCTGAGAATTTCTGTATGTAGCAAACCTCTGAGTTGTGTTGGAAGTCAGAAGTGTACAAAGCAAACAACATCGGAGAAAGAAAGTCAGGGCTGACTAGTCAGGATTTGAACCAGAGACTTCAAACCTTGACTAGGTGAGGTGAGAGAGCTGACCACTACACCACCGGCCAGCCTTTCCTGTGTTTTTAATTACAGTATGTTGGCTTGCTGTGTTTGGTGACATATGTAGGACTTTACCTGCAGTGGATTTCTGTTGCAGGTGGTGTAATAGAGCTCCAGAGCAGAATTGGCCTCAGGTCTGAGACAAGCACGCTGTCTGATGCCAGCAAAGGCTGCCAGAGGGGCGGCGACCATCCTGGAATAAAACCCATGTTCAGTTCTTCACATGTTCTCTCAGGAGGGAAGACAGAACAATGATTGAGGAAACTCAGAAAACCAGTGCAGGCTAGAGTTTTTGCGGAACCACAGGTTCAGTATTCCCTGAAGATGTTCAACTTTGATCGGATCTTTTCTTTAGGTCCCTGGACAACCACAACAACCAAAAAAACAACAACCACAACCCGCAAGAACCTGGGCAACCAGAGACATCGACTGTTCTGATGGTCTGGATCAGGTGTGTTCAGTCAGACGTTCTGATTGGCTGAACAACTGTCCTTCCTTAACAAAGAGCAGTTCCCCTTCTTCAGGTTCTGTTTCTTCTACAACTGGACTCGGTAAGGTTCTGTGTGGATGCAGGAGGTGTTGCACCTTTCAAACAGGTATCTGATGAGGAGGAGGCCACAGGCGTAGGGCAGCGTGATGTAGAGATGCGAGGCCTTTGCATAGACCCGACCCTCCTTGTCCTCCAAGTCGGCCCAGGACAGCTCAGCTGGAAGCCAGATTTTGTCCCACCAGAACCACTCGTACAGTCTGTCCAACATGATTCTGAAACGCAAGCCAGAGTTTCCGCTCACCTGCAGGTCAGCAGAAGTGACCGACCGGTTGAAGTGCAATCATTTTAAGGCCTGACTCCAAACAAAATCCTGTTTATGGTGTTTTTATGATGTTCTTGTATCATTTTTCTGCAGATGGAGGACGTTTTTAAAGAATTTGAGATTAAAACTGTGTTCCTGGGGTTATCTTTATTTAAATCATTCTGAATCAGGAGCAAATGAAAAAGGCCGTTTGGAAAAACTTGTAGTTGGTATGTAGGAATTACTGTGGGCGGGCCCCCCAGCTCCACCCCTTTCTGATCATCCACCTGCAGGCCAACAGATCCATGAACATCTTTGTCTTTCTGGTCTGAGCTGGAATCTGGATCAGAACTGGACGGATGGACAGAACTGGTATTTCTGCCATTTTTGTTGCACTGCTAATGATAGTTTGGGCGTGTGAGGGGCTGTAAGCTAGTGGGAGAGGGTGAAAACAAAGGGATGATAGGAAAGGCCTAATCCCTGCCGCTCTGCAGAAACTATGTCCTAGAAAACAACATAGGGTTTTGGGTTTTGGCTAAAAATAGCATCATCATCTTTAGAAGACCACTGGGAATGCCTTGACGATTGATCAGAAGATGATCCGCTGTAACGGGTGAAGCTGTAACGGGGGCCACTGTAACGGGGGCCGCTGTAACGGGGGCCACTGTAACGGGGGCCGCTGTAACGGGGGCCACTGTAACAGGGGCCGCTGTAACGGGTGAAGCTGTAATGGGTGAAGCTGTAACGGGGGCCGCTGTAACGGGGGCCGCTGTAACGGGGGCCGCTGTAACGGGGGCTGCTGTAATGGGTGAAGCTGTAACGGGGGCCGCTGTAACGGGTGAAGCTGTAACGGGGCCGCTGTAACGGGGCCGCTGTAATGGGTGAAACTGTAACGGGGGCCGCTGTAACGGGTGAAGCTGTAACGGGGCCGCTGTAACGGGGCCGCTGTAACGGGGGCCGCTGTAACGGGTGAAGCTGTGACAGGGCCGCTGTAACGGGTGAAGCTGTAACGGGTGAAGCTGTAATGGGGGCCGCTGTAACGGGTGAAGCTGTAACAGGGGCCGCTGTAACGGGGGCCGCTGTAACGGGTGAAGCTGTAACGGGGGCCGCTGTAACGGGTGAAGCTGTAACGGGGGCCGCTGTAACGGGGGCCGCTGTAACGGGTGAAGCTGTAACGGGGCCGCTGTAACGGGGGCCGCTGTAACGGGGCCGCTGTAACGGGGCCGCTGTATCAGGTTCTGCATCAGCGGTTGTTTCTGAGCAGCAGGACTGTTTGCTGTGAAAACACGGCTCTGCTGCTCGACCTGCGGGTGAATTCTGACACACCTTCAGCTGCTTTCACAAGGTTACACTTTCATCGGCTTCCTCCACTCAGTCTGACAAACATTCCCCGGAGCAACGAAAAACCAGAACCACGCCCCCAACCGCTGCTCCATCAGAAGGACGGGAAACCCAAACAACACAACCAAGCCTTCATCCAGGCCCGAAAATGAACAGAACCAGGAGAACATCAGAAACCCTGATCCTGAACAGAACCAACAGACCTTGAGAGACTGATCCTCAGCAGAACTCACAGAACCTGCTTCTAATCAGATTCAACAGAACATCTTTTTTGTACCTTAATATTGTAATCTCTTGAGCCTCACCTGCGGGTCGTAGACGGCCAACCTGTCAGAGCTGCTGACTCCTCGCCGGTGTATGAAATGAGGAGGGCTGCCCCCCCGTCACACACCTGCTCTTTGTTTACCTTTCTGCAGCCACGCCCAGCTCAGCCTCCATTACCTGAGACGGGCTTTCTGCCATCCAGGAAGTGCAGGCCCAACTGAGCAAACAGTTCCTCCATGTTCCTGCGTCCTCCTGGCTGCACTTCTTCAGGAACCGGTTCTTTATGATCCTGGATTCTGAGCTGTCAGGATGGGGGAGAGTTGGGACACAAACTCCATGATCCAGGTGGAGGACAAGATGAATTTCTTCCCTTCCACCTCAGATGATATCGGAGCTGTTCCTGTCCCGTAATCGGATTGTTCTAAAGCTGTTCTGTCCTCTTGTTATGTCAGGTAGGGAGGGCTGCTGAGCATGAAGGAGCCAAAATGCAGAGACGGGAGGCACACGGTTCCAGGGTAAAGGGTTTACTAACCAACAGAAAGCGCTGCACAGCAGGAAACTAAACTAAACTTAGTGTGAGCTAAACATGCAAACAGGGCAGAAGACAGTCAGAGAAGAGACCGTATGGACCAGCACAAGAGGAAGGCAGAGACAAGACTTAAATACAGAACAGGACGGAAAAGACACAGGTGAACATGATCAGAAGAGATTGGAACCGGGGAAGTAAAACTCTAAAGCGGGACAAAACAGGAAACCTTTCAAAATAAAACAGGAAACAGAACTCAAACATGACATAAACTTGGGAAAAACCATGACACGTTAGGCCAAACGACAGAATAAACATGGGACTGTAAATAACCAGCAAATCACATGAAAGGTTTCTGCTTTAATTCCTGTCCTCAACAGAAATGGAAATGTCCAGCAGAACCAGACTTAGACCATCTGCCTGAGAAGACAGGAGGGGACAGACCACGCCCCCTTTTCCAAATCTGATGCAAACCAGGAAGTTCTACATGTAGTAGAGCCATCAAAGTGCCTGGAGGCTGGTTCCAGAAAGAGTATTTGGGCTGTAGTTGGAAAGATGAAAATTTTACGTTGATCTAACTAAATCATTTAGTTTGGTGAAAATAAATCATTTTTTAAATTATTCAACTTAGGAATAACACGCAGTTGTCTGACAGTTATTTAACTTTCAATCAACTTAATTCAATTAAGCTGGTGTAACTTTGTTGTGAAGCTGTCTGGACAGATTGGGGTTTTGTGAGAAATTCCAGCTTTAATATATTTTATATAGTTTTTCACATTTTATAAGATATGATTCATAACAAAGGTGCCCAATAGTTCTACTACAGCAAAGATAATGTCAGAAAATTAATTTGTTAGCTTCAGTATCTTTATTGACCATTTTTGAGCAAATATGATCCATATTTTTTTTTCTTTTTTTCTTAACTTGTCCTGTCCAACAGCTGGGCAGACAGATGAGAGCTGAGGGCCTCTTGTGTTGGACATATTGTACTTTAACAACAGGGGTTATTAATCTTTAGACAAACCAGAGGTATGTCTGAATAAACCCCTTTTGGAATTGAGGCCAAACTTTATTAATTTCAACCATGTTTGAAAATTTTGGGTGTTGGACCGGACGGAAAAGGAAAGAGGGGAAGAAGAGAGAGGGATGTTAGAAAGGGGGGGGGGGGTGATAGTGAGAGGGGGGGGTAAGACCATGAAGCAGCATAGAGCAGACAGGTTTACTGGTTGTTTATCATTACGGTAAGGTTCAAATGTAGTACAAAAAGGGCGGGGCCTGTCCACACACACACTGAAAAGTTATCAACACACCTGCTCAGGTGAGTGTTTATGTTCTTCTAAATTGGATGGTAGAACGTGAAAAGAAGGAGGAGCGCCTAGCCACCCCCACACCGAGACCCCCGCCGCAGCCGGAACCCCCCAACGTCACACGGTAACAGGCAGGGAACAACCGCCCCCCGGGCGACCAAGACCGCCACCCAGGCCAGGGCCAGCAGGACCGCCGCGAGGCCCCCAGAGCCAGAGAGCAGGGAGGCGCGAAGGGAAAGAGAGTGCCGCCCCAGCCCAACCAGGAGAGCAGCGCCCCCGCCGCGCCAGGAGAGCCCAACGCAGGGCCCCACCGGAGAATGACGCCCACAGCCCCAGACGAGCACCCCACCACCACCCAGGAGTTCCGGGCATCCCCCCGCCCCAACCCCAGGTACGAGCCAGGACCTCCCAAGGGAGACCCGCTCCGCACTCCAGGCAGCAACCCTACCGGCCCACGGTTGGTCGGGGGAGGAGCAAGGCAGGGGCCCGACGCCCCCGCCCAGGAGGGGGGAACCGTGGGGAAAAAAGGGGGCCCACAATGGGTGTTGTAAACATGGCCCGACCAGGCTCGGCCACTGTTGGAAGTTTGGCGGGGCCCAGCGCTCAGGGGCGAGGACCAGAACCCACCCCCCAGGGACACGAATACCCCCGGCTAAGGTGCAATGTGAACCCCCCCACCGCGCGGAGAGAGCACCGCTGGGCCCAGGAAGCCGGCACCCAGAGGACACGGCCGCCGCCGCCAAGGGGCCCGCACCCCACACCAGGGAAGGGGTAGGTGACAGATGGTCCTAGGTCCCACCTTCCTTGCAAAATGTGTGTGCGTGTATGTGTGTTTGAGAGAGTGTGTGTGTGCATGTGTGTGTGTTAATGTTGGGATGTATATATTGAAGGGGAAGGGGTGTGTGTACAAAGGGGGGGTGCAGTTAAAATTGGCGAGTAGAGTATTCATTGAAAAATTAATCAGAGTGGTAACTACATCTGGTAGCTTTAAATCGTCGTCTTTATATTTATACCTTTTAGTAATTCTTGATTTAAGTTGCTGATATTCCAAGAAGTTATTTATTCCATGTTTGTCTTGAAGTTCCTGGGGAGTTATGAATCTTCTATCAATAATTACGTGCTCTAGTTGTTTTATGCCCCCTGCTTGCCAAGCTGGGAAGTGAATCATTTTTTTGTTTATAAGGATGTCCGGGTTGTTCCAGATGGGTGTCATTTTGCACGGTTGAATTGATGATTTTGATATTTTGAGAACTTCCCACCAAACTGTTAAAGTGGCGTTTATAGTAATAGTTTTGAAACAATCCTGTTTTTTAACTGTTTGGCTAATAAATGGAAGATCTGACAGGTTGATCTTTCCACATAACGCCTGTTCCAAGTCTAACCATGAGTTGGTTTCTAGAACTCTAGAACTTGTCATTTGCAATAGATAAACTCATTTAAGGTCTGTCTGTTTTTCTTCAGAGCGGTCATGCCAACCAATTGTTTTTCACTGATGCTTCTTTTTCTGATTGATTGTTCTGTTCTCTGTTGTCACCCATTGTTTGTGTGTTTGCATCCTGAGCCTAACGACGCAGCAACAACCCAATTTCCCAAGCTGGGATCAATAAAGTATCTTTATCTTATCTTATCTAAGGCCTCGTGTGTTGGACAGATTTTACTGTTACAACAGAGGTTTATGGATCTTCAGACAGAGTATATTCCTATAAACCCCTTTTGTATTTGAGGCTAAACTTTATTTATGATAATTATATTTGTATGCATTCCTTGTTGCCCAGCTGATCTAGGCATCTAAGAACCCCACCGTTGCACAAAGACCGGGAGCAACCATCCTCCCGCGCACTGGGAGGTTAAACACAAGACCAGGTCCATGTGTCATTCTGGGTTCTGGAGCAACCACCTCCGTCTCCTGACCTCAACATTATTGATCCGCTCTGATCACAAACGGGCCGTTCAAGTAAGAAGAGAATGAAAGGAACTGGAGGTTTTCTGCAGAGAAGAACGTTCTGCTTCACCACCAGAGAACCTGAAGAATCTCGCCCACAAGAGACGCCAAACTGTCATTGGTCAAAAAGGAGGAAATCCAGGAGACTGAGACCTGGGGGGAACTTCTGAGCTTTAATTTGGAACATTTCTGCTGTCATTAGGATTGAAAACAGAATTCAAATGGCTTCATCCAACCACTAACTATGAGTGGAAACAAAGTAGAAAAATGACCAAGAAACCATCATTTCTTCTGAGCACAACAGTAAATATTCAGTTATTAAATCTTATCTGCTATTGATCGTCTTCATTCCTTATTTGAGCGAGCGAACCAGACTCCATTATTTCCTTTGGGACCATTGAAGTAAGTTCATGTTTTTCTTGTGGTCAGCTACAAGCAGCAGGACTCTGACTTCCTCTGAGACCAAAACAGAAATGCTGGAGAACAGATGATCTAAATATCCAACATGAAAAGTTCTTCAAGCTTCAGTGAAGTTCTGACTAAAATAGTACATGGAGGAAAAACCTGTTTGGTTCTGTTTTAGTTCTAAAAGAGTTCACCTTTTTCTGGACTGCTGCAGAAGACCTTCCAAATCACGTCCACTGGGGACTGCGATTCCACTGGCACTGGTCCATTTGGGTCACAGAGGAACCTGGAGCCTTCAGGTGCCGGTCCTGCACACAGTGCCGTCACCAGCAGCTTCTACGTCAGCCAGGAGCTTCAGGAGCGATGAAGGGTTGTAAGGGAAAAGCTTTCTGGAGTGCAGCCGAAAGACCACCCCTCTGAGCTCAGACAGACACCGGACAGTTCTGTCCAGCAGATGCTGGTCCACCGGACCGTCAGGGGCTTGTTGCCCGCTTGACTGTGACGAGTGTTCTGATGTCAGCGCAGAACTTTCTTCCTCTTTTTCCTCTGCAGACTCATCTGAGCTGTAATATTCTACAAGGCGGAGGGTAGACGATGGACCGGACCCTGAGGTCGATGGTTCGGGCCCGGTAGGTGCTGCCTGAACACAGGAGCCAGACCCGGCACACAGGCCTCCGCCCGTACATCCACCCACAGGCTGCTGCAGCTCCTCTAGGGCTCCACAGGCGGCGGCGAGGCCCTTCCAGTCTTTTCTGAGGTGTCTGAGGTAACGCACCAGGTACTCCAGGAAGCAGGTCTCACTGCAGATGAGGAAGTCTAGAAGAAGGCTGTGGTCAAAGGAGAAGCTCTGCAGCAGGAGCACAAAGTGGCAGTGAGGGTTACAGCCCAGAGAGCAAGCTGCCTCCAACATCTGGGAAGCATCCAGGTCCAAACCCCCCCTGGAAAGGAGAACAGTTCAGATGCACATCCACCGGAGCACAGGAGGAGAGAGGCCGCCGCTCACCTGCAGCTGAGGAAAACTGCGAGGAAGGCCCTGGCGGCCTCCATCAGGTCATCGTCCTGCTCTCCAAACAGCACGCTGATGTAGCAGCAGAGGTGCTTCACCTGGATCTGAGGGGGGACCCATCGCCTCAAAAAGCCCCACAGATGCTGTAGATACCTGTGGGGCTTTGAAGCTCCTCCCATTTCTGTCAGAGAAACACACCCTGCTTCAGTCCTGAAACCCGTGTGGACAGTCCCTGCATTCAGCTGCATCTCCCTAAAGGCTCTTCGGGGTCCTCTGAATTCCCGGTGGGAGGGGGCTGGGTCACATGACACCTATCTGATGCTCAAATGCAGTTTTTCTTTAGGCTGGCTCTAATGTGGACTCACCTCCAGGACCATCTGTGTGCAGGGAGACCTCTAAGGACCTGAGCAGCACCAGGCTGAGCGCTCTCAGCAGCACTTCATCTCCTCTCTCCTCTCTGCCCCCCCAGGAAAACCGCCTGCCCCCGAAGAACGTGTCCGACTCCACCTGGATGGAGTCCAGCCAGCCGGCATCCACGGCTGCCAGGACGCTCTGGGCCGCATGACCAAATTCAGAGTGTGGGGGGGTGGACCGCCCTCCTCCTGCGGCCCATTCTTCTCCTGCTTTGTGTAGCAGAGCTCTCTTCAGAAGCAGCAGAGTTCTTCGCTTCACAAACGGCTCCGAGGGGAAGCCGACCACCCCCAGGAGCCCCGGCCACTGAGCCCAGCCAAGGTTCTGCGTCCCAGGGCCCGCTTTGCCCCCACACTGAAGGCTGGATGCCATCAGGACTTCCAGCAGATCCAGCAGGAGGCAGAGTGTGGTTCCTCTGTGGGGCAGATGTGAGGCGGTTCTGTCAGGAAGCAGAGCTGAACACAGAGCAGAAATGCTCCGGTGAAGTTCTGCCAGCAGCTCCTCCAGGACGTCTGAGGACAGAAGCAGAACTTCAGAGTCCACTGGAAGCTTCACAGGTACAGCTGCACTCTTTTCTGCATATTTGGTTATTTTCATGCAGAAAAAGCAGCACATGGTTTAGAATAAAGGTGTAAGGGTAATAATGAAGTATCCTTATAGATAGATCATTTATTCAATCGGTTCAATATAAACTATTTGAAATAATCATCTAATTATGGGTTTTTTCTTACATTTGTGCAAAAACATATTTGGAGTTTTAGATACCGTCAGAAACAGGCTGTTCACCTTTCAGCATGTCAGGGGTCGTCACAGCCAATCAGCTTTCACCATAGCTGGACGTCCTACTGCCATCACCCCGTATGTGACCCGGGCTGGGGACCGGCACTGGCAGACCCAGACTTGGGCCCCCAAGTGGCTACATAGTTAGGTGTGAAGGCACTGGATGACGCTCATCGCCCCCCCTGGGAATTGAACCCTGATTCCCCATTACTGTTGGAAACAGGCTGTTAGCTGTTCTTCAAATGTTGTCTTTGAGGAAAAACATCAGACTTTGGTGAATGACTGAAAGAAAACGTCTCCTCAGAAGCTGCCCAGTTCTATGTCAGCATACCCCACAGGACGCCTCGCTCGTTAGCTTAATTAGCCAACTAGCCCCCCCCCCTTGCATCACCGACTGAATTAGCCGCATTGCTAACATGGGTGAGAATCTGAGATGATTGGCTGAGACTTCTTCCAGTGGGAGATCTGCGGTTGGTTTGAAAGACATCCACGTTCTCATGGAAGCCTTGACCAGCTGTGCGTTTGGTGAACAAACAGAACCTTGGTGCCTTGGTCAGAATGAGCCCGGCCGTTCTGCTGCTCTAATCCAAACAGAACCTCGGGTCCACTCTCAGGTTCCTCAGGACCCTGAGGTGAGCTAAGCAAAGCCATGTTTACCTGATGGAGCTCCTGTGAGAAACTTCTTGCAGACTTCTGTCAGAGACCATAGACAGGAGTCCAGCTCGGGTCCAACAGAACAGCTGAGGAAGGTCCGCTCACAGGTCCGGTACCAGGTGGGTGGCACTCCTTCCTGAGAAGGAACAGGACACGCCTCCTGAAGATGTTCTTCCCACAACATAAACCACTGTTTGGAGCTATGGTACCTACCCCCCTCCTGATCACCCGGACTACCCAGCATGCCGCAGTCTTCGCAGCCAGGTGTGACAACAGTGGGTCGCTGGACTGGAACTGCTCCACCTGTGGAAGATCTCAGGTGTCAAATTCCCGTAAAAGCAGCAGCACCAACTTCTAAGGGCTTTGAGGTTTCTATTGTGGAGTTATGAATGCGCCATCATCTGCATAAGCGAGGTTAGCTTTTAGGAAATACAGGCAAAAAAAGGGGGCGGACTCATTTACCCAGGAGGAGGGGTAATCTGTGTACTTCCTTCTGATTGGTGAGCCTGTCTCGTAGGAGGCAATGATGGTCTCAGTGTGAGCATGCTCCTGTCAATCAGCTGTGAGGAGCCCAAGCTCCGCCTCTCTCTGGATCAATGATTTCTAATAGTTATGTATTGGCAGTTCCATAGAATGTAAATATGGTTATAAATGAGTTTTCAGTGAAGAACCTGCTGGTGAAAGGATGACGGGAAGTTTTTTAATGTTGAAATCCCTCCCTCCTGTAATAAATGGAGGTTTATGCTTTAACAAAACAGCATCTATCTTAATGGACTCCAGTGTGTGAATAAACAACGGCTACTCTGGAGACAAACGGACGCCATTTCCCGATGTGGCCCCCATAGTAGACGTTCTGTCCCGCAGCTCTCTCAGCTGTCTCCATTTTGGGCCAGACAGCAGGTCTTGCTTCTTGGTCAGATTTGCAGAAATCCTGCTTGTAGAAGATCCAAACTCCTCACAACCCGTGCAACTTTGGAAATCTTCCAGAAGACGTCGCGGTAGTGACTCATGGAGAACTGGGTTAGGATCTGGCCGTGCCCCCCAGTTTCTCTCCTCCACAGGCGATGTACTGCATCCACAACGACGTCCAACACCGGAGTGTGCTGTGGCGCGGTCTTTGCCAGGATATCCAGGACTTCTTACTTTGGATTTACAGTCCTGTATATCGGAAGTTTACTTTTTTGTCAAATTAGCCAGAATCACAATGTTTTCCCGAAGTTTCCTGTCAAAATCGTCAAATCTCTGCGTCAGTTTTCAAATGGCTGCAGTTCCGGCTGACGGCTCACTTTTGGTAGAAAGGACTACCGTGTTTGGTGGAACGGAAGGTTTGGTGGGTGGAATCGGAGTTTTCTTGAGTAGCCAGTGAGGATACTGCCATTATGTATTCATGGTCATTTGTCGCCATCTCTGGGTTCTTGGGGGGCGGTACTTAGCTTCTCCGTGGCGTGAGACTTTTCCAATGGCTGTCTTTATTTCCAGGAGCTCTTAAGATTTTTGATTTTACTTCCTTTTTCCAGTGGCAGGACTTGATAATACAAACAAGTAAAAAAAAAACAGTTTAACGGTTTGAAAACAAGGCCAAATGAGTATTTTGTCAGATTGGAATGGCTCAAAAAAGGTTGTCTGTGCGGACCGCCATGGTGCCGAGCTCCCGTTACATTTTTGTTACGCTGTTGTTGGTTTCCTGTTTGCCTTTTATTAAATAAAAGGTAAAAACATCTGTGAAAAATGTATACCCATTAAGATATCATGGACAGCGTCAATGTTTGACTAAATGTATTTAGAAACTTCCTTTCTTATTTCATATTTTTATGAATAGAAAAGATGACTTTTTATTGATCAATGTTTACATCCAAAGTTCTCTGCATTTTATGTTTCAACGTCCATGAAAGAGAGCCCCGCCACTTCCTGTCGTCCACTAAAGCGCTGCTCCAAACAACTCTGCAGCAGGTGGAACCGAACAGAACCCTCTCCACAGTAGGGGTTTTAGGCACGGGCCGTACGGGCGATTGTCTGGGGCGCAAATTTAAAGGGGGCGGCAGCTCAGAGATTGCAAACAAAAACAAAAAAATCTATTATCTATTATATCAGAGTTTGTAACGGCCTGAAGTCTGCAAATCTGCGCTTCTGAAGCTGCACGCTCTTTAACCCTTGTGCTATCTTAGATGACCCCCCCCTTCCATTGAGGTGTTCTCCCTACCATGACAAAGGTGGATAAAGGTGGAAAGATTTCATGTAATCCATGGACACCAGTGAAGATCACAAATCATTGAAGAAAAAAGGTTCAGAGCTCTGTCTAGTGGGTCTAGATGACCCCACTGTCTAGTGGGGTCATCTAGACCCACTAGACAGTGGGTCTAGATGACCCAACTCCCAACATTAAAGTGCCTAGGATAGAACAAGGGTTACGAAGGCGCCGCAAATGTGCGTGAAGGAAACTGGGAGGGGCGGGGGGCTCAGGCAGCGGGGGGCGCAGGTAATGCAGGAAAACAGATCATAAATAAACTATAGATCATTTGTTTCTGAAAGGATGGAGGTTTATGGAGGATTTCTTCTGTTGGTGTTGCAGAAAATGCCAAAAATGTTAGGAATAATCCCACTGATGAGTTCTAGGATTTAGTTTGTAATGTTTTCTGAGACGTAAAGATGATTTTCACAATAACAGGTTTTCTCTGATGGACGTCACACACCAAGACATGAACTGATCGCTAAAAACGATGCAGGAGTCCAGCTGTAAAAAAGGAGCAAAGAAAACAGAATGATTAGATTTATTTCTAATTATTAATATTTCCAGGCTTCGTTTGGTTCTTCTTCATGTTTGTATGATTTTATGGAGAGCAAAATATTAAATGTTAATTAAGGTTTAACTTAATTTATTCTGGATTAATATTCCTGTTTTTATTCATATTTATGTTCAAAAAGTTCAGTTCAAAAGGAGTAAAAGTTTAGCTTTAGTGTGTTCAGTAAATGTTTTTCTTGTTCGGCCCAAAACCTAAAGCGTGTTCTGGATTTAGGCCCCCAGTGGGACTGAGTTCCCACCATAGAACCAGTCAATGAAATTCAGCCATTTGTAAAATGACCGCCAAAAATAGAAACACAAAGGATGTCATGGAGTTGTGCGTGTGTGGGAGGGGACGCTGGAGGGTCAGCTCGCCCAGTGTGACCCTCCCAAGGCAAACAGTGGACTCACGAGCCGCGGCAGCAGATGCTCCTCCCCGAGAAGCCGCAGAAGCTCCTCCCAGAACCGGACGTGCCCGGCCGCCAGCTTCCCGGATTCCAGCACGCGCACGATCTTCGCCACTAGGGAAATGCTGACGCACGCCAGCTCCCGCGGCGCACTCGCGCGCACAGGACAAAATCACGAGGAGCCAATTGGGCGGGACTGTGTTTCCGCTGCAGACCCCCGAGGAGACACGCGCTCGTGCTCGCTGGTGCGAAACGGCTGAGAGGGGGTTCGTAGCCTGATGGCGCGTGCTCAAAATCACGCAGAGCGTTTATTGACAGCAGCTGTTTTCTTCTGTGGTTTAAACGGCGGGAGGCAGCAATGAGCGGGCAGTAGCGCCACCTACCGTCCTGGGGCGAGAACTACCTAACCTGTCCTTATTTCTGCGCCCCCTAATCATTTTTTTATTGAAAAGAAAAAATGGGAGTTTTCAATAATCAAGGCATTAATCACATGTTCATAAAATTACAATTACAACGGCCACATAGAAATGTAAACAAAAATAATAAAATAAAGTAAAATACTACACAATAATGCCAAAAAAAAAAATTAAATAAAAGAAGGGTGTTACATGAGCATTATAATGATCATTAACTTAGGGGTAATCAATACGCTGCACAGTATATATGATAGCAAGGAGTTTTATGGAAAGTTTATTATTCATGAAGTTTGCAGATGAAAAATAAAAGCTGAGTTCTTTATGAAATGTGAAAAATATGTTTGATTTTCAGGAATTTACATTAAGTAATTCTGGGTGCAGGATTCAGCCTCCTTAGAATTGTCCTAACTTCTGTTCATCATTTGTTATCATTAGAACTTCAAAAGATCACATGCATGACCACATGAATAAAACAGAAAGAAATATATAAATATTTTCTAAATAAGAAAATTCAACAAAACAAGAATTGCAGCCTAATACAACTGTCTTGATATTAATACAACACCAGTGATTGTCACACCGCATGTTATCTTCACTGAAAGTGGACAGTTTTCCTGCATTTTGGTTGTTCATAAACTTCAGTGATTTAAAATATAAACAGATCTCTTTATGAAATGTGTTAAATAATGGTTTGGTTTGAATCAATCTGCTCTTGTAGATGAAACATTTTCCCAGATATTAATTGAGTATTAAAGGAAATTGAAATTTGAATATGAGTTTCCAGTACAGTAACAGCTGCTGATGGTAAGTAGAAAGTTTAATAGGAAGTTTTCTGTAATCAAAATCCCATTTTAGAAGGAATTCAATGAGAGAAAATGTTTAAATGAATATCAAACCAAATATTTCTTCCATTTCTTCCAAAGACTTAAGCCAATTCATTTTAATCATTCAAACGTTTAAAGTCTACGGCTTTAAGTCCACCTTGACAGTAATCGTGAATTATTGTTCCTTTTTTTTAAAGTTATGAGTTTTGTTTTTCCAGATGAAGTTGTTCTGGTTTATTGATTTCCTCACAGATTTAGGAGTTGGGAGAGAATAATCTGGATAAACTTTCCAGTTTAGTGACACACTAGAAACGTCCCGCTGTGACCACATGTTTAACGTTACACGTGTCTAACATTTTCCACATTTTCATCTCCTCCATTGTTATGCTGTCATTGGTCATGTGACGTTTCCTGACAGTCCTAACATGATTGTTATGGAGAACTGACTGATCAGAACGGTGTATTGGCAACAATGCTGAGGTTCAGTTTAAAACCAGAATTATTCCAGAAAGCAGGTTCTGCTGGCTCCACGATGAGGATTTGAGGCTAGAGTTGATAACCTCAGTTTAAGTTCAGAAATGGAGGTAGTATGTTTCAGGGTAGGTCAAGTTACCGCCAGCTCATGCTCTGAACATAACCTGGTCTGGAAACGAGTTTAGTTGAAGGAGTTAGTTGGTACAGAGAGGTGAAGCAGCATGGCGTATCCATTTTGAAGATGATTTAGTGGGCGAAGGCTCGGAATGTGCTTTCACCATGAGAGGGTGATAAGACCACGAATGGATGTTGGAAAGATAAACTTTTTACTTTGATCTAACTTAATTATTTGTTTCAGTTAAGATAAATCTTTTTTTTTGTAAGTCAGTTTAAAAATATGCGTAGTTTTCAGACGAGGGTGTTTACTTTCATTCAAATTAATTCATTTAAATGGAGTGTAACTTTGATGCTGCTGTTAGCGGCATCGCAAAGGGTATGGGATATCATTCCCTTTGCCTGTCTGGGCCAGTTGGGTTTAAGTGTAGGTTTTGACCAAATGTGTTTAGTTGTTTAGCTGTTTGTGTTTTGCCATGTTTAGCCGAGGAGTTATTTTGCATTACTGATCTTACATCTCTGCACCATGGTGAGTGAAGGAGAGGATGATGAGTTTATACTTAGCACTACTGGCAGGTACTGTAACGATGGTAATGATAAATTCTTAATCGAGATTTTGCACTCCGTGCATTTCTCCCCGTCTTTTTTATTTACAAAAATGAGAATATCTGCCAGCTCAAACTTAGACCTTTGAAGTTCAAGAAATATTATTAATTAAGATGGAAAAGAATTAATTAGATTGGAGTAATGTGACATTTAGTTAAAAATAATATAGAGAATTTGAGTTGTATGAACATTAATTGAGTTTATAAGGCCGTTTACTTTGTCTGCTCTTTTTCTGCGCAGAAACTCTTTCTTTTACAAAGGATGATGCCGTGTTACTTTATTGATGGGCGTGTAATCTTTATACGCCGTCATTAAAACCCTCAGACTGAAGTACAGCGTTTTCTTTTTTCACCCGTGTTTCCATGGTGACTCCAGAAATCGGCGATCTATTGAGAATGTCTTTATGTACCTGATGTTGCCGTGCATTAACCCAGGGTTACCAAGTGGGCGTAATTACGTAACTCTTATCGGTCTGTTGGAACCGACATACCCAGAGTAAGCGCAAGTTCAGGCGTTTCAGCCAGAGTTCAGGCTTAAAGTCAGGCTAGTTTAAACATGCTTCCAGGGGCCTGTTTCACAAAGGAGGTTCAACCAACTCTGAGGTCAAACCTGAACTCTGAGTTGGTCAATCGAAGATTGACAACTCTGAGTTTTCTGGCCAGTTTCAGGCAACTGATCGAGTTAGATCAATCAACTCTGAGTGGACTGATTCGGAGAGTGGCGTCTTACGACTATAAAAGCCATTATCAATGGGCGCAGATATCACGCAGTCACCATGGCCGTGAAAAAAAGAGGTCTGCGTATTTTCTCCAGCTGAACTTGACGTGCTGCTGCAGAGTTACAGTGAATATGAGCACATATTCCGGAAGAAAAGCAACACCGCTGCATCTGCAAAACAGAGACAGTTAGCGTGGAAAACATAGCTGCTCAAGTTAATGCCTAAGTTTACATTTAAGTCATTGTTATAAAATATTGACTGTAATAACTTTTTAAATAAGCGTAAGGAATTGAAATAAAATGGCTATATTTAGGTGTACTTTTGGAAGTGTTATTCCTGAGTGTAAATGCATGAAATGCTGCACTTGTGTTGAAACAATCTGAGAAAAATGCATTCATAATCGGTAATGTTTGAAGAGGACTTTCTTAACCTTCCTCTAACTAGCGTTGGTCAGTTTAATATTAATACATGCAATTGTGTTTTTTAAAAAGTGAACTTTTGTCTACTGTGAACCTTTACCAGCTGCAAAGACTTCCTTCTTTTCTCTGTCTTTCCGACCGTGGTCAGAAGCGCGGGAGATTTCCTTCAGGGCGAAGAATTCTCGCCAGAAGGTTCACTTCCGTTGAAACCCTCCAACCTCAGAGCGGAATAGAATGACTCAAAACAGTTATTCTGAATGACACCTTCTCCGTCCTCATCGTGCTCCCCCATCACCTGCAATCGCCCTCCCTTCTCTCGTGGATCGCACCGCTCAGCACACTGCGCTGCAACACTACCCTTGTATTGATCCAGGTATTGCCAGAGTGTATTAGGATTAAGAAAGTAAAGCAGTGCTAGCAAATTGTGTTTCCAAGAAATGGTGTACATTAATCTAATTCAATGTCCTGATTTCATTTTCATGTAGATGCAATCCTGCAGGGAATTAAAAAGAACATGGCAGCAGCTAAAAGTGAAAAAAACGCCGAGTCTTCTCAAAATCATAAATCTGAGTAAATATAATTCTCTCTGAATTAATGCAACCTCCTCGTCTATTGGAGTCCTCAAAGGACAATCCATTCTTATCATAGACCCGTCTCTGTGTAGCGGAAATGAGCAATGAAGGTTAAAGCCAAAAATACCGCTTGTCTTTAAAGGAGGACCGTAGAAACAACGAGTTTGGAAGATACAAAACCTGCTCCCGACCAGGTTAAGTTCACAGCATAAGTAACCATGGACACTGACTCCGAGTAAAGTTACCTCTCTTTCAGAAACGGGTTTGACTTACTCTGCTTTCTCTGGTTTAACAAACCTCCCATTCTGAAACAGAAAACCCAGGGTTTCCCTGATTTCCCAGGGTTAATGCACTCAGAGTTTACACTTAACCTCCTTTCTGAAACAGGCACCAGACCACACGATGCTCCTGGTGGTTAGGTTGTGTAGGGCGGCGGACCCAATGAGATGTATCACTAGAGGAGACACGCCCGCTTTAGAAGCCTGGCCAACGGTGGCGGAGCGCGACGATATCTTGGTGAAGGTCAACGACGCCCATGACAATGATTTCTATTGCATTTAGTGGTATCTAAGTAGTTTTTATATACACTATATATATTTTACATTTATATATTTATACATATATGTAAATATATATATATAGATACATCATTGTTGTTGTTAAAAAGAAGGAAAACAGTCAACCTTAAAAGCTCAAACTTTAGGTAAAAAATGCGCCATTTGCAGGACTTCTTACAAATAAAAAATTATTACAAGAATTTTTTAAGAAATAATTTCTAAACAATTTGAAGTTTTAGATCTCATTGACATGTAATTTGAATTATTTAGAAAAACCAACAATAAATTCAATAATAATAATAATAACAATAACTCAATAGTAAGTCCAATACAAACAATAAATAATAGCAATACATAACTAATAAGTCAATAAATAATTATTAAAGAAATAAGTCTATAATAATAATAATGATAATAATAAAATAAATATTCAAAAGAAGTCCAAAAGTGAACAATAGATTTATACTGATTCATGTTAGTGATCAGTTAGAGTAGCAACACAAGATGTTATGGTGTCGGGTTTCAAATGACAGTCTGGCCTCTTATCTAAATGTGTTTCCTAAATGTTCTGAACGCATCAGACTATGTTTCTGATTGGTACCACAGTGATCCCATCTGAGTTAGCTCACTTTTATTGCTAAGATCCACTTTTCCTGAAGTCTGAATCCATTTGGGAAACCTGCAGAAAAGTTCAGTCACTGAGTCAAATGTATAAATCTGTATTACTATAATAGCCCCTAGTATGCTGTATACAGGTTTAGCAAAATAAAATGTACATTTATGTCGACAGCAAATTATCCGTACATCATGCAGCATGTTGATAACAGCCCTGCAGCATCATGCATGTCAACATGTGTTCTATTAATGAAGCCCCTCCAGCATTAAAAGAAAATAATTATAGTACTTACCTGTGAAATGTTCTGCCTTCCTCCTTCATGGACTCAGTTCTCTGATTCTGGCAGTTGAAACCCAAACAATGAACTGGTATTATGCAGAAAATGAGTTCACGTGCATTCACTGCAGCAGCAGTAACTTGACCTCACCAAGATGGCGGTGCTCTCCTCCCACAAGGAACCACGTGATGTCTCCTCTAGTGATAGAACTCATTGGGCGGACCTGTCGAAACCCAGCTCTCAATGCTTATGGCTTTTATTCTGAAGGGGCAACGACCGGAAGTCCTTCCTTAATTAACAGCTTCTTCCGCTCAGACTTCGACATTGATTCCGAGTGTTAGTCCGGGAGATGAGCCTTAAGGGGGGCCGCAGTGGCCGCGCGCGAGTTCCTTTGGACCCCTGAGGTGGACCCCGGTTCGGCGGCTCAGCTGGGGGAGGGGGGAGGACGGGCACGCGGAGGTCCGCGGCTCCCTGCCCGTCGATTGGCTGACAGACCGTAAGTCTTTGTTTTAGTGATTCCTCACGGAGGAGCCGACATTTACCGAGACTTACCGACACTCGAGCCACTCCGGTAGCTTCAGCGGTCGCATGGCCGCCAGAGAGCTGCTACACAACAACCGACGTTGTTTGTTTGTTTAAAAAGCGGGGGGAGGGGGGTCGTCTGATCTGGGACCGGATTCCCCTCAGTGACCCAGTTTTGTTTACCTGCTTTGTTGATCTTTGTGTGCTCCTCTGAGGAGTTAGCCTTTCTGGTAACCAGGGTAACCGGCCTCAGCTGGTCTTCTTACCTGTGAGGTAGGGGGGATGGAGACTCCTCCCCCTCAGCGGCTCCAGAGGACCCTTCAGGATCTCCTCTGACAGAACATCTGACCTCCTCTCAGATGATAAAATGTCGTTTGGTTGGTTCTGCTGAAACAGACGGTGGCAGAAAGGACAGTTTTAGGGAATTCTGACAGAAGTCTGTGAGGACTTTGGGGAAGGACAGTGTCATGACTTTGTTGGTCCTCAGAGGGAGGTGTTACAAGAATGATGTGGGGGGGGGGGGGCGTCTTCCCCGTAGAGCTCTGTGAACGAGAAGAGGGAGGACCAACCTATCCGTCCACAATGGTGAGTGGAAAACTCTGCACTGGAGGCTGGGAGCCATTTTATAGAGAATGGCCCCCTAATGGGGAGTCATCTTCACCAGAGAATGAATGAAGCTCTGTTCCCATGAAGGAACCCCAGCCTGGCTTTAACTTCAGCCTGCAGGCTGCTGATGTGAGGAGTGAAAGAGTGGTCCAGCCAGAGACCAAGCGAGAGCCAGGCCGTCCACGCTGCTGGTCTTGTAGGGACAGCTGACGCTATTCTTCTGGGTGAAAAACATGGAGGTGAGACGCAGATGAAGGTTGTGAGAAGACTTCTGGACAGAGGTGAGGCTGAGGTGGAGGGCGGAACCTGCAGAGTGAAATACGGCCCAGATGAGAAAATGATGATATCATCCGCATAGAGATGCAGCTGAGAAGCCCCGATAGCTTTAGCTACAACATTTATGTATTTAAGAACAAGGTCAGGCCCAAGGTGGAACCTTGAGATACACCCTGGGAGATGATGAGGGAGTCAGACATGAAGCTTTCTGACACGGTTACTGAGGCAGCTGAGAAACCATTTGATGCAGGGTCGACACAGACCAATGCTGGAGAGACTCTGCAGGAGGACCGAGCGGTTTAGGATGTCAAACGCCTTGGCCAGATCTAGACATGCAGACCTGTTTATTGTCCACTGAGGCAATGAAGACCTGAAGGACTTTCAGGGATGCAGCCAAGTCCTGAACCCTGACTGCAGATCTGTGGTTAGAGTCCATGAAGTGGATTAGCTGTTTGAGAAGCAACTTCTCTTAGAGTTTAGCCAGGCATGACAGGATGGATAGAGGCCTGTAGCTGTTCCTACAGCACTTGGCTCATCCTGTACCGTGTTACCGGGTCCTCGTGGGTGTCAGCCGCTCCGCTCCTGCGTCGTCTCTGGATCCCACAGTGAGGTTTTGTTCCACATTTCCCAGTTCTTAGTGTCTCTGAGGAATACCTGCTGAAGGGTCTGGATTCTTGCAGAAAACAGGAGGAAAGAGGTGGAGCTGCTTCTGGTTGTAGACGTCTGTGGCTGGGAAGCTAAGTCCACATCTTTAAAAGAATTGCCCCGCCTCCTCACGGTTCTAACCCCGGTTGAGTTCTGTTTCAGGTGTTCTGGTGTGAAATGGTGGAATAAATGCTGACTCACTGCGACAGGATGCTGAACCATCACTGCAGAGGGGGCCTGGAACTCCGGGATGAGCTGCAGATCCAGGCCGCAGTGGCTGCAGGGGACGTCTGCACCGTCAGGAGGATGCTGGAGCAGGGCTACTCTCCCAGGATACGGGACGCCAACGGCTGGACGCTGTTGCACTTCTCTGCTGCCAAAGGAAAGGAGAGATGCGTTCGGGTGTTTTTGGAACATGGAGGTCAGAGGCATTTTTCAGCACTAGGGGGCAGTAATGTCCCCACCTTAGCTCAAATATGCTCCAAACCCAGTCCTGGCAGTTTTAAATGAGGCGGTGTGCCACCGCCACAGGAAACTCTGGAGCCTCCTTTGTTAGAGCAGAGGAGGCGACTGCAGGGTTCTTCTCCTGTTTTCTGATGGTTTCGGTCTTTCTAAAACTCAGATCAGTTTCTTCTGCTGTCACCCGCCGTGGGCCTCTTTGACCCTGCCACTTCTTCTGTCCACAGCCGACCCGACCGTGAAGGACTTGATTGGCGGCTTCACAGCTCTTCACTACGCGGCCATGCACGGCCGCGCTCGCATCGCCCGCCTCATGCTGGAGTCGGAGTTTTGTCCCGACATCATCAATGCAAAGAGCAATGACGGCTGGACGCCGCTTCACGTAGCGGCCCATTATGGCCGGGACTCCTTTGTGCGCCTCCTCCTGGAGTTCCGGGCAGAAGTGGACCCACTGAGCGATAAAGGGACCACGCCACTTCAGCTCGCCATCATCCGAGAGCGCTCCAGCTGTGTGCGCATCCTGCTGGACCACAGCGCAAACATCGACATCCAGAACGGCTTCCTGCTGCGCTACGCCGTCATCAAGGGAAACCACATGTACTGTCGCATGTTTTTGCAGAGGGGGGCGGACACTAACCTTGGCCGCCAGGAGGACGGCCAGACCCCGCTGCATTTGTCAGCCCTGAGGGACGACGTCCTGTGCGCTCAGATGCTCTACATGTACGGCGCCAACACCAACACCAGGAACTACGAGGGCCAAACGCCAGCAGCCGTGTCCGCCACCATGTCCGCCATCAGCCGGCCCTGTCTGGACTTCCTGCTGGAGGTGACAAGTAAGTGCCCCTATTTCTGCCCCAACTCTGGAGGTCCAAACACCGAGGTTCCCTCTATTAAGCAGGAGCCTGTTCTGCTTTTAGATTGATCTGGATGGATCGTAGGAACAGAAATTGATTTATTGATCAGGTCTAGGAGAGCAACGGAACACAAAAGACGCCTGTACAGCAAAGTACATTATTGGATATTGCATCTTGGAAAAGGACCAAAGTACAGCGGGGAAAATAAGTATTGAACACGTCAACATTTCTCTCAAACATATTTCTAATCGAGCTATTGACATGAAATTTTCACCAGATGACGGCATCAACCCAAGTAATGCACACATAGAAAGAAATCCAAACATTGATGTCCATAAATGAAGTTATGTGTAATAAAGTGAAATGGCACAGGGAATAAGTATTGAACACGCTTACTGAAATTTATTTAATACTTACTGCAAAAACCTTTGTTGGTGATTCCAGCCTCAAGACGCCTCCTGTATGGAGAAACCAGTGGAATACATTGCTCAGGTGTGATTTTGGCCCATTCATCCACACAAACTGCCTTCAAATCTTCAAGGTTCCGGGGGTCTCTTCTGTGAACCCGGATCTTCGGTTCTTTCCAAAGATTTTCAATTGGATTCAAGTCTGGTGATTGACTGGGCCGTTCTAGCAGCTTTATTTTCTTTCTCTTCAACCAGTTGAGTGTTACCTTGGCTGTGTGCTTGGGATGGTTGTCTTGCTGAAAGATCCACCCTCTTTTCATCTTCAGCAACCTGGCAGATGACAGCAGATTCTGATCAAGAATGTCTCCATACTTTTCTCCAGTCATTATTCCTTCAATGATATGAAGTCTACCAGTACCACATGCTGAAAAACAGCCCCACGCCATGATGCTCCCACCTCCAAACTTGACTGTTGGTATGGTGTTTTGGGGGTGATGTGCGGTGCCATTTTTCCTCCAAACATGTTGTGTCTCATGACATCCGAAGAGTTCAATTTTGGTCTCATCTGACCAGAGTATCTTCTCCCAGAATGTCATGGGTTTATCCAAATGTTGTGTCTTAAACTCCAAACGAGCTTCAACATACTTTTTCTTCAAAAATGGAGTCTTGGGTGGTGTGCGTGCATGGAGGCCATGGCGGTTGAGTGCATTACTTATTGTTTTCTTTGAAACAACGGTACCTGCTGATTCCAGGTCTTTCTGAAGCTCTCCACGAGTGGTCCTGGGCTGTTGGAGAACCCTTCTGATGATTGTTCTGACTCCTCTGTCTGAAATCTTGCGAGGAGCACCTGGCCGTGGCAGGTTTATGGTAATGCCGTGTTCTTTCCACTTCCAGATAATGGCCCCAATGGTTCTCACTGGAACTTTCAGAAGTTTAGAAATGCGGCTGTAACCAATGCCTTCAGTGTGTTTTGCAACAATAAGGTTGCGTAGGTCTTTGGATAGCTCTTTGCTTTTACCCATCATGCAATGCTTCTTGTCTAACACCTTGCTGGTGAGAAACCTTTTTAAAAGGCATCAATCAGGACTATACCATCTGATATTACTTTGCACTAATAGGGGGCAGGTTAACCTTCTGAATACTGACAAAGTCCAGCTGCTTTCTTGGCTTGACAGACCTTTTTACCCCTCCTTTTCTTCATGTGTTCAATACTTATTCCCTGTGCCATTTCACTTTATTACACATAATGCATTACTTGGGTTGATGCCAACATCTGGTGAAAATTTCGTGTCAATAGCTCGGTTAGAAATATGTTTTCTGAGAGAAATGTTGACGTGTTCAATACTTACTTCCCCCGCTGTATATTTAAGGAAAAAAGCAAGACAAGCAGGGAAAGTCAGAATGTACCACTCTATGGCTGCCTTTACACTGCACGGTTCAAGTGACCCAATTCCCATTTTTTCCTCTCACGTGGCACAGATTGGATATGATCGGTGAACGTGTAAGCAGGACAAAAGCGCATGGATTCCGTTTTTCTCAGATCGGATACAGGCCTCTCTCATATGTGGAAATAAATCGGAAACAAATCGGATACGTGCATTAGCGTGTGCCATGTAAGCAGACAGATCGGATATTCCCCAGTAAATGCGAGTCGTACGTCAGTGACGTCAATTCAGGACACCACCAACTGAGATCACATGACTTATTAAGGTGCTTTAGTGCTGATGTTGCTGTCAGCGTGTTACCTTTCAGCCTCAGGCTTCAGACCGTAGTTGGAAACCGCTGTTATGTCCGGTCCGGACGCAAACGGTAACTAATGAAGCGGGACACCGTTGCTATGGAACAGGCTAGAAGCCGTTTATTTCTTTGGGGGGCGTGTATGATGGGGACCATGTGTGTGTGTGTGAGCGCGCGCAGGCGTGCTTGCGTGTGTGTGTGTGTGTGTAAGGAGAGGGGGGAGGGTGAGCGCGGAGCGGGGGACTGTCGGAGAACCGTAAATTAAAAATAAGGTGTCTCCCCCAAAAGTTTTGGAGTCTTTCTTAGCCCACTCTGGAGGCTGAAGGGTTCAGAACGGAAAAGAGAACCCCGAGGAAATCTCCCGTGTGTTTCTGACTACGGTCAGAAAAGAGAAGTCATCGTGCAGGAAAGGTTCAACACTTGGATCAAACTGTTAGTACAGCACGTCTGCAAACACTTCCTCATTCAAAACTCAGAGAGAGCACATAAGACGGCCGACCAGCCCTCATTATTTCTCCCCCTTGCATCCCCTCTGGAGCGCCCAAGGCAACGCCTCCTTCCGTCGCCGCCTTGCCTCCATGGCAACCGCAATCACAAAAGTCCGAAAGAGGTCCGCGGAGGGCGGAAATGCTGCTACGTAGTCCTCAGAACGTCTACGTTTGATAGTTTCAGCACTGTATAGTGTAAATGCAAAAATCAGATACAGGTCACTTTTAAAATATGACGTAAGCGGGTCGTCAAAAAATTCGGATATAGTCAGAAAATCGGATATGGGCATCAAGACCTGCAGTGTAAAGCCGGCCTATGACTGTGTCCCTGCTGCCATAAGCCCCTCCCACTGGTTACAGACGGAGCAGCGGGTTTCTCCTGCCGCTGTGGCGGGACGCTAAAAGCTGCCGTCATTCAGACGCTGCTGCTCCTCTCCGCAGTGATGTCACAAACCCACACGTGCGCTGCTCTCTGAACATTCGCGTAAAACCTTTGGCGGTAGCTCCTCCCACACGCGTCGGGAGTGTCTGGTTTATGAACACACTTTTGGACTCGCCTCGACGTGCAGCGACTTTGACGCATGTTAAGACACCAGGAGGAATTTAATGTGCGAAAAGTTGTCTGAAGATTTGCTTTTGGAGTTTTTGACATACGGGTGGCATTTTTCTAATGAAACAGAACAAATGTTATAAAAAATCATTTAATTTCTGAGTTTTTCTCCTTTTAAATCGCTGTCAAACTGTGTAAAGACTCTGAATTATTGAGCCGTTGTGATGTCACAAAGACCCAAAAACACATGCACACGCCCCCGGATCTGCCCCGTCCATCAGCTCAGGTGCAGCTGCAGAGAAGATGCACATGGGTGCGTTTGCCGCATGGATTTTAAGTGTGTCTAAGACTGGATTCCTTTGTTGACCTCACATATGTAAAGGGAAAATCCCGTTGGCTGTCACGCTTCTAGGCATGTGAAATGTGTTCTCCGCATGTGACCCCTCCCCTGGAGGAGCGGTGAGCTGCAGAAACAGCCGCACACGTTGGTGCTTTAAAGTAACCCGTAATCCTAAACTTAACCCTTCCTCTGAGTCCGATTTGGAAAATGGAACTGTCACTTTCTTTCTGGCCTTTCATTTTATTTGCTGTTAAGGTAATTCAACAGTCAGCTAGTGTAACCGGATCACTTCTGCGTTGTGTTTAAGGAATCAAAAGATGTTGGGACACAGGAGCACCCTTGGAGACCACCTCCATTTGTTGCAGATCTGTCGATCCTTTTCCAAAAAGAAAATAGAAACCACTGTTAGCGTCCCGTAATAGCTCTTACATGAGGATGAGAGGTAGAGGGAGCTCAGCTAATTCTTACACGGAAATAAAGCGTCAACATCTATAACGTTTTTGTATCTTCCATAACAGATTTCAAATAATAACAGTATATTGGACATAACTGACATAAAATGAGGATTCAAAAGGGGGGAGGGAAAGCAAGTGGCAAATATATGATGGGAAAACCAGCGAAGAAGAACACAGCAGCATCTGGTTCACACATTTGTTCTCTCGTTGCACAAATTTTTCAAAAAGTGTCCATATGGAACCAAAAAGATGTCACTTTTCGCGTTTCTTTATCGCTAAAGAGAAACTTCGGGGACCATCAGTCAGTGTCTGTGCCCCCCCTCATGAAAGACTAATGTTACCTTTGACCCCTGTAGACAATTGACCCCTGTGGAGAACTGACCTCTGTAGAGAACTGACCCCTGTAGAGAACTGACCCC
>CM074489.1:10832966-10868447 GCA_037389245.1 Oryzias sinensis | reverse complement strand
TGGTTTCAGCTTCCAGAGCCAAACTGAACATGCTGAACACGGTCTCAAAGATCAGAGGTCAAGTGAAGACCACAGGTTACCCTCAGACAGAAGGCATGCTGGGAGACTGCATGATCCGCCACGGATATGTGCTGGGCGAGGACTCCGCGTTTGGTACTTGACCTCATGACGTTCTAAGTGGTGCAGTGATGATGATGAAGATGATGGTGCTTGTGGCCTGTAGGAGGCGCTCTGGTGGACGTGGGAGAGGCCATGCGGCAGATGGGGGACTTGAAAGACTCCCTTGACATAAACGTCAAACAAAGGTTCATCGACCCGCTGCAGAATCTGCAGGACAGCGACCTGAAAGAGATCACGGTACGCTGCAGTCCATCTCACAAACAGGAAGTTCCATGCCTGACCTTCGCGTGAAACTCCTCCTCCCCTGTGGCACAGCACCACCTGAAGAAGCTCGAGGGCCGCAGGTTAGATTTTGACTACAAAAAGAAGCGGCAGGGAAAAATCCCAGACGAGGAGATCCGGCAGGCCGGGGAAAAGTTTGAGGAGAGCAAAGAGCTGGCAGAGAGGAGCATGTTCTACTTCCTGGAGAACGAGGTGAGGAAACATTTCTGCAGGTCCTCTGGGGCTTCATTCCCTCTGGGTTCAGTCCTGTCGTGGTCTCTGATGTTGATCATCCTGGTGCCTGCTTCATGTCCGCTCTTCCCTGCGTGTCCACCAGGTGGAGCAGCTGAGGCAGTTGTCAGGGCTGGTGGAGGCGGCTTTGGACTACCACCGGCAGTCCGCTGAAGTTCTGCAGGAGCTCAGCAGGAAGCTGCAGAAGAGGTGAGAGCCGTTGGAGCGGTGCTGCCGAAAGCGCCCCCCGGTGGGCAAATGTTCACCTCCTGCACCTGAAGGTCAAAGGTCATCTGCACCATGCAGAACCTGAGATGTACTGATCCATCAGCCTGTGGTTCTACCCCCCCCCCCCCCCCCACACGTGGTTCAGCCTGATCTTGCAGTCAGAGGAACGACAGCAGAGGTCTGGAGATGATAGCTGAAACCTTTCTTCTAGAACCCTCATGAAGCGGCTTCAGCTCAGGTTCCCCCCCAGGACAGAAACAGTTCAGCCCCATCTGTCTTCTCCTCTCAGGATCTCCACGGCCAGCGGCCGGGCCCGGGGAGGGTTCAAGTCCAGACGGAGCAGCGTGGAGTGTCTGGATGGCGGTCAGCGCAGCAGCCTGACCCACTGCTCCTCACTCAAGTCCACCGGTACACCGCCTGGCTCTCTGTGGTCCTCGCCACGTTCCACCAAGCAGCTGTTGTCTGCAGGTTCTCCGGCTGTCCACACAGTCCCACGAACACACCAGCAGAACTTTGTGCGTCTGCCGTGTTTGTGGAGTTCTGAGCTTCAAGCTGCCGTTTGGTCTAAACCATGAGCTGCTTCGTGTTTTTGGAGCATGTAGAACAGCAGAACGGACTGTGTCCCATCTTAAAATGAGTTATTAACCATTAGTGTTAGCAGGTTACCAGGGTTGTGCCGTCCATCGTGATGGGTGACTGACATCCCGATGGAGAGACCACCATCGTGATGCCACGCCCCCGCCACGTTGCGAGTCAACACCTTAAGCCGCGGTTACATGTACAAAATATCTTGATGGGATCAATGGTCGGATTAGAATCCAACCAAGTAGATGGGCCCAGAAAAATGTTTTCAGAATATAAAAACGTTCACTAAGGTCACACTTTCCGTTGGAATAAATCATTCGCACATGTGCAGTTTGAAAACCGGAAGGGGATACAACTTCCGCTGAGCGGCTTTTTTTTCCAAACTTTATAGAATGTAACAATTCAATACAAAACGATAACAGCAGCGAGCGGCTATATATATTGACATGTCAGCTCGGTAAAATACGAGATGATCTTCTAAACGTGCTTTTAATAATGTTACGGTTATTATGAAACACCTGTTCGCTCATCATTTGAATTATAATCCGTGTGGTCAGTGCTTTTTCTGAACGAAGCCTGGATTAGCAGTATGCTAACACGGCTAACAACATTAGCTTTGGGTGGCGCTGCACGTAAACATGTGTGAATAACATCAGCCTTTATTTAGCCGGGACACGACTGGAAACACAAATCCACGTGATTGTTTGAACGGTTTCTAAGGACTGAGCGACATTTCTGCTTTGAAGCTCAAACCGCTGTGTGTGCTGACGATCCGAGCTGTGCTCAGACACACTTTTAGACCCGGTTCTGAGTTCGGTTGCTTGTACCCCTAGAGCTGTGGTCATGTGACCTATTGGTTTAGGCGCCATCTTGACTGATATGACATCACCAACCCAGGAACAAGCCTGTCAGTGGTTGGGACAGACCCACAGAGGCAGTTCATGACTGTCGTGTCATTAAAACGACCACGCCCCTTCTTAGCATAATTCATTCTCAGTACTGCAAATGGGCGGAGCCTATTGGTTTGTCTGTGAGGGGAAGTTGGACTTTTAGATAAAACCCAGGACCAACACATCATTGCCATAAAGTTTTGATTGACAGCCGCGTTTCCGTCTCTTCCAGAAGGTCACATGACCCCCGCCGCCCTGTCTTGGCCAGAGAGCCCCCCCAGCAGAGGCGACTTTCCGGGTGAGGATTGCGTGTCGGTTGGTCCGATGCTGCACAGCTGCAGAACCCCCCTAATGACCTCCTGTGTTTGCAGCAGAGGGGGGGGTCCCGGATCAGCCGTGCTGCCGCGCCCTCTACGACTTTGACCCCGAGAACGACGGCGAGCTGGGCTTCAGGGAGGGGGACACCATCATCCTCGCCAACCAGCTGGATCAGAACTGGTACGAGGGCATGATCAACGGAAACGCCGGCTTCTTCCCCGTCAACTACGTAGAGGTCATCATCCCCCTCCCTCAGTGACCTCTGGGGTCAGGGAACTTTTCTGACATAGAGGGTGGGGGTCTGTGACCTCTGACATGCTGGGCGTCGGCCTCTCCCAGCTGGTCTGGGAAGTCCTCTGTGAGGAACAGAGGAGCCAAACCGGATCCAGAACCAGAACTTCAATCCACCAACGAGGGGGGGCCTGAAACATTTGTGCTTGGAGTCCTCTGATGTCCTCTGAAGGGTTCTGGAAAGTCCAAATACCGATCCGTGAGGCGTGACAGACAGAAGTGGGGGACGGTCGGTGTCTGCAAGGAGAGCATGAGAGCTTCCTCTGCACTGAGTCACTTTGATTCTCCATGATGTTCACGTTGTCATAGCAACAGTGGTTGCTCTGCATGAACTCAGTCTGAACAGGATCCGAATGTCTGGAGGGTCGGACCTTGGACCTTCTGGTTCTGTAAATCCCTCTTCATGAAATCTGGGTTTAAATGTTTGAAGCTTCACGAAGCAACAGCTGGTTCTGTTTTGGAGATGTGATCTTTGGTTCCTCTTTGGGTTCTACAACCCGGACCGTGACGGATCGGTTCCGTGGACCCACCTTAGCGTCACCACTGAATCTGGCGGATCCGTGTGAAGCAGAAACGCGGCTCAGAACAGCTGCACTTGGAGGAGCTGTCCATCGGGTCAGAACAAAGTCCAAAACGTTCCCCATCCGGCGCTCTGACGGCTCTCAGAGTCTAGATCCAGACCTCGGCGCTCCTCGTCTGTGCTCCTTTCTTGTTCTTTGGGGGGGGGTTCTCCCCCCTCTGGCGCTCCGGTCTCCCTGGTGGTTCTGAGGAAAAGCTCACAGCGCAGGTCCAGTCCGGCTGCTGGCCCCCCACCAGGTCCAGTGCGGGCAGGGAGGCGGTGCTGGTGAGGGACGGGCTGTCGGAGGGAAAGGTGTGGTACCCCCCCCTCCTGGCGGCGCGGCCCCCCCACGGCCCCCCCTCCCTCAGGCGGGCCGCCCGCCGGATCTTCTTCCAGCCCAGGTGGTTGAGCTCCAGCAGGTTGAGGAAGACGCAGAAGACGCCCACAGCGAACATGAAGAGCAGGAAGACGGTCTTCTCCGTGGGTCTGGACACGAAGCAGTCCACCGGCTGGCTGCAGGGCTGCGACCGGCACAGGAAGTGGACTGGAACCCGGAACCCGAAGAGCTTCCACTGCGCCACCACGAACACCACCTCCAGGAGAGCTCGCAGGCACACGTGGAACACGTAGCATTTGGACAGGACTCCCCCTGAGGTCCGGGGTCCTGCCGGGTCCCCCCCCTGGTGGTCCAGAACGTCCTCCAGACTGTGTCCCAGGTGTTTGTGGGAGGGGACGGAGCAGCTGTCGGAGTCGCAGATGCGGTCGTACGGGCCGCGGCGGCGCGGCGGCTTGGACAGGCTGTGCCAGGTGTAGATGATGAAGCAGAGCGACGGCGTGGACACGCTGATGATGTGGAAGACCCAGAAGCGCGGCTGCGAGATGGGGGCGAAGGCGTCGTAGCAGACGGTGGAGCATCCCGGCTGCAGCGTGTTGCACACAAACATCTCCTGCTCGTCCGTGTACACGTCCTCGGTCGCCACGGCGACGATGAGCAGCCTGAAGATGACCATGACGGTGAGCCACAGACGGCCAATCATGGTGGAGTGATGGTGGACGGCGTCCAGCAGGCGTTTGAGGAGAGTCCACTCCGTCATGCTGGAGAAGCAGCGGCCCGCTCTGGACGACCGACCCGACCCGACCCGGGTCCTTAAAGAAAGTGTCCCCCTCTCAGCTGAAGACCGCCGCTCCCGGAGCGCTCAGAGGGAGGAGCTCCTCCCATCCTCAGATAAGGAGGTCCTCTTCAATCAGCCTCCTGACGTGTGGCGACCCGTTTTGGAACCGGCTCCTGTCCTTCCCAGACGCCCCGCTGATGGTGTGACGTGATAAACGGTTCCCCACGGACCCGAGCTGAGCGGCAGAACCGCACACCCGCTGGCAGAGGACCTCCTCTGCTCCGCCTCTGCTCCTCTTATCTGGCTGGAGAAAAGCTCCAGGAGGCGGGCCGTCCCGATAAACCCTCCGTCTCCAGCCCTCGCCGGCGCTGACACCGGCTGACTCCGCCCACGCTGGAGGACACAGGCAGGCCGAGGTCCAGACAACCTGGGAGCCCCCTCCCAAACAGACGACGTGCACTAAAACTCTTCAGTCCTGGACCCCCCCTCCCCCTCCATCACCACTTCACAGATCTAACAATAACTCAGCAGGGGAGGGCCCCCCCCCCCAGGAGAAGATTCCTTAGTTCCCCCCTTCAAATCATAATCAGGAGCAGATAGTGACTCAGCAACAGAAAGGGGCGGGGCTAGGAGACAGTGGCCCCGCCCCCTTTTTGAAGCAGACCAGCAGATCTATGAACGTCTTTGTTTTCCTGGTCTGAGCTGGAAACTGGATCAGAACTGGACGGATGGATCTGATGCTGCTGCTGTTTCTGTTGCACCGTTAATAGCTGTAAGCTAGTGGGAGAGCGGAAACCAGGGGGTTCAAACTCGATCGCTCAGGTCATCCAGAACACGCTGAAGGTCACGCTGAAGGTCACGGCCGCACAGGACAAACGTTTTTGAACTAAACTTTAACATGAAGACCAAATAATCAGGAATAAATCAACTTGAACCTTAAATGTCTCCATACATGTGCAGTGCTCAGCATTAAGGGAACCCCCCCACATATGTCAGAACACCTTTAGTGTCCTCAGATCTACATTTTCTTTGAGGGGGGGGGGTCATTGGTTGCAAACGTTCATTTTCACACATCGTGATTTTCTAAGAAATGAATTCGATGTTCCAGAAATGAGAAGCTCCCAGGAGAAAACGCCCAAACCCTAATGAACAGGCCGTCAACCACAGGTGAGTAAAGATTCATTTAAGAGGCGTCCAGCACACAGGTGGCCAGAAGACAAGCCCCTCCCATTTCACGCCGTCAGCACTATGCATTATGTTGGACGTCAGAGCGGCTCATGGGTGTTCTCCAGAAAAACGTCCTTCAACCTCTGAATGAACTGAAGGGATGCGGCGCCACCTGCAGGCGGTGAAAGGAGTCATGACGGCGTGAAGACTGGGGGGGGGGGGCGTCTTCAGACAGGACGTCTGTGGGACGTCTGTTCTCACAGCCTCACGTCTGGAGGCAGAAGCCCTCAGATCATGAAGACACCGTGGGGTTTAGAGTGAAAACACATTTAGATTTTAAAAAACTTTATTGAATTTGGATTTATTTATTTTAAATCACATGACGGCACAGCTGGCCTCCTTGGAGAGTTCCTGTTGGGAGAAAGGAGGCCGTCAGCAGGACACTCAGCTCAGAATCAGGCCGTCATTTGGTTGACCTTCACGCGGCGCCACCAAAGCAGGCGGCAGCCGCCACGTTGACCCAAACGCATCTGGAGCCGGGCCTGCAGCGGCCCACCACAGGAACCAAGCTCAGACCTGAACCATGGACTGTACATGAGAGCTGGACTGAGGGACTCCTCCCCCCGCATTCTGAACCGCAGGTACCTGCAAGAGTGGTCAGAGTAACCACTCGACCTTTTAACATCTTGGAAATCCTTATTTTGTTCGGGACATTTTTCTGTAGGTCAAGTTATTCAAGTTATAAACTGACCAATCAGAAGACTTGTTAAAAGTAGGCGGAGCCCACTGGCCCCCACATCCAACACGCGAAACGTCTGATTTACAGATTCCGTGTAGCCTGCTTTCAAGTGGTAGGGGTGTGGCCTAACAAGCAGACTCCTACTTAGCCAAAGTGGTTGCCATAGAAACGTCGACCAATCACGGCTTACAATGACGTGTGGCTCCAACATGGCCGTGTTCAGAGAGAAAACACACGGTGACTGAATTTGGTTGGAGCAGAAAGTAAACCATTTCCTGTGGATGCCGTCACTCAGTCCAGTTCTGTGATACAGACTGTGTCAGAACCGGGTTTGGCTTACAGACAAAAAAAACCAAAAACCTACGAAACGTTTTCTGCAGGAAGTGGATGACAACTGATAGAGAAGAAGACACTGGTTGTGTCAGAATTCCATCCTAACTCCTAAAAACTAGAAAGAGCCCTGGACCGTTCAGACGCCAGGAAGTTCAAATCTCAGTAAGATGAGACGATTATTGATGAGTCCACCGTCTCCTGAAGATAAAAATGCTGATGGTTTGTAAAAAAAATAAATACATTTTTTGGCAAAAATTGTTCCGACGCAATGCATTGTGGTCTACATTCGCTGATCCAGTGAGCATTGGTGCACACTGTTTTTTACAGAGACTTCTGGGAAATTTCTAGGGTTCTGGATTTTGGAATTGTAGATTCAGCCAAACTAGAACCTGGAGAACGCTCTATAGAGTGAGCAGTGAAGAACTCTGACACGTCCAAAGTCTGGAACAGTTGATGCTGCTGAATAAAAGCCTCCAGATCAAAATATCTTATTGTGAAAATCTGGGGGAGAAAGTCATCTCAGACTGATCTGGGACGGTTTTCTGCAGGCGGCCAAAGGAAGTGCTGAGGACAGCGTCCTGTGGGGGTTTGGGTCTGATCCTCAGTGGCCGCGAGGGTTCAAACACGGAACTCTGTGGGACGTTCGTCCAGGAAGAGACTCCAGAACATCCGTTTACTTTTATCAGTGAAGCCATTTTCTGTCAAACTGACTTCCTGGACATCTGAATGCATCACGCTGGAGGCCACGCCCCTCTGCGACCCCCTCCCCACATTCCTTCTCTTCAGGAGGAACCAGCGCTCAGCCTCCAGGCTCTGCTCCGTTCAGGTGCGTTTACCTTCCGGTGGAAGTGCCGGCCGTCACTTCCTGCGATGAAGACGTCGTCAAAGTCGAGGTCGTCCTCGTCTCCGGTCTGGAGGCTCACCCGGCAGTCGGACTCCTCCTGCGGGACAGAAGCTGGTTGATGCTGCAGACCTCGGCGGTGCCGATGCTGGACTTCCTTCACCCACCTCATGGCTGGGGTTCAGCAGGACGACCCTCATGTCACCGACGGCCCCCCAGGACCCGCTGTTCTCCAGCACCATGTCTCCGGGCTCCGCTTCATCTGCTGCTCCTGAGGACCAGATCTGACGGGACAACAGGAGCTGGAGGTGGGTTTCATCAGGAGGCCCCTCTGAAGACCCCCCAGCAGTACTCACGGTGAGGGTCTGCCCCCCAGCAAGGACGCAGGACGGGGGGAATTGGAAAGAGACGTCTCCAGAATGTGGATAGACGCGGCGAACGACCCAACCGCCCAGCGGCTGCTCCTGGAGGAGCAGAGAAGACGAACATCACGGTTCAGCACAAGAACGCCTGGAGGTCATGGAGGTCATGGTTCCCAGCAGCCAATCAGTCAAACAGATCTGAGGGAGGACCACGTCTGATGGAGCAGCAGGTTCAGACGTCCCTCCTGGGTGGACCTCGTCCTGTTCCTCTCAGTCTCACCTGGTCAGAGTTGTTCTGGATTCGAACGTATTTCCCGCCCACGTCCACCTCGGCCACCGTCACGCCTCCTTTCCTGGTGGACCGGCGGCATATCTTGTAGGCAGGAGAACTTCTGGTGGCTTCTTCGTGCTTCCTCTTCTTCCCGCGGAGCTGGTGGTGCTCCTGAACGCGAGCAACGCTGGCGTGCCTGGGGGGGGTGGGAGACAGCTGCAACCTGGAGAACAGGAGGCGACACTGAAGACTGAAGGAGTCCCGCCGCCCCGCCCCGACCGCGGCCCACCCACCTCTGCTCCTCCACCTCCAGCATCTTCCTGTAGGCGTTGATCTCCATGTCCAGAGCCAGCTTGACATCCAGGAGGTTCTGGTGGTTCTCCAGCTGGCTGTTCATCTGGGTTCTCATGCTCAGCAGCTCCCGCTCCTTCAGACTGAACCTCTGCTGCCAGGCGTCCCGCTCGTGGTCCAGAGTCCTCTGCAGCTCCTGGAACCGTTCTTCCAGAACCAGTTTCTACAGCAGGAGACAAAGTGGAACGCGATAACCGTAAAGATCAGAGGAATCCAAACTTCTGACCAGATCTACAGAATGTTCCTGGAAGGTTCTGATCCAACAGAACTGCAGATCCTGGACAGAGACTCTTTAGAGACCCGAAGAACAGAGGAGCTGGTCCACTTGAACACACCATATCAAACGTCAATGTTCTGTGCAATGGAAGAGCTTCAGAGCGGCAGAACCTCTGCGGTTCTGAAAAACCCGGTTTGGATCTCAACATCTTCAGTCACTGATCATTTCAACCTCTGCGGGTTTTCCTCCTTTGAACTGAAGAAACCTCCAGACTTCAGGAGCTCTGGCTCTTTTTACTCTGAACAGAACTGTGGTTCTGCTCCATCGTTCGGTACGCGGCCCAGTTTCAGCCCATCTGTTGGTGTGCGGTTCTCTGAGGAACCAGCAGATCTTACGTCTTTCTGGTTCTGCTGGAGCTGCGAGCGGAGCGACTCCAGCTTCTCCCTGGAGGCCTCCAGCTCCTCTCTGGCGGTCGACACGGAGGCGCCGTTCTCCTCGGCGGCCTGCTGGGCGTTCTGCAGCTGAAGGAGGAGCAGAGTGACGGACAGGTCTTCACAGCCCCCCCCTCCTGAGGAAGCCCTGAACCTTGGTGCTGAAGGTCTTCTCCACGGCCTCCTTGTACTGCTGCAGTTGGAGGGCGTGGTCTTCTCGCAGCTGCTGCATGGTCTCCGCCAGTTTGCTCTCGAACTCTCGCCGTCGTCCCGACTCCACCTCCACCAGACGGGTCTCCTGCCGGCTCCGGACCTCCAGGATCTCCTGTGGAGAACAGAGCGAGACGTTCCGTGTTCCTCTGCTCAGACGCTGGCCAGAACTTTGAGGAGGTTCTGGTCTCACCTGTCTGCTGATGTTCTTCTGGAGTTCCAGCTGTTCCTTCAGCGTTTGGACCTGGTTCTCCATTTCCACCCGTCTTAGGATCTCAGAACTCAGCTGGTTCTTCGTCTCAGCCAGCAAACGCTCCGCCTGGAGGCCAACAGGAGTCAGTTTTCTGTCAATCACACAAACTCGCCTTCTCCCTCCAAACAAGAAGTTTGTCGGCGAGCAGAACCGGGCTCTGCAGCGTCACGGACTCGTGAGTCCAAAACGATGGATCCACAGCCGAAGGTCAGGGCGTGGACACGCCCCCACGCTCTGATACTCCTCCTAAACTCGCCACAGCACTCATTTAAACCATCGACTGCATCAGAACTCCGCCCCCCTGGCGTTCCAAACAGGAAGTGGCTCCAAAAAGCCAAAATCCCACAGACTACGGAGAGATGAAGAGCTGTCCGTCGTTCTATTGGTCAGAAGAACCGTTCTGGATCTGATACCTTTTTATTAACATCTTTGTATTTTTTCTATGGTTCAACTTCTTCAAGTTATAAACTGACCAATCAGAGGCTTTAGTAAAAGTAGGCGGAGCCTGCTGGTTAAATGTTTATCATAATTTACAGAGCAGCTTTCAGTGGACTTCCAACAAGCTCACCTCTGATTGGTGGTTGCCATAGAGACGTGACTCAGACCGACGCGACCAATCAGTGTCATCTGGCTCCAAGATGGCGACGCCCATACTGCAGAAGCATTTCACTGGAGCCGGACTAAACCATTTTCTATGGATGATGTCACACCAGCTCAGTCCAGTTCTCTGCTTCAGTCGATTTAAACACAATTTCCCAGAATCCAACTGTTTTTAGAGGGTTTTTTGTTTCTAAATTAACAGATTACCAAACGTCTAAACATGAAAGACCTTCTCTAACGTTTGACATAAATTCATCTCCACAGCCGCACCGTCATCCAACCACAACTTTGTTTCCAGATTTTCTCCGGATACTTTTCCATCTTCCCAAAGATCTGCTGAGAATGGACCCCCACAGGATGGAGGGGGCTTTAGAACAGCCGGTCCTGGACCTTCACGGAGCAGGGAACCGGTACAGGCTGAGAGGAGCCTGGATCGTTTCTCCTCAGAGGAGGAGGAGGAGCGGCAGCGATGAAGAACGGAACACTCGAGCTCACGTTTTCCAGCTGGACCTGCAGGTCGGCCACCTCGCCGCCGAGCCTCCCGTTCTCCGACAGCAGTTTCCGGTTCTCCGCCTCCTTGGAGCTCAGGACGGCCTCCACTTTCCTCCTCTGAGTCACGGCGGCCGCCAGATCGTTCTCCTTCTTCTGGTTCCTGAAAGAGAGCAGAGGAACATTTCAGAACTTAAGCGACAGAGGTCGGATCCGGGTGGTCTACGGACCCCCATCTGAGCTACTGTAACGAGCTAACCAGTAAGGGAGGGGGCATCTGAACCAATCCGGTTTCTGTGGAACCAGAATGTCCACCGAGCCCAGACTGAAGGTTCTGTCAGGGGTCTTGGGCTCTAAACTATGTGGTTAAACCACGCCCACTGAGAATAAGTGCATCATGGGAGTTTGGTCTTTCGTGTTCAGGATTTGGGGTTTCCTGTGAGTTTGTGTTTTCTGATCAGAACCATGAGGGAGGAGTCAGAGGTCCGGTGAAGGTGATCAGAATCAGGAAGAACTTCCTGATTCTCAGCCTTGACTTTAGAAGTCCAAAGAATTCTGAAACGGTTGCTCTGAAGTTTCACTGGACTTCCGGTTGTTCCGTTGAACATTTCAGGATGGTGGGGGGTGGAGGGAAGCCTTCGTTCCCTGACGGTTTTGGTTCTGTGGACTGAATGAGGCGGGGGGCGGGGCTCGCGCGCGCGCCCACCTGCTCTGCAGCTTCAGGATGTCCTCGCGCTGGTTTCCCTGCTCGATCTGCAGGCGGGCCCGCTCCGCCGCCAGCTCGTCCAGCGCGCGGCGGACGTCGGCCAGCTCCTCCTCGTACAGCCGCCGCACGCCGCGCGTCTCCCGGGCGGTGGCCTCCTCCTGCTCCTGCAGCCGCAGCAGCATGGCGCCCTTCTCCTGCTCCAGCTCCTGGACCCGCTGGATGTAGTTGGCCAGGCGGTCGTTGAGGTGCCGCAGTTCCCCCCGCTCCTGGACGCGGGGCGGCTGGCCCGGGCTGGGGCTGCAGGCGCCGCGGCGGCCGCCGCGCACGGCGGGGGTGGAGGTGGCGGAGGCCATGCTGGAGCGACCCGGGGGGGGGGGGAGTCCGGCGGGACGGGCAGAGCTCAGGCGGCGAACCGTGAGCTGCGGCGGGAAATCCCACCTCCGTCTGTGTGGGTTCACGCGCACAGCTGATGCTGCTTAAATCTGATGAGTCACGCACAGAGCGCGTGCACGTCACCGGCGACGCACGCACGTTGAAAATAAAACACCACGTGGAGGTCTGCGTCACAGCTCGGACCTTCAAAAGAACCGGGTCCCGGTCTGGAAGGTCCCGGTGTGCTTCAGGCCCGAACCGGTCTACGACTGTTATAGCAACTCATGCTCTGAACATAACCTGGTCTGGAGCAGGTTTAGTTGAAGGTTAGTTTGTTTTCAGAGAGGTGAAGCAGCATGGCGTGTCCATTTGAAGATGATTTAGTGGATGAAGAAGCTCAGATAATACTTTTTCCACCGTGAGAGGGTGATAAGACCACATATGGATGTTGGAAAGAGAAACTTTATACTTTGATCTAACTTCATTATTTGATTCAGTTAAGATAATTAAAAATCTTTTTTTGTTAAGTCAGCTTAAAAATATCACATAAGACAGTTATTTTACTTCCATTCAAATTAATTCATTTAAGTAGGTGTAACTTTGGTGCTGCTGTTAGATCGGCACCGCAAGGGATTGTGGGATACCGTTCCCTTTGCTTGTCTGGACAGATTTGGGTTTAAGTGTGGGTTTTGTCCAAATGTGTTTAGTTGTTTGGCTGTTTTACTGTGTTTTGTCTAGTTATTTGTCCTGTTATGTTTAATTCCTTCTGCACCATGAGTGAGAGGGAGGAAGAGGAGGATGAGTTTATATAGCAGCTCTACCATCCATTGCTGTAATGACAATGATGGAAAATTCTTTAATCAATTTATGCACTCTGCACATTTTTTCCCCGTCCTTTTTATTGTTATAAAAATGAGGATCTGTCAGCTCAAACGTAGACATATGAGAGTTCAAGAAGTACAATAAATTAAGATGGAAAAACCTTTGATTGAATTGGAGTAAAATGACAGTTAAATAAATATGTAAATTGGAGTTGTATAAACAATTATTGAGTTTTATAGACCTAAGAAATCAGGTTTAATAAATTTAACTCAATTATTTGTTACATATTATATATGTTATATATGCTATATATCTATATATATATCTCAGCAGGAGAGATTCAGGAGTTGTTGAATTAATTGTACGGCATTGGTTACAGCCTGCAGAAACCAGAATAAAGAACCTTAAAGGAGGTTAAGTCTCCGTGCCTCAGGGTGGGAAACAGACACTACAATATGCTGTTGCTGATATTTCTGAGCATTAATGTGATTCTGGTTCTGCTGATGGTCTAGTCTGGTTGATATGTGGTGAGTTTCAGCTTCATGCAGGCGTCGAGACGTCCATCCGTTAACGTGATCGTAGGTCTGAATGTTCTGTAGACGTGAGACAGACTGCTGACATGCAGACGTCAGTACAGCAACACCCAGACGCTGTAATGTGACGGGCAGCGTCTTCTAATCAGAGCGCCGCCTCACCTTGCCGGCTGCGCCCACTACCCCTCCCCTTTTCAAAGACGGGAGCGCACATCTGCCGGGACGCCAATCCACAGGTTTCAGACCGTTACAGATTTGGGATTTGTTGCGCAATACATTAGGCGCTGAATTGACACCATACGTTACAAACTTGTTTTTATATAATTAAAGATTTATCTGTGATTTATCTGCCTTAAACCCTCCTCGGTAAAGAAAGAGTCCTAAAAAACAGATTCCACATAAAGGAGGGATCCTACCCCACGACGGACAGGTGATGTACCAGAACAGGTTAACAGTTGATCAGTAGGATTGGACCTTGTCTCTCTCAGCTTCAGGACCGGCAATAAATCTGTTTGTTCTTGATTGAGCTTTAGAAAGTTCTCTCCCATCCACGTTTCAAGATCTGAAACACAACTTAGAAGCTCATCTTTGGGTCTCACAGCCACATAGAACTGGGTGTCATCAGCATAACGATGAAGGTTTCTGCCATGTCTCCTGATGACATCACTGTAAAGACCGATAATCTGCGTGGAAGAACTCCCCGCCCTAGCTGCAGGCACGAGCAGTGAAGGCGGAGCGTCGATCTGAAGCTAACGCGAAAGCTTTAAAAACGTACATTAAGTAAAGAATTTTCCACTGATCTTTGTTAAAGATTTTCAGTTGACTCAAGACGACTGCGATCACAGACGGAGCGGAAACTCCGGAGCTTCGCCTCACATCTGACAGCAGGACTCAGTTTAACAGAGACGTGCCGTCAGAGCGCCGCTGTGAGCGCGGAGAAAAGGCTCTAGGCGAGGCGAGCCTCGCCAGCAGGGGGCAGACGTGAGCTGACAGCTGCTTTGTAGCTACACTGCTGCCGTGGTAACACAACAGATGAGGACGTCTGTCTCCATTGAGAGGAGAGACTCACTGAACTAAAGAAGACTTTCCAACAGACCATAGAGCTGTAACCCTTGTGCTATCCTAGGCTCTTTAACGTTGAGAGTTGGGTCATCTAGACCCACTAGACAGTAGGGTCATCTAGACCCACTAGACAGAGCTCTGAACCTTTTTTCTTCAATGATTTGTGATCTTCACTGGTGTCCATGGATTACATGAAATCTTTCCACCTTTATCCACCTTTGTCATGGTAGGGAGAACACCTCAATGGAAGGGGGGGGGTCACCTAGGATAGCACAAGGGTTACTGGAGAAGACACATGGACTCAAACATTACGGCCAAACATGGTTTTCAATGCTTGTTTTTTAAAAACAACATGGGAGTTAGTGGAAAACATGTAAGGATTTGAAAACTAACTTTCAGGCCTAAAGTAATTATTTTTATGATCATTTTCACAGACAACATTTAATAACTGACCAAAGAAGCAGCCGTCGTTCCCGGCTCTCATGTTCACTGAACACCTTTAACTTTGCTTGACTTTCAGCCAACGCCGTATTCGGCTCCAGCTTTTCTTTTCTGCTGCTTCAAACTCGCTCTCTTTCTCTTTAGTTCTAGCAGTGCTGCGTTTTCCGCTTCCTGTGCCGCTCGTGTAGAATCGCGTCATGAAGCTGTTCTCCGACCTGAAGGGGAACTGTGAGAACCAGCTCCTGCTTGTGAAATCCTCTGACAGTTTCAGGATGTCTTCTTCTTCTTCATGTATGGGGCAGTGGGGGCTCCTGCTCAGCTGCTGTCCAGGCTTTCCTGCTCCTCCTTTTCTGATTTTTGCCTCAAAGCAGGTCTCTTGATCTAACGTCGTCTTCCTCCAAAGGATTTGGGACTTCAGTATTCCAACTGTGAGACCCACTGACCACAGACCTAAACCCTCTTCCACATGTTTGCATCATTTGTAGCAGGATGAAGCTGCACAGCTGCAGGTAACCCCTGACTACCTGGAAGCAATATGAAAATGGTTTGGCCCAACACCTGAGCCCTTGGTGAGCGGTGCTCAAGCCCCGCCCACTTCCTGGTGGCTCACCCTCTGGGCTTCCTGGTGATGTGGAGATGCTGTCTCTCTGTGAGGCTGCTGTGGATTTCTGAAGAAGTTCTTCCTGAAGAAGAGCTCTGGCATCCGGATCTCCCCTCTACGCCCACGCCAGCCGAAGGCGTGGATGACTTTCCTCACTGCTCAGCTGATCCCTTTATTTGGTCTGAGCCTCTGCCTGTTTTGGTTTTAATATTTATGAATTGGTCTTTGAGTGATTGGTTTGTTTGTAGGGGCAGCAGAGACAGCGTTGCTGTTTTGATTGTATTGCTCAGCAGTTGCTGCTGTCAGCTTCAGCCAGTGGGCCACCAGCTCCACCCGTCCGTCCTGGGCTTCAGGCTGCACTCGGTGAGCTAGACACTCCTCCCCTTGGCCTCTGCTTGGCCCTTGGCGCCCCCCCCCCCCCCCCCCCTTCAAGGTTCGGTGGACCTAGGAGCTGCTGAGAGGTGCCACGCCCTCCCAGATGTGCTGGTTTAGATTCTGGTTTTATGTTGTGTTGGTGTGTGAGTGGTCGGGGGGGGGGGCACTGATTGCTGTTTTTAGCTGTCCTAAAACCATATTGCCCACTCCTGTTTTATACACCCCCCCCGCTTCCTGTTAGGGCCGAGTGCGTGGACGGAGCGTGTCGGGCGACAGTGGTGGAGGCTCATTTGGGGCGTGTGTGGATTTAGTTTCTTCATGTGTGTGTGCCACAGAGGGGGGAGTTTTCTGGTTTTAATCTTTGGTTAGCGGTCTCCTGACCGTGGGCCGGTGTCGGTACCATACGGTTCGGCCTGCAATAATGATGACGTCACCCTACGGTAACCACAGAAGGACAAACTACGTAGCGTGGGGATCTGCTCGGGCTCTACATGTTTTCATGGTACATTTCCTTTTGTGACCTCATAAGTCGTGTCTGACATTATTCTTTGTAGTGTTTATAGAGATTTTTCCACAACCCACTTTGTGAAAAGATCTGTGGCTGTTAGAATGAACCTGCTGCTCCACGGTAGCTAGCATGTCTCTGATCAGAGCAGCCCCACTCGTAGCTTCGTGTTTGCAGGCAGGGAGGGGGTTTTGTTACGGTGTGCGGTCCGGAGGGGGATTCTGACCGCCGTCCGTCCGGCTGTTCTGCATGAGCGAGATGCTGGACTCAGGAGAACCGGGTCTCCAGGGAGATTTGTATCTCCGAGCAGAGAAGCGGCTTTGGGACGGTGTGTGCGCTAGCGGAGGCGTCTTTTGAATGTACAGTCCTGAGAAACCATGCTAACAATCATGTGAATTCGTGTTTCTAGTCGGATCCAGACAAAATAAAGGCTGATGTCATTCCAGTTTAAGGAAATCCACTACTAAACGTTGTTAGTGCGTATTAACCTAATCTTAGCCCTTCTTCTGGGTCAGTTCTGCCAATAATAAAGTACTGGGCGCTTGGATTTAAAAAACTATTAGTGTACATGAACTAAATAATAATCATAACAATAATAAAAGCCTGTTTAGAGGATCATCTCGCTCTACGTTGGAGCTTTGTTTGTTTACAACAGAACCAATCATTTCTTCTTCTATGGCAGAACTGTAATTTGTCCAGACCACATGTGTCAAACTCAAGGCCCACGGGTGAAATGTGGCCCGCGATTAGGGCTGTGACGATGACATCATCACCGCACTTCTGATTGGAACTATAATAAACACATTAAAGGCATTCATCTTTGCTGATAATTTCCTTTTTCTGCTAGTCCTGTGTTCAGACTTTCCTTCTTTCTTTCAGACTGTCGTCTCCTTCTCTCCCACCGCGCCTGTCACTCTCTCGTCACGTGCGCTCTCACTGTCAGCCTCTGCGCTGCACGTGACACGCCGCTCCCTTTACACACAGGCGCGCTTTCAGAAACACACATCCTCATTCTACAACAGGAAGGAGGAAATACGACAAATTTACTGCGTTCTAATTATTAATTTCCATTTGTATTCATTTCCATTACACGTTGCGTGCGTTCTTGAGTGCATGACAGAGGATTTTGTGTTGGGGGGGGGGGGGGGTATTACTGTTCTCCTTCACTCTCTAACATCAAACATGAACGCACGCTGTTAGATTTCGATGAATATCACTACATCATTTGTTTGGGAACTATTTTGTGCAAAAACAGAGGCGGAGCCTCCTGGCCCGCGTTCTTCATGGGCGTCAGGCTTCATGGCTACCAGAAAGTGTCTGCAGTCTGTTTGTTACTGGGCAATATATGATATTCTGGGAAGACTTATGTACCAGAGAGCACAGGTGAAGGGTCACAGGCAGCTAGAGAGCAGAAGAATCAACACGCACCCCCAACACGCGTGTGCGCTCATCCTCACACGACGCAGAGCGCTGACACCGTCAATCTACAGCACCTATATAGTTAGTTCATTAGTTAGATAGGTAGTAGTTAGTTGTTACTGTTATTTGTTAATAAAGAATACTACGTTGTAATTGTATTTATTTCTGATGCGGCCGCCGGGAGATTTGTGGGGGTTTTTTGTATGGGGGGGCTACGGTTAACTGCGACACCGCGCCCCCTGGTGGTTCATCACTGCGGTGATCAAAAATCCGACACGTCACCGCTCTCTACCCGCGAGAGCATAAAAGCTTTTAATGACTTAAAATAAAAATTGGTGTGTATTTATTCATATTTAGGGGGAATTGGACTTGAAAGATCGGATTGGGCAACTAAACATTAGGAGTTAAACACTGTCCATATATATAACCTAACCTGACAGAATCAAATGTAAAGGATTTATGCTAAAGTAACAAGCAAACAGATGTTTCTATGCAGCTGGAATTGTCACTTTAAAAAGTTATGATAAATAAATAATGAGTTATTTAACATTGAGGAGTAGTTACATTTATTTTTCATTACATTTAGTTACATGTATAAGTTCTATCCGGCCCTTTGAGGACAGCTTTATGCTGAGTTTGACCCCCCTGGTCCAGACCAATCACTATCTGAAGCGTCATCGGGCCAACGTACAGCCAATCAAATAGTGTGATGTCATCATTAGTCGCAGGACCCCGAACAGATTTTGCAGGCAGAACACTTTTGGTACCGACACCGGCCCAGTTGGTGGGCCTCGGCCCTTGAAGGGTCTCCTCCCCTGTGCTCCTTTGGGTTCCCTGTACGTCGGTGGCGTTGTCTCCTTCCTCTGCTGCACCACTTGCCACAAGGTGGCGCTGTCTGCAGGATCAAACTTCACGCTCTGTAGCTCTGCTGGTCAGTGCACTTAATGTTCTTCTTCTCTGTAACTCCTTTCAAAGCCTTTTCAGTGAGTTTCTGAGATCTTCCTCCTCATTGGTCTGCTCCTCCTCATCAGCCACCAACACGGTGCAAAGTTAAGCACAAACTGAAGGCCTTATTTCCCCATGGGGGGGTCCACATCTGGACAGCACCCGGGCTATGAAGCTTCTCTTTGAAGGGACTTCAAGCAGTTTCTGCAGAAGCGCCAAAACTCCACTTTGACTGAATTCAAGTTGCAGTCCGTTGACTTGTTAGCGGGAAATTCCCGTTGCTGTTTATGGCGCAGGTCGGTTGAACTTCCTTCCTCTCTTTAAGTCGTCGCTTTTCTTTGAGCATCAGAAAATCTTATCACTCACAGAAAGAAAGAGTAAAAATACCTTCATCTGTGGGAAACGGAGAGCATGACGGCCTGAAGTGCGTCTGCGTCTCTGTCCGCCTCACGTCCCGCAGGAGGCAGATGACATCCTCCGGACGTCCGAGCGACCCGCACAAGTGCGGAACCGCAGAGAAGTTAGTGTCAGGTTAGCGTCGACAGACGTTCAGCGGATCTGCTGCGAGGTCTCTAAGGGACCGTCAACAAATTAACAAGTGCATGAGATGAAGAAGATTTTAAATGCTTTGGAAAAAGAAATAAACGACAATGAAACATTTCCTCAAGTTGTGTTTAAACAATCTTTATTTTGTGATGAGTTTGCAGTCTGTCCAGAAACTGTTATTCTTTTTTTTTATAACTTTATTTATTGAACATTTTCTGTATTAAACAGACATACAGAGTGTAAAATGAAATGTAAAAAAGGCAATGTGTAAAAATAAACACTCACATGTCAACCCGTCCCACCCACCCCCATCAACAACCCCCAGAGGCCAAGTCAGACACAAAAAAAATAAAAAATAAAAAATAAATAAATAAAAATAAATAAATAAAAAACACAAACCACTTGGGCTTTTTTCTTTTTTAAATAATAAATACGTCCAGGAAAAAAAAAAAGGTAATTAAATACGTAGTAATAAGTGAGAAAACCAGGGTAACAGCAGTGGCTTTTTGTTGCACTGGTGCTCAGTCAGCCTCCAGATTGTGAGGAAATGTCAAGGAGTCCACATATTGTAGGAAAGGGCTCCAGGTCTCATGAAACACCCTGAGTGAGCCTTGAAGTGAGTACCTAAGCCTCTCAAGTTTGAGATTGTAAAGCACCTCGCGGACCCAGCGGACATGCGAAGGGGGACGGGGGAGCTTCCAGTTCAGCAGGACCAGCCTGCGTGCTAATAGGGTGGTAAATGCAACGGCCCGCTTTAGTGCACTCGGCGTGTCTGAAGTTGGGGGGAGACCAAATATTGCCGACATGGGATTTGGTGTGACGGTGTATCTATAAGCCCTCGTTAGTGTATCAAATACATCTGTCCAAAGAGCTGCGATCACTGGGCATGACCAAAACATATGGGCATGATTGGCAGGAGAGAGATGGCATCTGATGCAGGCATCACTAATAGAAGGATAGATTTTGGCCAGTCTGGCATTTGTGTAATGGACCCTGTAAACAATCTTACATTGAATCAATCTATGGCGGGCGCAAATAGAGGACAAATGGACAAGAGACAATGCCGACCGCCATTGTTGTTCCGTCATGTTAAGGTTTAGACTGTCTTCCCACGCAGTTTTGACAGTATCGGACGGCTTTGAGGATGCTGTCCAAATTGACTTGTAAACGCTTGAAATGCATCCATTAACAAAAGGGTCTTTGGAGAGAAGAACATCCACAAGAGTTTCTGGTGGGCGATTTGGAAAATGAGGAAACAGTTTTCCCTGATCTGGAAGAAACGGAAGAGATGCTGATTCGGGAGGGCATATTTCTTTGACAATTGTTCAAATGAGGAAAAGACATTGTTAGTGTATAAGTCAGAGATTGATTTAATCCCATTCCTGTGCCATAGTTTGAATGACAGATCTGTTTTGGACGGATCGAATCTGCAGTTTTTGTAGACTGATGTGAGGACAGTAGAATTTATAAGGCCGAAATGTTTCCTGAATTGACTCCAGATTTTCAAAGAAGTGGTTACCACTGGGCAGGTATGGACACTGGGAAGGGGAAGCTGTGAACATAGTATTGAGCGCAGAAAAAATTCTGAAGATTTCCCTTCTAGCTGAGTCCAGCTTGAAATGGCCTCATTGTCGTCGTTCATCCAGAAAAGAAGTTTCTGGATGTTTGCTGCCCAATAATAAAATCTTAGGCCTGGCAGGGTCAGTCCTCCCTCATCCTTCGGGGCTTGTAAGACTGATTTTCGGATACGAGCCGGCCTGCCCGACCATAAAAATGATGAAACGGTCCTGTCTAGCTTGTCAAAAAATGATTTGCCTAGGAAGATTGGAAGATATTGGAATAGGTAAAGAAACCTGGGAAGGACGGCCATTTTGACCAGACTAACCCAACCTGCAAGCGAGATCGGCAGAGCTGACCAACGTAAAAAATCCCTCTCTGTCCTGTCAATCAGGGGGGTAAAGTTTGTACGATAGAGCCCAGACAATAATGGGGTGACCTGGAGGCCTAGATATCTGAACCCACCAGGTGACCAGCAAAACGGAAAAGTAGAGGAAGGGATCATTCGGGCTAGGTCATTGATAGGCAAAAGTTCGCTCTTCTGATAATTAAGTTTGTAGCCAGATATATTGCTATACTCTTGTAGGATATTAAGGATGATGGGAACGGAGGTGATAGGGTCTGAAACGTAAAGCAAAAGATCATCCGCATATAGCGAGACCTTATGAACTGTGCCTAGACACTTGATGCCAATAAAGGCTGCTTCTGAGCGTAACCAGATGGCCAATGGTTCAATAGCCAGGAGAAACAACAAAGGAGAAAGAGGACAGCCCTGCCTTGTGCCACGATGTAAAGAAAAGGAAGGAGAAAACGTATTGTTAGTGCGAACTGAAGCTTTGGGGGAAGAGTAAAGCAGTTTAACCCAGTCGACAAACCCTCCCCCCAGTCCAAATCGGGATAGAATGTTAAATAGAAAGCTCCACTCGACCCGATCAAAGGCTTTTTCTGCGTCAAGAGAGAGAATGACCTCAGGCATTACAGAGCAAGGCGAAGAAATTATGTTAAAAAGGCGTCTAGTATTACACGACGATAATCTGCCCGGCATGAAACCTGTCTGGTCCAAATTTATGATGGTAGACAAAACGCATTGTAGACGGGAAGCCAGAATTTTAGACAGAATTTTAAAGTCAACATTGAGAAGGGAAATGGGTCTGTAACTGCTGCAAAGTAGAGGGTCTTTGTCTTTCTTAAGGAGAAGAGATATTGTGGCTTCTGAGAGAGTGTTTGGAAGGCAGCCGGAGAGAAAGGCTTCATTATACATATCTTTTAAGAAGGGGCTAAGCAAGAAGGAAAAGGTTTTGTAGTATTCAGTGGTAAAACCGTCAGGGCCAGGTGCCTTACCACTTTGGAGTGATTTGATGGCCTCAGAGACTTCTGCCGTAGTGATGGGTTTACCTAAAATTTCAGCATCCTCATCAGTGACACGTGGAAAAGTAATTTCAGAAACTGTTATTCTTAAATGGAGTGAGACGCGGGCTTCATTCTTTTTGTTCCAAAAAGGAAAATGTACACAAACACACGACCAAAAAACCATGTGGCTTCCAACTCTCTCAGGCTTCCATCTAACAATGAGTCTCTCTGTGACGTCATGACACTTCATAACTCTGAAAGGAAAACAGGGAATTCGGCTCCAACATCAGCTGCACTGAGGTCCAGCTGAACGAACACGGATGTTTTCTCTTGTCAGAGTTGGACCTGAGATCATTTCTAACCTCTGTGGAGTCATGGGGTCTGAAACCAGACAGACATTTTTCTAAAATGTGATTTTTATTATAAATAAAATCCTTCAGTTGAAGAAAAACAAGTTTTTCTAAATGTTTTGTTATTGTCTGGACGTGGATCATCCAGACCGCTCTTCTTCAGGCCATTGCATTCTTGAAGGATGCGGGGAAGAATCCCGGCCTGGAGGGGCAGAATAATGGAAGTCCTGCAGCCCTTCATTCAAACTTTATATCTAACTGATCAGTCCAATGGGTCAGTTACTGAGGGGACGACGGCTGTAAAGGACCACCGGTGGTTCTGTCTGTTGGGAAAACGGTGAGAAGACGTGGATCACGATAACAGCTGTTCCAATGAGCCTGAATTCATTTCAATGGGTTGCTGTGTCTCACCGTTGCTCCGCTGCTTACATCCCATAATACCCGGCAACGGTGGCCATTTTGGTTCAGTTGTTCCGCTCCGAGGACGGATTGTGTTTAGACTGAGGAAACTCAGAGCAAACCGGATTGTAAATGAACCGAGACCACCTCCAGAGACGGGTCAGGGAGCGGTTCCTGGTCCCGGACCAGGGTCCACTTGGGTTCATTCAGACTCAGAAGTTGTTCTGGATTATGGCGGAAACAAACTTTAAGAACCAAATGGGTCCAGCGTGAATTTACACTAAAATATCCTTTGTGCGCTTTTATTCTGAAAGCACATCTGATCACTTCCTCCTGGACTCACTTTCTCTGGGAATAGAAACAGATTCAAAAAATTGATGACCTTTCAATAAATCTCTATTTGGTTGTTGTTTTAGATCCCGTAAATCTTTTTTTTTTGGCTCTTTCTTTATTTTTTACTTTATTTTGTAGCTTTGGTCGCAGAAATGACGGAGTATTGTGTCTTTTGTGCGTCATGTCGTGTTGTGTCTTTGTCCTCTGTGGTGAATTGTGTGTTAGTGTGTTGTGATACGTTCAAATAAAAGAAACGTCATCGACACAGAATCTCATCACAACATTTGATTCCCTTCAATAATAGGGAGACATTATTATTTATTCATTTGAAACGTTAAATAGGGAATTTTCAACAGAATTCAATGTTTGCTCAATTATTATTTTCTAAATTATTAAAATAAAGTACAAACTTAGTATTTTCAAATATTTAACATAATAAAAAAATGAAACAACAAAATGCAGTTTTTCACCAAGAACTTAAAAGGCAAATCAAATTGAAAAAGTTTATATTTTATTTCACATTATTTTACCTGATTCAGTTGAAATATTCTGTGTGTTTATTCTGAAATACCTGTATTTTCAAAGTCAAAGTAAACTTTATTGTCAATATCTGTTTTCACATACATAGAAATTGAAATTCCATTTCTCTCAAGCACCAGTCTAAACAGGGAATCTAACTTCAAATTAAAATACAATAAGACGAAAAACATAAAGTGCGTATGAAAAGTTAAAGTTACTGTAAAAAGAGAAAAAGTGACGTGACTTTGGTATTTATCAGCCATTTTGTTTCTTTATTCTTATTTACTATCAGGAATAATTGAAATAAACAATTAAATAAATATCATGTTTGCATATTTTTGTTTCACTAAACTGATTTGTTTTTTATTCGTGTTTTAATGAATTGTAAAAAGAAGCGCTGTCTTTGTTAATAAAGTTTTATGGGCGGGGCTTAAGCCTGACCAATAGGGAAGCCTTTCGTCGAGCGCGTAAGCAGGGAGCGTGCTTTACTGTCCTGTCCACTTCCGGGACCACGGAGTCCGCTTCTTCTCTTTCCGCAGTTTTGAACGGAATTTCCACGGATTCTGCGTGACATTTTACGTCTCTGAACGCAGCGAGCGAGCGTCCGCGGGTCCGTGCGTGGAGTTTGTCCCTCGCGAGAACCGGTCGCTGGCAGCTCCGTTGGAAGTGGGTCCGCGCGCGGCCGTCCTGCTTTAGAATGGGACCCGCGAGCCTCCAGAAGATCTCGGAGCTGCAGAAGAACCCGAGGAACATCAGGAACATCTGCATCCTGGCCCACGTGGACCACGGTGAGCACAGCCTAGCGGCTGACCTTTGACCTGGAGCGCCAAAAGTTATGGAAAGCCGACAGGGTCAAATAACAAACCGCGTTTTAGTTTATCACAGTCAACGCCATTAAAGGTATATTCTACATATACCAATAATAATTTATTTCTGTGATTCAACATTTGAATCATTTGTTTATCTTTTGAAAATGTATTTTTGTTTGTGAATTTTCTGCAGTATTTTTATGTTCCACAGAGATTCAGGAGGCGATGGATGGAGCAGCACCTCCTCACTGATCCTCCTGGTTCTTCCTCACAGCTGCAGCACTGAGCTCTTTGTCTTTAACATTTTACATCACTTGGAGATTAGACACCCCCCGACCTGAATGCGAGGCGGGATGATTGACCTGAAGGGGGGTCAGCCCCCCCCCCCCAACCTGACGGGGGCCCCCCTTCAGGCGGAGTGGGATGGATCGACCTGCGTGTTGCTGAAGTCATTTCCTTCTTTCCGTCTTTTCCTTTCAGGGAAAACGACTCTGGCCGACTGCTTGGTGGCGAGTAACGGCATCATCTCGAGTCGGCTGGCGGGGAAGGTGAGGTGGCCGTGCGTGCGCTTGGGGTCAGGTGGGGCGCCCCCCCACTGCAGCTTACGTTAACATGAATGTGCCGCTCCTGCAGCTGAGGTATCTGGACAGCAGAGAGGACGAGCAGATCCGAGGAATCACCATGAAGTCCAGCGCCATCTCTCTGCACCACAGGAACGGTACCGGCTGGCTTCCTCTGACGGAGACGCAGACGTTGCTCATCCTCATCCTGACGTTCTTCATCTCTGCTCAGGAGACCAGGAGTTCCTGCTCAACCTGATCGACTCTCCGGGTCACGTGGATTTCTCCTCTGAGGTGTCTACGGCTGTCCGCCTGTGTGACGGCGCCCTGGTGCTGGTGGACGCTGTGGAGGGCGTCTGTCCTCAGGTGAGCCGGATGCCCAAGCTCTGCTGCTCAGACAATCATCAGATTATTTTAGCTTGATGTTTAAACGTCTGACGCCCTAAAAGATGACTCTTCTTCTGTCGGAGCGTCGGTCCCTGTGAGGGACGCTCCTGATGTCCCATATTTACCAGGGGTGTTTGTCTCCACCCGTCTCCACCCTCCTCTGCCTAAGCCAGTCGGTCACTGGCTCGGGTGCAGCTGTTTGGGGGCGGAGTCATGCATGGCGTTCCCCACGTTCACTCATGTTAATGTTAAGAGCTTTTCCTATTTCTGCAGTGGGTGGAGCTTTTCTCTGCAGTGGTGGGCTTTTTCTCTGCAGTGGGTGGAGTAGGGTTGTGCCGATGGACGATACCATCGTGATGGAGAGACACCATCGTGATGCCACGCCCCGCCACGCTGTGAGTCAACACCATAAGCAGCGGTTACATGGGCATCTCGATCGGATCAATGGTCAGATTATAATCTAACCGTGTACATAGGCCCAGAAAAATATTTCCAGAATATAAAAATGTTCACTAAGGTTACACTTTCGTGGAATAAATCGATACTTTTTATGAGCAGTAGGGTTTGAAAAGCGGAAGGAAGGATATGAATTCACCCGGCTTTTTTCCAAACTTTTATTGAATGTAACAATTCAATACAAACAATGGCAAGCGCCGTGACTATATAAATTGACATGTCAGCTCGGTAATATATGAGGCGATCTTCCTAGCGATACTTTTAATAATGTTACGGTTATTATGAAACACCTGTTAAGCTCATCATTTAATTTTTAATCCGTGTAGTCAAGAGCTTTTCTGAGCGAAGCCGGGATTAGCAGTATGTAACGGGCTAACAACATTAGCTTGGGTGGTAGCTGCGTAGCGTGTGAAATAACATCAGCCTTTATTTTGTCGGGACACGTCTGGAAACACAAATCCAGGTGATTGTTTGAACGTTTTCTAAGGACTGAGACACATTTCTGCTTTGAAGCTCAAACCGCTGTGTGTCTGCTGTGATCCGAGCTGTGCTCAGACACACTTTTAGACCCGGTTCTGGGTTCGGTTGCTTGTACCCCTAGAGTGCGGGAGCGGACTACTTCTTTTCTATTTTGTTTGTTACATTTTTGTTAAAGTGACTTCCCTCAGTTTATACTGGATCATCGCGGATTAGTCATTAGTTGGGAAATAAAAAAAAAAAGGAAAATAACGAATAGCAGTTATATAAGAAGGAAAAATTTAAAAATACCCCGACGATATCATCGTCCATCCCGATGGTTGACAGCAAAAATCGCCAATGGCCAATTAAAGGGACATTGCCCAAGCCTAGCGTGGAGCTTTCCTCTGCAGTGGGTGGAGCTTTTCTCTGCAGTGGGTGGAGCTCTTTGCAGTGGGTGGAGCTTTCCTCTGCAGTGGGTGGAGCTTTCTTATCTCGTTCATTTTTATCCTGATCACAATAGTGTTCAGAAACCTACTTATTTATTTATTTTTTGTCCCGCTGTAAACCAACAACCTCCAGTTTGCACAGAAATGCCTCCTTGGCTGTGAATGAATGGAATGTCCCCGCATGACTAATCAAACGTACCCCGGCTGTAACGCGCGGATGCTCAGCGTTTAGGGAGTGACAGAATCAGGGGATAAGAGGCCGTAGGTCACACGACGTAGCGATGATAAGATGCTAAAACCACAGAGGCGCTGAAATGAGGAGAAAGTTCTGCCGGGTTCGTTTAAGCAGCAGCAGCCTGCAGCTGTACGGAGTGAGTTTATGCCAACTGATTTCATTTTTTTTGCGTTTGTCATCCAAATGTTTTTATGCGTTGTTTCATTTCGATTTCCTCTTCTCTTTGATTTTGCTCTGATAGGTTTCAGTTTAGCGACAAAGCTGGTCCAGATTCTAACCAATCAGGTGTCTCTGTCTGTATTCTCCAAAGTCTGTCTGCCTTCAAGCTAAAAGAATAAATATATTTTTTGAAAGCAAAATAACAATTGAAGACAAAATAAAAAAATAAAACTGAAAGCAAAAAGATAAATGTGAAATCTAATATTTAATATTTTCATTTGCAACTTAGAAAGTTTTGTTTGTGGCAAAAGTGTCACTCCATACATCTGCTTTAGTATGAATGTAAAAGCAGCTGAGACCAAACACACCGCTGTGCGTACCTCCACCAGGGGGGTATTCCAGAAGGCCCTTTTAAATCCCCTGACTTTAACCCTGAACTCTGGCTGAAATCCGCCTGAACTTGCTTACTCTGGGTATGTCGGTTCCAACAGACCGGATATGAGTTGGCGTAATTATGCTCCACTTGGTAACCCTGGGTTAATGCACGTGCACAGCAGGTACATAAAGACATTCTCAATGGATCACAGATTTACGGAGTCACCATGGAAACGCGTGGAGAACCAAAGAGAGCGCTATACTACAGTGAGACGGAGTCTGAGATTTTAATGACGGCGTCTGAAGATTATACGTCCATCAAGAAAGTAACACGGCTGCATCATCAGCAAAGAAAGAGTTTCTGATTGGAGAAAAAGAACAAAGTAAACGCACGAGTTTCTGATCTTATTTTTATTTTCATTTTCAAATTTTTTCAACCTAATTTCTTACGTCTACCTAACTCAATATTTTTATTCAACTCAAATTTACATATTTATCTAACTAAATGTCATTTTACTCCAATTCAATGAAATGTTTTTCCATCTTAAGTTATGGTACTTCTTGAACTCTCATGTCTAAATTTGAGGCTGCTGATATTCCCATTTTAATAACAATAATATGATTGAAACAATATGGATTTGCAGTATTAAGTCATGTACCATGTCTCCATCTACAACATTACACTGTGTGGCAATTATGATGATAAATAAACTAACGATCGTCTCCTTGCCTCTCACTCATGGTGCAGAAAGAATTAAACATAACAGGACAAATAATTAGACAAAACACAGTAAAACAGCTAAACAACTAAACACATTTGGTCAAAAACCCACACTTAAACCCAAATCTGTCCAGACAGGCAAAGGGAATGATATCCCAGAATCCTTTGCGGTGCCGCTCTAACAGCAGCACCAAAGTTACACCTACTTAATTGAATTAATTTGAATGAAAGTAAAATAAATGTCTGAAAACTATGTTATTTTTAAACTGACTTAACAAACAAATGATTTATCTTAACTTAATCAAATAATGAAGTTAGATCAAAGTATAAAGTTTCTCTTTCCAACATCCATATGTGGTCTTATCACCCTCTCATGGTGGAAAAAGTATTATCTGAGCTTCTTCATCCACTAAATCATCTTCAAATGGACACGCCATGCTGCTTCACCTCTCTGAAAACAAACTAACCTTCAACTAAACCTGCTCCAGACCAGGCTATGTTCAGATCATGAGTTGCTATGGTAACTTGACCTACCCTGGGTAGCTCAGTTGGTCAGGTAAAGGGCTACGACGCAGGAATCCAGGGTTCAATTCCCGAAGGGGAACTGGGGGGCAATTACCATACCAATGGCGATCAATTCACATCACCCAGTGAGGGTTCTTGGGTAAGACCCGGGCGCGGCTCGTCTGCAGCTCACCGCTCCGCGGGTTCAAATGCGGAGAATAAATTTCGCACACCTAGGTGTGTGACAGAAAGTAGCACCTACCCTGAAACATACCTCTGTTTTGGAACCCAAAGCTGAGGTTATCAACTTCTTTAGCCAAAGTTACCATGGTAACTAGCATAACCTGCTTTCTGGAATTCCCCCCAGATCTCATACCCGGACCAGCTTACGTTCAGCCCTCGTCATAAACTAACCGAAGCGGGTGTTTCTTTTTTCCCTCCTTCTTCTTTTTCTTTATCATCCAGCGTGATGTGCATTTACTTACATGGTTACTTTATACACTGTAGACCAGAAAAGTTTCTAAGACCACGGGATCCAAATGTTAGATGAGAGGAGAACGTTTGAGATCGTCTGTGCTTGTAGACCCAGGTGGTGCTCCGCCAGGCGTGGTTGGAGAACATCAGACCCGTTCTGGTCATCAACAAGATGGACCGGCTCATCATGGAGCTGAAGCTCACCTCCATGGAAGCCCACAACCACCTGAAGAAGATCCTGGAGCAGGTGAGGAGACCGTCTGTCCACTGGAGGTGTCACTGGAGACGAGGTCTGATGGTGTTGGTCTGCGACCTCCGAAGGTGAACGCCGTCACAGGAAGCCTGTTCACCTCCAAAGTTCTGGAGGAGCGAGCAGAGAAGGAGAAGGAGGAGGAGGAGGAGGAGGAGACGACGATGGCGGGGGAACAGGTCTACGACTGGAGCGCCGGGCTGGACCAGGTTGACGACTCGCATCTGTACTTCTCTCCAGAGCAGGGAAATGTGGTCTTCGCCAGCGCCGTGGATGGGTGGGGCTTCAGGTGAAACCGCTCTTCCTCTTTGACTTCAGTCACTAAACCAGAAATCGCTTTGGACTGTCTTTGTCCCGCCCAATTCCCATTGTCAGAGTTAATGTGGGCGGAGCAAACACCAGACACTGCCTTTTTCCTGTTCCCTAACCCATATAGAATTCAGTGGGTGGAGCCAGAGACTATCCCTTTAGAATGCAGTGGGTGGAGCCAGAGACCATCCATTCAGTGTTGTGTGAGAATTAGGAACACCATAAAAGAAAAATCATAATCAGAATTCTTTATTGTCATAGTTGTACCATGAAATTATAGCAGCCTTGGAGTGGTAAAAATACTTTTATTTTATTTTATTTATTTTTATTTTTTAAATTATCAAAATATGTACAACAGTTAAATACAAGTATGAAAAGAAAATAGAATAAAGTGCAGCATAATAAGTAAAAATATCAATAAATAGACGAGAATAAATCCTATATTTTTGGTCGAAAAAATCCAACTTTGACAAGAAAAAGTGTTTTGTTTTTTGCTTTTCTACATTAAAATTGATCTTTTAGTTTTTCAGAAGTTTCAGCAAAAACAATCAAACATAAACTGTTTAATTTATAGATCAAAGAGAAATGGGAACGTCATCACAATGCTTTAATTTATTGTAAAAGTACAATTTTATTTCCAGGAAATTAAAGTTATGACTTTTTAAGTAGTAAATTAGTGATTTTAATCTTGTGAAATTTGGAATTTCTTACAGTTTTACTATTTTTTTCTGTAATTCTACAATTATTGTCTTAAAATTTTCTTAAAATCTTCCCATATTTCCACAACTTGTCATTTTACAACTTTCTCCTAAATATATATATATGTTATTGTGTTTGATATGCTGCGTCATACTTTGGTGCAGCATCAATCAGACTTCCTCATTTTTCTTTTGTCATCATCAGAACTCAGCAGTTTGCTGACCTCTACAGTCAGAAGATGGGCGTGAGGGCCGCAGTTCTGCAGAAAACGCTGTGGGGGGATTTCTACCTGAACGCCAAAGCAAAGAGGATCATGAAAGGAGCTCAGGTAAACCCCAGGAACGTCCCGTCTGCCCCCCAGCCCGGGACAGAACCGCTGCCCCTAGTTTCTATCACATTTTCTGAACCTTCAGGGAGGAAAAGCGGAGCTTTGAAAAACCGTTTCTGATACTGGAGAGTTTCAGAAAGAAGGAACTGAAGGAGCTTCGTCCTCCTCTGCTCTCTGCAGGCCAAAGGGAAGAAGCCTCTGTTCGTGCAGCTCGTGCTGGACAACATCTGGAGTTTGTACGACGCCGTGGTGGTCCAGAGGTGGAGTGTCCTCCTCATTCACACTATTCTTTCACACAAATTCAAAACCAGGAAAACCGCCTTTCTTCACGCCACGTTCTTAGGGTCTCTAACGTTGTAAACTTCATCTGTTGAGAACCTTCAGCTCCTCAGAATGGATCCATCCGGTGGAACCAGGAAGTCCCAGAAACCCACGGGACTTGACCCGACAGGAAGCGTCTTTTCCTGAGGTGACGGTCAGTGAAAGTTTTCCCGTTTCTGTGAGCAGAGACAAGGATCGGGTGGAGAGGGTGGTGAGTTCTCTCGGGGTGACGCTGATGCCGAGGGACCTGCGACATTCTGACCCCAAAGTGCTCCTGAGCGCCATCTGCAGCCAGTGGCTGCCCGTGTCCAAGGCGGTTCTCTGTATCCTCTGGGTTCTCTGACCTTTGTGGAGTTTGGATCTGGCTCTTCTGCGCTTTCCTTAAGACAAACTGCAGCCATGGTCTGTGAGAAGCTGCCGAGTCCGCTGGACATTAGCGAGGAGCGCGTGGAGAAGCTGATGAGCGTGGGAGCCCGGCGCTTCGACTCTCTGCCAGAAGAGACGCAGGAGCTGAAAACAGGTACCAGAAGAGCCGTCGGTTGGATGCGTCCCACAGCGTTCTCCCTCCAGCCTTCATCAGAGGCGTTTCCTGGATCTGGTTCAGGGTTTTTCCCGTGAAATCAGAGGTTTCCTCTTCATCCAGGCGCTCACACACAGCAGGCGCACCAACGGACGCACCTTTGATCACAGGAGCTCCGTCTCCAGCTAAAGACCACATGCTGCCAACTACAGCTTGGTGGTGGATCTACAGAACCTTGGCAGCAGCAGAACAAACAGCAACAGGGCCAAGGGGGGCCAGCACTTAGAGGAAGGGGCGGAGCTACCGCCATCTCCACGTGATGCTCTCATCCAGGGTCATCCGGGGTCGTCCAGGGTTATCAGAGTCATCTATGGTTATCAGGGTCATCCAGGGTTATCAGGGTCATCCAGGGTCATCCAGGTCCACCTACACCACAGGCTTCAGTCAAACAATGATCATGAATTAGAAATGTTCCTGTCTCTGAATCCCTTCGTTTCCCAAATGACCTCTAGCCTTTGTTTCTGTTACCCAGCATTCCTCCAGTGTTCGAGCGCAGAAAACGCTCCGGTCATCATCTTCGTGTCCAAGATGTTTGCTGTGGACCCCCAGGCCCTGCCTCAGCATAAGCAGAGGTAAGGCTAGAACATTTTACCACCACTGTTTTTCTAGGGACTCCGTCATTTCCCATTTCTACAAGCAGAACCTCTACTGAGCACCTGGTGTTGAAAAACTGACTTCTGTGTTTAATTCTGTAAGATTTATATTCATATTCAATTATCTGACAGAATGATTCCTTAAGGCTTAATGTATCCCAACAGACAGCAACGAGAAAAAGAGCCAAGTAAAAACATGAAAGCATCAAGTAAAAACTGGAAAAACATTAATAATACAAAAACATGTATGACAGCCTATTGGCAGCCATGTTTAGCATAGTAAATAGCACGTGTATTTAGCATAGCATGTTAGCATAGCATATTAGCACACATGTAGGATAGCATGTTAGCACACATATAATAATAATAATAATAATAAATTTTATTTGTTAGGCGCCTTTCAAGGAACCCAAGGTCGCCGTACATAAAAGTGAAAATAAAATGAGATAAAAGCAATCGAATGCACAATAAAATATACATATAAATAGGCCAGAAATAGGAAGTTATCGGAGGGAATAAGCGAGTTGGAAAAGATGAGTTTTCAGTTTTTTGGCAAATTGTGAGAGAGACCCGATGTTTCTGAGGTCCAGAGGCAGAGAGTTCCAGAGCCGGGGGGCAGAGCAGCTGAATGCTCTGCCCCCCATAGTGACAAGGCGAGCAGTGGGGACATCCAGATGAAGGGAGGAGGAGGATCTGAGGGTACGGGTGGGAGTGGCCACATGAACAAGATCTGATTTATATGATGGAGCACGGCTGTGGATGGATTTAAAAGTCAGAATAAGTATTTTGTATGTAATCCGGTGTGTGATTGGTAGCCAGTGGAGCTGCTGCAGAACAGGCGTGATGTGTTGGGAGGAAGGTGTTTGAGAGATAATTCTGGCAGCTGAGTTCTGAACATACTGTAGTTTACGTAGAGTTTTCTGTGGTAAACCAAAAAGAAGGGAGTTGCAATAATCCAGACGGGAAGTGACAAGACTGTGAACCAGAACGGCTGTGGAACTCCAACTGAGGGAAGGGCGAAGACGACGGATGCTGCGAATCATGGACTCTGACCTGAACTTTAACAGCCATATCAAGTCAGTAACATCATTTTACCACCTGAAAAACATTGCCAAAATCAAAAACATAGTGTCAAAGCCAGACCTGGAGATACTTCTTCATGCATTTGTCTCCAGTAGGTTAGACTACTGTAACGGCCTGCTCACTGGCCTCTCCAAACCAGCTGTAAAACAGCTTCAGTACATCCAGAATGCTGCTGCTGGAGTCCTGACCAGAACCAGGAAGTATGATCACATTAGTCCTGTGCTCAGGTCTCTGCACTGGCTCCCTGTACCTCAAAGAATAGACTTCAAAGCAGCTCTGCTTGTGTCCAAGTCTCTCCATGGCCGAGCACCAAAGTCCATCTCTGACATGTTAGTGCCATATGAACCATCTGGTACTCTGAGGACCTCAGGGGCCGGCCTCCTGTTGATTCCCAGAGTCAGAACTAAACAAGGGAAATCAGCGTTTCAATATTCTGCAGCTAAAATCTGGAACAGCCTCCCTGAAGGCGTAAGACAGGCCTCTTCTGTGTTCATGTTCAAATCTAGACTTAAAACATTTCTGTTTAGCCGTGTATATGACTGAAAGGTCCTATCTGCACTTTTCTTTCCTTCCTTTATTTTTAAATCATTTTTCATTTCTTTTCTTTTAAAGTAAATTTTACGTTGATTATTTCTATGATGTATTGTGATTTTAATGCATTTTTCTGTTTTGTGAAGCACCTTGAATTACTTTGTGTACGAATTGTGCTATACAAATAAACCTGCCTTGCCTTGCCTTAGCATTAGCATATTAGCATACCATATTAGCACACACAATGAGTTACAGTAAACCCTTGTTTTTCGCGGGGGTTACGTTCCGAAAAGAACCCGTGATAGGCAAAATCCGTGAAGTAGAAACCTCTATTTTTTTAAACAATAATTATACAATTAAATACTCTGTTATACATTGAAAAGAAAGAACAAACCGTTTTACAGGCTCAAGCATTTGTTTCATAAAAAAAAGTACTTTAGAAATGGTTTTTCAACAAATAACTTCTGTACTGGACTGTCAAATAATAATTTAAATCATCAATGTGAACAGAAAACTTCAAATCGCGGTGATTGTCCCCGCCCACCGCGACCAGAGAGTAATTGAATTAAACCGGAGAAAATTTAAAATGATTATGAAAAAATACAAAGTACAGTGGGACAAATAGTGACTCAGGTGTATTTCACTGCTCTTCAGACTGAGCTGCTGCATCCTGACTCCGCTCTGCAGTGTTTTCTTCTTTTGAACCCTGCGGTGCAGCTGTGTTTGTTCGGGAGAAGAACACAGTGATTGACAGTTGTTGTCCCTTTTTTTCTATGGGTTTTAGAGAAACTCGAAATTGCAAGAGAATTTGCACGCACGTGTTGTAAATTTGGCAAGCTGATTACGTACGTGTACATATTAAACTGAAACGTTATTGACGCACAGGTAGAGAAGAAGCAGAGTGACTTTTTAGCCAATCAGAATGCAGAACACAATGCACCATGCGAAACCGTGAAAAATAAACCGCGTTATAGCGAGGGATCACTGTATATCACTAGAGGAGACACGCCCCCTTTAGAAGCCTGGCCGACGGTGGCGGAGCGCGACGCCATCTTGGTGAGGTCGACGACGCCCACATGACAATGATTTCTATAGCCTTTGGTGGCTTCTAAGTAGCTTTTATATAATTTATATATATTCAAAAATAAATATATAATATAAGTATATAATTTTTATATATATATACAACATTTGTTGCTGTTAAATAAGAGAAACAGTCAGCCTTATAAGCTCAAACTTTAATGAAAAATGCAGTCGCAGGACTTCTTATTAATAAATAAAAATTACAACGAATTTTTGAAAATAATTTTTAAACATTTCAAAGTTTTAGACCTCTTTGACATGTAATTTAAATGATTTAGAAAAGCCCAACAACACGTCAATAATAATATTAAATGATAACAATATATAAACAATAAGTCAATAATAATAATGATGAATCAATAATAATAATTCAATAGTAAGTCAATAATAATAAATAACAATGTATAAATAAGTCAATAACAATA
>CM074489.1:10804071-10823236 GCA_037389245.1 Oryzias sinensis | reverse complement strand
AGGGAGAACACGTCAATGTGAGGGTGGGGTCATCTAAGATAGCACAAAGTTTAAAGTGCCTAGGATAGCACAAGGGATAAAAGAAAAGACACAGAGTTTAAACGCTGAACAAGTAAAGACGTTTTTACAGGATGACCTATTAAATGATCACATAATCAGGAAATGTAGACATTCACATTTCTAGGAGCTTTCAATTGTGCTTTTTAATTTGAATTTTGGTTTGGACTAAACAACATTCAACATGTTCAGATTGGTGCGGAGGCTGGAAACGGCCTGCCCTACTTTTTTTTTTTACCGTTTTCCCTTTCAGAAAGAGATCTACTATCTCGTTATCATGAGAAAACAAAGAATATACTTTATGCTGAGACATTTCTGTGTTATGTCCCTTTATTTCTTGGTAACTGTAACAACGTCAACATAAAGTCTTCAAAGTGGCTGTTGTCCTGTAGGTGGAAGTAAAGCTGCTTGACTACAACTCTTTCTAGGATATTTTAAATAAAGGGGAGTTTTGATATTGGTCTATAGTTGGCCAGGTTGCTAAGATCTAAACTGGGCTTTTTCAGAGGAGGTTTAACAACTGAACATTTAAACATGTCAATATAACACGTCGATGTAAGGGTGGGGTCATTTTGACCAGCAGCTAAGGACTCAGCATCAACGGCTGGTATACTAAGGGCGGAATCAGAGACACTCAACTCAGTGTGTGGACTAACTTCAGTGTGCCAGATTAAGGCACATTGCTCAACCTTGAGGTGGTGTCAGGGGCCCAGGTTGAAGTCAAACAAGTCACCTTCAGCAAATTCATCCTCTGAGCAGGTGTTACAAGGGCAGGAATGGAGGCCAGTTTGTTCTCTTCAAACCACCATTTTTAGAACAGAGCGATGGACCTGTTCGGCCTTAGTACTCCCCTCTGCAGGTGCAGAGTGATCGCTCAAACTTGGCTGCTCTCAGGACCTTGTGCACTTCTGCGCACCACAGGTCTTGAATCCTTGATGTCCCAGTGCACCATGGGTCCTGACCAAGACCAAGTGCCCTTCCTGTAAGGCAGGGTCCCTTACCTCTTGGTCGATACTTCTCTTCTGACAATCTGGTAATAGGTGAGGTTATGGTTTGATTTTGAATCGTTCCAATAGATGGCAGATCTAAGTTGGCCACAAAGTCTGTGATTTCATTTTCATTTACTGGTTCAGACTGGCTTTACAGAGTTTTATAGTAATCCGGTTTATAATGTATGGCATTGGTGTATGGATTTCTGATTTTGTGAATTACATTCCTCATCTTCTGTGATCTTAGGCGCTTTGCTAGAATTTTGGTTGCCTTGGAGCCTGATTCATAAAAGGTTTGCTCTGTGAACCTTAATTTCTTTTCAATCTCTTCTACTATTAAGTCTCATGGTAGCTTTTTGTTTTTTGTCAGCTCTCCACTTCTGTCTGAATGTTGTTGCTTCTTGAGGCTCCTCAGTTTTTGTTCTAATTTAGTTTGTGTTAACCTTTTTAATTTCTATACAAATGGGACATCCTAGATATAATGTTCCCCCTCATCACAGCTTTGACGGTATCCCATATTATTGTTGATTCTATTTGGTCATCCTTATTGATCAAAATACACTCCTTCATGTCTTTTTTATTTCTTGCACAACTTTTTCATTATTAAGAATGCCAATATTCATTTTCCACAACGTTGTTGTTTGTTGGTTATCTAAATGTGTAGTTAGGTATATGAAATTAAGATCACCTATGCTTTGTCCTTTTTCAGTTTTGTTAGCACCCTGCCTCTTTTTACAGTGTTGCCATGGCCGTTCACATTTATTGAAACTATTCTATAGTTACCCAGTCCACTCATTTCTTTTGTCAACAATATCTGTGAACCCCACTAAAGAACAAAACTGAAGAAAAAAAACATTATAAACTTAGAAACAAAGAACATTTGAACAGTTGTAGTACCAACGGGTCTCTGTAACCTCCACTCATTGGAAGGAGTGTCTCTCCCTCCTCAACCCCGCTTGGAGGTCCAGGATTGTTCCTCCTGTTAGGAAGGGGAAATAGCATCAATTATTACGTCCTCCAAATCCTCAACGTGTCTGTTAGGTCGCATTTCCACTGCATGGTTCAAGTGACCCAATTCCGATTTTTTCCTATCATGTGCCACAGATCGGATATGACCGGTGAACGTGTAAGCAGGACAAAAGCGCATGGATTCCGTTTTTCTCAGATCGGATACAGGCCTCTCTCATATGTGGAAATAAATCGGAAACTGAGATCACATGACTTATTAAGGTGCTTTTTGTGCGCTGATTTTGCTGTCAGCGTGTTACCTTTCAGCCTCAGGCTTCAGACCGTAGTTGGAAACCGCTGTTATGTCCGGTCCGGTCCCGGTCGGGACGCAAACGGTAACTAATGAAGCGGGACACCGTTGCTATGGAACAGCAGGCTAGAAGCCATTTATTTCTTTGGGGGGCGTGTATGATGGGGACCGCGTGTGTGTGTGCACGCGCGCGTGCTTGCGTTTGTAAGGAGAGGAGAGGAGGTGTGAGCGGGGGACTGTCGGAGAACCGTAAATTAAAAAGAAGGTGTCTCCCCCAAAAGTTTTGGAGTCTTTCTTAACCCACTCTGGAGGCTGAGGGTTCAGAACGGAAAAGAGAACCCCGAGGAAATCTCCCGTGTGTTTCTGACTACGGTCGTTAAAGAGAAGTCATCGCGCAGGAAAGGTTCAACACTTGGATCAAACTGTTAGTACAGCATGTCTGCAAACACTTCCTCATTCAAAACTCAAAGAGAGTACATAAGCCGGCCGAGCAGCCCTCCCTTTTCCTCCCCCGTGCATCCCCTCAGGAGCGCCCAAGGCAACGTATCCTTCCGTCGCCGCCTTGCCTCCATGACAACCGCAATCACAAAAGTCCGAAAAAGGTCCGCGGAGGACGGAAATGCTGCTACGTAGTCTTCAGAATGTCTACGTTTGATAGTTTCAGCATCGTATAGTGTAAATGAAAAAATCAGATATGGGTCACTTTTAAAAGATAATGTAAGCGGGTCGTCAAAAAAATCGGACATAGTCAGAAAATCGGATATGAGCATCAAGACCTGCAGTGTAAAGGCGGCCCAAGACCCAATTCCCACTAAACTTTTTAAAGAAACTTTTCCCCTAATTAATGATTCCATATTAACGATGATAAATACCTCTCTAGAAACGGGTTACGTGCCACAGTCTTTTGAATATGCAGTTGTTAAACCTCTTCTGAAAAAGCCCAGTTTAGATCCTAGCATCTTGGCCAACTATAGACCGATATCAAACCTGCCCTTTATTTCTAAAATCCTAGAAAGAGTTGTAGTTAAGCAGCTTTACTGCCACCTACAGGACAACAGCCACTTTGAAGACTTTCAGTCGGGGTTTAGACCCCACCACAGCATGGAAACTGCACTAGTTAGAGTCTCTAATGACTTGTTACTGGCCTCAGAAAATGGACTACTCTCTATGCTGGTCCTGTTGGACCTCAGTGCAGCCTTTGACACTATCGACCACAGTATTTTACTCCATAGACTAGAGCAGGACATAGGGATCAGAGGATCTGCTCTCCAGTGGTTTAAATCCTATCTGTCCAATAGGTATCAGTTCGTTAATGTAAATGGTCATTCCTCTCAGTACACTTGAGTCAACTACTGAGTCCCAGAGGGCTCAGTTTTAGGACCCCTCCTGTTTATGATCTATATGCTACCCCTAGGAAACATAATCAGGAAACACAGCATTAATTTTCATTGTTATGCCGACGATACGCAGTTGTATTTATCCATGAAGCCTGACCAGAATGACCAGATAGAGAAACTGAACACCTGCATCAGTGACATCAAGACCTGGATGATAATTAATGACCTCCTCTTGAACCCAGAAAAAACTGAGGTCATTATACTTGTTCCTAAAAACCTCAGAGATGCTCTGTCTGCTCAGATAGTCTCCCTGGATGGCGTAAGTATAGCCTCCAATTCCACAGTTAGAAACCTTGGGGTTGTATTTGACCAGGATTTATCATTTAAGGCTCACATATCTCAGGCGTGTAGAACTGCCTTTTTTCACCTGCGGAATATATCTAAGATCAGAAATATACTTTGTAAGAGTGATGCTGAAAAGCTCATCCATGCATTTGTTACGTCTAGTCTGGATTACTGTAACTCTTTGGCCGCCTTTACACTGCAGATCTTGATGCCCATATCCGATTTTCTGACTATATCCGAATTTTTTGATGACCCGCTTACATCATCTTTTAAAAGTGACCCATATCTGATTTTTGCATTTACACTATACAATGCTGAAACTATCAAACGTAGACATTCTGAAGACTACGTAGCAGTATTTCCGCCCTCCGCGGACCTTTTTCGGACTTTTGTGATTGTGGTTGTCATGGAAGCAAGGCGGCGACGGAAGGATACGTTGCCTTGGGCACTCCTGAGGGGATGCACGGGGGAGGAAAAGGGAGGGCTGCTCGGCCGGCTTATGTACTCTCTTTGAGTTTTGAATGAGGAAGTGTTTGCAGACATGCTGTACTAACAGTTTGATCCAAGTGTTGAACCTTTCCTGCGCGATGACTTCTCTTTTCTGACCGTAGTCAGAAACACACGGGAGATTTCCTCGGGGTTCTCTTTTCCGTTCTGAACCCTCAGCCTCCAGAGTGGGCTAAGAGACTCCAAAACTTTTGGGCGAAACACCTTATTTTTAATTTACGGTTCTCCGACAGTCCCCCGCTCCGCGCTCACAGGAGAGAGGGGGGCTCTCTCCTTACACACACACACACGCAAGCACGCGTGCGCGCGCTCACACACACACATGGTCCCCATCATACACGCCCCCAAAGAAATAAACAGCTTCTAGCTGGCTGTTCCATAGCAACGGTATCCCGCTTCATTAGTTACCGTTTGCGTCCCGACCGGGACCGGACCGGACCGGACATAACAGCGGGTTCCAACTACGGTCTGAAGCCTGAGGCTGAAAGGTAACACGCTGACAGCAAGATCGGCGCACAAAAAGCACCTTAATAAGTCATGTGATCTCAGTTGGTGGTGTCCTGAGTAGAGATCACTGACGTACGACTCGCATTTACTGGGGAATATCCGATTTGTCTGCTTTCATGGCACACGCAAATGCACGGATCCGATTTGTTTCCGATTTATTTCCACATATGAGAGATGCACTTATCCGATTTGTTTCCGATTTATTTCCACATATGAGAGATGCCTGTATCCGATCTGAGAAAAACGGAATCCATGCGCTTTTGTCCTGCTTACACATTCACCGATCATATCCGATCTGTGCCACGTGAGAGGAAAAAATCGGAATTGGGTCACTTGAACAATGCAGTGTAAAGGCGGCCTTTGTTAGCAGCGTGTCCTAAGAGTTCCTTAAGAAGTCTTCAGCTAGTTCAGAACGCAGCAGCTAGATTGTTAGCAGGAACTAGCAGAAGAGATCACATCACTCCTGTGTTAGTTTCGCTCCATTGGCTCCCAGTTGATTCTAGAATCAAGTTCAAGATCCTCCTGTTAACCTATAAGGCCTTACATGGAATGGCCCCGTCCTACATTAAGGACCTCATAGTCCCTTACCATCCAATAAGAACACTTAGCCCTTAAACTGCAGGTCTGCTTGTGGTTCCTAGAATTAGTAAAAGTACGGTTGGAGGTAGAGCGTTTAGCCACCAAGCCCCTGTTTTATGGAATAAGCTCCCAGCTCATGGAAGAGAGGCCGACACAATTTCTACATTCAAAGTTAGAAACATTTTCTTTTTCCTAGGGGGGGCCTGGCAAAAAATAATTGAGAAGCACTGATCTGGATGAAGTTCGCCTGCTGGACTTTAAATCTGTAGTTTTAGAGTTAGATAAGCTAATTCTTCTCTAAGAGTTCTGGTAAATCGCCTGTCCATTCTGGGGGAGGATCCCTCCTTCATGTGGACATCCCTGAAGTTTCCTTGTTTTTTCCAGATACCATTTTTTTAGGAGTTTTTTCCTTAAGGAGAAGGAGGGTCTAAGGTCAGGGATGTCAGTTTAGTTAGTCTGTTTAGTTGAAGTTTCAGTATAATCCTTTTGAATTCTATGCATTTATGATCCTTTTGATTTTATGTCTACCTTACAATTACCGGTACGAAGCCCATTGAGACGACTGTTGTTGTGAATTTGAATAAAATTGAATTGAAAATTGATGGATGTATTTTTAAAACCCAATTCCAATCTATCAAACAAACTATGATAAGTATTGGTTTAGCCCAAAGCTGATGTGATGCTAAGGGTTAGTTCGTGTCAGAAGATACTAACTTGTTTATTTTCGTGAGTGCAATAAAATGAAAAGGACAAAACAATACGGTGCCCATTTAGAAAAAAGAAGACAAAGAGGAACGTGAAAAGGACAAATATATGATATTGAACATTGTTATTGGCATTATGTAAACCTAAGACAATTCTATCAAACATGCACAATAATATTTGAAGAGTTAGGATAAGGGTATTGTTAAACTAAACTTTTAGTTCATCCAAACCTAATTTGTGCATTAAGCTAATTAAATATAATTCTGTATGCACTCATATCCAATCAGTTTTAATTCATTCCTTTACTCATGCTGTGATTAAAAAGCAAAAAACACGATATGATGATCCACTGTCACGTTATTTAGACATTTGTAATTACATAAATTCAGTACTTGTCTCTTATTCTCTGAATTATTTGAATAACTTTGTGGTGGTTCCTCAGCTTGTTTTCAGAAATAACATTAAAAACATACAGTTTCAATCCCTTCTACTTTAGTAGTTTGTCTAAATATTTTGTGAGAATGTTCTATTTTTCTATTCATATTAGATGTGTCAAAGGTGGACCAGAAAGTGTGTAATATTTTTGCTGATCCTTAGTATGTCTTTTCCGTGTTGGGTGGTTTTGTATGTTGTGCTGTTTTGTTTTTTTACTATTGGATGCGCTTTAATTGTATTGGATCATGGACCTGATTGCACACCTGGACCTCATTGGGCAGAACTCCTCACCACCGCTAAAATGGAACTCTGAGCAGTTGTCCAGGGGAAACGAACAAGCACCTGAGGCAGACGCACGCACGCAGTGCAGCGGAAGCGTGCCGCAAGGAAGCTCCGGGTGAGAGCCGAGGAAAGGCGGACCAGCTGATCGCCAGTTCGACGCCGACATTGAAGACCCTGTGAGATGGGGGGCGTCGACCGTGCGGAGGAACGCCGAGGCTGACCGGGAAGTTGCGTGTGGGACCTGAAGGCCTGACAATCGGTGCATAAAGGAAAGTCTGCTCTCCTGACCTGCCTTGATGCCTTGAAAGGAACTCCTTTCAGAAATAAAAAGCTTTAGCTGGTTCTAAAGGATCTGAAGTTGCGCATCCTCCCCCCCGTCTTCCATCAGAAGCAAAGGTTGAACTTCCAGGAAGCTCAGCCCTCCAGCCACTTCCAACAGGACCTTTCAGAGTCGCCAGCCCCCGAACACTTGGACATCAATGGGATGCCTATGAAAGGCCCATCTGTAGACGTTGTGGGGTGGCTGGTCACATGCAGCAGAGGTGTCCCCAAAGGTCTCGCCACGATCAGGATTTTTAAAATCCCCTACAGCTGAGGGCCGGGCCATGGGGTCATCAAAGAGTGGTGCAACGTCGGCTCTAGTTGGTGAGTGCCCAACTGTCACAATTATTCTGAATAACCGTCCTGTTCCTTCTGTGATCAACACAGGATCCCAAGTCACAATGCTAAGCCAAAGTCTATTCAGGAAGTGTCTGGGGGGCCAATGTTGAAGAAGCGCCCTGGTTGACTCTGCGTGCTGCAAATGGTTAGGAGATCCCCTATGTGGGTTATGTGCTGCTGGACTGCATGGTTGGTGGTATTCAGGTATCAGGCAAGGGCTTTGTGATAGTTGAAGATACGTGTGTAGGTACTGAAAAAGGAATTCTGGGGATGAATGTTATTGAGGCTGTGTGGTCTGCCCTCACACAAGGAAACCATCCTGGTGTACCAGCATTCAAGGCTGTTCTTCAACCACAGGAAGGAAAAGCCTGGACACAAGCCTTTGCAGACTGTCAGTTGGCTTACACTCGCCAGCTGAAACCACCATTCCATGCTACTGCGAAATTGAAGCAGCAGTTGCCTGTTGTGATCCCACCACAATCAGAGATGGTGCTCTGGATCCAAGTAGCAGAGGGGGACTCCAAGGACACTAGGGTTGTGATAGTAGAAGAAATGACAAATAGTGATACCGAGTGGCAAGTGGGGCGTACTCTGACTTTGTTGAGCGGGAACTGTTTGCCATGTAGAGTCTGTACCCCGAATCCTTATCCAGTTGAGGTTCCACAGCGCCAGCCAGTGGCCCAAATGACCGAAATCGACCCGGCAGACATCTAAGGTGAAAAAGAGCTGAGCCTTCAGTGGGTTGGAGCGGAAGTGCTGGAGGTGGCAGTGAGGCACATTGGGACTTGAGAAGAAACCAACAGTTCTGAACTGCATCCAGTTTTGCCCTAAAGGGGGATGCCCTCACAGTTGGTCAACAGGAGCAGATGACCAAGCTTCTACAACGTTGGACCAAAGTGTTTTCGAGCCATGAGGAGGATTTTGGCTGCACTGGAGTTGCCAACCATCAGATTCCTTCTGGCTCAGCTCCTCCGAGCAGGGAAAGGTACCGACCAGTTCCACCAAGCTTGTATGAAGAACTGCGCTCTCTACTCAAAAACATGTTGGACAAGGGGGTGGTAAGGGAGAGTTCAAGTCCATGGGCAGCTCCTATTGTCTTGGTCAAAAAGAAGAATGGAGACTGGCGTTTCTGTGTTGACTATCCGAAGCTAAATGCTTTAACACATAAAGACGCCTTTCCATTGCCTCGGATCGAAGTGTCATTAACCTGTCTGAAGGCTGCAAAATGGTATTCTACACTTGACCTTGCCAGTGGTTACTGGCAGGTTGAGGTAGACCCTGCAGATAGGAAAAAGACACACCCATTGGCTTATATGAGTTTGATCGAATGCCCCAGCCACTTTTCAGCGACTAATGGAGGGCTGTCTGGGGGGAATGGTGAATGACTCGCTAATATACCTTGATGACATAATTGTCTTTTCATCTGATTTCCAGAGTCCCTTGCAGCATCTGGAAGAAGTATTCCAGCAACTTTACCTCCATGGGTTGAAGCTTCAACCAAGGAAGTGTCTTCTGTTCCAGAAGGAGGTGACGTACTTTGGGCACATCATTAGTGAGCAGGGTGTCTCAACAGACCCGGTTAAGACTGCGGTTGTGAGGGACTGGCCTGTCCCCCAAACTGTGAAACAGGTTCGGTCCTTCCTGGGTTTCGTGGGGTATTACCGCAGGTTCATTTCTGGGTTTTCTAAGATCGCCCTGACACTAAACGCCCTCACCCATGGGTCGGCCACAGCGAAAAATTCACCTGTTTCCTGGTCTTCTACATGTCAGCAAGCTTTTAACCAGCTGAAAGAGGCTCTGCTGAGTGCCCCTATTCTGGCATACGCTGATTTTACCAAACCATTCAGACTGTATACCGATGCCAGCTTTGAAGGTTTGGGAGCTATTCTTGCCCAAGTGCAAGATGGGAAAGAGTGGGTCATAGCGTATGCCAGTCGCAGCTTGCATCCAACAGAGCCTTTTTTTGGAGGCCAGTTCTGGGCAGGAGGTTTTTCAAGTCCTTATACCCAGAAGTGGGGCCAAAGACCTGTGGGCTGCCTACCATCAGGAGATTGGTCATCCAAGCAGTGACAGGACACTATCAATCCTGCGTCAACGCTGCTACTGGCCACAAATGGCTAGAGATGTAAATGACTGGACCAATACCTGCCTTCAGCGTGTCTGTGCAAAACGCGGCCCGGAGGTAAGGGCACCACTGGTGTCAATCACAACTTCATACCCTTTTGAGGTCGTGGGGTTTGGACCATTTGTCCCTGGGTCGGCCTGAGGACAGGTGGCCTTGTATCCTGGTCATGACCGACCTCTTTTCGAAATATGCTCAAGCCATTCCCACAAAAGATCAGTCAGCAGCAACCACTGCCTGAACTGTGTACAATAATTGGATTCAGAAGTTTGGTTGCCCCGAATGGATTCTGACAGATCGAGGTGCTGCCTTTGAATCTTCACTATTCAAAGAGCTGTGTCTCTATGACATGCAAGAGAAGTAGCACCACAGCATATTGGCCTCAGGGTAATGGGGGTTGTGAACGTGTTAACCAGACTTTGTTGGGTCTATTGAACTCACTATCAGAGACTGAACATGGACAGTGGGCCGACCGCTTACCAGCCCTCGTGCAGGCCTATAACAACACCGTGCACAGCACTACTGGCCTTACCCCCCACTACGTAGTGTTTGGACACGCTCGACTACCGGTAGACTGGTCGACAGGACTGGGACCTGAGGAGCAACCACCAACATTACAAGGTTGGGTGAACTCTCATCATAAAGCACTACAGAATGCTTATGAAACTGTGAGACAACAAACGCAGAAGTGTCAGGCACTGCATCAGAGACGCTACAGCAAACGTACCCACCAAACGCCCCTATTGCCTGGAGAGAGGGTACTAGTGCGTAATTTTCGCAGAATGGCGAAAGGGAAGCTGGGTGTGAGATGGTCTCCTGAACCTTTTGTGGTGGAGGAACGCCGAGGATGTCTGGGAAGTTGCGTGTGGAACCTGAAGGCCTGACAATCGGTGCATAAAGGAAAGTCTGCTCTCCTGACCTGCCTTGATGTGTGTGGCCGACGTTAGTGTAACACCCTGAAGTTTCCCCGTTTTGTTTGTGTTCGTTTCACCCGCACAGACGCTGTTTTTTTTCCCCCTCCACGGCCAGTTCCAACGGTGGACTTTCGGGGGGGCGGCTTTGTAATAATAATAATAATAATAATAGATACTTTATTGATCCCACAATGGGGAAATTTTTCTCCGCATTTTGACCCATCCCCTGGGGGTGCGGTGAGTTGCAGCCTAAGGGAGTCAGTAGCGTTAAGGGCCTTACCTAAGGACCCTCACTGGGTGATGTTAACTGCTCGCCACTGAAATGGTAATAGACCCAGTACCATTGTTTATTCCCCTCCGGGAATCGAACCCTGCATTGTAGCCTCTCACCTTACCAACCGAGCTATCCAGCCGCTTGGGACTGGACTTTTTTTTTTTTTTTTTGCTGGGAGTTTTAATCAATTTTTTAATTTTTTTTACCTGTTGCAACTGTTTTTAGATTAGTATTTATTAGTAATACACATTTGTTTTTCCCAGGAATGACAATGATGGAGGAAGCAGCCATCAGCAGGACTTCAAATACACTTTAGTTAATGAAGTTTATTTTGTGTACTCGGAAGAAAATAATAGGCTTTTGTGTTTTATGCTGGGAATATATTTTCTAAAAAGAAAATGAGATAAACAAACCCTGGATTTTTTTTTTAACTTGTCCTGTCCAACAGCTGAGCAAACAGATGAGTGCTGAAGGCCTCTTGTGTTGGACAGATTTTACTTTAACAATAGGGGTTATGAATCTTCAGAAAAACCAGAGGTATGTCTATGGCGTTTAATCTCTGCCATAAAGTGAAAAGGCGTAAAGACAACTGAGCGGCGTCTTCAGGAAGTGAATGAGGAAACTTACAACCGCGAAGGCACAATTGTAACCGAGCGACCCCGTATTTTACAACTGCAGGCCTGCAATCCTAACGGGGCAGGGATCCTGTACGGTCAGTTCTCCTTTGCGCCCTCACCAGGATTTGCGCTCAGTGTTAAGGGGGTGTGTTCGTCACTTAGGGGGCGGTGTTCAGGGGTGTGTTCGTCACTTAGGGGGCGGTGTTCAGGGGTGTGTTCGTCTCTTGGGGGGCGGTGTTCAGGGGTGTGTTCGTCACTTGGGGGGCAGTGTTCAGGGGTGTGTTCGTCACTTGGGGGCGGTAACCTTTCTGGGTGATCTGACTGGCCGAAATTTCCATCTAAAAACTGGCGTGGCAATGGGGCGGGACTTTCATTTTTCAGAGTGGGGGGGAGAGGGGGCTGACAGGCGGCTCTTGAGCTGCATGCGGCTTTCTCCCTTTAACTATGGAGTGATATTTCTGCCACAACATTCACACAAAGCTAAGTTGCAAATAAAATTATTAAATATTTGCTTTTCAATCATATTTTATTTTGCTGTAAATTTTTTTTTTACACTGTATTTATCCCACGAAGGGAGATTCTTTCTCCGCATTTGACCCATCCCTTTGGGGAGAAAGAATCTCCCTTCGTGGAATAAATACAGTGTAAAAAAAAATTGACAGCAAAATAAAATATGATTGAAAAGCAAATATTTAATAATTTTAGTTGCAACTTAGCTTTGTGTGAACAGCTGAACTGCACTCGGGAGACGGTCGCATTAAGGGTCTTGCCTATGGACCCTCACTGGGTGATGTTCATTGCTCGCCATTGATATGGTAATTGCCCCCAGTTCCACTGCTCATTCCCCTCCGGGAATTGAACCCTGGTTTCCTGCATGGTAGCTTCCCACCTTACCAACCGAGCTACCCAGCTTTTTTTGCTTTCAATTTTCACTCTTTGCTTTCAAAAACTTTTTTTTTTATTTCAAAAACGTTTTTTGCATTTGCAAAACACGTTTCCGCATGCGTTTTCAAATTTGCATTTTTCCTATCTTTGATTTTGCTGACTACTCTGAGCGCGACTTAGCGTGATATGACTGCCACTGCCAGCGGCAAAAAAGTTTTCGCATGCGTTGTGTGCCATCTCACTCTTTTCCAATCTTTGATGTTGCAGAGTTAAGTTTTAGTTTGAGGTGACAAAACTGCCATCAAAGAGCTGCTGATTGGTCCAGATTCTAACCTATCAGCTGTCTCTGTCTCATATTGACGGTGCTTGGAGGCAGACATGGACTTCGTGTCGGTTCTGTTTGAACGGGGGTTCTGCAGTTTTCAACCATTCTGGCCCGTTTCTCTCAAAGTTAAACCAAAAACGAGCAGCAAAGCAGCTAAAATAATACAGGGTTTTGTATTTATTAATGTCAGTGTAGAGACCAACGTGTTTAAAATGTCTGCAGCAGAAAAAAAAACGTCCCAGCTCCGACTCCGTCCAGCAGGAAGTAACACTTTTTAAGATTTGTATCTGAACTATTGTTTTATTTTCATCCATAAATGTTGAAATATTAAGAGAAAATAGCATTTTTTATGAAAAAATTTTTTAAACTTTGGACAAACGCTCACGAGTTCTAAAACATGAGACACTGTGAAAATGAACATAAAAGTTAAAAATGCTTCATCTGCTAAATCTACTAAGTCTCCTTTGGTGAGCCATCATTCTTTTGCTTTTATTGCTTTTAATCTAATCCAAAACACTTGTGCAGCATAAAATATGTGCTTTAAATCTTTTATTGTTTTGTTTAACAAACAGATCTTAAAGAAAATCAAACTTTTTACCATTAAGTTGCTCTGCAGGATTCACAGATCATCACACAGACCTGTTGATTTAATGTCAGCAGATTAACTTTACAGTTTCAGCAGTTTCAGCAAGCAAAAAAGTTTTTTAAAGCAAAAAAAAGTTTTTGAGGGCAAAAAATAATAATTTCAGAGCAGAAAAAAAATTATTGAAAAGCAAATATTTAATATTTTCACTTGCAACTTAGTTCTGTGTGCAACGTGGTGGCAGAAATATCATTCCATATTTGTCATCGTTTCTATATACAGTACTTTCACAACCAAAAGGCGAACATAATACTCCAAAATGTACGGAGCGGCCCTAATGTGTTTCTGGTCCCGGGGCGGGACTCTCGTTTTTTAGAGGATTTGAAAGAGAAAATGGTGGATGTAACGTGGATGAAAACGTGAGCGAACGGCAATAAAGGACAAGGTAAGAAAGTGCAGTGGGTTTTTTTGTGCTGTAAATTTTTCTCGTGTGAAAATCACTTTATTAAACATACATGCACACTTCAGTTAGCCCCAGACAGAGCTACTATGCAACTCAAAGTGGAAGCGTGTATTAGCATGTTGTTAGCAAATGCTAACAATGTAGCAGCATCTCACCCATGATGTAGTATAAAACGAATCTTTGTTTTACTGCTTCATTTTCATGTATATCTAGTTAAATTAAGACACTGTGGTTAATCATTACTACTTGGAGCTGTTAATCCTCTAAGTAATTCTGAGATTAAGTTTTCTCAACTCTGGACATAACTGCTTTTTCTTTTATTCAGCTGAAATCCCTTAATCACTGAACAACTGATCTTGTGAGATGGCAGACCAAATAAGTCTGTAACCCTTATGCTATCCTAGGCACTTTAATGTTGGGAGTTGGGTCATCAAGACCAGTGTTTTTCAACCATTTTTGAGCCACGGCACACTTTAACCTTGACAAAACTCCCGCGGCACACCAGCATTCAAAAAAAAAAATGTCTGTATTGATCCACAGTCCCTCCTTGATCTCACATGTATTTTTTTGATAATTGTGGCAGAAAAAGCTGGATGTTTCAGCTGTTTTTTTCTAATAGATGTAATAAAAGCTAAGTTAGTAGATTTAAAAACTTTTTGATTTGTGTTCGCTGTTGTTTCAAGACGTTAAGAGGAGAGACTCGTTGTGCGGCGACACGCTCCCGCTGTCACTTTTAACCCAATGCATCATGGGAGATGTAGTTCAATAATCCGCCGAACGCAGAAAGACTAGCGTCTTTGAGCTTCATTGTTTTGTTCACTTGTTCCACGGTCCGACACCGGATTCTGTGGAAAACTACACCGATAAAGACAAGCTTTAGCTGGTATTTTTCTTAGAACTGAGCGACTTTTTCAGCAGAATTCAGAACAAGGAAGTGAAAACTTTAACCACTTCTGATTGGTCAGACTGATGAAATGTGATTAAAATCCCAAGAATGATTGGTGGAGACAGTTAAAGGGGCGGAACTTTTCCTGACGCAGCTTCAGCTGTGAAGCTGCGATTTAGCCGCAGCTTCAGCGGCTAAATCGTGGTATCGTCATTCTTATCAAAATGTATTTAATAGAATCAAATAAATACAAAGAAAAAAGTATTTTACGATCTTTCATAATCCTAACTACTCAGTGTTTTATCAGGGCCTGTAGGGATGAACAAAGAGCTGAAATCCTGGAGATGGAAAATGTTGTTAAATCAGTTAATGAGGGCAATTCCCCACGGCACACTTGACCATCTCCCACTGCACACTAGTGTGCCGCGGCACACTGGTTGAAAAAAACTGATCTAGACCCACTAGACAGTGCTCTGAACCTTTTTTTTCAATGATTTGTGATCTTCACTGGTGTCCATGGATTACATGAAATCTTTCCACTTTTATCCACCTTTGTCATGGTAGGGAGAACACGTCAATGGAAGGGTGGGGTCATAGGATAACACAAGGGATAAATCCACTTCAGTAAGAAGTTTTTGTTTATAAGAACTGTACCTCTGGGAAGCACTGTCCAGACATGTAAATATCCAGTTCCTCAGACTGGTGTTGGACCACATTGATCGTCATAATGTGGCACTGACCCCAGTTCAAACTGTAAGCGGAGCAAGGGGGCGCCCCATGTATGTGGTGGAAAAGGACAGACTGGTTGAACTTATTGCATTAAATCTTCCGGTGAAAAGCATAGCAAAATTACAGGGGATTTCAACCAGAACTGTCCATCGACGAATGACTGAATTTGGCCTGTCTGTCAACCAGACTTATAGTAATCTTACAGATGAAGAGCTGGATGATTCCATCCGGATCATAAAAAACTGAAATTCCGACAGCAGGCTATCGGATGGTGAAAGGAAGGCTGAGGTCATTGGGCATCAATGTGGAGAAGACTTGCAGCATCAATGCATCGTGTGGACTCACTTGGAATTCTTTCCAGACTGACTGGACTTGGCTGTGTTGTGCGGAGAACCTATTCAGTCAGAGGACCCCTTTCACTGTGGCATGTGGACACTAACCACAAGTTGATAAGGTTTGTATGCTTGTGTGTGTGTTTTTGTTTTGTTTTTTGCAAGGGGGGGGGTAGTGAAATGATGAGTTATCTTGACTATATATGTCACCATAAAAATGCTTAATGCCAATGGGTACAACATTGTCCTTTTTGGTGGAGTTGATGGCTACTCCAGAAAGGTAGGATTTATTTATTTTTAACTTGTTCTGTCCAACAGCTGGGCAGGCAGATGAGAGCTCACGGCCAGTTGTGTTGGACATATTTTACTTTAACAAGAGGGGTTATTAATCTTCAGACAAACCAGAGGTATGTCTGAATAAACCCCTTTTGTAATTGAGGCCAAACTTTATTAATTTCAATCATTTTTGAAAATCTTTAGTGTTGGACCGGACGGAAAAGGAAAGAAGGGAAGAAGAGAGAGGGATGTTGGAGAAGGTGGGGGGGTAAGAGGGTGATAATAGGAGGGGGGGTAAGACCATGAAGCAGCATAAAGCAACAAGTTTACTGGTTGTTTATCATTACGGTAAGGTTCAAATGTAGTACAAAAAGGGCGGGGCCTGTCCACACACACACTCAAATGTTATAAACACACCTGCTGGCTGAGAAGAAAAAGTCCACCTGTCAACATGTACACAAAACAGATAGTGTTCAAACGCATACCTATGCCTTTAAACCAACTAGTGTGAAATATTTCAGTCATTCAGTCATGCGAACTGTTAGTGCAAAGGTGAGCTAACACCTGTGCTCAGGTGAGTGTTTATGTTTTTCTAAAATGGATGGTTGAATGTGAAAAGAAGGAGGAGGAGCGCCCAGCCACCCCCACACCAAGACCCCCGCCGCAGCGACAGCCGGAACCCCAAACGCAACATGGCAGCAGGCAGGGAACAACCGCCCCCCGGGCGACCCAGCCCGCCCCACAGGCCAGGGCCAGCAGGACCGCCGCGAGGCCCCCGGAGCCAGAGAGCAAGGAGGCACGGAGGGATAGGGAGCGCCGCCCAAGCCCAACCAGGAGGGCAGCCCCCCCTTGATGTATCCTCCTGAGTTAAGGCAATATTGTGATGTTTGTGGAGGGGAAAGAAAAACTTTCAGTACCATTAAGTACCGTTAAGTTAAATGTCAATCTAGCAAAAATTACTTCAATTAATAAATACCAATTGTACAGGACATTTTCAAAAGGCAATATTAAAAAGTCAAATGCATTAATTTATTAACTTGTTTAATTTCTTTAACTTATTTGTAAACATTTTCTTCACAGAAGATTTATTTGCAGTCCACCTGACATTCCTTCACAAACTCCAGAAGGACCTGGATGCTTTTGTGGAAGGTTGGAACTGCCATCCACTCAGAACTGAAGGAAACAAAACCCCTGAGCAGTTGTGGCGAACTGGAATGATGCTCCATCCCACCAACGAACCAGAGAATCTTCAGGTTTTTATTTCAAAATACTTTAAAGGAAACGGTGCCAGTTTTAAAAGAGGAAAAAGCTGTTGGGGTGGGGAGTGGAAAAACAAAGCAAAACAATCCACTGATCTTACTGTCAGGACATTCAGGAGCCAGACCTTGATTGGGATGTTGGGACTGATTTTGGAGATGTGCATGGAGCTGTGGTGGTCCCTGAATTTGACCTTGCTGTCCCATAACAGAAGATTTAATTTTATTGATTACAACAGAGATCTGGACAACAGAAGCCTGTTCTTAATCAGCTGGGGAAGAATGTCTCCACCAACCAATCTATCAGCACAGGATCTCCACAGGGCTGTGTACTTTCTCCCCTGCTCTTCTCCCTGTATACCTACTGCTGCGCCTCCAGCCATGACTCTGTTAAATTGACCACGTTTGCGGATGACACCACCCTCATCGGGCGATGATAAGTCTGCCTCCAGGAGGGAGGTGGACCGGCTGGTGTCCTGGAGCAGCATCAACAACCTGGAGCTGAACACCCAGTAGACAGTGGAGATGATGATGGACTTCAGGAAGGTCACAGCCCCCTCACCCCCTCTCATCCTGTCGAACTCTCCTATCACCATAGTGGACTCTGTCCTTTTCCTCGGCGGCACCATCACCCAGGACTTCAAGTGGGAGCCGTCCATCAGCTCTCTGCTCAAAAAGGTCCAGCAGAGGATGTGCAGTTGAAGAAAGCTGCCGGCCCAGATGATGGTGCAGTTCTACACGGCCATCATAGAATCCATCCTCACCTCCTCCATCCCCGTGTGGTACGCTGGAGCTACAACCAGGGACATAAACAGACTGCAGCGTATTGTGCCCTCAGCTGAGAAGGTGATCGGCTGCAGCCTTCCATCTGTCCAGGACCTATACGTCTTCAGAACCCGGGGCGTGCAGGTCGGATAGCTTCCGACCCTTCTCACCCTGGACATGGTCTACTAGAGCCACTCCCTTCGGGCAGGAGGCTAAGGTCCATCAGGACCAGAACCTTGAGACATAAGAAGTTTCTTTCCCTCTGCAGTCAGACTCGTGAACACCTTTTTAACTCCTCCCCCCTTAAACTTCACTTCTATGTCCAGTCAGTCACCAGCCCACTACCTGCACCTTGATCATTCTCCGTTTGCACTGTTTGCACTACTTATTCTATTTATTATTCTAAACTCTGTAATTTTTTAATCTTGCTTACTGTTCTTCATTTTTTTCTATTCTTAAGTGTTTTATGTTGCACATTAGCACCACAGCAAATTCCAATTCTGTGAAACTGCTCTGTTCACTGAAAATGGCAATAAATACTCCTTGAATCCTTACATTATGTTTTCAATTTACTCTCGTTTTTTAAAAAAAACAAAAATTGAAAACTATGTTTGGCTTTACTTTTTGAGTCCATGCATTGATCCTTCTCCACAAAAAGCTCTATGATCTGTTGGAAAAGTCTCCTTATTTTCCTGTAGTTAACAAGTTTCTTCTCAATGGAGACACACGACTTTACTCTGTTTCTACTGCAACAGTGTAGCAAAGTAGCTGTCAGCTCATGCCTGCCCCCTGCTGGTTTAGGCTTGCCTCACCTGAAGCCTTTTCTGTGGGCCTATAGAAGGTTTTGATCAATGAGTTATATCGCTAGAGGAGACACGCCTGCTTGGGAAGCCTGGCTGACGGTGGCGGAGCGCGACGCCATCTTGGTGAGGTCGACGGCGCCCTCATGACAATGCTTTCTATAGCCTTTTGTGGCATCTAAGTAGCTTTTATATAATTTATAAATATTTATGTTTATATATGTTTATACATATATAAAAATATATAATATATGTATATAATTTATATATATACATA
>CM074489.1:10677998-10719118 GCA_037389245.1 Oryzias sinensis | reverse complement strand
AATACTATTAGTAAATGTTTTTTAGTTATGTTTATTAGTTACATGTTTATTTGAACATTATTGTTTATGTACTGATGATTAAAAACTACACAGTGAGATTACACAAAGATACTTTTGTATTAACATATGAGGCGTTTTATTATAAAGACAGAAAGCAGCGACCATCGTATGTCATGCTCTGCTGTAAACCGCGCAATGGGAGGAGCATCATGGCTTTTCAAAGGCGCTGATGGCTCCATACGAAGCGCGCGCCTCGGACAGCTTCATTATGAGCTCGTATTTACCGTGCGAGAACTGCAGAGCTGAAAGCAGGAGGACACACGCGGGGCAGCTTTATAAACATTCCGCTTGTTCTGAGCGGTCTTTTCCCGGTAACTTGACGTGACAAGGGGCAGAGAGCAACTCTCTGATGACGAAGAGTATGCGCTCAGTGTTTTTAAACACACGTCTGCAGTGACGTATGCTTCAGAGGATGTCCGATTGGCCGTTCTGCATGTTAATCAAGTCCCGTACTTCTCGGTGACGATTTTGATTGGCTGGTGGATTTTTTCAGAAGTCCTTTTTTATTTTTTATTTTCTCTGTCCCGCGATCTACCTTCATGTCCTTGAAGATCGACTGGTAGATCGCGATCGACGTAATGAGCACCCCTGGTCTATAGGCTCACTAATAAACTGAACAAAGTCTGTCTTTGAGCAGCAATGGGTTAAACCGCCATGGAGACCGTGACAGAGTTACCTGGGAGAATGATATTGAGGCTAACAGGTTTATTTGTTTATTTATTTGGAGCCCCATTAGCTTCCACAAAGTGGTCGCTAGTCTTCCTGGGGTCCATACGCAAAAAATACATACATTTTACCAATTTCACAAAAACCAAAACTGATTTCACAAAATACAGTGACTAATTCATCATATTTACCTTAAAAGCTTCACATGTTAAAATAAGTTAAAACAATTTCATTTTTATACCAGCATATCAAAACACATAGCAACATAACATCAACAATAATACATTTCATAACAGCAAATCATTCAAATTGTTAGTTATTGTAAGTAGTCCATGTATCTTAGTTTTAAAATCTTTTTGAAATGATATTTGTTACTAATAAGCCTTGTCCTTACAAACACTTGATTCCATGCAACAGAAGATCTAAACAGCACTGTTCTTCTCATATAGTTAGATCTTGAAAAAGGAACAATCAAATCACCAGAGCTGACCTGACGAGTTTGATATTGGTGACAATACCCACTGTATAAAACTTTGTTTACCAAATATTGTGGACATTTTTTTAAAATGACATTGTGCGTTAAGCATAGAAGACTGGGTTGTACTTTGTCTTTTACCATCAACCAACCTAAAATGGTGTGCATCTCGTTCACATTGGTCCAAAAAGAGCAACCAAGAGCCACCCTGGCAGCTCGATTTTGGGCAAGTTGTATTTTTTTTAGATGCCCCTGTGTCGCACTTGACCAAATGACTGGGCAATACTCCAAATGTGACAAAACCAAAGACTGTACAACTGTCCTCATGACTGAAGGTGGACAATATTGCACACACCTCCGAGCCAGGGCGATTCCTCTGCCCATCTTGGATACTATATGATTAATCTGATCTGTCCAAGAGAGCTGATCATCTCATTTGATGCCCAGAAGCTTGGTTTTAGTCACTTGTTCAACTAAACTATTGTCAATCCTCAAATTCAGGTAACATGGTGCATTCAATAAATATTTTGTTCCGAAAACGATGCATTTTGTTTTAGATTTATTAAGAACCAATTTATTCAACTTAACCCAATTGGTAACTAAATTAAGTTGATTCTGTAGGGCTGTATTGAGCTCTGGGACAGTAGCAGATGCACAGAATATCATCATCATCTGCATATAACACCACTTCTGCATTTCTAATCTCCTGGGACATATCATTTACAAACACTGAAAATAAAAGTGGACCCAAACAACTACCTTGTGGAACACCACATGACATAAACTTTGTTTCAGACAAGCTACCATTGAAGAGGACTTTCTGTGTTCTGCCATTAGGATAATTTCTTATCAGTGAAAGAGCCAACTGTGAAAATCCATGACATTTGAGCTTTGCCAACAGAATATCATGGTCGATTACATCAAAAGCAGCTGTGAAATGTAAAAGTACCGCACCCACATATTTTTTATCATCCAAATGTGTTAACCAGTGGTCTACCATATGTACTAATGCCGTATTGGTTGAATGACCAGGGCCTCATTTATAAAACTTTGCGTAGGATTTGCGTCAGAAGTGGCGTACGGATGAAACATAGGACGTGCGTACGCACAAAAATATTCGGATTTATAAAACCGTGCGCACGCACATCCTACGCATCTTTCCCTTAATAAATCACAACCGATTCTAAATGCAGCGCAGCTTTTGCGGCTTCATGACACGCCCATAGTTGCCCAAAAATAGTCCGTGAAACGCCCACAAATGAATATTCATTGATTGCGAAACCATGGCAAACACCGAGAGGAAATCAAAAAAACGTAACTTCACTCAATGTGAAGTAGAAGTTCTCGTTGGCGAGGTGGAAAAGAGGAGAAAAGTGTTGTTTGGAGGGCACAGTGTGGCCATTACTAATGCCGAAAAGGCACGTGAGCGGCAAACGGTGGCTACAGCGCTCCATCGGGGGGTACCGGAGCGCCAGATGCATGCACCGGGTGACACGCGTGGTTCCTCCGAATGCTCCTCTGTAACGCCGGGCCCAAAAGCCCGCATAGGTCCAAAAGGACGGCTCGAGGAAGTCGGAACCGGCTCATAAGACACTCGTCCTCGTTTGCCAGCAAGTTTTCTTGCTGTCTAAAGATGCGTTCACTCCGAATTCTTCCATTTGCCTCATCTTCTAAGAGCGCAAGATCAGCCATTGTGCGTCATTACGCATTGTGATGGGGCATTTTATTTCCATCCATTTAATTACATCTGACAAGCTACAGATGTCGGTAATAATCCACGTGGAAATGGGAAATTGTTCCGCGCAAATGTAATTTCTTGTTGGTTTCTGAATGGTTGAGACATACGCCATACATTGTTTTATCAAAAATAAAACAAACTAAAGGCATATGCATGAATACCATAATTCCATAGCTTATGAAGAAATGTTTTAATATGAAAACAACTTTCCCCAGTGGACAATTAGTACGTCTGTCCGTCCGTCCGCACGCCCGCAACTATATCTGCTCCGCCAGACGGACACACTGACCAGAATATCAGTTTTGTACATTATTTCGTTCTGTTAACTATATTATTTATGAGGATGAATTGCACAACATGCCAATATTGGAGAACATATTTCACTTTTCTTTCTGCAAATATCTGTTCATTTGAATTTCTGTTGTAATTTTCGTTTGATTGTTTTGTTCGTTTCACTGCTGATCGATCAAACGGGTGTTCGTGTAGGCTGTTAATTGTAAGACTTGCTTTGTGAAGTCTTCATGTTATTTCTGAGAGGCAGGATTGTCATTTTCACTTTCACGTGTTTCTTCCATCTCCCGACGGTGTCGCCGTTTCTCATTTCACCCGTTTTTGTGCGTACGCCTGGGTCAGAGCTTGTATGAAGGACCGCACATTTTCCCGTCAAGTTTGCTTTTTATAAATATCAATTATTGCGTGGAGAGTGGCGTACGCCTTCTTTTGTGCGTACGCAACGTTTATAAATGAGGCCCCTGGTCTGTAGGCATGCTGTGCATTAGTAAACAGATCATTTGAGATAAAGTAGTGTAGCATTTGATTAAATATCAACCTTTCAAAAATTTTACTCAAAACAGGGAGAACATGAACTGGTCTGCAGTTTGAAGCAGTAAACTCTGACTTTTCATCCTTAATTAGAGGTATAATTTTTGATTGTTTCCATTGGTCAGGAAACACTCCACTGATCAGTGCTCTATTAAAAATATGACATATTGGTTTGCCCAAAACATTTGCAACTATTTTAAGGATTCTACCATCAATGTAATCAATACCTGGTGTTTTATCATCAGGTAATGAGAGAAGCAAGCTTTATTTTCCATTTTCAATTGAATATTTTGACAAGGAGAGCTTATATCCTGCGCTACCATAGAGGATCTCAGCTTTTTAACTTTGTTAATGAAAAAGTTATTCAAATGATTGGCAATATCAAATGGTTTACTGACAATAGTGCCACCAATTTCCATATTATAATTAAAAGTATTTGTTTTTTTGCACATCAGTTCTTGTAACACTTTCCACAATCTTTTACTGTCATTCATGGAACCACAAATTTCTTGTCCAAAATATTGTTTCTTTTTCAAAAAGTTCAAAAAAAATTTGTAACTTTATTCCTTAATATGCGATAGTTTGTATAATCCTCTACATGTTTAGAGTTGGAAGCCACCTTTTTTGCATTGTCTCTCCGCTTCATGAGTGATAATAATTCCTCATCTAACCATGGAGCACTATTACTTTTTACTGTTCTTTTACGAAGTGGAGCATGTTTCTCAACAATATTTCCAAAAGTTGCCATAAAAGTGTTCAAAGAAGCATTTACATCAATTTCCTGCACAACTGTAGACCAATTCGAACTTTTGATATCATCAATAAATAGATTGGGATTAAAATGTTTATAGGATCTGCGATACATGATTCTTCCACCGGATTTAGGCATTTTTGTTTGCTTTGTTATGGCTATCAAATTATGATCAGAACACCCTACTCCAATAGAAACTGCCTGGGAGCATAAATCAGGAACGTTGGTGTAAATGTGATCTATACAGGTTGATTTAGATGAATTATCCATAGCAATTCTAGTTGGTTGTGTCATGACCTGTTTAAGATTACATGTATTAGCCATTGTAATGATCTTTTCAAACAAAAAACTTTTTTTTGAAAACCAGTCTATATTAAAGTCCCCAAGAAGAAACATTTCCCCACATTTATTTGAGACCATTTCCATATTTTTACATATTTTTGTAAGTATTCTGCATTGGAGCTAGGTGGTCTGTAACAACAACCGACCAGTGTTGGTTTACTAAATGGAAGATTAATTTGCAACCATATTACTTCGATGTCTCTGCTCATTAACTCTGATTTTAGGGTAGCAACAATATTCTCCTTTACATAGAATGCTACTCCTCCACCATTTTGATTCCCATCTCTTCTGTATAATCTGTACCCATCAACATTTAGCATTGAGTTTTCAAAAGTACTATCTAGGTGTGTTTCAGATAAGGCTAAGACATGAATATTTTCAGTCAAACATATTTGTGTGATTTCATTAATCTTGTTTCTAAAGCTACATATATTTAAGTGTGCTAAAACTATACCTGTTTTGTGGCCCATTTGCAACTAAACACAACATATTTGCATTAATACTGCAATCATTAATAATGATCTGAAATTACTATAGGGGTGTATTCACAAGAGTTGACCGCAGAGAGCAAATTATTATCAATGAGGAAAAAATCTATTCTAGAAAAAGAGCTGTGCAACTGTGAAAAAAAGAAAAATGCTTATGGATTAAAATGACACTAGACATCTGTGACGCCATATAGTGACATAAAAGTTGTATGGCTTTAGAGGATTTGGACACAGAATAAGGCTTAGATGAGCATAATAACATTATGCTTTGGTTTACAATCAAGTTTCTGTACGATAAACAGTTATCTATGTCTACTATGAACAAAATAAATGTAAATACTACTCCAATGTTAATGTTTTTCAGAAGGATTTTGAAAAGCTATACTGTTAGATGTAGAAAAGAACAAGCATAAAAATTTTACCTGAGAAATCGTCCTGCAGCTGTTTGATGAAACAGGTAATGTTTCAGTCAGAGAAAAAAGTTTCCAACAGGTTTGCTTGTTTTCGTCTCCACACAGCTAAACAAGGATCAAAACTGTTCCTATATGTTTTTCTTTCTGAGAGTCTGGATTGGTCTAATCCTCAGCGTTGATGAGTAAAAACAGATAAGCAAAAATTGGAAACAGGCAGAGGCCGTTTTGCTCAGTGCGTGACATGATACTTAAACAAGTAAGACCTTGTCACTTCAAACCCAACTCATTTACATAAAAACATAAATAAAAACATTGTTCTTTTAGTGGCATATGCAACTGCTGTACATTGGAATACTCTTCAGTATTTGTCCCTTTTTCAGTTATACCAAAATGCTTTTTCATGTTCTTCCTCACCACTGCTTATTCTGTCACTTAATAAGAAAGGGGAAGAAAATGTGTTTGACATTTCATTTTCAAAAAGTTATCTGGTAAATGTGTAACAAAATTTATTTAGAAATGTTTAATTTGACAATTAAAAAGGATTCACAGAAATGATTTTTATTTTCAAAATGTAACTGCATCAAATGACTCAAAATTAAAATGAAAAAGCAATACAAAATGATTTTTCATTTTATACTTAAAACTGCTCATGTGTCATAATTAAAGTGAAAGTGCAAAGAGGGGATTGCATTTGCGTTTTCACATCCAGCAATATTCAATCTCAGTCAACATTTCCAGGGGGGAGGCGGGAGAAGGGTGCTTTGTAACGTTCAACGCTCTGGAGGACGCTTCAGACCTCAGTCCGTCTGACTGCGTCTCCCTGGAGAACCGAGTCTCTAAGCAGAAGAGTAGCTTCGAGGCAGCTTTTGAGGGCGGAAGTGCTGCTTCGGGCAGTCCTGAGAAACCGTGCAATCATGTGAATTTGTGTTTCCAATCGTCTCCAGACAAAATAAAGGCTGAAGTTTATCCCACATATTTACAGCCAAGATGCACATTGTGGCATTATTTTTTTTGTATTTTTTATTTTTTTAACTTGTCCAACAGCTGGGCAGACAGATGAGAGCTGAGGGCCTCTTGTGTTGGACATATTTTACTTTAAAAAGAGGGGTTATTAATCTTCAGACAAACCAAGGGTATGTCTGAATAAACCCCTTTTGTAATTGAGGCCAAACTTTATTAATTTCAATCATGTTTGAAAATCTTTGGTGTTGGACCGGACGGAAAAGGAAAGAGGGGAAGAAGAGAGAGGGACGTTAGAGAGGGGGGGGGGGGTAGGAGGGTGATAATAGGAGGGGAAGGGGGATAAGACCATGAAGCAGCATAAAGCAACAAGTTTACTGGTTGTTAATCATTATGGTAAGGTTTAAATGTAAAAACAAAAAAAAAACAAAAAAAGGGCGGAGCCTGTCCACACACACACTCAAATGTTATAAACACACCTGCTAGTTGCAAAAATGTCCACCTGTCGACATGTACACAAAACAGATAGTGTTCACACGCATACTTATGCCTTAAAACCAACTAGTGTGAAATCTTTCAGTCATTCAGTCATGCAAACTGTTAGTGCAAAGGTGAGCTAACACCTGTGCTCAGGTGAGTGTTTATGCTCTTCTAAAATGGACGGTGGAACGTGAAAAGACGGAGGGAGAGTGCCCAGCCATCCCCACCCCAAGACCCCCACCGCAGCAGCAGCACCTCTGAGCCTCCCTTAGGGTTAGTGCCGGTGCAAAACCCATGCAGGGAAAGTCAAGCAGGTTCAAGCTTTAGCTTATGTGCTGAAAGACAAATGAAAGGAGCGCGTCATAGAAACCTTAAAGTGACAGACAGCAGTTCTCATAAGCAGAATTACGTCATTAAATGCGGTTTATTAAACATTCGATCCATTTCCTCCAAGTCCCTCTTAGTCAATGAGTTAATCATTGATAACAACCTTAGTCTTTTAGCCTTAACAGAAACCTGGCTCCAACAGGATGACTATGTTAGATTGAATGAAGCAACCCCCCCCACTTATGCTAACTATCAGAAATCCAGGATTTCAGGGAAAGGAGGTGGTTTGGCAGGAATATCACAGTCTAGCTTACTTCTCAGCCCTAAAGTTAAAAATGCTTATAATTCATTTGAAAGCATCATATTGTCTTTAAGTCACCCTAACAGGAAAACTCAAAAAACTGTTTTATTCATAATTATTTATCCCCCCCCCCCGGCCCATATTCAGAATTTTTAACTGAGTTTTCCGACTTCCTATTGACTATTGTCTTAGATTCTGATCAAATATATATAATAATAGAGGATTGTAATAATCATGTTGATGACCCCAGTGACTGTCTAGGAAATGCTTTTGCAGCTTTATTAGATGATGTTGGTTTCACCCAAAGTGTGAATGAACCCACTCACTGTCACAAGCACACCCTGGACCTTGTTCCAACCCATGGGATAGAGATCAGCCAGCTGAGTGTCCTTCCTCTTAACCCCATCATTTCTGATCACTTTATGATTACCTTCCAGTTTACACTGGAACATCCTTCTGCCCCAGCGAATAAGAAACAGCTTAGAAGAACCTTAACTGAACGTTCTGTGTCTGAGTTAAAACTCACAGTTCAGCCAGTACTTAGTGATATTCTGAGAAAATACTCTGAGATCAGCTCCCATAGCATCAGTCCTAGTATAAATGACCACTTTGTTAATGATGCCTTACAAGCCCTCAGGAGTACACTCCATGTTGTTGCCCCCCTGAAACCTACGTTCGTTAGACAAAACCGAGTAGCACCGTGGTTTAACGCTGAAACTCGTTCTCTTAAACAAGAAACCCGTAAGTTGGAAAGAGAATGGCGCCGCTCCGGTTCAGAGCAGTCTCTGGATATCTGGAAACATAGCCTATTAAATTATAAAGAAGCTCTGCGTAGAGCTAGAAGCCAGTACTATTTCAACCTTATATCAGAGAATGGAAATAATCCAAGATATCTTTTTTGGCACTATTGCTAAATTAACTCGCAGTCAGAGCTCAGTAGAACCACATGTTCCTGTTTCTCTCAGCTCTGATGATTTTCTTACATTTTTCGATAGCAAAATCTCAAATATTAGACATAAGTTAAATCAAGTTATTCCTACTATCAGCCCAGAGCAGGCTGAAGTGGTAGAAATGGAGGCATCCATAGAAACCTCTGTAACATTAGACTGCTTCACTGCTGTGGATCAAGCGGAAATAACATCAATTATTATGTCCTCCAAATCCTCAACGTGTCAGTTAGACCCAATTTTTAAAGAAACTTTTCCCCTAATTAATGATCCCATATTAACAATGATAAATACCTCTCTGGAAACGGGTTACGTGCCACAGTCTTTTAAATATGCAGTTGTTAAACCTCTTCTGAAAAAGCCCAGTTTGGATCCTAGCATCTTGGCCAACAATAGATCAATATCAAACCTGCCCTTTATTTCTAAAATCCTAGAAAGAGTTGTAGTTGAGCAGCTTTACTACCACCTACAGGACAACAGCCACTTTGAAGACTTTCAGTCGGGGTTTAGACCCCACCACAGTACGGAAACTGCACTAGTTACAGTCTCTAATGACTTGTTATTGGCCTCAGAAAAGGGACTATCGTAATTTCCGGACTGCAAGCCGCTACTTTTTTCCTGCGCTCACAGTCCTGCGGCTTATTCAGTGAGGCGGCTAATTTATGGCTTTAATTGACGGCCACCATGAACGTACGTTTGGACTCTGAGCATGAGTTGAATACTCTATCCAACTCCACGCAACAAGCCATTTATTTTTCAACTCCCCTCTAAACAGCCAAACAGCATGGACTTGACTTCAGGTCTTAGACACTTCAGTCATGGTTCAACAAAAAGAAACACGCATGCCCGGCCGCATCCCAGAATCCTTTGGTGCCATTAGACCCAACGTGCACGTGATCACCACTACAAAAATGCTTTGAAAAGCTCACAGCCTCTGTGTGAGCTGGAGACATGTTCTCCTGCTGCTCGTTCACATAGAGCTGCGGGGCCGATGGCAGTCTGATGGCTCCCACACGTAACAACGCATCCGCCCCTCATCCACAAAACGTACAGTATTAAGTCCGATTGCTCTGCACAGACACGATTCCCTCCGTCCACCGGCGCAATGGGAACGAAGCGCTACTTCCTGGAGCCGCCCTGGCCAGGGGTGTCGGAGAAGATAGGAAGGGGAGACAAGGAGCGCGCGGGGCGAGCGCGGAGCGCAGAGGCATCCGCGGAGCAACAGTGTTTGTTGTGGAAGGAAACTTCTTACGCACGCGCCGCGCGGAGGCGCGCATATCGCGCTGAGGCGCGCGCCTTTCAGTCGCCGCTGGTTTACTGGTTTGTTTTTTAACCAGCCCCGTTACTAGCATAATGCTGCCGCGACACAAGCGGAAGGAGAGCTGTTCTTCCATTCGCCCCTCCATCCACTGTTGCTCCTTGCTCATTTTTTTAAACACTGACAACGGTGTGGCGAGCCGGGGGTTAGACCCGCCTTTAGCCCCTAAGACTCATGGGAAATTGGGGATCGCGGATGTAAATTTCCTCATTATAACTGAGGGATGTAATGTTGATTATATGGTTACTGTTTGTAATTTTATGTATGATACCTAGATTGTCAATAAGTAAAAAAAAAAAAAAACCATAACTGAGAAATTTGTGAACAGAATAGAGGTCCATGCTGTTTGGCAGATGTGGTTGTTTTCAAACACTCGAGCATGACGCAAGATTGTCTCCTCCCGCAGTATGCTAATGACTTGCACATAGTTTGGGAGTCAGAACATGATTTGTTAGGCTGACCACATTGCTTAGCGCATGCGGCTTGTACTTTGACGCGGCTTATGTGTGTACAAAAGAAGTTAAACACGTGAAAATGGGTGGATGCGGGTTGTAATCGGGTGCGCTCTATAACCCGGTAATTACGGTACTTTTTATTTTGGTCCTGTTAGACCTCAGTGGAGCCTTTGACACTATCGACCACAGTATTTTACTCCATAGATTAGAGCAGGACATAGGGATCAGAGGATCTGCCCTTCAGTGGTTTGAATCCTATTTATCCGATAGGTATCAGTTCGTTAATGTAAATGGCCATTCCTCTCAGTGCACTCGAGTTAACTATGGAGTCCCACAGGGCTCAGTCTTAGGACCAATCCTGTTTACGCTTTATATGCTACCCTTAGGAAACATAATCAGGAAACACAGCATTAATTTTTTATTTTTATGCCGACGATACGCAGTTGTATTTATCCATGAAACCTGACCAGAATGACAAGATAGAGCAACTGGATGTCTGCATCAGAGACATCAAGACCTGGATGGCAATAATTACCTCCTCTTGAACCCAGAAAAAACTGAGGTCATTATACTTGGTCCTAAAAACCTCAGAGATGCTCTGTCTGCTCAGATAGTCTCCCTGGATGGCATAAGTATAGCCCCCAATTCCACAGTTAGAAACCTTGGGGTTTTATTTGACCAGGATTTATCATTTAAGGCTCACATATCTCAGGCGTGTAGAACTGCCTTTTTTCACCTGCGGAATATAGCTAAGATCAGAAATAGACTCTCCCTAAGAGAGATGCTGAAAAACTCATCCATGCGTTTGTTACGTCTAGGCTGGATTACTGTAACTCTTTGTTAGCAGCGTGTCCTAAGAGTTCCTTAAGAAGTCTCCAGCTTGTTCAGAACGCAGCAGCTAGATTGTTAGCTGGAACTAGCAGAAGAGATCACATCACTCCTGTGTTAGTTTCGCTCCATTGGCTCCCAGTTGATTCCAGAATCAAGTTCAAGATCCTCCTGTTAACCTATAAGGCCTTACATGGTATGGCCCTGTCCTATATTAAAGACCTCATAGTCCCTTACCATCCAATAAGAACACTTCGCTTGCAAAACGCAGGACTGCTTGTGGTTCCTAGAATTAGTAAAAGTACGGTTGGATGTAGAGCGTTTAGCCACCAAGCCCCTGTCTTATGGAATAAGCTCCCAGCTCATGTAAGAGAGGCCGACTCAGTTTCTACATTCAAAGTTAGACTAAAAACATTCCTCTTTAGACAGGCTTATTGTCAGACTAGTTAGTATTAAGATATCATGTAACTTAATGTTAATGTCTTTAAATTAAACTTAATAACAAACTATTTGTTTTAAAAGGCTGCTAGAAGTTGAAGCTGGTAACTATGGTGCACTGGGGTTCTGTCACATTTTCTCTTCTACTTCTACCCTTCCTCTCTTCTCTATTTTTGATCATTATTTATCATTTAGTTTTCCATGCCTCTGCTTGGTGCAGTGCGATTCATGTATTGTCCCTCTCTCCCTCTCCCCTCCTGGGGAGTGGGAGTGCTTCCAGACTCCAGTTGGCTCATCCATGCTCCAGTTCCTGACCGTCTACCTCCCCTTCACCTGGCTGTGGTTCCTGTCACCGGCTCGACTCGCGCCTTTGACTGTCCCCACAACCACGGCTGGATGAAGCTCGTCTGCTGGACTTTAAATATGTAGTTGTAGATTTAGATAAGTTAATTCTTCTCTAAGAGTTATGGTAAATCGCCTGTCCGTCCTGGGGGAGGATCCCTCCTTCATGTGGGCACCCCTGAGGTTTCTTCGTTTTTTCCGGAATCCGTTTTTTTTATGAGTTTTTCCTTACCGCGAAGGGGGGTCTAAGGGCAGGGATGCCAGTATAGCTTAATCAGTTTTCTAGTTCATTTTAGTATTTTCCTATTGAACTCTTTGTATTCGTGATCCTTTTGAGTTCATGTTTTACTTTGAAGCCCATCAAGACGACTGTTGTTGTGATTTTGGGCTATACAGATAAAATTAAATTGAATTGAATTAAATAAATCAGTAATGCATTTCTGTTTATTTAATCTATTATCTACTGTTTTCTAATGTAACCGTTCTTATTAACACAGTCCAGTTAACACTGTTTTTTATAACTCGTAATCACTAAAGAAGACTCCAATTGTACAGTTCTGTAAATCCATCAATGGTTCTTCTGAACACGGCTTCTCTTGTCTTCTTACTGCTGGACACTTGGCAGCACTTCCTCCCAAACTGAGACCCTCAGTGTGGTTGAAGATGATTTTCATTAAGTCTGGACTGGATTTATTGAAATTGAAGGTGGAGACGTCAGAGAGGATGTGCTCCAAATTCTGAGTCTGTGTTGAATTTTTTTTTTTTTAGTTTACTCTTTAAACCACAAATCAGTAAAGGAGAAACAAAGTTCAGTAACCATTCTTGGATTTTCTTTCTTATGACTTTTTACTCATTTAAACCCCAGTCACAAGTTATTGTAGAGCAGCCGGTCAGCCACTCCTATATTTTTATAAAAAACGGATGGAAATTCATTTTGGTGACACTAAATATGTGCAGCCAAGATGCACAATAAGCCTGTTTGAGATCAACCAGGGGGACGAAACGCTGCAACAGATCACCTGATGTGTGACGGATGTTTTTGCTTTTCCTCCAACATCACCTGTCAATTATCACAAAAATATCAGGAGAAAGGGGCGGGAGCAGCAAGGCCCCAACCTGAGCAAACGCAGCTGGAAATGTAATACTGTACTGACAGAATAGGCAGTGTTGAGGAAGAACATGAAAAAGCATTTTGGTGGATTGCTTTTTCATTTTAATTTTGAGTCAAAAAATGCAGGTTCATTTCGAAAATGAAAAAGCATTTCTGGTTTTGACTTTGAATGCTTCCACAGAAAAACAGATAAGCAAAAATTCTTTGGAAACAGGCAGAGGCCATTTTGCTCAGTGCGTGACATGATACTTAAACAAGTAAGACCTTGTCACTTCAAAACCAACTCATTTACATAAAAATATAAATGCAAACATTGTTCTTTTAGTGGCATATGCAACTGCTGTACATTGGAATACTCTTCAGTATTTGTCATTTTTTAGTTATATTTTGGGGAAAATTAGGGATTTTCACATGAAAACAAAACATGTTTTGGAACATTCTCAACATTTTCACAAATCCTCTTCTGGATCGTTCAGATGCTCTCTAGCAAACTTCAGTCAAACCTAGACATGTACTGGCTTAAGCTGGAAGACACGTCTGGCACTGAGGGTCCCTGGCGGCATCGTGTGTTACTGATGGTAGCCTTTGTTACCATCGTGTGATTCGGGGGTTTTTGCTCACCGTTCTTGAGATAATTCTGACCCCACTAGTGTCTTATGTGGGCCGGTACTCACCGGTACCAAGTACCGGTACTCCAAACACCTGAAAAGTACAAAAGGTACAAAAGTCTTCCCAGCCTGGTGCGGGTGAATAGTTTTGTTTCTGGTGACCTTTGACAACTCTTTGGTATTTGCCGTACTGGAGTTTGGAGTGTGACTTGTAGACAGGTGTATTTTATTCTGGCGACAAGTTTAAACGGTTAGCGCCTACGGGCCATACAACGCCGCTCGCGACATTAATTATGGGCCGTAACAATATTTGCTGACTGCAAGGACGCAGTTGGAAAGATTTGTGCATCTTTGTGCAAAAATTTGACCCTCGTCACATGCACAAAAATACACCAAGATTTGCACACACCTAGGACCCCGCAAAATTTTTTTTTTACCAAACGAACAACCCCCCCCCACCACCACCACCACCACCACCACCAAGACAATGACATCACAGCGAGCGATACTGGAAAAAAATGATTAGGCCGACAAATGCTTATAGGGCCAACAAAGTTTTTTTCACAATACAGTTACAAAACCCAAACACACGTGCCTGTCCCACAGAAATTTTGAAATCATTATGGGATGGCCACACAGCCTACAGCTTGGGGGCCATTTTGTTTGGCCCTATAAAAAAGTTTGAGATCTGAAGATTTTCTTGGTTTTTCCACAATATAGGAAAACAACATTTTTGTTAGTGTGATTTTGATTACATTTCACACATACTGCCAGCTCAAACACCACAGAAGTTTCGTTGATCTTTGACATTGGGAAGAGGCCGCCATATTGAATTCAAAAAAACACCTCTTACTTCCAAATACTAATGAAATCTCATCCTAGTGGTTATTATTGATCGTCTTGTAACTTCTCGGGCATCAATGGCAAGCTCCTGTGGAAAAAATGTGGGATTAGAGTAGTTTTTTAACAGCCCCCGCGTAGCACATTGGCAACTGTTGCGAACTTAGCTAGCTCGCACATTTGCAACTGTTGCGAATCTACCTAGCTCACACATGTTTTACCGGAACGTCGTATAAAATTAATATGCACTTTTCTGGCCCCCATTGAAGCAAAACAATGTTATATACGATATGACAGTGTTAAAATTGTTGGTGTGGTAAACACAAAATCATCATAAAAAATGTGCCGACTCAGAACTATTTTTTTGAGAATCGACTTACGAAAGCAATATATCCTTGTCGTGGATATCCAAAGGAAGAGGAGGAGACCAAGGACGGTTGTGTCATATGCATACTTAAGAATGATGTTGTTGGAGTCAGGGGAGGTGCAGTCGTAGGTGTACAGTGAAAAGAGCTTTGGTCTGAGGCAGCACCCCTGTGGTGTTCCAGTGCTGACAGTCAGCTCTGCAGAGACCTTTTTTCCCACCCTCACCACCTGTGGTGTGTCAGTGAGAGAGTCAAGTATCCAGTTTTGGGTGGGTGTAGGTATTCCCAATTGGGAGAGTTTTGCAGTGAGCTTCCGGAGCCTAATGGTATTGAAGCCAGAGCTATAGTATAGGAACAGTAACTGGGCATAAGTGTTCTTAATGTCCAAATGTTGCAGAGTCGAGTGAAGTGCCAGGGCCACCGCGTCTTCTTTTGATCTGTTGGGGTGGTAGGCAAACTATTGGGGGTTTACTGAATTGTTAACCAAGGAGTTGATGTGTGACAGAACCAGCTTTTTCAGGAATTTCCTTGCTGCAGGAGTTAAAGCCACAGGTCTTAGGTCGTTCATCATTGTGATGTATGTTTTCTTCTTGACCGGCACGATCACAGAGGACTTGAAGATTTGGGGCACCGTTTCCTGCGATAGGGGGGAGATTAAAGATGTCTGTGTACACTTCTGCTAGCTGCTCCACGCAGGCTTTCAGAACTCTTGGTGACACGTGGTCCGGTCTTGTCACCTTGTGCAGGTTCACCTCCTTCAGGGCCATGAGGACCTGTGTGTGAGACACCTGCAGTGCAGCCATCTTTATCCCCTAAAGCCCAGGAGGTCTTTAGAGGAACCTCTTTGTTGTTCTGGTTGAATTTTGTGTAGAAGCTGTTTAGGCTGTCTGGCAGGATGTTGTCCTGGAACTCTGGTCTGCTTGTATTTGTCCTGTTAGCTGCCACAGGTCTTTTGCTTCGGTTTCCCTGTAGCAGCTCTCAATTTTCTGGCTGTAGCTTCTTTTGGCAGCCTTGATGGATTGATCCTTTCAGGTGCTTCCTTTGATTCATCAGAGCTAGCTTGTGTTTTTGTTTTACTAACCTAATGAGGATCGCTGGTTTATCCGTCTCCTTTCTCCTGGGGAGCGGGTGGCAGGTCTCGATGGTGTTGAGATCCAGGGAAATCCCTTTAGACGTGAGAAATGATTCCACTTGGTGTTCCAGAGTCTCTCCACAGCTCTCCGTTTCAGCACTGCTAGCGCTATTAGCATTAGCAATGCTAACTCCACCTGCATTTAGCTTTACCCGAGGTTTGATCAGTACTCCAGTGAGAATGACATTATTCATTCTTATGTAAGGCCTGTAGGGGTTGAAAGATGGGGTAAATAATAGAATGAATAAGAATGTTAAACAGCTAGGGAGATGATCTTGGGAGAGCACACACACACCACCAAAGAGGACCCAAGTCCTTGGCCACAACAACAATTTATTAGAATATAAAAATATGAATGGCCAGAGGGTTCCAGTTGAAAACGCTTAAACAAGCATGGAATGCGTCTAAAAATTGTAGGGAAAGATTAAAAACAGACAAGATAAAAATCCCAGAAATAGTTAAAAACAGAATAAAAGAGGGCTAAAAGTCCAAAGAACAGTTAAAACTGGTTTAAAAATGCAGCTCAAGGGGAGGGACCACTGATCCCAAAGGGGGCGTCCTTTCCACATCAGACTTGGCTCTTGGGGTCGACTTCTCCCGACGCTGATCCAAGGCTCCCTCCGGACATGCACACCTGGACCTGGGAGGCGGGGCTCCCCTCGCCTCTGGGGTTTCGCGTAACGCAGACACTCCTCCGTGTCACCTCCATCTGGCCCTCCGGACACGCTGGAATCCTGCGGAGACAGGCAGACGGCAGCACCAAGCAATAACACAGGCAGGGTCCCTGCCCTGCCACTGCGTGTTGATCGCGTTGCAGACTGGTGGTTGCAGCGCTCCAAGCTCTCCCGGTGCGTTTGCGGTCAAGGTGGGTCCTCACTTCGTCTGTCGCTCCCGGTGATCCAACCGCGCCCCGCGTGCGTGTGCCTTGCTGCCAGCATGCGACTTTCCTGCGTGCGGGTGCTCTCTCTGCCGGCGTGCGTGCGACCTTCTTGCCGGAGTGCGCCCCGCAGCCGGTGCACGGCCGGCGCGTGACGTCTCTGCCAAAGCGCAGACCTGCTGCCCCTTTCTCCTGAGGACTGTCATAGTTCTCTCCTAATGAGGAGCAGGTGTTGTGGATCGTGAGCTGTGTTTCAAGGGGGCGTGTCTGTAGCATGCAAAAACAGGTAACACCACAACATGCAAACATGCACTAAAGAAAAAACACACTAAGACATGCAATTCCCCCACATGCTCACATCCCCCCACAGTTTGAGGTTGTCAGTCCCTGCAACCTTAAGTGTTCAACTACAGTACCCAGCTGGAGACTGGCCTCGATTAGTCCGAGTAGAATCCCTGGGAATTGAGTCCACATTCACCCGTTCTTTAGCTGCTGCTGTTGGTAAAGATCCATAAAATACAGGTAAGGCAGTGTAGAAAATGTATGTTTTAATATCTTATTCTTCATTATGTTACAGCTTTATTTTTAGTGTGAAGTGAACTAATTTTGAACTATCAAGACTTATATTCCTGTGACATTCCTTTATGCTTTATGGTGCCAGTATCCCAAATTTAGGAGTTTTCCATAGGTGCCATAAATATGCCATGGACTACATCCGTACCATCTGGATTGAAGGTTCTTCCCCTGGGAAAGTGTGAAGATTCATGTTCTCATGTGGAGGTTGAAGCTGACCTCACCCTAAAGCCGGGAGGAGCGAACTCTGAGGCTGACACTCCAGCTATTGGCCAGTGAGAGCAGGAAGGACATCTACCGACGAGTCAGAGCGACCAGGGGCGGAGGATCAGCGGCCATGATCTTTCCGGAAGGCGGAGATTCAAACACGTTAAAAGGACTGTTTTTATAGTTTTCCATGGTTCTCAAGAAAATCTACGAGTAATTCGCATGTAACTTGTGCGTCGGTAGGTCTTAACTTGGGAATCCAGATATATTTGCATTAATGTTTTAATCTGTGCTAGAACTATTGTCAGGGAAATAAACTTTGTGTATTTTTAATCCGGTTGAATCCTTGTTTGCTTTACCACTCTCGACTACTGAACACGCATGTATGGAAAGAACTGAAAAGCGAAGATGTCTTTCCTACAATTTTGGTGACCCCGAACGCTAATCAATATTTAGATCCACAGCAGATTCATCTTGGGGAGAAGGCACGCATGCGTGGACACCCCAAGCTCTTTTACAGCTGTTCTGTTGCATCCTCTGTATCAGATCTCTAATTACCAGGTTTATTGAGAAGTTCATAGGAGGCCTGGTCCAAGCTGGTCAGCGCTTGTGGGACATACAGAAGGACGCAAGTGTTCGAGGCCTGAAAGGACCTTTTGGATTTTGTTGCATTTTCCTTGATATTGCTATTCTTATTTAGGTAGTACGCATGTCTCGCAGCCCCTCCAATGGGACCCCATGGAGGAGATGGAAGTAATTCGTAAAAATACTGAACAATTTCATTGCAATTCTGGCTACCGAAAACGGTGACCTTCAAACAGCAACTGAGGCCTGGTCCCCATACAGAGAGTCCAAGTAGAAAAAGATTTTCTGACCAGTGTCTTTTTCACATTCCTGTAAGACACCAACTTGGCGCTTGGCGTCCCCTGCTAGAGCTCCCAAGACCATGGCCACCCTCCTGGGCTTTGTGAGCTCTTGAGACCGCCCACAACCCACCTATCTGCTCCTTCCAATCACAGAGCTTTAACTCTTCACCTGGTCCCTTAAACTTTGGGAGCCAAGGAGCACCTGGGTACACTGGCATCATCATCATCATCATCATCATGGCTGGTACCTCTCTGGTAAGTTAGTGTGCTCGAACCCAGATCCTGCCGACAACGCCAAATTAGAGAAGTGATGTAAGGACTGTAGGGGTTGAAAGATGGGGTAAATATATAAATGAATGAGGATATTGAAACAGCTAGGGGAATGATCTGGGGAGAGCACACACACACCACCAAAGAGGACCCAAGTTCTTGGCCACAACAACAATTTATTAGAATATAAAAATATGAATGGCCAGAGGGTTCCAGTTAAAAACGCATAAACGAGCATGGAATGTGTCTAAAAATTCTAGGGAAAGATTAAAATCAGAATCAGAAGTACTTTATTGATCCCACATGTGGGAAATTTGTTCGCTACCATAACAACTGACAGGGAAAAAAGACTAAGAATAATATAAATAAAAACAAGAACAAGGAAAATGTGGTATAATTTAAAGAGCTATTTACAAAACAGTGCAGGTAAAGAGATGTGCAAAAGAAATGTGCAAAATAAAGAAAAAGAGAAAAAAACGTGCAAAGGTTATCTTCTGTATTGTGAGTTATTGAACAGGGTTATAGTATTGGGCAGGAAGGATTTCTGGTACCGGGCAGTTTATTACAGTCAAACAGGGAGGGAGGGGGGTGGTGGTTGGACTGGGGGGAGGTTGTTAATACATAAGTTTGACTCTCACAGACCATCGCACCTCCCCGCATGACTAGCTCTAGAAGGTCTTTTGAAACAACTGAACGTGTTTCTACTGCAGGAAGCCTGGTCACTTTATTGCTGATTGCCCTGTTTTGAGTAGGAAGCAGCCTAAACCTATTGCCCTTCTCCATACAGACCTTGGCCAAAGAGTGAGTAAGGGGACACCAACAGAAGTTGGGGTTGAATGCACTTCATCCTTTTTGATGGATGGATATCTATCTCTTGGTTCGGACTCGAATCAAGAGGATAGTCGTCCAATTAAAATCTGGAGAGACAGTGGTGCGTTCCAGTCTGTAATCTGCATGATGTTCTCCCCTTTTATGAGCAATCTGAGTTGAAGTGCAGTGCCATTGTGCACAGGTTTTTTGGTTTTATGACACTCCCATTGCACTCTATCAATCTCAATAGTGTTTTAGTGTCTGGCAAGGTTTCTGTGGCTGTTTGTCCATTTACATCCATAAATGGTGTGTCTCAACGGTGTGTGATTTTTGTCAGTATACTGTCATGGCTTTTGGCATGAGAAACGCGCCAACGGCTGATAAACACAGTGCTAAGAGGTGTATCAGGGGCGGCTGTGGTGCAGCGGTAGGGCAGTCGACCCATGATCGTAAGATTGTAGGTTCGATTCCGGCCTTGCATGCCCATGAGTCGAAGTGTCCTTGGGCAAGACACTGAGCCCCACCTTGCCTCTGGTGGTAGGCGGGCGCCTGTGTTTGGCAGCGGAGCCGCCACCAGTGTGTAAATGTGTGAGTGAATGTGTGTGTGACTGGGTGAATGGGTCTGTGACTGTAAAGCGCTTTGTCCTTGTAGGAAGAAAGGCGCTATATAAGTATGCGCCATTTTACCATCAAGTTGTGAAGCTTTCCTGGATGACGTTGTGGTTTGCAGCTCTTGTTGGCCTGACCACTTGTCACAACTCATTGATTTTTTTTTTAGGTTGGAGGTGGTTTTATGTTGCACCCACTGAGCCTGGATGTAACAACTCTCCACCTGTCTTGCCAGCCCCCTGTGACCCCATCGTAGAACATTTTAACAATAAATTAAAATCTAGTGTCAATGGAGTTGCTCCACTAAAATCTAAAAAGATAAGAATCAAACCAACACCCCCTTGGAGAACTGCGGAAATTAAACAATTGAAGGGACATTGTAACCCAGAGTAAAGACAGGTAGGTGGCAGGTAAGAAATAATTTATTTTTTCTCCATGGAAGGCTGTGGCTTTGGCTTGAACTGGTCTGGGCTTGGTAGAGGCTTGTGATGTGGCTGGAGGTGCTAAAGGTTGGTGTCGGCCGAGAGGTCTTCAGGTTTTATGAGACAGCTTGGAAGGAGGTCCACACTGGCGTCACTCGTGAAGTGGTTTTCCTGAGGCAGGAGAATATGATTAAAGCGAGAACAAGAGAGGATAAACCAGAGGATAACATAGACCAGGCGTAGTCACCATAAGGGGCAACAAACTGGCGTTGAATACTGGAGCTGGGGCTCCTTATGAGCAGCAGAGGGTGATGAGCTGAGCGACAACTGTTGTGGTTCCATGGGCGTGCCTCCGCAGTGACTACTCCTCACCTGCTCCTCATCATCTCGTCACCTGAAGCTCATTACAGAGATTATTCATTCAGAGATGGAGCCGTCGGCAAACGCCAGATTATTGTGCCTCATGAGAGAGATTCTGCCAGCCTGTGTATTTGCCTCCCTGCCTGTCATATCAGCTTTCTCCGCCAGTCTGCTCATCTGCCTTCCTGCCTGTCTGCCTTCGTGCCAGTCTGCTCGCCTGCCGGCCTGTTCTCCTCCCCTCCATTCATCCCCTCTGCCACATAAGAATAAAACCTAGTTCGCCACTCCATTTTTGTGTTCACGCTTGGATTCTGCAAAGCTCCTCCAGTTTCACAACAACGACAGCTGGTGGCAATCAGGAGCAGAGCAGAGCTGGAGGGGGAGGAGTCTGACAGAGGCACCAAGACAGTACCCCCCCCTCAACGACCGCCTCCAGGCGGTCCAGGACGCCAATCCGGATGGGCCCGATAGAATGCAGAGATGAGGGCTGGGTCCAGAATGAGGGAACGGGAGACCCAGGAGCATCCCTCTGGCCCTCCGTTACAGAGGAACGGGGGGCCAGAGGATTGGCAGGAACGGCCAGTTTGCGTGACGTGGCCTACATGGGGATGTTCCGTGAGGACAGCCAAATCCTCTGACCAGGCTGGTAGGTAGATCCCACCACCCTGTGGCAGTTGGCAGAACGGCAGTTGCTCTCCTTGGTGCAGAGGAGTTAAACCCTGGTTTGGTGGCAGATGTTTTTGCACCACTGAAGGTGGTCCTGAACCGAGGGCACTGCCAAGTCCAGTTCTTGAGAGGGAAACAGCGGTGGTGGGTACCCAAGTGCGGCCTCATACGGTGACAAACCTGTGGCAGAGGAAGGATGATTGTTATCTTCCTGCTCTTGTCGAGGACGGACGCTTTTCCTCTCGCTCCTCCTGTATCAGCCCCCCCCCCAGCTTTTGTCTGTCTTCCCTGGAGCTGCATCTTTCTGCCTGCTGCTACTCCTGCTCTTTTTACTCTCTAAAGATGGATCTGATCAGCTGGTCTTTGAATTCGATCGACAGAGTTTTTTCCACACTAAGGAACGGGAGAGCGGACCCTTCCTGCCCAGACGGCACCCACGCGGCTGGATACACCAACGATCCATGGGGCAAGTGGAGGCTGGTGTGCCTGGCCCAGCTGTCTGTGGAAGACGTTGAGGATGTGTACCTCTTTGGATTTATGATAATTGGATTCCTCATCATCGGGATCGGAGGATTTCTGATCTATCAGGCAGTCTGGGAGCAGAAGACAGAGAGAGGCGATTCGTCTGAGCTCTATGGAAGGATTCTTCGGGGAGGAGAGACTCAGTATGAGAAACTTTCACAAGTGGATCAAAAGCTCTGTGCTTGTCTTGCCCACTTAAGCAGGATGCTCTCGATCTTTGAACTTGTGCAGAAGATGGATACCAACTTGGAGCGCGTTTCTGCCCGAATTGAGGCTAGACTGGTCTAAATTGCCCACATTTTGGATCAAATCTGCCTCTCAGTGCAAGACCAGTCAAGGACACAGCCAGCAGAGCAAAACAACCTGCTGGCGCCAGAAAATCTAATCTAATCGGACTCCCCCCCCTGAGCTGAGACTCCTTGGCTCCAACCAAAACATCATTCGCTCTCAGAGTGTGAAAACCGCCGCTGTGCTGAAGGCCGATGCTGCTGCTCAACCCCCCCCCCCTCAACCTCGACATTCCTAGGAACTCCTCCCCCGCCCCCGAGTGAGCACTCCTGGAGACGCGAGCGCCCGTGAGGAGCAGCTGCGACCGGAGTGTAACACAGGGGGGGGCCCCACCCCCCTTATCCAACCTTCCCAGTGATCCTTGTGTACTGCGTGGCCGTGAGAATATGTGCTTCTGTGTTCAGACGGTGTTTTTTTCTTGTATCTACACATTGTATCACAGTGTTGAGATACGACTTTTTTTGTCACCAATCACCCTACCCACCTATTGTAACCATCCTAAGAAACAGGTGCGCAGTCGCTGCAGCTACCTCAGTAAAACTCGAACTGTATGTGTATTTGTTGTTCTGTCTGATCTTGTTCGGGTTGCACTGGAACAATATCGTATGTCAGTGTAAAAGCTGTGCGTATGACAATAAAATGATTCTGATTCTGATTCTGATGAGCATACTCAGCCCACACCAAATACCTGGACCAGTCCGTGGAGTTTTGAGCGGCTAGGCAACGAAGGGAGGTTTCCAGCTCTTGGTTGGCTCGCTCTGCTTGGCCGTTAGATTGGGGATGGTACCCAGAGGTGAGGCTGACTGTGGCTCCCAAGGCCGAACAGAAGGCTTTCCACACCTGGGACATGAACTGAGGTCCTTGATCCGAGACGATATCTGCTGGGATGCCGTGGTGACCAAACACGTGATGAACCAGGATATTGGCGGTCTCAGTGGCTGTGGGTAACTGTGGGAGTGGGATAAGGGGACAAACTTGGAGAAACGGTTAATGACTGTAAAGAATACGGAGTTTTTCCTTGGAGAGGGGGAGGTCTGTAACAAAATCCACTGCTATGTGGGACCATGGGCGGCTGGGAGTAGATAATGGGTGGAGTAGCCCAGACGGAGGAGAATTAGAGGACTTGGAGTGAGGCAGGTTGAACATACTCCTTAACATCCTTGCTTATGGATGGCCAGAAGAAACATCTGCGGAGGAGGTTAAGAGTTCTGGTGACACCCCCATGACAGGCGATTCAAGAGGTGTGGGCGCAAGTTATGAAGTCGGATCTGAGGGATGGAGGCACGTACAGCTTACCATTAGGACGATCGAAATGGTCAGGTTCCTCACCTTGGGCCTGCATGACTTTGGTCTCGATGTCCCAGTTAAGATTCCCAATAATGCAGGTGTGCGCAATGATGTTGGTAGTGGTGTCTTGGTCGTCTGAGGAGCAGTATTTCCGGGAGAAAGCATCTGGCTTGACATTGCGACTGCCTGGTCTGTAGGTAATAGAAAAGTTGAAAAGGTCAAAGAACAGGCACCAGCGGGCTTGATGGGAATTACGTCTCTTAGCAGGTTGAAAATATGAGAGGTTTTTGTGGTCAGTCCATACGATGAATGGTTGAATTGTCCCTCCAGCCAATGACGCCACTCTTCTAAAACCAGCTTGATTGCGAGGAGTTCCCGATTGCCAACATCATAGTAACGCTCGGCAGGGGAGAGCTTCTTGAAAAAGAACGCACAGGGTTTTAGTTCGCCGGATTTCTCTTCTCGCTGGGAGAGGATGGCCCCTACTCCTGAGTTGGAAGCGTCAACCTCAATAACGAATTGCCTGGTGGGATCGGTTGGAATCAGGATGGGGGCTGAAACGAAGAGTTCCTTCACTTCCTATTAGAGCCCTGTGAGGGACTATTTTTTCATCCCGCCTGCCGACTTTCTGACCAATCCTGCCCACTCCCGCAACATATGAGTCACACTCCCACCTGCACCCACAATATGTATGTCCACTCCCGCCCTCACCCGCAAAACTCTGAGAATTTATTCCCGCACAGTAATAGAGATGCATTGATTTTGTATCGTCTCCCATCCCGCTGGAAAAAAAAACACGTATTTGTATCGATATTATTAAAGAGATTCATGTCCCTCCTCCAGCCTCTCGTCTTTTCATGCATTCCTCTTTTGTGTAATGTGCAACTTAATTATTAAATCTATTTTCACTAATCCTATTGTTCACTGAAGGTCACACGTTTCCAGATGTTTTTAGGGAAAGTGGGTGCTACTCGGTTCAGGGAGGTTCTGATAGAGTGATGTTTAGCTTTTCTGGTTCTGATGGTTTTGGAGGAGGTTCTGCCTTTGGTTAAAAAGTGTTTGTTGCAGCCAGAAAATTCTACGTTCATTTACTTTAATTAAGTCATGGTGACAAGTCAGAACACAGGACTGGACTCAGATGCAGAGTATTAGATTGTTTTAATTTCTTAGACTTGATAATCTTGGCTTGGCTTTGTCAAGGAGGAAACAAGACAATCAGGCACAGGACACAGGAAAACTCTGGCTATAAATACATGAGGAGGGGAAGCACAGGTGGAAATGATCAGGGATGATGAGGCAGGCACAGCTGTGGGGAAACAGACAAGGACAGGGAGAGGAAGGACTGAAACGAGAGGTGAGTTAAACCTTCAAAATAAATAGGAAGTTAAACATGAGACAACACCAGAAACTGACAGGAACTTGACGAGACATGACAGAACCCCCCCCCCCTTAAGGACCGACTCCTGACGGCCCAGGGGCCCCAGACCTGAAGAAGTCCGTCAGGAGAGATCTTTCCACAATGAAGCATTCCGGGATCCACTGCCGCTCCTCCGGACCTTAACCCTCCCAGTCCACCAGGAACTGGCGACCCCAGCCCCTCTTCCTGACAGCCAGTATCTTCCGGACTGTGTAACCACCTCCCACCATTCTGGGCGGAGGAGGAGGCTCCGCGGGAGGCACCAGGTAACTGTCCACCACCAGCTTGATGTTGCTAACGTGGAACGTGGGATGGACTCGGAGGGACCGGGGCAGACGAAGACAAACTGCAGCAGGATTGGTGACCTTGGTGATGGGAAATGGCCCCACAAACCGCGGGGCCAGTTTCCTACTCGGGGCGTGTAGATTCAGATTCCTGGCCGACAGCCAGACCTTCTGTCCGGGATGGTAATCTGGAGCGGGACGCCTGCGGCAGTCAGCAGCTGTCTTGACCCTGTCCCGTTGTCGTTCCAGGACCTGTCGAGCGGCAGCCCAGATGCGACGGCAGCGGTGGACCAAGGCGTGGACCGACGGAACTGAAACCTCAGATTCCAGCGCCGCAAACAGAGGAGGTTCGTAGCCAAAGACGCACTTCAAGGACAAGAAGCCCGTAGCCGAGGTGGGTAAGGTGTTGTGAGGGTACTCCACCCAGACCAGATGCCTGCTCCATGTCGAGGGATTCTGGGAAACCAAGCACCGGAGGCCGGTTTCCAGCTGTTGGTTGAGGCGTTCAGTCTGGCCGTTGGACTCCGGATGGTAACCTGAGGTCAGGCTGGCCTTAGCGCCGATGAGCCGACAGAACTCCCTCCAGAACCTGGACACAAACTGCGGACCCCGGTCCGATACAATGTCCTTGGGGAAACCATGGTACCTCACGATCTGGTTCAGGAAAAATGTCAGCTGTGGCCCTGGCCGAAGGCAGTCTAGGCAGGGCGATGAACCTGACCATCTTTGAGAATCGGTCCACAACCGTCAAAACAGTGTTGTGACTACGTGAGAGGGGAAGGCCTGTGACAAAGTCCATGGATACCTCCGCCCACGGTCTGGAAGGGATGGGAAGAGGCTGTAGGAGTCCCATGCGTCGTCCGGTGGATGACTTATTCTGGGCACAGACTGAACAAGCGGAAACGTACTCCTGGAACTCCTGCTCCATGCATGGCCACCAGAACCTCCGGGAGATGGCGTGCATAGTCCGCCGCACTCCCGGATGACAGGAAAGCAGTGAGGCGTGGGCCCAGTGAATCACCCTTGAGCGTAGGTTCGGAGGAACGAACAGGCGAACTCACTCTTCTCTGCCTTAACATAGAGATGATTCTCCACTAGCCGCTGAAGAACCGCAGAGACATGGGAGACATGAGAGTCTAGGTCGGGGGAGTAAATAAGGATGTCATCTAAATAGACGTACACGAATCGGTCCAAGAAGTCTCTGAGTACGTCATTTATCATGGCCTGGAACACGGCGAGAGCGTTGGTGAGTCCAAAAGGCATGACCCGGTATTCATAATGTCCTCTGGGTGTATTGAAACCGGTCTTCCACTCGTCTCCTTCCCTGATCCTGACCAGATGATAGGCGTTACGGAGATCTAGTTTGGTAAACACCTTGGTCTGCTGGAGCTGGTCAAAAACAGAGGACACAAGTGGCAACGGATATCTGTTTTTAATTGTTATATTATTGAGAGCGCTGTAGTCTATGCAGGGTCTGAGGGTCCCATCCTTCTTCCCGACGAAGAAGAAACCTGCTGCAGCTGCGGATGAGGAAGGACGGATGAGGCCCGCTGCCAGAGAGTCATCGATGTACTTATCCAGAGCCTGGCGTTCGGAAGCTGAGACTGGATACAGGCGCCCTTTTGGAATAGTGGAACCTGAACCCAGGTTAATGGCACAATCGTAGGGGCGATGAGGTGGAAGACTCAAAGCCTGGGACTTACTGAAGACCTCCGCCAGATGATGGTAACAGGCGGGTACCTTCTTCAGGTCCGGGGTCTCTGGACCTGAAGCAGGATGAACAGGAACAGGTTTCATGTTCATGTTCATGTTCAAGTTCATGTTATTTTGTTTACCTGAGGGTCTGGAACTTTGGTGTTTGTCACAATCTGGCCCCCATTACAGTATTTTCCCCATCGACCAGTCCACTCGGGGACTGTGCTCACACAACCAAGGATACCCCAGGACCAGCTGCCTTGAGGAGCACTCTAATAGGTGAAATGTCATGACTTCAGTATGGTTATTTATGGACAGTCGGAGAGGTTCAGAGACGTGAGTGATGTTAAAAATACCTCTTCCGTGAAGACCACGGGCCTTGATAGGTCTGTCTAGGAGATGAGGTTTTGGTCCTAAACCGACTGCCAGCTTCCAGTCCATTAAGCTGACATCAGCCCCTGAGTCAATGAGTGCTGTGAGAGCCGTGGTGACGCCGTGGTGGGTCACCACTAGGGGCGTGAGGCTCCGTGTGCGTCTGTCTGCAGCGGTGATGTGACTCACCTTCGCAGGGTTCTTCATGGGGCAGGAGAAAACTGAATGACCGAGCTCTCCGCAGTAGAAGCACAAACCCTCCCGCTGGCGGCACCGTCGTTCCTCGGCTGTAAGTCGCGCACGTCCCACCTGCATGGGTTCGTCACTGCGGTCCACTGAGGAGCAATGCGGATCAGCCGTGAAACGTGGGAAATCCCTCCTGTCCGTGAACTCAGCCCCGTGAGAAGACCCGCCCCTGTGGGTCCGCTGCCGCGTCGGGACGCCAGCTCATGGATCTGGTTGTCTGTTCGGATGGCCAGACCGATCAGAGAGTCCAGACCCAGAGGTAAGTCCAAAGGTATGAGCTGCTCCTGGATGCGCGGAGCCAAACCCTTGAGGAATACGTCATACAGCGCCACCGAGTTCCACCCGCTCTCGGCCGCTAAGGTGCGAAATCGAATGGCGTAATCACAGACAGAGTCCCCACCTTGGCGTAGGCTGGTCAGCTCCCGCGCTTTGTCCCGGCTGGTAGACACCAGATCGAACGTGGTCTGAAGGGCCTCCTGGAATGCAATGAGAGACGAGCAGAGAGTCGCGAGCCCACTCGGCCATGGGCCAAGCAGGAGCCCTCCCCGATAAATGGGAGATCATGAAGGCGATCCGAGCTCTGTCTGACACAAAGGCATGGGGGGAATGTTCAAAATGAATGGAACAGTCAGTCAGAAAGAGCTTACATAGTCCCGGCTCCCCCGAGTAACGATCGGGGGGGGGGGCTATCTTGATTTCCTGAGTCCTGGCAGGCATGGTGGGAGAGGGAGGAACAGGGATGGATGCAGAAGCACCCGGAGGTGTGGTGATCCAGGGCGGACCCTGGCGGAGATCCTGAACATGGGTGGAGACCTGCACCATGTGAGATGCCAGGGCCTTCTGGAAGTCCTCCTGCTGAGAAAGGCGGGCTTCCAGGCGTTGCAGAACTGAAGTTAAATCGCTGCGCTCTGCTGAGTCCATTCTGGCCTGATTGTACTGACAAGTCAGAACACAGGACTGGACTCAGATGCAGAGTATTAGATTGTTTTAATTTCTTAGACTTGATAATCTTGGCTTGGCTTTGTCAAGGAGGAAACAAGACAATCAGGCACAGGACACAGGGAAACTCTGGCTATAAATACATGAGGAGGGGAAGCACAGGTGGAAACGATCAGGGAGAGGAAGGACTGAAACGAGAGGTGAGTTAAACCTTCAAAATAAAACAGGAAGTTAAACAACACCAGAGACTGACAGGAACTTGACGAGACATGACACATGGTCCATGAAAGATGTGAGAAACATTTCTTATTTTAGTTATTTATTATATTCTTTTATTTTTAAAATGACAGCAGTGTCTCCATGTTTGCAATGTGTGCATGTGAAGAGTTGAGATGCGCTTTGATGTGTATGCCATCACGTTTCTCCTCTGGCTCCCTCAGAAGAAAGCACTAAATATAAAAATATACAAAGTCCGGGGTGAATAAATTTGCCAAAAAGAAGACAAAGTCCTGTCTGCAGAGTTGTCAGATTACCGATTTATTATCAGTTATAGGCCAGGGTCAGCTAATGGAGATGCTGACTTTTTGTCTCGCAGGCCAAAGCCTATTGAGAAGATCATCCAAGAGTGCACAATTGAGTGTCAACAGGACGTCATTGAATCCATTAGAAAAGCGTTGGAAGCAAGACGAACAGGTGAAGCCGACTGGATTTCGGCTGCAAAACAGATGCACTACCAGAGGAAAGCGACATGTCTGGGTCTATCCAGCTCATTTCGGCGAAAGACTTGAAAGCAGCCCAAAGTACAGACCTAACAGTGAGAAGAGTTGTGAGCCTCAAAAGAACACAGTCCATCTTAAAATATAAAGACAAAATGTCTTGACCCAGTCCAACATGAAAACCATGTTCGTCTCGTTTTGTCCCGTCTTCTGGAAAACCAGTTAAATGTCAAGGCTGAAAAATGCCAATTCCACACCTCGTCCATCCAGTTTTTGGGGTATGTTTTCGAAGCAGGTAGTATCCGTCCCGACCCTGCTAAACTCAAAGCCGTTTCTCAGTGGGAAGCGCCCCAGACTCACAAGAAGCTACAGCAGTTCCTGGGGTTTGCTCACTTTTACTGTCGATTTATTCGCAACTATAGCAGTATAGCCACTCCCCTTACTAAGCTCACCTCCGTTTCCAAACCCTACTCATGGACCCCTGAAGCCCAGAAGGCCTTTGACAAACTTAAATCACTCTTCGTCTCCTCCCCCCATCCTCATTCAACCGGACATCACTAAGCAATTCATAGTGGAGGTTGACGCTTCGGACACTGGAGTGGGTGCCGTTCTCTCCCAAAGAGAAGACTCCTCTGGAAAATTGAAACCCTGCTCTGTGGTGCCTATTTTTTGACCAGTTTAAATTCACCATTACGTACAGACCAGGTAGCCACAACATCAAGCCCTCTCCAGAAAATACAGCTCGGACGATGCTTCTCCACCTGCCACCATTGTGCCTGCCCCCTGCATAGTGGGCAATCTCACGTGGGACATCGAGACACGCGTCAGAGATGCCCAAGGTGAGGAAACCGATCATGCTCCCTGTCCTCATGGGGTTCTCTATGTACCATCATCCCTCAGGTCAGACGTCATAGCCTGGGGTCATAGCTCCCGCATCGCCTGCCACGGGGGAGTTTTTAGAACCCTCTCTCTCATCAAAAAGAAATTCTTCTGGCCACGCATGGACAAGGACGTTCGGGAGTATATCGCTGCCTGCACGGTCTGCGCCCGCTCTAAATCCACTAACTCACCTCCCCCAGGGTTCCCCAACCGTTGCTCACTCCTCATCGCCCCTGGTCTCACATCGCTGTGGATTTCGTTACCGGACTGCCCCCCTCTCAAGGCAATATGGTAATCCTCACTGTCATCGACCGATTCTCTAAGGCTGTCCAATTTATACCCCTTCGTCAGCTCCCTTCCGCCACTGAGACTGCTGACGTCCACGTATCCCAGGTTTTTCGGCATCACGGCATACCCACTGACGTAGTTTCAGACCAAGGGCCTCAACTCATATCCCTGGTTTGGAAGGCACTCTGCTCCGCTCTGGGTGCTACGGTCAGTCTGTCCTCAGGGTACCATCCGCAGACTAACGGACAGGCCGAGCGGGCGAATCAAGAACTCGAAGCCGGCCTTCGTTGTCTCGCGGCCCAGAACAACTCCGAATGGGCTAAGTACCTCATCTGGATTAAATATGCTCACAACTCGCATCCCTCCTCAGCTTCTGGCATATCCCCGTTCGAAGCCTCCCTTGGCTACTCTCCTCCTCTGTTCCCCTCTCAGGAGCTCGACCTGGCTGTTCCGTCCGTCCGTCCAGCATCACCTACAGTGTTGCCAACACGTTTGGACCCAAACCCGCCAGGCCCTCCTTCGCACCAAGGAGGAAAACTGCCACATCACCAACAGGCACAGGGTGGAAGGTCCCGCGTATCAGGCTGGGCAGAAGGTTTGGCTCACCTCGAAGAACTTGGCGTATACTTATATAGCGCTTTCCTTCCTACAAGGACAAAGTGCTTTACAGTCACAGACCCATTCACCCAGTCACACACACATTCACAGACTGGTGGCGGCTCCGCTGCCAAACACAGGAACCCGCCTACCACCAGAGGCAAGGTGAGGTTCAGTGTGTCGCCCAAGGACACTTCGACTCATGGGCGTGCAAGGCGGGAATCGAACCTGCAATCTTACGATCATGGGTGACCGCCCTACCGCTCCACTACGGCCGCCCAACATCCCCATTCAGTCCACATCCCACAATCTGGCTCCTCGTTTCATTGGTCATTGAGAAAGTCATCAACCCCACCTGTGTTCGCCTCTGTCTGCCTGCCTGCCTCATGGTACACCCATCCTTCCACATCTCCCAGATTAAACCTTTTTTGGACAGTCCCTTGTGCCTGCCTTCCGTCTCCCCTCCGCCCACCCGTATCATCGACGGTGCTCCGGCGTTCACGGTCTCCCAGATTCTGGATGTTCGCCACCGTGGCTTCCAGTACTTGGTGGATTGGGAAGGGTACGGCCCTGAGGAGCGCTCTTGGGTCTTCCGCTCCTTCATACTCGACCCTTCCCTCATCTCCGACTTTTACTGTGCCCACCTGGATCGGCGTCCTGGACCGCCTGGAAGCGGTCGTTGAGGGGGAGTACTGTCATGGTGGCCTGTTGGACACCTTCCCCTCCCAGCTCTGCTCCAGACTCACAGCTGTGACCACTCATCTCATCCCATCACCTGCTACTTAAGGAGACCCATCTCCAGCCTTCGTCGCTGGATCGTTAACACTGATGGTGCTCTGTCTCGTTAGCCTCTACGTCTGGCCCCCTTGTGTAGCTATTCTTTAATTACCTTGTTTTTGCTGTGCCTCAGGCCTTTCGTTCCACAAGTGTCACCAGAGTCCTCTACCATCCCGAGCAGAAGCTGTTCATCCGGACGCTCCTCAAGAACTCCAGCCACGCCACAGCCAAGCGCTCCTGTCACGCCACAGCCAAACGCTCCTGTCACGCCACAGCCAAACGCTCCAGCCACGCCACAGCCCAGAACCCCAGCATCGTCACAGTCAAGTAAATTCCGGCACGCTGCTGATTATTCACTCCAGTCTCGCTCCTAATCTGGATCCTACATTCCGACACAGAGTCCGCCTCACAAACTCTGAAAACCCGCTCTTCACGCGAGCCTCCTCTCCGTCAAGTCACCTGGACTCATTCACCCACAAGATCCGGTTGCCCTTTTCAAAATAAAACTCATTTCTTACCTTCCACTTATCAGTCTCCTCCTTCCGGGTTACATTTTTGTAAAGTTTTTTTTCAGGCGTAGAAAACTTTATTTGACACATGAATTGACAGGAGAGAGAGGAAAATGACATATAGCTAATACCATACATAAAAAAAGGTTGTATTAGTTTAGTTCTGGGTACCTAAATCCAGGTCTTGAGAGTATGCTTCCTGCTGGTTTTGGGATCCCCTGGTTTAGTTACAGTGCAAATATGTCCCTAAAGGTTTTACAGAGCAGTCATGTTCTTTAGGGTGATGTAGTTCTCAATAGCTGATTCCCACTGCAAAGAAGCTTTTATACCAGGGGTGGTCAATTATTTTAACTCGTGGGCCACATTGGGTTCTAAAATTGGAGCAGATGCGTGGAGTGAGAATGATATAACATGGAATGTAGATTTTTACCCTGGGACAGACTGGCGACCTGTCCAGGTTGTCCCCTGCCTTCGCCCACAAGTGGCCGGGATAGGCTCCGGCAGCCCTGTGACCCCGTAAGGGAAAAACGGTTAAGAAAATGAATGAATGAATTTAGATTTGTAATTTTTTAATTCCCAATTTTTATTTCAAATCAAGTCAACATTTACATGAAAAAATATGTCTACACACGACTTAGAAAATAGGATTTGAAAGGGGAAAGGAAGAAGCTTATGGTTATGAAAATTCAAACCCCCACTCAACAACACTCGTAACAAAACAACAAAATTAAACATTTGACATAATAACATTAACATACAAGAAACACCTGAAGACGACAGACAGACACGCCCAAAAACCCCGACCAAACACCAAACACCCTTCAAAAAAGAGGGCAGAAACAAGATGCCCCAGCTGAAAAAAGAAACAAGAACAAAACAAAACCAAAATTTTGGTAATGATCATTCAACAGTCCAGAAAAATACACATACTCCTCATTGTTACATTGCATCTTGGGACATAGTCATTATGTATTTTTTAAAAATACCTTTAAAATGAACAAGATTTTTACAAGTTTTCATGTCGTCCAATTAATTGTTCCAGAGTGTGACACCCTTTACTGAGATACACATCGATTTTAATGTTGTCCTTTCTTTAGGTTGATAGAATTTGTATATTCCTCTCATTTTATATTTATTAACAGCATCTCTGTTTTGAAAAAAATATTGAATGTTAGTTGACAGAGAATTTATTGATGCTTTATACATAATTATGAAGGAATGATGCAAAATAAATAAAGCGGATTGATTAAGCATTAAGCTAGATCTTTTCATCAAACCAACACGTTTAGCCACTTTTGAACGTAAATAATGTATATGGGATTTCCAACAAAGCTTATCATCAATGACAATCCATGTTTTTAATCAACATATAAGGCCACCCCCTCCTTTCTTGCATTGTCTACTCTTAAAAAAACATTTCATAGCCAAACATTTGAAAATCAGTACCTTTGTCTTCATTTATCTGTTTCTGGGACAGCCACTATATTGAAAGATGTCTCAAAGTGTGATGAGTCCCTAATGTTTTCAAAATTACTGTATAAGCTCATACTGTTGAAGTGAGTTATTGATAACTTGTTGTCCAATTATATTGTTTCTTTAAATATAGTGTCAGTAATATAGGCATATTTATTGCTATTTTTCAAAATGTTCCTATCTGGATCTGTCATGCAACCTGTTTTGATATTTATAATCAAACAGCTGGGGAAAATCAAGATCTTCATCTCTTCTGATGAGGATGAAGTGTCGCTGAAGTTATGCATAGTAGTTGATTCTCTCAATAATATAAATGCAGGAAGAGCAGGTGAGCGGTCAGAGAGCAAGGGCCACATACCATCAAACAGAGACACAAGGAACACACATAACATAAACAATCACACAAAACCCCCAAACCCATTTGGGCACTCATACACCCCATACAGTTACTTAGAATAAACACAGATGCCTTTAGGCTCTCCTGGGGTGATGCATTTTAGATTATACTTAGGATATATCAGCTAAGGTGATGCAAATTAATAGCTCACAATACTTGCGCTCTCAAATTATCCTGTCATCGATAACGTCAGTCAGTTATTCTATCGTTGCTGACATCATACGTTGAAAATGCGGAGTAAACAAAGCAGTATGTCTCCGACGAAATAAATCGGCAAAATTATTACTAATTGGTATTATTATTAATTGGTATTATTATTAGTGAGTGGTCCACAGAAGTCTGGCTGGACCCCCGGATCAGTTTGATGACAGTTTGATGACACCAGGATACAGCAGGAAGGTGTGGAAGCCCAAAGCACGAGCCTATTTCATAACTGGCTAACATAAGCGCCTATGTTGGGCCGTAGCATCGCTGTAATCCGGGGTAGAACGGATGATGTTGCCGTCACTTCTCACCTCTGTCTTCCTGGCACTTTGCAAAATGCGGTCTCTGTCCATGAAGCGTAGACATTTCAGAATGATGGTCCTTGGCCTCTCCGAAGTTTTGCGTGGAGGGCCAGAGCGGTGAGCCCGCATCAGCTCCAGTTCAGGAGGTTCCGCTTCAGATACGACAAGACTTTCCCCTGTTCCTCTCCTTCTTTCACGTTGACAATACGTAGATTATCTCTCCTCATCCTATCTTCCATTGATGTCATTTTATCCAGAAGTTGCTTCAGAGTTTCATCATGCCCAGCTATTGTGGCCTCAGCTGCTTTGATTTGTACTTGTAAAGATTATAAGGTTATTTTCTACTGCACTTGTAACTCCTGTGAATTGCGCACTGAAGTTTTGTTAATTGCGCCAAATTGGTTTTCTAAGCGTTCAAAGCAGTCATTGGCTTTTTCATCCGCTACAGCAAAAAACTTTTGCAGAGTAGCTTCAAGTGACGCCATAGTCACCACAACTTTTCATCAGGGAAAGACTGCGTATTGTCTATTTTTTTAGTGTCTGGGCGACATTATCCGCTTTTGTCGAGGCAAAAATTGCTGAATTTTTTCAAATAAAGTCCCGTGTATGGTCTTAGAGAGCAATTTTTTTAATCTAGGAGGAGCCTCAAGCAAGTGGTTCTTCTACTACGCCATCTTGGAATTTTTCAAACATGAAAACATTTGGATTGAAATTTATATTATTAAACAGAATACTTTAGATTTTTTATATTAACAATTTTGTTCCCATGTTAGATCTCTTTTTTTGTCGTGAAGCCCTTTGGTACCTTCAAAGAGTTGGAAAGTGCTGTATGAATAAAGTTTCATTCATTCATGATCCTTTTAATAAAATAAATAACATTATTTATGAAATAAAGCAATGACCAAATAACACTATGATTTTCAAAGACAAAAGTTCAAGAAAAATATACTGATATATTTAAAAAGAAAGAACACACAAAAAACAAAAAATAATCGATCCTCTCTCGTCATAATAAAGACTTTGAAGGTCTGTAGCTCCTCACGTCTCATAGTTTGAGCAGCTGTGTCCTGAACGTCTGTTTCTCATCGAGTAATAATAAAAAAAGCAAATTTCTTTGTCTCCTGCTGCAACTATGCTTATATCTAGGTTACCTTTAAAACTATACCTAGAACACTTCAGTGGTTGATCATTGTGAAATCCCATAAACCCGAACGTACTTATATTTGTCTTATTTTCATAACGACAATTAAAAGCACGCAGAAGCAGCGGTTAGGCAGCACTCCATGACCGTCTGCCAGCCACCAAGCATCCCGGAGCTGATGGAGCTGATAGAGCTCCCTGGTTCATTAACCCTGAATGAATGACGTGACTGCCAATGTTTTTGTAGAACTCTTCATAATAAATGACCATGATCTCTCAACACCACCTGCCTCTCCCATGCATTGTGATCGAGATATGATAAACACAGACACCGGTCCATTATGTAGCCATCAGGCGAAAAACTTTAGCTTAAAGCTTCTCCCACATGTGTGTGCAGCTAGTAGCTACAAGACATTTTTTAGACTGACGGCGAGCAGAGACTTTGCCGCACGGCAAAGGAGAGGTGGTAGACGAAAATTTGCCCCGCAAATCACGTTCGGCGTGAACACAGCTTGCTAAGTGGTCTTTGTGTACTTTACACTTTACAAAAATGTCTGTAGTTCAGTATTTTTTTATCACAGAACAAGCTGACAAAGCATTACTGTACAAAATAAAATGTTGCAGTACAACTTGTGTTTCAAAGTGTAACAGAAAGTATAACAGATACTGTAGCCCTGAAATATTACTGGGTGTGGCAACAATAACTTTTACCACCACAAAATTCCATCTTGGCTTTACAGATGCTATAGGAGTCCAAAAGAGGAATCTTTAAAATGTTGACACAGGTATTTGCCATTGGTAATCTTGATGTTGAGGAAGTGAAGCGAAGGTGTGGCAGAGGACTCATTCCAGCAGGAGGAACGCGTGGCACACCTGCAGCAAACATTAACACTTCCTCCAAGGTCACAGCGCTGTCATCTTCTAAAAGTAGATAGAAAAAATTGACAATAAAAACCACCTATATTAAAATTTAGGATGATGATAGGATTATGCTATTAAGATACCAGTTTACATTTTCAAAAATCAGAAATGGTGTTTAATGTATTCTTTACTATCTAAATCAAAATTTAATCCAGGTTTGAGCAGTCCAGATGCTCAAAATGATCAGATGATCATTAGCTGGTAAAAGAGCTGGTTTATACAGTGGTGGACAAAATTGTTGGTCCCCCTCAGTTAAAGAAAGAAAGTCCACAATGCTCACTGAAATGAATTGAAATATTCAAAAGTAACAATAAATTAATATTTATTGAAAATGAAATAATCAAATCAGCCATTACTTTTGAGTTGTTGATTAACAGAATTATTTTTAAAAAAAACTATTGAAATAGGGCTGGACAAAAATGATGGTACCACGGCCAGCAGAGACTTTGCCCCACGACAAAGGAGAGGCGGTAGACGAAAATTTCCCCTGCAAATCACGTTCGGCGTGAAAACGGCTTGCCTTGTGTGCCTTGTGAAAGTGGTCTTTCTGTACTTTACACTTTACAAAAATGAACAGAGAATTGGGCAATTTTTCAAAATAAAACATCCTTCGAATTCCGCAATAAATAAAACAGGAGTAATGTAAAACATTTATTCTTTCTGTGCGGCCCGGTACCAAATGATCCACGGACCGGTACCGGTACCCGGCCGGGGGATTAGGGACTGCTTGTCTAAAAGAGTCCTCAAAACCTAATCCAACCACAAAATAAGGCCAGTTGTATCAGTTGACCTCACACTAAAATACAAAGCAAACAAAACCGAAGTGGAGTTTGAAATAGTGGACATAGCACAAGAAAATGTGTTGAGTGGCACAACAGCAGAGACACTGGACCTTATCACTAGACTTCACTTTCTAAAAGACAATGCTTCAAACAAAGCAGGTGAAGTTGCAAACAGAGCTACAACACCATGAGACACCTGTCGGGTTTGAGAACTTCCCAGAGCTGACCCGCACTACAGGAACATTACCAGGTAAATACACAATAAAGATTGATCCAGATGCCAAACCTGTTGTACATCCTGTGTGCCTACAGCCTGTTGCACTCGGAGCTAAGATAAATAATGTTATTTATGTTACTAAGAGAATCATGAATGAATGAAACTTTATTCATACAGCACTTTACAACTCCTTGAAGGTACCAAAGGGCTTCACAATAAAAAAGAGATCTAAAATGTGAACAAAAGTTTTAAAGTAAAAACTCTAGAATATTCTGTTTTAGAATACATTTTTCAATCCCAATGTTTACATCTACATTCCATGTTATATCATTCTCACTCCACACATCTGCTCTGGCCATTCTATCAAATTTTAGAACCCTATGTGGCCCCCGAATTAAAATAATTGCCCACCCCTGTGGTAGGGGCATGCGGCCCCCTACAGAAAAGGAAGGTGTCTGACGGTTCCTGGGTTTTGTGACTTATCTGTCAAAGTTTATTCTGAACCTCAGCTCAATCGACGCGCCATACCGCAACTTACAAAAGAGATGTAGAATTCATGTGGCCGCCAGCACACCAAACAGGTGGAAGAGGCTGGGGAAATTTCGAGTCTGAAGCAGACTGATTGAAAGTTGGTGTTTTCTAGATTAAGACACAAGCACTACTTCCAAATCCCTGTTTTATTAGGTTGGGAATTCAAACAGCTGTAGTTTCTCTGAAACCATTTGACATGTTTGACTGTTTTTACAAAAAAGGTACAAATGTTTACCAAAGCACTTGTCTGATTTTATAACCTTGATTATTTTATTGGGACTGCGGAGTTAAAGAAATGCTACGTTAATTCAATGTTTCATCATGTCTGTCTGTACTTATGAGATGTGACAGACCATAAGTGCAGAAATGTATGAGTTACAGTGTAACTATTGTTTGGTGTCTCTTAGTCATAACGTTTGGGGGAAACAGGTTTTCTATTCTTTGTTTACTTGGCATCTTGTCAGTTGGAGTCTTTGACAGGAGGATTTATTGGTGTGCACATTCCACACAAAGTGTCTCAGCTTGAAAGGACAAGATGGGGAAATACGAGGTAACAAACACAAAGGGAGGTTCTCCATAGTAACTGTCGATGTATATTACCTAAATTCTGTTTTTTGACACATTCTTTAATCTTTGCAAATAAAACATTGTTCTTTAATACATGACTGACATTGCTTTTGATGTATCCAACCCTTGCTTCCTGCGACGTCCTTTCAGGGTGAGCTCATTCTAGTGCCTGATTGTTGTTTGACTGTTTGGTTCTGATTGGCAAGCCTGCTTGCTATTTCCTAACTTTTCCAAAAGTTTCCTCTGGGTAACACACATCCTTTAACAAGCATCTTCAGTAAACTAGTGAATACACTGCTGTGTTAACTACTTACTGTCCACGCTACTCTAAGCTTGCAACTGCTTTCAGCTAAACATTGCAACTGCTTATAGCTAAACATAGCCAGCCTTAGCTTACCACGGCTTCTACCTCCACTGCACCCCCAAATCTTTTCTGTCCCACGTTTAGTGAGGATCCTGCCTCCTTTATTGAAGATAGCAGTAGGTGTGTAAAGTGTAGTTGTCAGGTTGGGAGGGCTGGGGAGCATGAAGGACCCAAAATGCAGAGACAGAGGCACACGGTTCCAAGGTAAGGGATTTAATTAACAAAAAGCGCTACAGAGCAGGGTAACAAAACTACAACTAAACTTACTGTGGCATAGCATGAAAAAGGCAGCAGACGTACATGGAAGAGACATTAATGACGTTAATGGACCAGCACAAGAGGAAGGCAGAGACAAGACTTAAATACAGACTAGACAGACAAGACACAGGTGGAGGCCGCGCAGTCTGGCGTAGCAGGTCCGGAGGACGGCCGGGAGGCCGCGCAGTCCGGCGTAGCAGGTCCGGAGGACGGCCGGGAGGCCGCGCAGTCCGGCGTGGCAGACGAGGCAGGTCTGGTACAAAGTTTGGGGCGAGCGTGGCCAAGTCTATATTCTGCCAGCAGTCGACTGGGGGGTCAGGCATGGAGTCAGGGACCAGCGTGGCAAAGTCAGTGTTCGGCCAGTTGTCGAGCTCCGGCGGGTCGGGCCAGTCGTCAAGCTCCGGCGGGTCGGGCCAGTCGTCAAGCTCCGGCAGGTCGGGCCAGTGTGTTTCAGGCACCACCTTGGAAGCAGGGGCAAGTTGGGGTGTAGGCACCTCCCTGGGAGTCAGGACGGGTCAGGGTGCAGCCGGCACCCCCCTGGGAGCAGAGACGGGTCGGGGTGCATCCGGGACCACCACCAGTACAGGCTGTGGTGCGTCCAGGACCACCACCGGAACAGGAACGGGTTGTGGTGCATGCGGGACCGCCACCGGAACAGAGAGGGACTGGGGTGCATCCGGGACCACCACTGGAACGGGTTGTGGTGCATGCGGGACCGCCACCAGAACAGATAGGGACTGGGGTGTATCCGGGACCACCACTGGAACGGGTTGTGATGCATCTGGGACCACCACCAGAACAGGAAGAGCCAGGGGCGCATCCGGAACCACAACTGGAACAGATTGTGGTGCATCCGAGACCACCACTGGAACAGGAAGGGCCTGGGGTGCATCCGGGACCACCACTGGAACGGGTTGTGATGCATCTGGGACCACCACCAGAACAGGAAGAGCCAGGGGCGCATCCGGAACCACAACTGGAACAGATTGTGGTGCATCCGAGACCACCACTGGAACAGGAAGGGCCTGGGGTGCATCCGGGACCACCACTGGAACGGGTTGTGATGCATCTGGGACCACCACCAGAACAGGAAGAGCCAGGGGCGCATCCGGAACCACAACTGGAACAGATTGTGGTGCATCCGAGACCACCACTGGAACAGGAAGGGCCTGGGGTGCATCCGGGACCACCACTGGAACGGGTTGTGATGCATCTGGGACCACCACCAGAACAGGAAGAGCCAGGGGTGCATCCGGAACCACAACTGGAACAGATTGTGGT
>CM074489.1:10649574-10664199 GCA_037389245.1 Oryzias sinensis | reverse complement strand
AGGAGGGTGATCATGGGGGGGGGGGGGGGTAAGGACCATAAAGCGGCATAAAGCAACAAGTTAATGGATGTTTATCATTACGGCGAGGTTCAGAAATAATACAAATCTCAAAGGGGCGGGGCCTGTCCACACACACACTCAAATGTTACAAACAATGGAATTTTGGCGAGACCCATCACCCTGGGGCAAAGACCAGAACCCACCCCACAGGGACACAGACACCCCTGGCTCAGGTGTGATGTGATCCCTGGCTTCTGGCCTTGGCAGAAAGCTCAGAGATCCCTCTCCCTGCGTGGAGAGAGGACCGCCCGGCCCAGGAACCCAGCACCCAGGGCCGCCGTTGCCAAGCGCCCACAACTAACAACTGAAGTGAGGTCCATGCTGTTTGGCTGCTTGAGTGTGCTTCAAAGCAATCGCACTAGTTTCTTGTCATAGAATTAAGCAGGAAGTCTTCCCTCTGAGACTGCCACAGCGCTCCTGGCAGCTGATAAATTAAAGCATTAATTAGACGCATCATTGAAAAAGCCCAATGGAATTTGGAGATAAAAGTAGCGGCTTATAGTCTGGAAAATACAGTAATGTGTGCAATGCTCTGAAAAAAGGCTTCAGTTTCAGGCATGAATGCATGCATTCCAATTTCACAGTATTCCATTGAAAAACATAAGAGTTATAACAATGCGCCACTTTGCTAGCTCGCCACGCGGACGCCATTAAAAATCTACAACTTCTAATTCTAACATTTTTCCACAGTAGCTTGCCATTGATGCCCAAAAAGTTTCGAGAGGATCAAGGAAAATTCCAACCACAAGTTTACGATTGAATCCATTGGTAAAGGTGTTTTTTATTGAAAATTCAAGATGGCGGCCTTTTCCCAAGGTCAAAGTTTGACGAAACTTCAGAGGTAGTTGTGGACCTGCTCCAGCAACAACAGAGGCGAAGAAGCGCTGCGGGAGGAAACTAGAGTCACAACTCCAACAGAGTTACTCTATGAGCCTGGGGCAGGGACTTAGAACAATAACAGACTATAGAGCACTGACATCCGGTGTGACGAACGCGGACAGGACCCTGGCAGACGAACTGAGCACCTTCTATGCTCGTTTCGAGGCTGAAGCTAAGGTCGCTAGCGTTGCTAATGCTAGCGTCGCTAATGCTAGCGGAACAAACGGCTGCCGACAGGAAGTCACTACCAGTACCAGAAACGCGTTTATCATCTCCGAGAATGACGGCAAGAGAGCCTTCAGGAGAGTAAACACCAGGAAAGCAGCAGGTCCAGATGGCATCTCAGGTAGAGTCCTCAGAGCCTGCTAGCACCTGTGTTCACAGAGATATTCAACACTTCTTTATCTCAGTCGGTGATCCCTACATGCTTTAAGGAGTCTGTTATTGTTCCAGTCCCAAAGAAACCCCATCCTACTTCCCTCAACGACTATCGACCTGTAGCCCTCACCTCAGTAGTGATGAAGTGCTTTGAGCGACTGATCAAAGACTTCATTATCTCCTCACTACCTGACACACTGGATCCACTACAGTTTGCTTACTGTTTGAATCGCTCAACGGATGATGCTATCTCTCATCTACTTCATACTTCTCTCACTCATCTGGACACTAGAAAGGGAAGTTATGTTAAAATGCTTTTTGTCAATTACAGCTCAGCATTTAACACCTTAATTCCCTCCATACTCACCACCAAGTTGGAGCACCTGGGACTCAGCCCATCTCTGTGTCAGTGGATCTCCAATTTCCTAACTGGCAGACCACAGGCAGTAAGGACGGGCGAATATGTCTCAGCTTTCATCACTCTCAACACTGGAGCCCCCCCAGGGTTGTGTTCTGAGCCCTCTACTGTACTCACTGTACACGTACGACTGCGTGGCCTCCACCAACTCCACCACCATCATCAAATTTGCTGACGACACCGTTGTGGTGGGCCTGATCACTGATAATGATGAGACGGCCTACCTGAAGGAGATTGGACATCTGGAAAACTGGTGTGAGAGGAACAATCTCCTCCTAAACGTCAGCAAGACAAAGGTGTTGATAGTAGACTTCGCCACAAAGCAGAAGAGGAACTACCAGACCCCCGTCACCGACAAGAGCCCAGTGGAGAGAGTGAACTGCTTCCGATACCTCGGTGTCCACATCATGCAGGACCTGTCATGGTCCTGTCATATCAACACCGTAGTGAAAAAGGCCCGGCAGCGTCTTTACCACCTTAGACGCCTGAGATCCTTTAGACTGCCCTCTGTGGTGCTTAGGAATTTTTACTCTTGCACCATAGAGAGCATCCTGACGGGAAACATCACAACCTGGTTCGGGAACAGCACCATGCGGGACAGATGAGCTCTCCAAAGGGTGGTGAGTTCAGCTGAGCGCATCATTCATACCGAGCTCCCTGACCTACACTCAATCTACAGCAGGCAGTGCTGGACCAGGGCCAGGAAGATAACGAAGGACCTCAGCCACCCCGACAACGGACTGTTCTCTCTGTTGAGGTCAGGGAAGCGATTCCGCTCTCTGAAGGCCAACACAGAGAGACTGAGGAGGAGCTTCTTCCCGCAGGTGATACGGTCTCTTAATCAGTAATCATGGACACTATACACACAAGCCTCTTTCATATATGTCACTTTAGAGCATATTTGCACTCATTTGGACATTCTGTTTTTATGTTTTTATATTTCTATATTTTATATCTATTTTCATATTGATATTCTTTCTTTCTTTGAGGTCGCGAGGGGTCGCCTAAGCATTTCACTGCACATTATACGCTGTATGATTTTGTGTGTGACAAATAAAATTTGAATTTGTAATTCGAATTTGTGAAATTTCATGAAAACCCCTGGGAAAAAGTTAGTTTTTCATATTGTGTAAAAACGCGAAAATGGCTAGATTGCAGTCTTTGGCGCAAAATGGCCGCCAAACCGTAGGTGGTGTCGCCATCCCGTAATGATTTCAAAACTTCCTTTGGATATCGCGGACAAGGGTATATTGGTTTCGTTAGTCAATTAAAAAAAAAAATTCCAAATTTTGTTGTTTTTGCCGAGTCTACGACGGTGTTTTGCTTACTACGCCCACATTCCTTTATCGATTTTGTTGGGCGTAACATTGTTTTATTTAGCGTGGGCCAGGGAATCGCAAATTTCCTCTTCCGATGAAAAATGTGCGAGCTAGTTAAGATGGCGTATGGTAAATGGCATATACTTATATAGCGCCTTTCTTCCTACAAGGACAAAGCGCTTTACAGTCACAGACCCATTAACCCAGTCACACACACATTCACTCACACATTCAGACACTGGTGGCGGCTCCGCTGCCAAGCACAGGCCCCCACCTTGCCTCTGGTGGTGGGGTTCAGTGTCTTGCCCAAGGACACTTCGACTCATGGGCGTGCAAGGCGGGAATCGAACCTGCAATCTTACGATCATGGGTTGACCGCACTACCGCTGCACCACGGCCGCCCCATGTGAATTTGCCTGAGAAGTTATGAGACAATGGCAAGCTGCTTCCAGAAGCAATCATAAATAATAATAATAATAATAATAATACATTTTATTTACTAGGCGCCTTTCTGGGCACTCAAGGTCGCCGCACACCATGTACACAGTATAAAATACAATAAACATTTAAAACAACAACAACAATTTAAATAAATACACAATTAAATAAAACATATATATAAAAACATGAAAAGGTGAATAGTCCATTTGGAAAAGATGAGTTTTTATCTTTGATTTGAAATGTGGGAGTGTGTCAGTGTTGTGGAGGTCAGGGGGGAGTGAGTACCAAAGCCGGGGAGCAGAGCAACTGAATGCCCGGCTCCCTATGGTGACAAGACGGGCAGAAGGGACAGAAAACTGGATAGAAGAAGAGGAGCGGAGGGAGCGAGCAGGTAAGGAGATATGAAGGAGGTCAGAAAGATATGGAGGTGCAAGGTTGTGAAAGGCTTTGAATGAGTAGAGCAAGATTTTGTAATGAATGCGGTATGGGATGGGTAGCCAGTGAAGCTGTTGAAGGATAGGTGTGATGTGGTTGATGGAGGGAGTGCGTGTGATGATACGAGCAGCTGAATTCTGAACCATTTGAAGTTTATGGAGGGTTTTTTGTGGGAGACCAAATAGAAGAGAGTTACAATAGTCCAGGCGGGATGTAACAAGACTGTGTACCAGTACAGCAGTAGACTGACTAGTGAGGGAGGGGAGGAGACGTTGGATGTGGCATAGATGGAAGTAGGCTGATCTGGTTATGCTGTTTATGTGAGAGGTGAAAGAGAGACTACTGTCGAGGATGACACCCAAACTCTATACCTGAGGGGAGGGAGAGATGGTGGAGCCGTCAATGGAAAGAGAGAAATGGTTGGTCTTGCTCAGGGTGGATTTGGTGCCTATCAGGAGAAGTTCGGTTTTATTGCTATTGAGTTTTAAAAAGTTTGAGGTGAACCATGATTTGACTTCATTGATGCAGTCAACCAGCGCTAATGGAGGCAGTGTGGAGTTGGGTTGGCTGGAAAGATAGAGCTGGGTGTCATCCGCATAGCAATGAAAATGGATGTGGTGTTTTTGGAAAATATGATCAAGTGGGAGCAGGTAGATAATAAAGAGGAGTGGACCGAGCAAAAACCCTGAGGGACACCAGTTGTGATGGGGACAGAATGTGAAGTGAAAGATTTCAGTCGGATAAACTGAGTACGGTCAGACAGGTAGGAATGAAACCAGGAGAGGACGGTGCCAGAGATGCCAATGGAAGAGAGTCTGTTCAGGAGGATAGAATGAGAAATGGTGTCAAAAGCTGAACTGAGATCAAGCAGAAGGAGGATGGATAATAAACCACAGTCAGCAGAGAGGAGAAGGTCATTAGTAATTTTTAGAAGAGCAGTTTCAGTACTATGAAGGGGACGGAAGGCAGATTGGAAAAGTTCATACAGATTATTGGAGGACAGATGAGCATGAAGCTGAGCAGATACTGTTTTCTCAAGAATTTTTGAAATGAATGGAAGGTTAGAAATGGGACGGTAATTATTGAGGTCTGTTGGATCTGCACCCAGTTTTTTTTAAGTATGGGAGTGACAGCAGCAGTTTTCAGTGCAGGAAGAACAATTCCAGAGGGGAGGGAAGCATGGATTATGTTGGTGATGAGAGGACAAAGAGAGGGAGCAGTAGCTTTAACAAGGATGGTGGGCAGTGGGTCAAGCTGGCATGTGGAAGGTTTGGATTTTTTAATGAATGTAGATATTTGACTAACTGTGGGTAGGGTAAATGAAGAAAACGAATCATGTAATGTAAAAGATGGAATGGAAGATAGAAATGGAGCACAGTTGGGGGAAAGCTGTTGATGGATAAGGTGGATTTTTGTGGTGAAAAATAAAGCCAAGGTGTTGCAGAAATCAATTGAATAGAGATATGATGGAAGGGAGGCAGGAGGTTTGGTGATATTAGAGATGAGGGAGAAAAGAATCTTTGAATTTTCTTTATTTGAATTGATTAGATTGGAGTAGTAGGCAGATTTGGTTTTGGAGATGCACTCTTTATAGTGGAGAGTGTGCTGTGTGTACAGTGATCCCTCGCTATAACGCGGTTTACCTTTCACGGTTTCGCTACTTCACGGATTTGCATCGTGCATTGTGTTCTGCATTCTGATTGGCTAAAAAAGTCACTCCGCTTCTTCTCTACCTGTGCGTCAATAATGTTGCAGTTTAATATGTACACGTACGTAAATCAGCTTTCCAAATTACGTACATGCAAATCATCTTGCAATTTCAAGTTTCTCTAAAAACCCATAGAAAAAGAGCAACACCAACTGTCAATCACTATGTTCTTCTCCTGAACAAACACACACAGCTCCACCGCGGGCTTGAGAAGGAGAAAACACTGCAGCTTCTCAGACTGAAGAGCATTGAAATACACCTGAGCCACTATTTGTCCGTTTGTACTTTGTATTTTTTTCATGTTCATTTTAAATTTTCTCCCATTTAATTCAATTACTCTCTGGTCGCGGTGAGCGGGGCTAATCTCCGCGATTTGAAGCCTTCTGTTCTGATGATTCAAATTATTATTTGACAGTACAGTACAGAAGTTATTTGTTGAAAAAAAAACGTTTTTAAAGTACTTTGATTTGTGAAACAAATGCTTGAGCCTGTAAAATGGTTTGTTCTTTCTTTTCAATGTATAATAGAGTATTTAATTGTTAAAAAAAATAGAAGTTTCTACTTCACGGATTTTGCCTATCACGGGTTCTTTCTGGAACGTAACCCCCGCGATAAACAAGGGTTTACTGTACATGTCTTTGTGTCTTTGTGGATAGTTAGTCCGGTTTTGGTGTAGAGTCTTTCAAGTTGGCGACCTTTTGCTTTTAACTGTCTGAGAGAGGGGGTGTACCAGGGTGCAGTTTAGGTAAATGAGACAGATCTGGATTTGAGTGGAGCAAGTTTGTTGAGGATGTGGTGCAGGTGTGTGTTGTAGTGTGAAACAAGTTGATCTGGAGCTGTAAAACTGTCTGTATTTGGAAGTTCACTGATCAGGGCAGATAAAATCTCCAGGTTGATATCCTTAGCATTTCGGAAGGTAATATTGCCTGAAGGCTTGTGTTTGGAAAGAAACAAATTGACATTAAAGGTCACAAGCATATGGTCGGGAAACGGGATGAAGTTTGATTTACAGTCCATGGGTATGATACCTGAGCAACAGATTAAGTCCAGAATGTGTCCTTTTGAGTGAGTGGGAAGATCAACAAATTGTTGAAAACCAAAACTGTCCAAACAGGATAGGAAATCATTAGTAAGTGAATTGTTAACATTATCCAGGTGAATATTTAGGTCTCCTAGTAATAAAACATTTGGTGAAAGAGCAGAGATATATGTTAGAAAAGTTGAGAAGTCTGACATGAAATCCTTGTTTGGTTTTGGTGGTCTGTAAAAAGTGGCAATGATGGTCGGGGTAGATCCAGAAAGCTGACATATGGTGGCCTCAAATGACTGGAAGGTAGGAACTGTTATAGGAGCTGCTCTCAAACACTCACGGAAAATTAATGCAAGACCACCACCATGACCAGTGACACGTGGTTGGGAGAAATAAACAAACCCTGGTGGAGTGGCATCGTTCAGGTCCATGAAGACATTCTTCTGCTGCCATGTTTCAGTCAGGCATAAAAAGTCTAATTTACCGTCCACCACCAGACCCTGGATGAGATGGCCTTTTTTGGTGAGAGAGCAGGGGTTCAGTAGACCAACCTTTACTTTAGAGCTGCTGCCGGTGGTTGTTTTTGACGTTCTTGGGACTCGCACCACGACCCGTTCAGCCCGGCGACCCGTGTTTCTCTTTAAGGTACGAGTAGTGGGCCAAAAAGAAGGGATGGAGGTGGAGTTGTCATATTGAAAGTTCCGATGAGTGCCCCGATGAATAGGTCTGCGGCGGAAAATGTAGGGAAGATCCAGTCGCTGGAATAAAGCAGGTGCATTAAGTAGGGGTATGTGGAGCTTAGCCTCAGAGGCAGCGTGCTGGAGCAGGGCTTTCACTGGGTGGCGAGCAACCCACAGGATGAACCAGAGGAGTACCAGCCACACACAGTTAATCCACATCGCTGTTTTAACAGGTTGCCACTTGAAGGTAAGCAGTGCAGGCCGGGCTGGTGCTGGAGGTTAGCAGTGCAGGGCACAATCCTGTCAACAGCTCTATGCTGATAGGCAGGAGATGCCTCCTAAAGAAGTGTAGGTTTCCAATAAACCTATCAGGGCTGGAGCATGTGGATGACGCAGGTTTTTCTTATACTTATATGAACTTAAACATGGTCAAAAAAAAGACCGTCACGCTCCTCACTCTGTCTCCTGAGACTACCGACACCAAAACTTCCCTGGATCTGGCTGTGGTCCTACACAAGATAAACACAAGATTATTGGTCACACACAAAAGTTAATACATAAAAACAATACAATCATCAGTTATACATTCATACAATAACTAATCAAACTTTGGATAATTAGACATATTAATAAATATTGCTTGAAAGGGAGTGGAAGGAAGAAAACTTATATAATCCCACCCCTGTTCTACCGTAATCATTTTATTACATGACATAAGTGCATAACTAAATTTAAATTGTATTCATTATATCTGCAATAAGCATAATTTGGTTATTCATAAGATTAGAAAAAAACAACTTTAGTTGCTCTCACAAAGCAACAAAAAGTTAAATGAATCACCTGTATATGCCTTGTATAGTGTGGATCTCTGACTGTCCCTGCCAACTGTTTTGGCCTTTTGCACCACCAGCTCACTAACAGGTTCAGGATGGATTCCCTTACAAGTAAAAGGCAAAAAGCAATTACAGTCTACAGTCACTACTGGGGGTGTTTTTATAATAATTTACAGTTGTTATGGATACACATCCGTTCTTATATCATAATGACAATTTTATCACAAACCCACCTGGGGAGCGGATGAGGGAGTACCCAGGTGCAGAGAAGGAAAGGAGGCAGGAGATTGCAGGGGAACGGGGGGCTTTAATAAACAAAACTAAAGACACAAAACCAAAACCACTGCATACGGCAGGCTAGAAACTCGAAACACTAAACACTTGAAAGACTCGAAATAGGGAGAGCAGACTTACACACTATGGACCAGCACAGGAGGAAGGGAATGACAAGACTTAAATACATACAGACAAACGAGACACAGGTGGAAACACTCAGGAAGGATGGGGACCAAAGTAAAACTCAAAACTACAACAAACCAGGAAACACTACAAAATAAAACAGGGAGTCAAACTCAAAACATCACAGAACAACAAGTAAACAAGGCACAAGGGCAAAGAACAGAAACCGTAACAGTTCTTGGTCTGTGCCATCTTTGCAAGCCGCTCGTGCAGGCCGGGGGTGGGGGGGGGGGGGGGGGTGGAGCAGCCTGCAGACCAGCTGTGAATAATGTACGGTCTGGAACAGGATGGCAACTATGTGATTGCAGAAACCTTTACCAGCTGCACAACTGCAGGAGAAAGCTTTCAGATTGGCACTTTCTGCATCCAGTGATATCGAGACACAATAAATTAAATTAAGTCATACTTATGTTGCTACATCAATGTAACATGAAACTATAACTTTCAGTAGGGTGACCAGATTTGAGTTTGTAAAAAAGAGGAGGGAAGTGAGTTTGTGAGATATTTCATCGAGATTAATTGGTGTTCAGAGCTGCGTAAATAAAGCAAATATGATTACATTCCATCTATGTTCAATGTTATTTTATTCTAAAAGTATCAAAAAAGAGGAAATGTCCTGGAAAAAGAGGACGTCTGGTCACCCTACTTTCAATAGTAAGTTAAGAAAGTGCCGCAACCGCAGCAAAATAATTAACACGCTAACGGGCAACATTTCTTATTTACAGCTTCACCAAATTTTTGGGTGTTATGTAAATCTCATGCCTTTTCACTTAAACATACACACAACATATTCACTGGGATGTGTTATACCTTAAATTACAAATTAATAACACCAGGATTTACAGTTGACGCAAACAGAGTTATAACCGGTGATGCGGCTATGGCTAAAGCTAGCTAAAGCTTACCTTGGTAATGGTGGATAAACTCTTCGTGGACAAATTTCTATCCCTTGTCCAATTTGTTTCCTTTAGTGGACGAATGCATCTCCACACTCTTCATCACATCGGCGCTGCTGAACTTCAGAACACAACTCAGGCTCTTCGAAAACACTCTAGGCTAGCTGCAATTTCTCCGCCAGCCAAGCACAAACCGGAACTAGGTTTACACTTTGATTACGTGTTTCCGTTTTTTGCGAAAAAGGTCTATTCTTCCCACATATCAGACAGATACACTTTTCTGAAAGCCAGATAAAATACCAGGCCTGGGTGGCCAGTATACATGGCTAATACGAAGCTCTTCCAACACCCCTTTGCTCCTCCATCAGAACCAGAGCCTGTTCTGGTACTCCTCGACCTCGCAGAAAGTCTGTCACAGATAGTGACATTTTGCCAGGTCCTAGTAAATAGATTTTGCGGATTATTATCCTATCAAAAGTATTACTAATTAATGATAATCAACCTAACAATAGTTTATTGACATAATGTAATTAATTATTCATATACTCACTGTATATAACTAAGAGCTGTTATGCTGTAGCGCGTCCACTCTCATTTGACTGCGTAAATCTACTTTTTTCTCGAAACTTTATTTCAACTTATATCTCGACACAAGATTTTTCTCGAAACTTTGTGTTTTTTTGAGTCATGACGAGAAAAAAACTCGTCGTTGGCCAGATTTCTTTTTCCTCACCGTGGCCCTAAAACTCTGTCGTAAAGCTCAGCACTCCACTTCTACCTTTTTTTGTTTTTGACAACATTTTGGTCATTAGTGTGTCACTCTATCATTATTATAGCAATGCAACAGCGGTGAGGCTCGCCAAAACCAAACTACATCTTTCTCAGAGACAGAGCTGTTAGGTTTCGCTTTTGGCATGTGCAGAGATTTGCTGTTTCACCTGTTTTGCTTTTCCTTTGCTCCTCCTAGTGTGAATTGCGCATTTAGTTTTTTTTTCTTTAAAAAATCATAACTCACTACAGGAATGGGCTAGAAACATGCTTTTTTTTAAAACATCCTTATAATGTTTACTCTACTCATGACTGGGCCGGACACGTCAGGTGTCTAATGTAGTGGGTAAAAACAGGAGTAACTGTTTGTTTGAGGACAACAACTTAAATCTGGGCCCATCCCCATGACAATAGTCCACCCCCCTGCTGCACTCTGACTGATGTTAATCTGACTAATGTTGATAAGGGAGTGGTTTTCCTGCAGTCAGCCACCCACACCTGACAGTGGGAGGGATCCAGGATTGACTGTTTGCTGTTGCAGGCGGACGGGTGAGCCCCCCCGTCTTTCTGCCGGTCGAGATGCTGGATCCTTCAATGGACTCGCAATTCTCATCTGCGACAAGTGAAGAAAAGGAAAAGTTGACATCAGCAAATCAGAACACGCTGAAGAGGACTTCTGTAAAGGCTGGACGAAGGTACGTCTGACAGAAAAAGAAAAAAGCATTCCCTGACAGAGGTCAGAGTTTAGCAGAATTCCCTTTAGTTGGGATTAACACTTCTCTAAAATCAAGAGATTAGTTTTGTAAAAAATTGAATTAAAATCCTTCATTTGCATAATGTGACTAAAATGATAATTAGTTAAAAGAATTAATTTATTGTTAATTAATGTCTTCCAGTCAGGAAATGCTGAATGGTAACACAGTTCCATACAGCAGAAGATGCCGGTGCTTCCTGTGGCGCCACTACTTCCTCGGTGTCCTTCTGACTGCAGCTGTGTTTTTCATCTGCAACACAAGCATGAAGACCATGATGCCGGACCTGACCTCCAAATTGTGGGTGACAAACCTTTCAGAGAAGGTCATTACTTCGACTGGAAAACAAGGTTTAGTCTCTGATGGAACAGGGCGGTCTCCAACAGAGAGGACAATTGTTTCTGTCCCTCAGTTTGATGGTTTGATGTCGTTGATGCCATCAGCGCTGCCGACAACAGGAAGGACACAGGAGCCTCAAACAAAACTCCACGCACAGCCTCATGGTCTGACCCATGTTCCCTACAAATCGCCTGGACCTTACTTGGTGGAGTATCCCTCTGAGTACCACTTTGTGATAAATGAGCCACAAAAGTGTGAAAAGGAAGAGCCGTTTGTGGTGCTGGTCGTTCCGGTGGCTCCTCACAACAGGGCTCATCGGGACATCATCCGGAGCACCTGGGGCAGCCAGAGCCAGGTTCTCGGCAGGAAAGTGCTGCTCTTTTTCCTGCTGGGGCTGCAAGATGGAGAAGCCGCACCACAGCTCCAACGGCAGCTGCAGCGTGAGAGCCGACGGCACCGAGACCTGATCCAGAGCGATTTTCTGGACTCCTACAAGAACCTGACCATCAAGACCATGGTGATGCTGGAGTGGCTGGACTCATACTGCTCCAGTGCCTCTTATGCCATGAAGATTGACTCAGATATGTTCCTCAATGTGGGCAATCTCATCATTATGCTCCTGAAGGCTCCAAAAAGTAGCTACATGACCGGTCGAGTGGATTATGGGGCCACAGTTCATAGAAATGCCTCATCCAAGTGGTACCTACCTGAGAAGCTGTACCCCCGACAGCAGTTTCCCCCCTATGCTCTGGGTCTGGGCTACATCTTGTCTTTGGACCTCCCTAAGAAGCTCATCATAGCCTCCAGGCATGTCAAAGCCATTTACATTGAGGATGTGTATTTGGGGCTGTGCATGGAACACCTGCACCTCAGCCCCACGCTGCCCCCCAACAAGGACCAATTCCAGCTCTACCCTTTGACGTACAGCCGCTGTGCTTACTCTGAGATTATTGCCACAACAACTGCTCCAGAAACGGATCGTGTAAAACTCTGGAGGGATTTTATAGCACCAGGTCCAGATTGTTTAAAAAAAGCATCCACGCAAAGAAACCTCACAGGAGTCAAGAACAGCTGATGTCCAAAAACATAACTGTTACTCGGGGAAGGACTGAAAGAGGCTTGGAAGGTGAAGGTGACTGTGGTGCCGGTGGGGATTGACCACACTGGAATTAGTGTGAAATATAACTAACCATCTTTTCCTTCAACAGACTCAATGCTAAGGACAGACCAGAATTTTAGTCTGTACTGGGGTGGGGGGTAAGGGTAACATCGATTTGCTTTAGAAAACAAACTTTTAGAGTGCAATTGTAAATTCAGCATCTAGCATAAAAGGAGGGCTACCATAGTCCTTGTATTTCGTGACCTTGAATATTATTTATTGACAATAAAAGTAGTCTAAAGGTCAAAGTTTGGCAAAGTTTGGAACAATCCCACCCACCCCCTCCTGAAATTGTCATGGTTTGGGTTTCATTGTGTTGGTTTTTGCTTTCCATCTTGTTCTGTCATGTTTGAGTAGCTTTTCCTGTTTTATTTTGAAAGGTTTCCTGTTTTGTCATGCTTTTGAGTTTTACTTCCCTGGTCCCAATCTCTTCTGATCATGATCACCCGTGTCTTGTCATTCCTGTTTGTATATAAGTCTTGTCTCTGCCTTTCTCTTGTACTGGTCCATTAATGTCTCTTCCCCTCATTCCCTCATCCCCTCTGCCATGTTTTCAAGTTTTGAACCTCAGTGAGGTTTGTTTTGTTACCCTGCTCTGCAGCGTCTTTTGTTAATTAAACCCCTTAGCCTGGAACCGTGTGCCTCCCTCTCTGCATTTTGGGTCCTTCACGCTCACCAGCCCTCCCTACCTGACAGAAATTAACTCATTTTTCAGTCAGGCAAACTCATGAAGTAGAATACATTTATTTTCACATACTTTAATTTTCACATTATTTAAGTTGGCATTCACAATCTTTTCGTTTGGCATCAGGCCCCGTACAATTCCATGAGATTCCATAAAACTTTTGGGTAATAACCCAGAACGGAGCCCACAGGTGGAAGCCGGGGAGGAGGGTGGGGCGACGAATGCAGCGGTAAGGAAGAGAATGAACGGCTGCACACCTGGACTTAGGACGCTGAACAGGTGAGTTAATTAACTACCGCCCTAGGGGAGTAACCGAAGTAAAATACTGCAGAGTCTATCTGCCTGAAAGGCGAACGCACAGCAGAGGAGGCAGATATTAGCATACATGCATACAGCAAACACAAATATCCAAGGTCAAGTTTAACAAATAAATAAATTAAATCAACAGAATATTTGTTTCTAGAAGTAGGACCAGCAACTTTCAATCTTCTGGTTGGATGTTAAAGTGCCATACATGTGGCTTTTAGGTCCTGCAAACTCATCTGTATGCTCTTATCTCAAGTGAAGGGCGGCCATTGTGCCATTTTCAGTGCCACAATCTGTGCGCAGCCACTTTGGAAAACTCTGTGCTCAACTATACAGTTGATGAAGTATTGAGCAATTACTGAAGGGTCCATGTTAGTCTTTCCACAATTCAGCCACATAATTTCTCTGGAGAAAATATCAATGCAGCCATTTTACCCTTGTGCTATCCTATGACCCCACCCAGTGGCGGTTCCACACTAACTTACTCCCTGGGCGAGTAACCCCACCAGCACCCCCCCCCCCCCGCACACATACAAAATCTGACAACATCCTGTTGTGTTCCCTATCTTCTTCTATTTAGCCATTTTACTCAAAAAATGCATTAATTTTCTAGACTCGTATTACAGGGGGGTCAAACTCAGTCACACAGGGGCCTAAGTTAAAAACACGCTTAAGTTTTTGGGCTGAAGAAGATAAACATTTACTGAACACACTAAAGCTAAACTTTTAAACCCTTTAAACTGAACTTTTTGAACATAAATATGAATAAAAACAGGAACATTAATCCAGAGTAACTCAAGTTAAACCTTAAATAACTTGTAATATTTTGCTCTCCATAGAAATATATTCTGTCAAAATTATACAAATATGAACATGCTGCAGGACAAAACAAAGAAAACCTGGAAATATTAATAAGAAATTACATATCAAATAATTCCATTTTTTTTGCTCTTTCATAATTTTTAGAGCATTTTTTTTAGAGCTGGACTCCTGCTTCATTTTTAGCAATAATTTCTTAATGTGTGACGTCCTGTGTGTGTCTTTGTGAAACATATCAGAGGGATTAGATCTAAAAAATAA
>CM074489.1:10632350-10649074 GCA_037389245.1 Oryzias sinensis | reverse complement strand
CAAAACCATGAAGCTCAGAGACGCTAGTCTTTCTGCGTTCGGCAGATATTTGAACTACATCTCCCATGATGCATTGGTTTAAAGTGACAGCGCACAATGAGTCTCTACTCTTAACATTTTGAAACAACAACGAACACACATCAGTTTTAAAATCTTCTAACTTAACTTTTATTACATCTTTTAGAAAAAAAAACAGCTGCAACTTCCAGCTTTTTCTGCCACAATTATCACAAAAATGCATGTGAGATTCTGTGTTCCAGCGTTATTTCGTTGTGCAAATGCATTTATCATGATCATAAAAATATGTAGATTATTTTAACCTTAAGAAATCTTGCGTTTTTTTCTGCCAAAAATACTATGACATAAATTGAAATTTCGGGTTTGCTTCGGGCTCGGGCCTGCACATAAAGTTAATAGGTCGGGTTCGGGCCGGCTTTAATGCCTGCGGGCCTGTGTCGGGTCGGGTTGGATTTTTTAGGCCCGATCTTACCTCTAGGATTGATCTACAGCCCCTCAACCATCTTGCAAGCATTTTGTGATCATTGTGGCAGAAAAAGCTGAAAGTTGCAGCTTTTTTTTCTAAAAAATCTAATAAGAGTTAAGTTAGAAGATTTAAAAACTGGTTGATGTGTGTTTCGTTGTTGTTTCAAGATGTTAAGAGGAGAGACCCATTGTGCGCCGAGAGACATTGTCACTTTAACCCAATGCATCATGGGAGTCGTAGTGCAAAAATCTGCCCAACGCAGACAAGTTCACTTGTTCTACGGTCTGACACAGGATTCTGTGGAAAAATACACCACTAAAGATGAGATTTAGCTGGTATTTTTGTTGGAACTGAGAGACTTTACGAGCAGAATCAGAACAAGAAAGTGACGACTTTAACCACTTCTGATTGGTCAGACTGATGACACGTGATTAAGCCTCCAAGAATGATTGACAGAGACAGTTAAAGGGGCGGGAATTTTCCGAAAACAGCTGACGCTACGGCTAAATCGCGGTAATGTCATTCTTATCAAAATGTCTTTAATAAAATAAAATAAGCGCAAAGAAAGTATTTTATGATCTTTTTTATTCCTAACTACTCAGTGTTTTATCAGGATGTTTGGATGAACACATATCCAGGTGATATTCAATGTTTTTAGATCAGTTAATGAGGGCAATTTCACACGGCACACTAGTGTGCCGCGGCACGCTGGTTGAAAAACACTGTTTTAAAGATGCAGGTGAAAAAGGTCATCACTGTCTGTCCGCGTTGCACTGGATCTGACGAGCTGAGGGTAATGTTGGTGAAACTGGTTAGGTGGACGGAGGGGTGGGGTTTGGGGGAAAGAATCTGATTGTTTTCAGATTGTCATGTCTTAAAAGTTTTTTTTATTTTTTATTTTTACATACAGTGCTTTGAGCTGCCTTATGGAATGATGAGCAGTCTTATACAAATAAAGTATTATTTTGATTTCTTTGGATAATTTTCTTTATGTAATTTCTGACCTGCTTTTAACGTCATTCAATTTTAGGTTGTAGGTTTTGATAAAGTTTTCATTCCTGAAACGATCAATTTTGCATATGTCTTGTTGTTTGGGTTGATCTATGTCCTGCATTTGGACTATCCAAAAAGACTGATTCATACATTCACATTCATCCAAAAAGAACTGATGGGCCTTGAAGATGGGAAACAGTTGAAACCATGTCTTCTTCGTCTCAAAAACGATCTTTCACTGATAGAGTAGCATATTACGGTTTTGGCACATGCATAGTTAGGTCAGTGTTCCAAATGTCAAGCTGTTATACTAGGAAATGCTCGCAATGGTATTTTTTGTCCATGTTCATGGTGGTTGATTTTAATTTCCTCTTCTACTTAACTGTTGAAAATATTGTTATACAAATCTCACTGTTTTCCATTCCATCATTGATGGCTGTTTAAATTGATTGGCATTATGTTGAGTTTTAGTTTGTCAAGAAAAAGCAGTTAAAAGACAACGTTTTGTGGGAGAATTTAAAAAGACTGATGCACTTTTTTTTTGTTTTTTAAGGGCTGATTTATTTTTATATTTTAATGGCTGGTGTACTTTTAACACAATTTGTGCAGTGTTTTTGTATTTTGTAGTACAACAAATTGTTCTAATGCATTCATGCAGGTTGATAAATAATAAACATGCAATTGCAATTCTGCCTCAGTTTTTTGTAACAGTGATCTTGACTAAGAATATAAGACTTAGTTTATATTTCAAAGCATTAAATTAGAGTTGAGATAAATTAATGTTTTTCAGTTCATTAAGTAATGTTTTAAAGTTCAATAAAATCATAATATGCTATTTTAGTTAAGTAAGAATCTTTAAGTTGGTTAAATAAAAAGTTATAGTTTACATTTAGTTAAATTGTTTTATTTTATTCAACTCAAAAATTGTAAGTTCAAATGAACTTGTACTTTTTAAGTAAGATAACTCAAAAATTGTTATGTAATCTGTTTCCTCAAAATTTTTGAGTTCACTGAACTTATTTGGGTTTACAGTGTAAGGTGAATTTTTGTGGTGAAAAATGAAGCCAAGGTGTTGCAGAAATCAGTTGAATAGAGATGTGATGGAAGGGAGTCAGGAGGTTTGGTGATGTAAGAGATGAGGGAAAAAAGAATCTTTGAATTTTCTTTATTTGAATTGATTAGATTGGAGTAGTAGGCAGATTTGGTTTTGGAGATGCACTCTTTATAGTTGAGAATGTGCTGTGTGTACATGTCTTTATGGATACTTAGTCCGGTTTTGGTGTAGAGTCTTTCAAGTTGGCGACCTTTTGCTTTTAACTGTCTGAGAGTGGGGGTGTACCAGGGTGCAGTTTAGGTAAATGAGACAGATCTGGATTTGAGTGGAGCAAGTGTGTTGAGGATGTGGTGCAGGTGTGTGTTGTAGTGTGAAACAAGTTCATCTGGAGCTGGAAAACTGTCTGTATTTGGAAGTTCACTGATCAGGGCAGATAAATTCTCCAGGTTGATATCCTTAGCATTTCGGAAGGTAATATTGCGTGAAGGCTTGTGTTTGGAAAGAAACAAATTGACATTAAAGGTCACAAGCATATGCTCGGGAAACGGGATGAAGTTCGATTTACAGTCCATGGGTATTATACCTGAGCAACAGATTAAGTCCAGAATGTGTCCTTTTGAGTGAGTGGGAAAATCAACAAATTGTTGAAAACCAAAACTGTCCAAACAGGATAGGAAATCATTAGTAAGTGAATTGTTAACATTATCCAGGTGAATATTTAGGTCTCCTAGTAATAAAACATTTGGTGAAAGAGCAGAAATATATGTTAGAAAAGTTGAGAATGTCATGATTTGAATTTGTTGTCCTTGTTCTGTCTTGTTTCTGTTTCCTGTTTTATTTTGAAAGTCTCCTGTCTTGTCTTTTTTCTTGTGTTTTACTTCCTTTGGTCCCCATCAGCCCTGATCGTGTCCACCTGTGTCTTGTCTGCCCTGTCTGTATTTAAGTCTTGTCTCTGCCTTCCTCCTGTGTTGGTCCATTAGTTATTCCTGTCTGGTGTTCATGTTTTTGCCATGGTCCATGTTTCTCGCCACGCCACAGTGAGTTTTTGTTCTGTTCTGCCATCCTGCTTTGCAGCGCTTTTTGTTTGTTTTTTCTATTAAAACCCTAGCCCTGAACCCGCTTGCTTCCTGCCTCTGCATCTGGGTCCAACCGGCTCTCGAGCCACCCCTTCACATGACAGAGAAGTCTGACATGAAATCCTTGTTTGGTTTTGGTGGTCTGTAAATAGTGGCAATGATGGTCGGGGTGGATCCAGAAAGCTGACATACAGTGGCCTCAAATGACTGGAAGGTAGGAACTGTTATAGGAGCTGCTCTCAAACACTCACGGAAAATTAATGCAAGACCAACACCATGACCAGTGACACGTGGTTGGGAGAAATAAACAAACCCTGGTGGAGTGGCAGCGTTCAGGTCCATGAAGACATTCTTCTGTTGCCACGTTTCAGTCAGGCATAAAAAGTCTAATTTACCGTCCACCACCAAATCCTGGATGAGATGGCCTTTTTTGGTGAGAGAGCAGGGGTTCAGTAGACCAAAGTTTACTTTAGAGCTGCTGCCGGTGGTTGTGTTTGACGTTCTTGGGACTCGCACCAGGACAAGTTCAGCCCGGCGACCCGTGTTTCTCTTTAAGGTACGAGTAGTTGGCCAAAAAGAAGGGATGGAGGTGGAGTTGTCATATTGAAAGTTCGGATGACTGCCCCGATGAATAGGTCTGCGGCGGAAAATGTAGGGAAGATCCAGTCGCTGGGGTAAAGCAGGTTCATTATGTAGGGGTATGTGGAGCTTAGCCTCAGAGGCAGCGAACAGGGCTTTCACTGGGTGGCGAGCAACCCACAGGATGAACCAGAGGAGTACCAGCCACACACAGTTAATCCTCATCGCTGTTTAAACTGGCTGCCACTCAAAAGAAAGCAGTGCAGGCCGGGCTGGTGCTGGAGGTTAGCAGTGCTGGGCACAATCTTGTTGACAGCTCTATGCTGATAGGCAGGAGATGCCTCCTGGAAAGTGGAGTGGACTAAAGCAACAGCAGGTTAGCAGAGTAGCAGGCCTCACACGAGGAGTGGAACCAGGAGTGGACTGGTTTCTATGCAACTGTAAACAGGTTGTAGTAAATAAATAATAAGTTACTTTACATTAAGGAGTTACATTTATTTTTCATTACATTAAGATACATGTATAAGTTATATCTGGCCCTTTGAGGACAGCCACTATGCTGATGTGGCCCTCGGTGAAAATGAGTTTGACACCCCTGCTCTACTGGAAGGACTCAGGCAGATGGGTTTTTTAAAGGCGTGGCTTCAAACAGAAAGTTTGGGTTGTTCCACCTGTCTGCTGAGCGACAGCAACGCTCCATACCACAGAGTGAAACTTCACACCGCAGAGATGTGGCATAGGCCAGGGGTCTGCAACCTGAGGCTCTGGAGCCACATGTGGCTCTTTTACACCTTCTTTGTGGCTCTCCGGTTAAAGGCATGTTTTTAAATTTAAAAAGTAACTGTCAATTAAAAAGTAAGCAAATAGAAAAGTGTACAATAAAAAAAGGGAAGTAACGTGTAACTCTGAGAGGCTCCTGACCACGGCAGCTGTAAAATCTCCAATAACCCATCCAGTGGTTTAAAGTTAGACTAACTGATACTTCAGGCGTACCAGATTATAAGGCTGATTTTCAATCTCTGAACAAATGTAAAGATTTTATTTGCACCTTAACTGCGGTTAGGGCCAAATCTTTAACTCATTGAATTTTGGTTAGCCAGATTTAGAGACTTCTGGTCGTGATGTACCATAAAAGATAAGACCAGACCAGATAAGATCAGGCTGCTACGTTTGCTGAAGTGAGATTACAAATTATTTTATTATTAGGAAAAGAAAGTCTGTTTTATCTGCATGATTACCGTCCGTGTTGTAACCCGGTTCCGGCAGCTCTCACAACGGTCTTTGAGAGACTTAAAAGTTGATATTTTAAAAAAAAAAAAAGAGAGCTGACCGCGGCCCCGAAGAAAACCAAGAAACAGGTGACAATGGTGACCTGAAAAAACACTCGATGACATCCAAGCTACGTTGCATCCTTTCATGGAGTGAGTGAACAGCATCCAAGCTAAGCTAACTCCTCTTATGGAGCTAGTGGGAGAACCCCGAAGACTCCGAGCTCAAAACGAGATAACCGGGGCCGACATTCTGGAGACCTGGGAGCAAGGAGCGTTTGTTCTTTAGGTGTCGATATCTGGTGTCAAAGGAATAAAGATCCTCAGATGAATGAATGAAATGAAATGAGTGGATGGAGACAAGAAAGTCACAAGCAGAAGACTGTGTCATGGTCGGACTACTAGGGAGACCCAGATGCTGGAACCCGGAAGAAACTCAGGAGGCGATGTAGAATCAGGATGTTTAATAAGGGAAAGTAAGTGGACATCGTGGACGCTGGAAACTGCTGAGAGCGAGGGAGAGCGCCAAGGACGATGCGGGACAGTCTGTGACGTGATGGAGCGCTGAGGACGGCGTGACCGGCTTGAGGTGAGGCGTGGACGCTAAGGACAGCGTAACCAGCTTGAGGCGAGGTGTGGACGCAGAGGACGGCGTAATCAGCGTGGAGCGAGGAACCAGCGTGACCAATGGAGAGATGACCTGAAGGCATGAGACAAGGGTAAGTACAAGCTTGGATAACTAGAGCGAGAGTTACTTAGCTAGAGGCCAGGCGTGATCACCGGAGTGAGTATAACGGACTGGCGTAGTATGCTGGGATGGATCTCCTTAAGAAGGTCTGCCAGGTGATGAGATGATGCAGGTCAGCTGGTTCCAATGAAGGAGCAGGGAGGGGAGGGGTAGCAGCCGGAGGAACCGTGACAGACTGAGCTCTTCTGGAAAATGAGGAGGTTAAGAAAAGCAGCTGAGGCGGTAGAGAGATGGAGTCTGAACAAGAAATCAGAGCACGACTATGTTACAAGACATCAATCTCCACAAACCTTAGTGTGAGCACTGACGAGAAGATCCTCTTTAGGAAGAATTTAATGAGCAAAAGGTTTGATTGATCTCAAAAGAAGTCATCACGAACCTGAGCGGAGCGTCACAACATGTGAAGGACACGTGAAAGAAAAACAGTCAGAAGCTCAGCTTCTCCTGACAAACCTCTGGAGCCTCCATTGATCCAGGCAGACCACCGCTGGTGGGAAAAAAAAGAGAAAGGAGGGGGGGTTTCTGCCTGGTGGCACAGGGATTTATCTCTGATTACTCCTCGACAGTGTGTTTGTGCAGCGGGCTGTTTAAGTGGTTAATGCGTAAGGAGATCTGATTATTGGAGTCCCAGATAGAGCTCTGCGTCGGTGGAGGGGCTCTCCTCTGGGGGCCGTGCTGCTCGGTTTGCCCCCAATGAGCTGTTCATGTGTGAAACTTATCATGATGAAGGGGAGTCCCTTTACAACCTCCACCCCCCAACTGAAGCAGGAGGATCCAGTGAGCATGAGCTCTGCACGCGTTACCCGAACGCGCCGGCATCCACACTGTGGAGCTCCTGTGAGAAAACCCCAGAAAGATGCATAACGGTTGGCAATTGTTGAACTCAAACAACGGGGGCGAGGCAGTGCAGCGAAAAAAAGAGGAGCAAAGTACGCACAAGACACGAGGAACAAGGGCGGGAGACCTGACCCTGACTCACCGTGACCATGCCGAAGACCATACAAAGACAGCCGTGGATAATGAACACGTGAAGCCAGGCGAGACGGAAAACTACTTCAACAAAAGGATCAGAGCTCAAAGTGTCCCAGGAACACTAAACCAGCAACCCCCCCATGCAGGAAACACAGGATCCTTCCACGGTTATGCAGCCAACACAAGTTTGCTCCTTTCCACTATGCAGCTCTTTGCTTGTGTGATGGTCTTCTGTCTTTGACTGATAAAGCACGTGGATGAGTGGTGAAATGTTTCACGGGGGAAGATATGGGGTCCAGATTCTGAGACGTCTTGGACAGAAAAGAATGATCACATCTTTAGGGTTCATTTTCTAAATAGCTTCAGCTCATGGATGTGTAAAATCACCTCACAGGAGAAATCTAGACAATCAAACTGTAACGATGAAAGAATAAACATCTGAGTACATTTTTAGAATAAAAACTGAGTTCCCTTCACGAGCAGATTAAAGACCCACTCTGATGAAAACAGTGTTTTTGGTCTTTTCAACGTGTTCTTTTGGTTTTTTATGGACATTCAGGACCATAAATATTTGGACAGAGACACATTCCTTCTAATTTTGTTTCTGTACATCACCACAGTGAATTTTAAATAAAACAACTCAGATGCCATTGAAGTGCAGACTTTCAGCTTTTATTCCATGGGTTGAACAAAAAGATTGCATAAAAATGTGAAAAACTAAAGCATTTTTAAACACAATCCCTTCATTTCATGGGCTCCTAAGTAATTGGACAACTGACTTCCATGCTATTGCATGGGCAGGTGTGGGCAATTCCCTTGTTATGTCATGAGTGAAGCAGATAAAAGGCCTGGAGTTGATTAGAGGACTCGTACTTGCATTTGGAGGATTTTGCTGTGAACAGACAACATGCGGTCAAATGAGCCGGCTGTCATTGCCAACAAAGAGTTTTCAACCAAATATTAGTAATGACCATTTTGTTTTCAGTTATTTCATTTGTCAAATTACTTCAGAGCAGCTTTGGTGAAGACATCCTAGACGAATCCGTGAAGCCACAGCTAAATACAGCAAGTAGACATATTATTTACATGAATGAAGAGTTTAACTGCCTTTTCTGCGTAGTCTTTTCTTTCTCCTTTCAATTTTAATTATATATTTTTTCAAATATGATAGAGACAACAATAACACCCAACAGTGAAGGTATACTTTGTACTTCATCAACAAAGTGAAGTTGTGAATAATCTATTATGTTTATAAATCAGGATAATTGATTAATTTCAACCATTGCAGTCAAAGCAATAATGAATTCAAAGAGATTTATCAAACTCAATACAGAAATGATTAAATAAGTAAAATATACTTTGTATTTTATCAGTCTTTATTCTTTTTAGGTTCATTTGAGCTTGTATTGTGATTTTTCTTGTAGTTACAAACCCTGAAGAAGTCCTGCACCGTTACCAAACTCTACTGAAGGAATTTCGACGGACCAAAAGCACGACCCTTACATGTCGTCAGTGTAACATAGACAAAAATACAATAGATTTGACTGCAACTACTGCAGAAATGACTTTGGCTGGAGAAGGTGAGGATCTGGGGCCATTTCCTGTTTTCACGGTGGGTGACAAACTCATGAGCTATGCAAAGGAGTGTGAATCATTCCTGGAACAAAAAACTCTGGAAGAAAAGATAAATAATATGAAAAATAATCTGTTCTTTGGAATGCTCCTTTAAATTTGCCATGTTTTACAAGAAACAATCAGGCCAGAATATGTTTTTACAATGCAGTTACTTGACCCTTACCATCAAGTTAGCATTGTCTCCTTTGGTAAGGTCAGAAGACCAAGTGTGTATGTGCACTGTACGGGAAGGTAATACGTGAACATATCCAATATTTACTACTGAAGGTACCAGGTAATAGAGTGGAAATAGGGCTGACTTTCTTTTACAGTCCAGTTTCAGTGTACTTAAGGGGTAGTTTCTGTGGTAAATTCATGGTAAATACCATGAAACATACAGCGAGTGCAGACCTAAAGGTCAAGGTCCTTTATTTGTACTTACCTTGTTCTTACATGTGGTAAGTACCACAAAATACACATTTTCACTACATATAAATACCCAGTATGTGCCACATAAGTATGAACCAAATAGTACCACACAAATACACAACAAGTACAATGTAAGTACCGAGTAGACACAAAAAGTACCATGTAAGTACCCAGAAAGTCACATACAAAGTACCATGTAAACACCTTGTAAGTACCCAGTAAATTCCATAAAAAGTACCATGTAAATACCCTGAAAGTACCCAGTAGTTACACAATAAGTACCATGTAAATTCCACTTAAGTAGACTGTAAGTAATGTACTGTAAAAGAAAGCGTTACCAATGTTTCTAGATCGGTGAATTTTCCACGGCACACTGGTTGAAAAACACTGATGTAGAAAATACACTGGACAGGCCTTCCTTCACTGGGCTCCATGCCAATGGTCCCGCCCAGAACGGAATTTCTGATGGACTCCGGCTGTTCTGCAGAAACTGTCCTGGAAAACGACACAGGTTTTAGGATTTTGGCTAAAAACTGAATGATCACAGTTAAAAGACCACTGGGAATAGATCAGAGCAGGACACAAAATATCATCAGAGGAATGAAAAATCCTATCTTCATCTGGACTCCCAGCTGGATGGGAAAGCTGATGGACGAAGACCTGGATACGACTGGCGGAAAACCTGCACATATGAGCAGACGAAGCCCTTTTTTAGACGCTGACTGAAACAACTAAAATAACAAAGAAGGAAAATGTCATGAAAATCAACCCATGTATGTTCAAAACAGGCAATAACAAGGTTTAAAGTCCCAACTTTCTGATGGGAGACTTGTTGTTTAATGTGATGAAGAAATCATGCACATAATTATGAAACATGAATCCTCTGTGATGTTTGAAAGTCTCGGTCCAGAATCCAAATGAGGAAGTCAGGCAAATCATCAGGTGATCTACTCACCCCTAATGTCATCGCAGTCCTTCAGTTTCACTTCAGGCCTTTGGTGTCATTTCAGCCTTTTCTTTAATCATACAAGGATGAATACCTGCCCAAAGAGAAAATAATGAAGACTATTAAATGGTATAAAGGTACATTTTGTGAGTCAGCTCAAATCAGTTATAAATCATTTGAGCACACTGTAAAAAATGTCATCTTAAAGTAATAAAACACGTTTGAAGGAAAATGTCTCCCTTTCTGTGCTGCAAGAAAAATAATCGTATTATGATAAAGAAAGCTATTCAACAATAAAATACTGGTAATAGAAACCTTGTAACTCGCCTTTTTTTTTTGCTTATTAAAGAATTTCTGCAAATGGGGTGAGAATTTTTCTTTTTCATTTTTAGATTTCTATGTTGCCTGTTTGCTGTGCAACTATATGAAAACATAAAAATGCTAAATAAGTCCAAGGTTTCTTTTTTGATCAAATTTTTAGTCAAATGTGAATGAACTTTTGGAGAATATTATTGGAGCCAGTCTTCCCATTGAATTCTAGGGGATTTCATTAAAATCCATCATTTTTCTCAGATGTTTCCTGCTCTCTCACACCTTGAAATTTCTGCCCATTTATTGCAGAAAGGTGTTGCTGGTTTTAGTAAAGATGCACCCTGACAGTGTGTGTGTGTGTGTGGGGGGGGGGGGGTGTCACCTGACCCTCAGGGCGGCCATCTTGGGGTGTGTGCATGGCCGGCCCTCCCTATACGCGAATTACGCAGCCGCGTAGGGCCCCCGTCACCACCAGGGCCCCGAAGTGGCGACAAAAATTAAATAAAAAAGACCCAAATCTGGCAGCCCATTTCATAGAACCTCCGTACGAATGTGCGCTCTGAATGTTGTGCAAAAGAAAGTTGCCTGCACTTTAATGATCCCCCCCGTCAGCACACCTGAACCAATCTGGCAACCCAAATAATGACGTTACACCACTCTTAGCAACGATTGGTCAACATATTTGCATCTGAGCATGGCACAGTGTGCATTTATGAACGCATTTTGTTTCAATAAAGTTGGGGGAAAGAAAAAAACGAGCACATTTTGTCACGACAATCAAAGCGACAACAAGAGAACTTCATGCCACAGAAAAAGATGAAGAACTTCAACATCAATCAAAAGGTAAGTTTGGAAGATGTTGGGGCCCTATTTTGTTACATTATCCAGTATTTCTGTGCAGCTGCGCAATTTTTTCGTAAGATACTAATCGTTCCGAGGTGAAGTTTGCACATAACGACCCCGTAATTTCCAATGGAAAACTCGAAAATAATTCTGATTCAGTTTCTTCTGCTCTCAAAACGTATCAAAAATATTGGAGGTGATGCAGCGTCCACATCCCAAGATGATCCTGACATCACTGACTGAAGATGTCATCTCAGGTCATTTTAAAAGCATGTAAAGTCATTAAAAAAACAGTGTCTGCATAACCCTTTTTTTCATAAACAGCAGCTGAAAAGTATGGAGCTCCAGACTGTTCATAATTAAATTAATAAATATGATCTCATGCAAATACACAACCAATAAATCTCTTAATATATAAAAAGATCATGAAATTGTGAAAAACCTGCACACAGATTTTAAATGAGCCACTAAACTTTTATTAGTATTCTGCTATAGCTTTATTACTGATTATTGTATAATAATAATTCTTGTTTTTTAGCTGCAGAAGAAACTCCTGTCACCACTTCTACTGTTGAAAGGGAAAAGATTTGACTGTTTTACTTTTCACTATTTGCTTTTATTGAAGTTATGTATCTCATGTTCCAGAGGCTCCAAGAGAGGCGTGTATGGAAGAGGAGCAGACTGGATCCAAAATTCCACCTACCGGTACCTCAAATCCAGTTGGTCCAGCTGAATGGCCAACCACACTCTCTGATCCAGTAAGAATGGATTTGGTGCAAAGAGGTCCTTTTCAGACCGATAAAGACTCTGACTTTCCAAAATCCCCCTCATTGAGCTGTTCTTTATTTTGGATTGTTTTATCGTTATTTGATTTTCTATTAAGTTGCTGTTTTTAATAAGTTGGATTTTTGGGAATGTCATTTGTTGACTGCCTAATGTTACATTAAAATATATATCTATTTATATATACATTTGTCATTCTTTTTTTTTTTCTTTGCATTTTAAAATTTGTTTGGCACCACTTAATGTGCATCCAACATACAGCCAATTTACTGTATTGAATTCTTCGGCAGCAAAAATAATTCACAAATGTATTAATAGACTGATCTCATTTATATTACAACAACAGTTGCGTTTGTTTGGTGCTGCTGACCAGTTAGAGGGCCCACAAATTAAATTTCGCTTAGGGCCCCCAGAAGACCAGGGCCGGCCCTGGGTGTGTGATTATGCTCCCTCACATATTTCCCCCTCTGCCTGTTTGACATTCATAGCAATTGGAATTGGACTCTGAGGTGCATGAAGGCCACTTTTTAGGCAACCTTTAAAGTTGGGGGGGTGAAAATGATGATGAAACTGAAGACTGAGTGGACGCTCCTGGGGCCACCTTAATGACAGTGGGCCCCCATAGCCCAAAGCCCCCATTTCATTTGTCACATACATGCATGCACATGCACAAACATGGATAGGATTCACTAAGAATTTAGTATTTGGGGGATTTAAAATTCAAGAAAAGATTTATGAGCAGAACAAAACAGGGTTTTAGCTTTTTCTATGTGATTTCCTTTTTACGTTGGTAAACAAGACGTTTTCTGTCATTGGTACCACGGGTCAGGTCATAGACATGAAGGCAGCAAAACATCTGTTTCAATCTTCACTGATACGCTGCGTTCAACAGCTAGAAAACCTCACGTTCACTGAGCAGCTCTAGTTGGACAATTTTTGAATGTCTGAAAACTCAATTATAAAAAATGCTGCTAGAAGCAGAAAATGATGGAAACCCATGGAAAACATTTACTTGGGCATCACTTGATAGTACATCCTACATTTCTTTTCTCTTTTTAGAAATCACCAAAACCACCCCGTTCACTCCTCCTCTTCCTCCTGGTGTCTTTACGTAATTTCATGGTTTAGCAGCTTTTTTTTGCTGTAAAGTTTGTTCCAAATAGTATTATTTTTCCTTTTTTTTTAAGAGGAATAATTTTCCATGCAGGCTTTTCTGCATGTCTGAGGCCGAATCTGAATTCTTCCCCTACATTTACGCCTCCAAATGGCGAGACGTGAAAAAATAGTGTCCCGACGTTACTACCACCTGATGATGTCATCACTAGTCGCCGATCATCTATTAGTGCTTAGCTGCCATTGTTCCTAAAATACAAAACAACATCAGTTTTCTAAATTCACAAGTAATTCAAAACAAAAATTCTTTACTTACATTTAAGTGAAAACTTCTGTGCTTCAGAGAACACCCACATGAAGAAGTGTGTTTCTCCTCCGAACCACAGCGCGACGGGTTCACCCTCCGGGATGTCAGAGGGACGTCTACCCATAAATCACTACGGCTCCCTTTAAAAAACCCTTTTGGACACCACTACAGGTCCAAATGCCCCTACAATTGGAGCCATAGGGAGGAGCCAGAGGGTAGGGGAGAAATTCGTATTTGGCAAAAAACTTTGAGTCACCTCAGGCGATTTCTTCTCAGAGGCTGGGGGACCTTTTCCTGACAAACTAAAAAAAGCTGAGTACAAAACTTTGTCCAGTTGACAGCGGTGACATATGGTCAGGTGGGCAAGTGAGGCTCGGCCTCACCTGTACATGTGATTAAGTAAATATTATGTTCCACTGATCCCTGTTAAAGGTACATTTTTACGGTGGCCGCCAGGGCTCACACTACATACAAAAGAAACAACGCAAAGGCATTAACCGCAACAAAACGGCATAAACTGCAGCACAACGGAAATGATTGAAAATGAAGAAATGGGGAGTTTTCTTTCCTAACGGCGGGAAAAAATCAATTCAGTTTCAAAGTATTCGGGAGAGGTACGTGATGTTTGTACTAGATTATGGGGTTATCTTACTAGATAACCTATCTTCTTACAAATTATATATATTCTGAATATCACTTGTAGTGTATTGAGGTTAGTGATATAGAACTACATTACCCAGCATGCATGTGTAACCAGGGTGGGACAATTACGGGTTAGTCTCCTCTCGCATCTCCTGCGTGATGACATCACCACACTGCGTGCGTTGGTGCGTTGCACGGTCATGTGAACTCCACCTGCTCTGGTCGGGCTGGTTGGAGGCTTCTTACAGCCACCCTCTTTTCTTTCCTTCAGTTCCCTTGCTACTCAGTTACGCGGCCATTCATCCACTCACACAATCCCCCTCCTTCACTTTAGATTACCCTCTGTTGGACACTTTGACCGTTATAACGAACTATGAACTCTTGCGAGTGAACTGTTAAGTCACGTCTTGAGGAACTGAATTTTCTTGAACTCAAAAAGGGATCATGTTGCTGTGAGGGCGGAGAACAGGCTGCCGATGAGGCGAACCTCGCCAGCAGGGAGCAGACGTGAGCTGACGGCTGCTTTGCAGGAGAAACAGAACAGACCGAGGACGTCTGTCCCCATTGAGAGGGAGAGACTCATTAAACTAAAGGAAAATGAGGAAGACTTTTCCAACAGACCATAGAGCTTTTTGTGGAGAAGGATCGGGGCATGGACTCAATATGCAAGGCCAAACATGGTTTTCAATTTTTGTTTTTTAAAAATACTATGGGAGTGAGTGGAGAAAAATTTAAGTATTTGAAAACTAAAATTTTAGGCCTAAAAGAAGTAGTGTTATGATCATTTTCACAGACAGCATTTGATAACTGATTAAAGCTCCAGAATTTGAAGTTGGAAAAATACCAGAAATTTTTACTGAGGTTCAAATATTTGCTTAACACAAATGTATTGTAACGCCCAGCAGGTACGTCGCTTGCAGCGGGAGGTACGGGAGCCAAGCTGTCAACCAGTTGAGCTGTCAATCAATCTGGCTGCGCTGGAGAACTGTCCGTGTCCCATACACCGCACGACTCCGAACAGTCTCAGTGAGGAGGAGGCAGAAAGAGAAACTGAGAGTGCAGACTCCTTTCCGGCATAACAAGCCCATTTATCTTGAACACACACAACATTGAACATTGCACAGGGGTCATCAACCCCTCCCCCTCCCACACTTATGGTGCAACAACATTAAACAAACACAACAGGAAGAATAAACTAAGGTGAAACAACAAAACTGCCATTTGCAAAGAAACATGGGGAAAAAGAAACGCTGCTGCTGAGCCTTACTTAGATCAGGGGACCACGTCCCGCAATCCACTGCTGCTACAGACCTAAAATGCACATGACTGCCACTACAGTATGCTTTCAATTGTTTACAGTATATATGAATAATTTATACACAATGGAGTGTTCTATCCATGTCTATGAAAGAAATATTGTCTGTAGCACACATATGTTCTTGTGTGTATCTTCTATGCTGTTACCTGCTGTTGGATGAATGCTGAAAATTCAGTTCTTCTGTCTCCAGAGGAGTCGGCGGCTCACCTGCCATCAACCTCACCACACGTCACTGGTTGACAGTCTGCTAAATTGAAGGACAATATTGAAGGATTTAAACTACTTTAGTTTTAGTGATATTTAACCAGCTGTGTGTTTCATAAGTACAGTAGGCGCAGATGTGCCCCGAAGAAGGTGAACATATTTGTAACCCGGGTGATTTTCAGCCGTTTTCTGTTCTTCTGCCCTCTCTCTCCCCGTTCTGTGCGGCTGCTTACGAGCTATCGCGAGACTTGCGCGGTTCCGGTAATTCCCACGAGACTTCATGGCTCTGCCCCTTTAAAAATGGCGCGGTTCGGTCTGTCATGGGTACTTGTGGGGAAGCTAGAAGGAGCAGCTGCTAAGGTACGCTACTTTCGCTGTCTTAAACCTTAATTTTACCTTTTTGCTGAGACTGATATGGTTTCAACTTTTAGGCACCTCTGTCTGTATGTCTATATCACGCAATAAGGATTTATGTGTGACTTTAAGAGGGAACTGGTACGTTTTGGCTTTGTTTCGGAGCTAGCATGCTAGCGCTAGCCTCCAAGCGTAACCAATGTTGTTTTGTAATTCCTTTGTGTCAAAGCTTATTTTTGTAAATTCTGAACTTTATACTGAAATGTTTAAACATTATCATGATAATTCAAAATTTCAAATAAATACTGCACCATAAATTTAAATGCAAATTTAAATTTATGGTGCAGTATTTATTTGAAATTTTGAATTATGAGTACTCTGAATGACTTAAAAAGTACATGTACTGATTGATTTAATAATTGAAATTGAATTAATAATGGAAACTGGATTATTGAATTATTTATTGAAACTATTGATAATTGAACATGACACATGTTTATATTGGTCCTGTCCCATATAGGCCAGGTTCCATCTCCATCTCCATTTCTATGTTGATTCCTTCTTTTAACGGTGAGCTGCCTGGAACATCCTAGAACCTGTGTGGTAAGAGGCGCAGTAGCCCTGTCATCTCCCCATTCAACACCTCACCTTGCCTTTACCAAAGGCACAGTGCATCTGTTCTGTT
>CM074489.1:10610239-10631850 GCA_037389245.1 Oryzias sinensis | reverse complement strand
AAGATGAGAGAAGCTTTGTTCACACTATGCAGTTGGAGCTGAGCTGAGGGCCAAACGTGGATGGAAGTGCCAAAGTCTGCTCCCACAGCTGCAGTTTAACCTTCAGGTTGATCGTTTCTGATTTCAGGCCAAGGTACTTGGGGGGGGGGGGGGGGGGTCTGAGCTGTCATCGTGATGGACAGGTGGATCAATCCTTCTGACAGGGAACCAGAGCAGCATGTGGTTCTGTGACTGGAGAAGGGCCATCACCCTTAACAACGAAGAGCAGGAAGGCTGACATTACTGCTGATGATTGGAATTCAATGACTCAGCAAAATCCTTAATGGTGGAAAATAAAACTTTTCCATGTTAATGAACAGAAGGATTACAAGTAAAAAGGAAGGGAGCTTTTATGCAGAACAGAAAAAGAACTTCAAGCAGAAAAATAAACATTCTTAGTCAAAAACAACAGTGTGACTAACAGTGTTAAAGGAAATGTGAATTATTTCTTTCAGAATCGATGGTGGTTGCTTGTCTTATGTCCTTTATTTGGGTTCTTCATGATGTCGCCTGCATCAATGTTCCTAATATCCAGACATGACTTGAGTGTTTAAACAAACTTATCATTAGTTCTGTTGATTTCTGCAAAACCTGGAAAACAGCAGCTTCAGTCTTTTCATCTGTTTTGGAAACAAACTCAAAATTGAATTCCCGTTCTGGTTTGTGTGGGTGTGTGCGTGCATGTGTGTGTGCCTAATAAGGCTGTGTGTTTGCATGAGTGTGTGAATGTGTTTTGAATGAGGCTCATTTGTAGCGCATCATTACTTTCTGGCTCCTGGCTGCGTCTCCTGACAGGCCGATCTATAAATACAGCTGCTCCAGACGTGCCGCACGGCCGAGGAGACGCTGCAGGAAGCCGCCTTCCCAAAACGCAAACGAGCACGGAGCCAGAGGAGTAAACAAAACAGAACTCACACAAAATCACAGCCCTCCGGATACATGCGTGTTTAAATGGGAGTACCCGTCACGTCAAACAACAGCACCTGTGCAGAAGGGTTCTACAAGGGTTTGTCTCTGTGAACGTCTCTACTCCAGCACCAACATGCAAACCAGTGACGTGCCGTCAGGTATAATAGAAAAACGTACATTAAGTATATATTATTTTCCACTGATCCGTGTTAATGATACATTTTCAGTTAACTTGACACGTTTTCCACAGTTTCTGAGGTTATAAATCGCTGAATTTGAGTATTGGGCAAGCACATATGGAGCGGAAACTCCGGGTGAGGCTCCGGAGTGCTCGCCTCATGTCTGACTGCAGGACCAGCAGCCTCTTCTTCATGCTTACAGTCAGACTGTGAGCGTGAAGAAGAGCCTGCCGGTTAGGTGAGCCTCAATAGGGGGCAGACGTCAGCTGACAGCTGCTTTATAGCTCTACTGGTGCGGTACCAGTAGAAATTCAAAGTAGGCGCCAAACTGAAGCCAACAACAGCAAAGTACAGTTGGGTGTTTTTCATGCTTTATCGGCTTAATTATCGAGGATTATATTGCAAAATTAAAACATTTTTCCCAACTGGATTACCAGGCGAATTGGAAGATAATCAAGGATGGAAGACCTACCCCAGAGCTGAAGGGTTTGCTACAATGTGAGGATGTCGTTCTTTTCAAAAGGAGTGGTAGCAACAAAAAGACTGGCTGTGTGGCTGTCCTGCAAGAAACCATCCCTACTGCTTTCATTGACTTTTATCCTCACATTGTGAGAACGTCTGGAGTAACACAGGATATTGTGACCTGAAGAATTTGCAGAGAAGCCTCAGCATACATGAAAAATCACCTTCAAACATTCAAAACGTTTGGAAAATCGAGGATCGATTCGACATTGGTTGAACAACGGAAGCTGAACATCACAATGCTACGGTGAGGGAAAACCGAGATATACTAAACTACCTCATTAAGGCAACCTGTTTTCTCCCCAAACAGGAGCTAGCATTTCGTGGCAACAATGAGAAGGCAAACTTCTCGGGTTAACTATGTTCAACGGCTGCATGATTGTGCAGAGCAAGATGAGAGGTTATCAAGACATTTGGAAAAATCCACTGAGTTTTCTGGCTTGTCCAACAGGATACAGAATAATTTAATTGAAGCAGTTGGTGATGTGATTAGAAAATATATTAAAATGGACATAAATGCCACCTCATTTTGTTGCGGTAGGAGTTGATGAGACTACGGAGGTCACAAACAAAGCCCAGATTTCTGTCATTTTGTGCTATGTTGTTTTAAAAGGTGATCCCTGCGAAGTAAAGGAGGTGTTTTTGGGCTTCGATAAAGTAAGCGAAGATAGAGAAGCACCAGCCATAGCTGCTTATGTTTTGGGAGTGCTGGAAAAATACAACTGTGTCGACAAGTTAGTGGCTCAAATTTACGATGGGGCTGCCGTGATGGCATCAGAGCTTATCGGCGTGCCGGCCAAAGTTAAAGAGAAGGTGCCTGAGCCATGTTTACTCACTGCTATGCATACAAACTGAACCTGGTGCTGATGCATCCAGCAAAGTTCATGCCTGAAAGTCAACTTTTTTCAAGCATTTAAGGAACTAGGTATGTTTTTTTAGCAAGTGCATGAAAAGAATCCGCTTATTGGACAATGTTGTGAAGCGATGTTTACCAAGAGAAGTGCCCACAAGACGGAGCTCAAACTTCCGGATCCTGCAAACAGTACGCATGTATCTTTCCGATTTGTGTGCTGTATTCCGTGTTATAAATGAAAATCATTGTTCAAATGAAAGCTCAGTTTGATTACTTTGGTGAACTACCTTTCCCTGGCTTGGTTGACTGCACCAAATTCCATGAAATGTCACAACATTTTGATGACACCAAGCTGCAGAGTCTGTCAAAGTATGCAAGATTCCTTGTCGCAGTAAGGAATGTATACCGATCACCTGGTCAACTTCTCCGCTTTTTGGCCAACAATTACCTCATCCAGGCGTCTCCAGAGGCAACAAAGTTACTCCAGCTGGCTCTCACTCTAGCAGCTACAACAGCATCAGTGGAGAGGTCATTCTCTAAAAACATACAGCAGAAACAGAGCAGACTGAGGAAGTCTCTCTCTATTGAGAGGGAGAGACTCATTATACTACAGGAAAATGAGGAAGCCTTTTCCAACAGGTCATAGAGCTTTTGTGGTGAATGATCGCCGCATGGACACAATATGTGAGGCCAAAATAACATGGGACTAAGTTGAGAAAAATGTAAGTATTTGAAAACTAAACTTTAGTCCTAAAATAATTATTTTAGTTACTGAGGGTCAAAGGTGTGCTGTTTCTGCTGTATTATTTAATGTGTTTACAGTATATATGAATAATTTATACACAATGGGGTGTTCTATCCATGTCTATGAAAGAAATATTGTCTGTAGGACACATATGTTCTTGTGTGTATCTTCTATGCTGTTACCTGCTGTTGGATGAATGCTGAAATATTCAGTTCTTTCATTTTAAATCTGACTCCAGAGGAGTCGGTGCCTCACCAGCCATCAACCTCACCGCACGTCACTGATGCAAACGTCAACTGAGGAAACTTCAGAATCCCAACCATTGACCTATGCAGAAGGTCCAGTTTGCATGGAAAACTCCTAAGGACGTTTTCTCCTACAATGTAAACTCCTAAGGAGCATTTCCATCCACTCCAGGTGGAGGACTTGAAGTATCTTGGGGGTAGCAATCTACAGAATTCCGAACAAAATTTTGCAGTGATTCTGTCAGTTACAATGTCTCTCAAAAGTGTCCTCCATCCCTCCCCGGTCAACAGTCCTGCTCCTTCCCCTCCCTCCCACCAGCAATAGAGAATACCACACATGTAAGAAAACAACCAAACTAAACCTTAAGGGGGACAAATCAAAAACGGACGAAACTTTTATGGCAGGTGGGTGGAAGGTGGAATCCAAGTGCAGACACTGCTTTCCGGGTAACAGCTTTTATTTTCAACTGGTGTAGAGAGTGAGGATGGCGGGCTGGCAGTTTTGCAGGCAGGCAGGGGAGCAAACTGGGGCGGCCGTGGTGCAGCGGTAGGGCAGTCGACCCATGATCGTAAGATTGCAGGTTCGATTCCCACCTTGCTGCCCATGAGTCGAAGTGTCCTTGGGCAAGACACTGAACCCCACCTTGCCTCTGGTGGTAGGCGGGCGCCTGTGTTTGGCAGCGGAGCGACCACGAGTGTGTGAAAGTGTGTGTGACTGGGTGAATGGGTCTGTCACTGTAAAGCGCTTTGTCCTCCTAGGAAGAAAGGCGCTATATAAGTATACGCCATTTACCATTACCATTTACCAAACTGGCGGGTGGCTGCTATATGGGGCCGGGCAGGATCTTGGAAGGAAGAATGGGAGGATTAAAACACATACAAATTACTTTCAGCTCTGATATAACTGCCAATATATGTAGTTACCAGAGGTGAACAATAGTTTGGCATCGGCTGGACGTCCATCTGAATGAGGAGCAAATGAGGTGCTGGTGTGGCTCAGGCACTGGAGGAGAGCACGCCCACAGGATCACAACAGAAAATACTGCTGGTGGTGTCCACTGAAGAGAAGAGAAGAGAAGAAAAGAAAAGAAAAGAAAAGAAAAGAAAAGAAGAGAAGAGAAGAGAAGAGAAGAGAAGAGAAGAGAAGAGAAAATAGGACTTTATTGATCCCCGGAGGGAATTTCAATTTTTAAAGCAGCCAAACAAGAAATATAACAGTTAGAAAACAAATGGCACGAGTAAGAATAAAAATAGTAATAGTACACATCATAAATAAATAAGTAATTTAGCAGCAGTTTTCGCAGTCCTATACCGTATCATTGTACTAACTGCTGTTGGGACTACGACGGAGTTTTAGGGCCAGTTTACAAAAAACTCGTGAATTTACAAGATAAAACTCGTGAATTTACGAGATAAAACTAATAAATTTACGTGTTTTTTCTCATAAATTAACGAGATAGAAATCATAAATTTACAAGTGTTATTTCATAAATTTATGACTTAAAATCTTGTAAATTTAAGAGAAAAAAAGTCATAGATTAAAGTTTCCAGTTTAGCTTGAAGATGAAATATGTGGAGCGTTTTGTGAAGCTTTATTTCCGGATAGATTTAAAAAACAAAGAGATTTGGAACCTTTTGGCGACTTCAGATTATTGTCAGTGTAGCCGTCTTTCTGCGGTTCGGTGTCAGTAAAGTGGAGTTTCATATAAGAAGCTCAGAGACCCGTTTGGGTGTAGAGGACCGCCACAGCCTTTATTTTACTTTTCATTCAGATATCCTGAAGTTCATTTGTCACCTTACGACATGAACCTGTCATCCGAACAGCAATGCGGAAGTAAACAGTGTTACATACGCCCCCTCCTCCAGATGAAACGTCCTGTTTCAACATAAAACAACAAAGAGGAATGAAAATAGTCTGTTATATTATTATTACAATGTTGAAAATACCAAAAAGTGCTCCTCCTCAGACGGAAGCATCACGCAGACGTAGAGATCAGGGGCCTCATTTATAAAACTTTGCGTAGGATTTGCGTCAGAAGTGGCGTACGGATGAAACGTAGGACGTGCGTACGCAAAGAAATATTCGGATTTATCAAACCGTGCGCACGCACATCCTACGCATCTTTCCCTTAATAAATCACAACCGATTCTAAATGCAGCGCAGCTTTTGCGGCTTCATGACACGCCCATAGTTGCCCATAATAGTCCGTGAAAAGCCCACAAATTAATATTCATTGATTGTGAAATCATGGCAAACACCGAGAGGAAATCAAAAAAACGTGACTTCACTCAATGTGAAGTAGAAGTTATCGTTGGCGGAGTGGAAAAGAGGAGAAAAGTGTTGTTTGGAGGGCACAGTGTGGGGATTACTAATGCCAAAAAGGCACGTGAGTGACAAACTGTGGCAGACGCCGTAAATGCTGTAGCCTCACAACCATTCAGATGCATGCGCCGGGGGGACCGGAGCGCCAGATGCACCGGGTGACACGCGTGGTTCCTCCGAGTGCTCCTCTGCCCAAAAGCCCGCAGAGGTCCAAAAGGACGGCTGGAGGAAGTCGGAACCGGCTCATAAGCCACTCGTCCTCGTTTTCCAGCAAGTCTTCTTGCTGTCTAAAGATGCGTTCACTCCCAATTCTTCCATTTGCCACATCTTCTAAGAGTCCAAGATCAGCCATTGTGCGTCATTACGCATTGTGATGGGGCATTTTATTTCCATCCATTTAAATACATCTGACAAGCTACAGATGTCGGTAATAATCCACGTGGAAATGGGAAATTGTTCAGCGCAAATGTAATTTCTTGTGGCTTTCTGAATGCTTGAGACATACGCCATATATTGTTTTATCAAAAATAAAACAAACCAAAGGCATATGCATGAATACCATAATTCCATAGCTTATGAAGAAATGTTTTAATATGAAAACAACTTTCCCCAGTGGACAATTAGTACGTCTGTCCGGATCTATATCTGCTCCGCCAGACGGACACATTAACGAGAATATCAGTTTTGTACATTATTTCGTTCTGTTAACTAAATTATTTATGAGGATGAATTGCACAACATGCCAATATTGCAGAACATATTTCACTTTTCTTTTTCCAAATATGTGTTCATTTGAATTTCTGTTGTAATTGTTTTGGTTGTTTCACTGCTGATCGATCAAACGGGTGTTGGTGTAGGCTGTTAATTGTAAGTCTTGCTTTGTGAATTGTCATTTTCACTTTCACGTGTTTCTTCCATCTGCCGACGGTGTCGCCGTTTCTCATTTCAGCCGTTTTTGTGCGTACGCCTGGGTCAGAGCTTCCGTGAAGGACCGCACATTTTCCCGTCAAGTTTGCTTTTTATAAATCTCAACTATTGCGTAGAGAGTGGCGTACGCCTTCTTTTGTGCGTACGCAACGTTTATAAATGAGGCCCCTGGTCTTTGATGGAGGAAGAAAGGATTCAAGTGGAAAGTTGCAGGGATATTGATGGTTTCATCAACGGTTGCAGAGATCCTGCAAACCCCCATCAATAAATCAAACATTGCTAAATCATGAATCAAACAAATGAGCTTCCAAACTATCGACATTTTTCTGTAGCATAATTAAAAATAAAAGTCAAAACCAGAAATGCTTTTTCATTTTCAAAATGAAGCTGCATTTGTTGACTCAAAATGAAAAAGAAAAAGCAATCCGCCAAACCGCTTTTTCTTCTTCAACACCACTTACTTTGTCACTTAATTAAAATGATTGAGAAAATGGTATTTGACATGTTAAAAAAGTTCTCTGGTAAATGTGTAGCAAAATTCATTTAGAAAGAACTAATTTGATCATTAAAATGGATTAACAGAAATGATTTTTCATTTCACAACTCAAACTCCGCTGTGACGTCTCTTTAACACCTCTAATAAATGTGCACAGCTGTATACATCTGTGATGTCGGTGCTTTCATCAACAGTGACCAAAAATACAACAAATGACTGGATTACTTCATTTGGCGTCCAAGTCTCCACAGAGATGTTGTATCTGCAATCGCAATCCTTGACAGACTCATGTTGGCAAAGGTCGACTGCTTTTCAGGGTACAAGACTCTTGCAGCCGTCAGCATTTTTCAATAAGTTCATCATCAGAAAACGGTTTGGGTGTTTGCTCCAACATGTTAGCAATAAGGTGTCCATCACTGACGTCACGGCTGCAATAAATGCAGACGGTGGTTCTTCAGTCCAGCCAATAGTTAAATGTTTTCTCTTTTCTTAACTCCAAATAGTGAAACTTTTCTTTATGGTGAGTCTCATAGTGGTGCTTAACGTTATATTCTTTGAGCACATGACACACCAAACATGCAGGTTTTCCATTCAACTCATGAACAAATAAAACACAGTGCATTTTTCCTGGAAAGCTCAGCACTCCACTTCAACCTTTTTTTCTTTTTGACAACATTTTGGTCATTATTGTGTCACTACTGATCATTCTTATGGCAACATAATAGCGGTGAAACTCACAGGGAACCAAACTATATCATACCCCGACACAGCTGTTAGGGTTTCGCTTTTGGAACATGCAGAGATTTTCTGTTTCACCGGTTTTGATTTTCCTTTGCTCTCCCTGGTGGCGGAATAGCACATTTCAGTTATTTCTTTAAAAAAAAATCATAACTCGCCACAGGAATGGACTAGAAACGTGCTTTTTTAAAAACATAATGTAATTTTTTACTATAATTTTTACTCCTCATGACTGGGCCGGATTGAACCATCTGGCGGGCCGGATATGAGCCACGGGGCGTATGTTTGACACCCCTGCTCTACAGCAAATGTAGAGTGATTTGTGGTCCAGAACCAGTTTTGCTTTATTCGGTAACGCTTTCTTTTACAGTACAGCACTTACAGTGTACTTAAGTGGTATTTACATGGTACTTATTGTGTAACTACTGGGTAAGTACAGGGTACTTACATGGTACTTATGATGGTATTTACTAAGTACTTACAGGGTATTTACATGGTACTTCTTATGAGACTTACTGGGTACTTATATGGTACTTTTTGGTGTCTACTCAGTACTTACGTGGTACTTGTTGTGTATTTATGTGGTACTATTTGGTTAATACTCATGTGGTACCTACTGGATATTTATAATATACTTACTGGTTATTTACATGTTGTGCAAAGGTATCTTTTATGGCACTTACCACATGAAAGAACAAGGTAAGTACAAATAAAGTACTTTGAATTTAAGTCTGCACTGGTTGTATGTTTCATGGTATTTGCCTGGAACTTGCCACAGAAACTACCCCTTAAGTACAATGAAACTGGACTGTAAAAGAAAGTCAGCCCTATTTCCACTCAACTACATGGTACTTTCAGCAGTAAATGCTGGGTATGTACACGTGAGTATTACCTTCCTGTGCAGTTTCCATACAAACTTACCGTAGTTTTCTTGCCATTGGCACATGGATCCTTTTCCGAATAATTAACAATAACATGTGGCAAATTTAAAGAAAAACAAGACCACATTGAATCAACAATCTTTAATAGAATTCACTTCTGCAGCATCAATAAAGGGCCATCACAATAAAACTCGTTTTAGTCAAGTTCAAAACAAAAAAAGGCAAAATGAACATTTCAAACCCCCTTTTTTTTTCTTGGGATGGAGCTCACTTCCTAAAGTTTTTGTTTAACTAGAAGGAGCTGCATATTTCTTTTCATGTTATCCATCTTTTACTGCAAAGTTTTATTTTGCTCCAGGAATGATTTGCACTTCTTTGCATGACCCATGAGTGTGTCACCCACCATAAAAACTGGAAATGGCCCCAGATCCTCTCCCACGACCCCAACCTTGGAATCACATTTTTTACTTTTTTGTTTTTTTTGTTACTACTGTTCTTTGTTCTTGTTCTTGTTCATTAAGGGAGTTGACCAGTCAAAAAGGTATCTATATTTTGAAATGTGCAATTTTTTTCCAGAGTGACGAAAGGTATTAAAGTTATTTCTTTTAATGTCAATGGACTCACAAATCCTATTAAGCGTAGCAGAGTTTTGACTAAGATGAAGAAAGAGCAAGCACAAGTGGTGTACTTACAAGAAACTCATCTAAATGATGAGGAACATGAAAAATTAAAGAAAACGGGCTTCACAAACATGTTTTTCTCCTCATACAAATCCGGCCGTAGGCGAGGCGTGGCAATTTTAATCTCCAAAAATGTGAATTTTGAAAAGTCTTTTGAGATTAAGGATAAAGAAGGTAGGTTTGTTTTAGTCCGGGGAATGATAGATGGTAATCTAATTACATTCATGAATGTATATGCACCACCAGGAAGCGACTTGAGTTTCTTTAAAAAAATTATTAATATAATGGTAACAGAAACCCGAGGTCTATTGATTTGTGGTGGAGACCTAAACATCAGACTGAGGTCGGACTTGGATAGTTCTAGTGGGAGAATACAAGAGCCAAATACTTTATATAAAAAAGTCTCTACACTCATGGAGGAGGTGGGTTTGATAGACATATGGAGAGAACTTTTCCCTACAAGGAGAGACTACTCCCACTACTCGGCTCCACACTCAATTTATACCAGAATAGATTATTTCCTAACTTTTGGTAAAGATAAGGATACAATCCAAGGATGCGAAATGGGGTCAATAGATTTAAGCGACCATGCACCATTATATCTAACCATTAATCTAAACACATGTCCAAAACTATTCTCTTGGAAATTAAATTCACTCCTTCTTAAAGACACAAATATTAAAAAAGAAATAACAAAAGAAATGAGCGATTTTCTTAAAATAAATGATAATGGAGAAGTGTCATTTCCAATTCTATGGGACACATTAAAGGCTGTCATAAGAGGGAAAATGATCTCAATCGCCTCCCATAGGAAGAAAATGCGTAATAGAAAGGCTGAAGAATTACAAAAGAAGTTAACACAACTAGAAAGCAAACACAAAAAGAACCCTTTAACAAGCACACTGCAACAATTAAAAGAAGTTAGAAACGAAATAAATAATCTGAATACACAAGAAATAAAGAAAAAATTAATGTATCTGAAACAGAAATACTATGAAGGTGGATCCAAATCAATGAAAATTTTAGCATGGAAACTAAAAAAGATAATCGCTGACAGCACTGTAAGCAAAATCAAACATCCAGAAACCGGAAACATCATGACCAAATTAAGTGAAATGCATGGGGCGTTTGAAGCATTTTATAAAAACTTATACTCCAAAGTAACTGGTGGGACGGAGAACGAGATTGATCATTTTCTTAACTCCATAAACCTACCAACTCTGAACGAAGAGCAAAATGAGAGAATGACAGCAGAGGTCACAGAAATGGAACTTAGGAAAGCCATAAGTCGTCTAAAAACCAACAAATCACCGGGCTCTGATGGCTTTACCGCAGAGTGGTACAAGGAATTTAAGGACGAGTTGATCCCTATAATGCTTCAGACATTCAACTGGGTGTTAAAGAAATCCCAAATACCACCAAGTTGGAACGATGCCATTATTTCTGCCATTCCCAAAGAAGGTAAAAATAAATTTGAGTGTGGCTCATATAGACCAATCTCTGTCCTTAATATAGATTACAGACTGTTTAGCTCAATTATGGCGAGGCGAATGGAGGAATTCTTACCCAATCTGATAAGTAACGACCAGACTGGATTTATAAGAAACCGGCAGACACAAGATAATATACGCAGAACCCTGCATATAATAGACCAGATACAAATATCGAAAAATAAAGCTATGCTCATGAGTATAGACGCGGAAAAAGCATTTGATTCAGTAAATTGGGACTTTCTGTATAGAGTATTGACTAAATTTGGTTTTCATAACATAATTACTGAAACAGTGAAGGCTCTGTATGCCAATTCCATGGCAAGAGTTAAAGTTAATGGTTACCTCTCAAACAGCTTTACTATCCAGAGAGGAAACAAACAAGGTTGCGCCTGGTCTCCCCTTTTATTTGCCTTATATTTAGAGCCACTGGCACAATCAATTAGACAAAACAATGACATTAAAGGAATAAACATCCAAGGAAAGGAACACAAACTCGCATGTTACGCAGATGATATATTAATATATTTAGAACAACCTACAAAATCTTTACCTGAACTGATGAATCTGTGCAAACATTTTGGAAAATTATCTGGGTACAAAATTAATATGGACAAAACTCAAATACTTGCTTACAACTACAGCCCCCCAGCCGATTTGGCGGCGCAATACCCAATGAGATGGCAGACAAAATCAATAAAATATTTAGGTGTAAACATACCTAAAAACCTGAATAAATTATATGAGGAAAATTACATCCCACTACATAAGAAGATAGTGGAGGATGTAAAACGTTGGAACTTGATTCCTTTTCTTTCTTTATATTCAAGAATTGAATCCATCAAAATGAATATTTTACCAAGATTGCTCTATCTTTTCCAGACACTACCTATAAATATCCCTCAAAACCAATTTCACGAATGGGATAAAATCATATCACGTTTCATATGGGGAGGTAAAAGACCCAGAGTTCGCCTTAAAACGCTACAACTGCATAAAAATGACGGAGGGTGGGGCCTGCCTTCTCTAAAGGATTATTTTCGAGCAGCTCAAATGAAAACGGTGATTAACTGGTGTGAGGTGAACTGTAACGCTAAATGGAAAGACATGGAGGAAAATTTGATCACTATTCCCATACAAGCAGTTCTGGTGGACTCAAATATCCAAAAACATATTGACAATATTCGCAATCCGTGGGTTAAGTGTACACTCTCTATATGGAAAAACGTAGTTAAAGAATTAAAACTAGAAAACGACCTCTCAATATTCAAATGGTATGCCTATGATTCTAATTTTGCCCCAAATAAATTTGATTCACATTTGAAATATTGGTCCACCAAAGGGCTATCAACATTTGGAAGCTTGATTAAGGATGGTAAGGTAATCAGTTTTGAAACATTGAAAGAAAAATACAGTTTGGAAAAGCAGGACTTTTATAGATACCTACAAATAAGGCATTATATAAACACAAAGATTGGAGTAAAGGTTGAAACTAAAGGAGATCTGGTTGACATAATTACAAAGGCATATAAAGGTGATTTTATTAGAAAACATATTTCTGCTCTGTATGCATTTTTGATAAGCAAGAATCCTCACTCGACTGAATATGTGAAGGCATTGTGGGAGAAAGAGGCCGGAGTGAACATAACACGGGACGAATGGACATCAATATGGAAACAACAATGGAAATGTACCGCTTCACAAAGATGGAGAGAATATGGATGGAAAAGTCTGATCAGATTCTTTATCACACCACTTCAGAAGACTCACTACGATGGAAACCCTCTGTTATGTTGGAGAAAATGTGGAAACCAAAGAGCACATCATGCTCACATCATGTGGGACTGCCCTCTCATCAAACCATATTGGATTGAGGTTCATAAAACACTGCAAAAAAATTTCAAATGTACATTTCCTTTTGAAATTAAGACTGTTTATTTTGTATGTATGCCACAGGATTGGTCTAAACAAGATAAATGCTTGATGGGAGCCCTGTTGGTTGCAAGCAAAAAGTGCTTGACTAAAAATTGGCTTTCCCATTATGTACCAACTTTAACGCTATGGTGGGAATTAACATTAGAAATATATAAAATGGAAGAACTAACGGCACACTTGAACAATAGACAAGACTGGTTTATGTTATGCTGGAAAAAGTGGGTCCAATATACCAATTCAAATATGTCACATATCTCTTCAAAAATACAAACAACTGGATAATTACTGGTCACTCCCTATAGTTCAATGTTCTTATATTTTGTTAAAAAAAAAAACAAAAAAAAAAACACTTTTCTATGTTTGTGTATTAAGAACTTCTATGCAAATTCAAATTGTAATGTTTATTGTACTGTTTTGTACTGTACAACTGAAAACATAAATAAATAATTTAAAAAAAAAAAAGAAAAAGTTTTCATACTGCTTGAATTTTGTTCATATTATGTAAACTCAAAGTTAAAGATGTTTTGCTAAGATTTTATGCAATAAACCAACAAGAAATAGCATAAGTGTGATTTTAAATGTAGCAATACAATGGCTCTCCAAATGTTTAACAAATGTAAACGTGAAACGTGATGCGAACGGAATCAGCCCCTCCATACTATAATAGACACATACACAAACTATGGTAATGCAGTGCAATCAATGGCTGTCGGATGTCACTTAATTATAAGGTATATCATGTATGTATATACATATATATATGATGCATGCAAGATAATGGTTCTTTATAACGGCACAGGCATTTTTTAAATTTTGAATAAAAACTGCTTATTTGTAATTAAAATATTACTGGGAACGATTTTATAATAGTAATAACATAGTTGGGTAGGATTTTAAAGGTTGTACAAGTTGTGCAGTGTTTAAGTCACCTCGTTTACCAAATTTTGAGTGCAGGGTTTTCTTCTTTTTCTTCTTCTTTTCTTGGGAAGAGGAGGACGAGGAACAAGAATCAGATTCAGTTGTCGAGGATGTGTCTGAGTTGTCCTTTCCTTTCCTTTTGCAAGATCCTAAGATAAAGCAATTAAACGTAACATTTATTATTGTTTTTTTTCTTTTTGAAAAAGGAAGGACAAAATGCAAATAGACTAAAGTACACAGTTCAGTATTTTTATCTAAAGAGTAATATTTTTGCATTACCTTTGGAACTTTTAGGGGCATTTTGGCCTGCTTTTTCAAGTTAATTTACAAATTTGTGCAATGGTAAAACAGGTGATAACTTGTCTTGATTGAGTTTTGTCATTTTCACCATGTTTTAGGTAAACCACAGAGGCAGAACTATCACAAGATCTTTGAGATATGAATCAGTGTTTTCCAGATCCCACATTCCATTGACATCATGGATGAAAATCATACACAGGTCAAATGGATTTTAAGTTTTATAAATATTTCATATATTTTCTAAAGTTATGGTGCTACTTTTATCCTCCACTTTTCTTAGCATCTAAAACCATCGACGCAACAAACAATCTTAGGTCTAAAACAGATGAAAGACAGAAAGACTGTGAAAGTGTAGAAAAGTCTTGTGATAACTTTAGTGTTTTTTGTAGGACGGGACAGCGTTCAGAGACTTTTCTGGTAGCTCCTTTATTCATGTTTTTAACCAGCACCCTTGTTTCGGACCCTGTTGAGCTGTTTATATAGTCATGAGCTTGACCATTGACCCATGAGGAGATGGACCTGTTCAGGGTTAAACATGGATCTGAATCAAAGGCTTTAGAAAATCTGCTGAAAAAGATGTTTCTTCCTATATTTTGAATTAAGCTCCATACATTTCAGCACTGGTCTGTTTTCATTAATTTGTTCTCTTTTGATTAATAATAGTTGGATGAATATTTGTATAAGGATGCAATGATACTGAATATTAAAGTTGAACCGTTCCAAACGCCCTCTGTGGTTCAAAATGCTGTAAGTATCCTATTTCTATTTTGGAAAATTGGTTTTATTAGTTATTACAATAAATTTACTGCACGTGTGTGTTGTCATGGGAACATGTTTTTACTGGTCCCATCCAGAGTTCTAAATCCCTTATTAAGTCAGCACTGTTAGCTAATGCTAAAAACAACAAAGAAACCCATGGCAGACGGAGTTAAGAGCAGAATTTCTGTGAACGAGAGGCTGATATTTGAAAATGTGTCACTTACTTACAAATCAGGGGGGAGTAAATATCTCTGTTTTGTAATTTATGACAATTCCTTAAATCCTGCATTTTGATTAGTCTCTCACAGGGATTGAGAAAGAGACAAGTGGACATGCTAAAAGACAGTTTGTGGAAGCTGTAAGTCATTGACCAGAGTGACTACATCGTTGCGAAAGGTTTGTGTCAAAGCTGTCAAGCGACTTGAGAGAAGAGAAAGGATGAAAATCGGTGGAAGAAGAGCCTTTGTTGCCATTGACGAGAGCAAATTCAGGCACAAAAGAAAGGTGAAAAGTTTCTGATTTAGTAATTACTTTGGGTATTAAAATGCATCTAAAATTATAATGCAAACAAAATCTTTGTAATTTTTTGGTGGTAATTTTTTCATTTGTGACCTTTTTTTTAGTATGGACGGGGACGCCTGGGGCCAACATGGCGAAGATGTTCTTGGGTGTTTGGAATGTTGGAAATAAAAAGATCTCGTAGACGCCCCATACTAAAACTTGTTCCAAACCGCTCAAGAAGAAGCCTTCTTCCTATTGTTAAAAAATATGTAAAACCAGGAACAAAAATTATAAGTGACTGCTGGAGTGCCTACAGACAGTTATCGTATATTGACTACATTCACTACCAGGTGAATCATAACAGACATTTTGTTCACCCAGGGACTGGTGCGCACACCCAGCATATCGAGCGAGCATGAAGAAGTTATAAAGAAGAAATTTACAGATATAGAGGGAATTTGACAGAAAGTGCTTTAAGAATTAATTTAAAATTTATTTAGTGGAACCACTGGTTTGGAAAAAAGCACAGGGATGGCATTGTTGGAAGATTGTTTAAAGACATTAGAGTTTGTTGCGAAGTGTGATGGCCCTTTTTTAATGCTGCAGAAGTGCATCCTATTAAAGATTGTTGTTTTCAATGCGGTCTTTTTTTTCTTTAAATTTGCCACATGTTATTGTTAATTATTCAGAAAAGGATCCATGTGCCAATGGCAAGAAAACTATGGTAAGTTTGTATGGAAACTGCACAGGAAGGTCAGTCAGGAAGAGGGGAGGAAAGCAGAACAGGGAGTCCCATTCTGGCTGCACAAAGAGCATACCCAGCATTTACTGCTGAAAGTACCATGTAGTTAGGTGGGAACAGGGCTGACTTTCTTTTACAGTACAGTTTCATTGTACTTAAGGGGTAAGTACCAAGTAATACTAACGTGTACATACCCAGCATTTACTGCTGAAAGTACCATGTAGTTAGGTGGGAATAGAGCTGACTGTCTTTTACAGTACAGTTTCATTGTACTTAAGGGGTAGTTTCTGTGGTAAATTCATGGTAAATACCATGAAACATACAACCAGTGCAGACTTTAATTCAAGGTACTTTATTTGTACTTACCTTGTTCTTTCATGTGGTAAGTACCATAAAAGACACCTTAGCACTACATGTAAATAACCAGTAAGTATATTATAAATACCCAGTAGGTACCACATGAGTATGAACCAAATAGTACCACATAAATACACTGCAAGTACCACGTAAGTACCGTGTAGACAGCAAAAAGTACCATGTAAGTACCCAGTAAGACTCATAAGAAGTACCATGTAAATACCCTGTAAGTAGTTAGTAAATACCATCATCAGTACCATGTAAGTACCCAGTACTTACCCAGTAGTTATACACTAAGTACCATGTAAATACCTAATATGTGCTTTTTTCAGTCAGTTTTTCATCAATTGTAACCCCAAGAAATGTATTTTCATGAAATGTCAAGTACACCCTATTTATGTACATGTAAATGTTTATATAGTTGCCATTATAGTGACCAAATAACATCATTTTTGTTTTACTTAAATTTAGTGAAAGTTTATCGACATCAAACCACGTCTTCAGTTTTTCTATCTCTTTCTTAACAATTTCTATAAGTTGCTGCAAATCATTCCCACCACAAAAAACATTTGTGTCATCAGCAAATAAAACTAGCTGTAATGTATTGGAAACCTTATATAAAACATTTATATACAAGATAAATATACAAGATATATATTGTTATATAGATTTATATACAAGATACGATCATTTATAGACAGGATTAGTCCCAGAACTGACCCCTGAGGAACGCCACAAACAACGTCCAAACATTGGAAACAAGCAATTCTAACTTTTACAAACAGCTTTATGTTGGTTAAATAGCTTCTGCTCCAGTCTAAAACTACTCCCCTAATGCCAGTTTCAAGTTATTTATTAATATGGAGTGATTAATTTTGTCAAATTTTTTTAAATCAATAAATACCCCAATTACATGTTTTTTTTAAATAATCAATTGCATTTGTTATATTTTCTATTACATTCATAAGGGCCAGTGAGGTTGATTTGACCTGAACTCATATTGTCCCATATAGAGTTTAATCTAGTCATAAACATTTTTTCAAGTATTTTTGATAACTGTGGTAACATGGAAACGGGTCTATAGTTTGTGAAGTGATGCTTGTTCCCGGTTTTTATACAATGGTATAACTTTTGCTTTTTTCATTTGATTTGGAAATGAACCTGCCTGTTTGGAATGATAAATTAAAACGTATTCTAATGGTTACAGGATTCCATTGGTTTTCACCAAAGTCATCTCAATACCCCTTCATTGCTCTCACTGTCTTTAACATTTCATTTTCAGTTACTGAGTTACGAACCAATGAACTGGGATTTCCTCTTTGTTTTATATGTTCGTTCTAACTTGTGTATTTACTTATATAGATGATAAAGTAACATAAATAACATATTTGTCGGTAAAAGATAGTTTTGATGTTTGTGTTCAGAGTTTGCAATTGTGCTTATGTTCGAGGACCAGCAGCGTTACTGCTGAAGACCTGGAAAGTGAATATTTTAGTAGGTATTTTATTTGGACGAGGAAAGGAAAAGGCAACATTTTTGTACTCTAGGTGAAAAGTGTGTTGTTGTTGGGGAAGAGTTTTGTTGGTTGTACATCTTAAAGTATTTTTTAACAATAATTGTTGTTGAACTTCCTACAGCAATGTAGCTATGCCACTGTCTTCTTGAATGTAAGGACATCTTCTATCTGTGCTGCATGTCCTCTCATTGAGGACGTCCTGCTTGTTAGCTGCGGTGCCCTCCCTCCTCCTTTGGGTATAGTGCTTGTTGGCACCAAAACCTCCTTCTGTACGATTGCATTAGGCGTGCTCTCCTCCCCCCTGTGACTTTGGCATCTTCTCCTTCAAAGCACTTAGCCTACAACAATGGATGTTGGTTCTGAGTAGAGAGAAAATGAGACAAGACACACAAATTAGGAAGCAAAAAGTGAAAGTAAGGCCAAATCCCAATTCCTCCCCTACACCTACCCCTACGACTTCTCCCTACCCCTACATTGTACTAGAGCCCTGCGCGGGACTATTTTCTTCATCCCGCTCCCGCCCGCTGAATTTTTGACCAATCCCGCCCGCTCCCGCAACGTATGCGTTACACCCCCCTCCGCACCCGCAAAACTCATAGAATTTAGTCCCGCACAGTAATAGAGATGCATTGATTTTGTATCGTCTCCCGTCCCGCAGGAAAAACCACGTATTTGTATTGATATTATTAAAGAGATTCTTGTCCTCCTCCAGCCTCATCTTTTCATGCATTCCTCTTGTGTAATGTGCAACTTAAATATTAAATATATTTTCCCAAATCCTGTTCGGTTAAAAGTCTGTGTGTGTGCGCGCGCATACAGATGGCCTGAAGCGCGCTCTTAGTAAGAGGCGGGGCGGGGCGTTGCACACCCCCAACAACAGGTTAGATGACAGTGGCCATTGGGCGTCTCTACCTGGTGCCTTCACGGAGCTTCAGTACTTAAGAATCCAATAGCTGCACAGCCTAACGTAGTCCGCTAATATGTATTCATGAGATATTCATATTCATTCATGACTGATTCCGTGGTTTTTTTTTTGCCGCCCGCTCCCGCCTGCAGCACAATTCAAACCGCCCAATCCCGCGAGATTTGGGTCCCGCGGGACCCGATCCCAATGCAGCCCTCTACATTGTACCACCAAACAGAGTTATCGGAAAGTAGCGTCTTTTAATTTGGACACTACCCCTTTAACTGCCTGCACAACCAAATGGTTGAGCAAACTTTGAGTCACCATGTTTTTATGAGAGAAGTTTCTAACTTAACTCAAACTGATTTAGCCATCTCACCCAATTGGTAGAAGTATGCAAAGCTAAAGAAAACCACCAGGTTTTTTAGGAAAATTTGAAAGATATGAATACTTTTCCTACTTGGCATTACTAGTAAAGTTTTTAATGAACAGAAATATATTCCTAGATAAACAAAAGTAAACAAATTTCTGTTTCTAATATTTTTTTAAAAACAACCGTTGATTTGTCACAAAGCATGGAAGCATGAAGACATGCTCTGAGGATGTACACACACTCTTCCAATACTTCAAATTGTTTTTCACTGGTAAAATGATTGAGCATATTGCTTATCATAAAAATGTTTGATAATCTTTATTCTGCTCAGAAGTTGGGAGATCGTATAAACAGTGGCACCACCCCACTAGCAACTATAAACTGTGGTAGCATCAGTAAAACATTTCATCCCAAAAACACAGCGAGCCAGGTGACAAGTCGCTTTGATCACGTAACTAGGCCCCCACCCCCTCCCTTCCCTGCTGCGCTTGCGTGAGCAGACATCTATAGCTGAAGACGAACCGCTGGATGCAGAAAATGAATAACGGTAAGGCTGATCTTCTTTTGAGGTTCACATCACATTCGAACGCTTAGAGCCTCCAGAGCGTGTTAAACAAAATAACCAGTTTTGGTTCCGTAACTCTTGTGCTATCCTAGGCACTTTAACGTTGGGAGTTGGGTCATCTAGACCCACTAGACAGTGCTCTGAACCTTTTTTCTTCAATGATTTGTGATCTTCACTGGTGTCCATGGATTACATGAAATCTTTCCACCTTTATCCACCTTTGTCATGGTAGGGAGAACACGTCATGGAAGGGTGGGGTCATCCAAGATAGCACAAGGGTTAAGATGTTGCTTTTTTTGGAAGTGGAAGGTTCCTCTTCTGTCTCCTGGCTGGGCCTTTTCCCCTTGGCAAAGAAACTTTCCAAAGACGTTTGTTATTTACTCATTTTGCTAGCTCCTGGGTTTTATTTTAGCGCTAACCTATCACGTGACCGAGAAGAGCGCCTTGGCCTGCAGTAAGGGTGACATAGATGGATGGAACAGACAATTAGGCAATTTTTCAAAATAAAACCTCTTTCAGAGACCAAAATAAATAAAACGGAAGTAATGCAAGTTATTTACTTACCAGTCCACGGCCCGGGGATTGGGGACCGCTGATCTACATGTTTTTGAGGAAGGAGAGAAGGATGGATCTGATTTTTTGATGAGGGAAATGATAAACATAATAATAAATAATATTCCAAATTAATGTGGTTGTTTTAAATGTTTTGTGCTGGCGGTAGTTGCATAATGAAATTTGTTCACTTTTTTGTTTATTCAGTTTATTTAGAGGCATAAAAATGGTTCATGAAGGGTTGAGTTGTGACACTGCCACAAACAGCATGATGAGCAGTTTTTAAGTTTTTTTTTTTATAAATCCCTGAAGGGGCAAAATATATGCTTCACATGCTAATTCAAATATTTGGCCATAGCTGTTTAGTGTGGGACTGTTATGATGGACATTTGTGACTGTTTTAAACGGGCATAAGTAAAGGCAGCATGCGCCTTTAGGAAGGCAATGCTGTCTACGAGTGGGCGGAGCTACTAATGACACGGGCTGCTGCGAGGGAAAACACCTGTTGTTTAAAAACTACGCCCCCCCGGCAAACGGAGAGCCATGTCTGAGGACTACGCTGGATGTTCCAGAGCAGCTCCATTCCCAAGCTCTACACCCTGGATTACCTTTTCCTGGTGAACGCATTAAGGGGTGGGTTTTTTTCCTCCTCTTTTTTTTCTCCCATTGGAATCTACACAACCCGGACCTACGGAAACAGTTTGACGTCTGATAAAAGAATATAATGCAGTATTTTATAAAAGTGAACATTTACTTAACTACACAACACATCTCAACTCTTTCTCTTTTCTTTAAACCTTTAAATGAGTTTGAATTAAGCACAAACATTAATAAATGATATTACCACATCAAACTTCCCACATGAAAGTGTGGAAACGTCTTATGTAAAACCATAAAAAAATAGAACTTTTGGGAAATATTCTCTGTAAAACAGAGGAAGTCACACACTCAGGCAGTATAAAAAATATTTCTGTTTTTGCGAAACGCAATGCATTGCTGGGACTGAGATACAAACTCATTTACATCAGACTCTAGTTTTGAACGGAGACTCTTGGAATTATCTGTTTGTGTGTGTATATATATATATGTCTGTGTGTATATATATATATATATATATATATATATGTACATATATACACATACATGTATATATGTATATATG
>CM074489.1:10596710-10609739 GCA_037389245.1 Oryzias sinensis | reverse complement strand
CAACCGCCTTAACCTTGGCAGGATCGGTTCGTACCTCCCCACCCGCGATGACAAACCCCAAAAATGAAACACAAGGGGAGTGAAACACACATTTCAGCCTTTACATACAGTTTGTTCTCGAGAAGCCGCTGGAGAACCAGACGAACATGCTCGCTGGAATCCCTAGAAAATATCAGGATATCATCCAGATAGACAAAAACAAGGTGATGAACAAAATCCCGAAGCACATCATTAATGAATCCCTGAAACACTGCAGGGGCGTTAGACAGACCGAAAGGCATCACCAGATATTCATAGTGTCCAAGTGGGGTGTTGAATGCAGTCTTCCACTCGTCACCCTCCTTGATACGCACCAAATTGTAGGCGTTTCGCAGGTCCAGCTTGGTGAACACCCTGGCCTCCTGCAGTGACTCAAAGGCGGAGTTCATCAGAGGAAGGGGATACTGGTTCTACACAGTAATGGCGTTTAACCCCCGATAATCGATGCAGGGTCATAACAAACCATCCTTCTTTCCAACGGACGATGAGTCCAGACCTGAGGGAATCAGCCAAGTACCGCTCCATGGCCTCCCTCTCCGGTCTCGACAGGTTGTAGAGGTGGCTCTTGGACAGCGTTGCGTCTGGCTGCAGTGTGATAGCACAGTCATAGGGCCTGTGAGGTGGAAGCGATAGAGCCCGATCCTTAGGAAAAACCTCCCCCAAGTCATGGTATTCGGGAGGCACCCCGGATAGGTCAGGTGAGGGCGGCTGCCCCACTGGGACAGCGGGATCGGCCTCCAGATGTCGAGCTGAGCGCAAACAGGTTTCATGACAATAATCACTCCAGCGAGTGATGCGACTAGAGGGTAACAGGGTTATGAGCCAAGAGCCAGGGAAACCCCAAAACTATAGGATTGAGAGATGACTTGAATACGTAAAACCGGGTGAACTCGTGATGATTACCTGAAATTATGAGATGGACTGGCTCAGTAATTTGGTTGACAGTGGAAACAATCTCACCATTAAGAGAGCTAACTAATAACGGACGGGGAAGCGACTCGGTTGTAAAACCCACCTGTTTGGCCAGCTCGGCCAAACAGCTTAGTTTTTTGTATTTGTTCTCTTTTCAGCTCCAGTCCCCAAACCCAGCATTAGTCATGACTGTTATCCTGGAGAATCCAAATGTTCCCTCACCTGCTGGTCTGACAGAACAGATAATCTGGGAAATGTTGAGGTTTGCTGATTTTTTGACGGCAGATGTGAAAAAGGCACAGAGCTACACACCACTGAGGTACAGAGAAAACATTCGACATTCAGCCACAAACAATAAAATAAAAAAATTCTTAACTAAACTATAAATTATTAAAAGCAAAAACCCAAATTCTCCAGAGAGTTTTGACGGTGATGAAACTTTTTGAACTTTTGTCTTTAGGAGACGAAGGAGGAGACGTTTATCTGCGGCCTGAAAAATTCTGTCAGCTCTGAGACCAGCACCGAGCTGCAGAACCCTCTTATTGTTATAAACATGGCCCGACCGGGCTCACCCACAGTTGGAGTATCAAGTGTGTAACAGAATCACAAAAACCACTACAACCCAGAACAACTCATTAGGAAGTCTGATTATTCTCTGTGTTCTGCTTCTTGTAGGCGGAGTAAGTTATGTCGCTCTACTGAATGTTGTGCTCCTTAATGTTCTGATGGTTCTCTTTGTTCTGATTGGGGTTGGATTTCTCTTGATTTTCCACTTCCAAAGTAAGAAAATCTTCAGTTTTTTTCAGTTCAGTAAAAAGAGCAATAATCTGAGTGTCTTTCTTTTTTTAATGTGTTAAATGAATTCAGTGTAGCCAAAGTCCTCAGCATCAGTCTTTTACTTTGCGACTCTGTTTTTGTTTTTCGAACAGTTCATCTGAACATTTCAAGGCTTTTCAGAGGAAGAAATGAACCACCACCACCAGAGGTCTCACAGCATCACACAGCTCTTCAAAGGTCATGTGGAACTGTTGGATCCACAGATTCTCAGTGAAATCACCATTTCCCCAAATGTGACAGAGTTTATGCAGTTCTCATTTGCTCACACATGCAGTTATCACCCTAATATGATTGTGTCTCAGTTCTGTCTTTCAGTGAGGAAACACTGACGTGCAAACTGCTGACTATACAAGACAGGATGTTCCTGTTCTGCCTGATTGAATAACCCTCTTTCGAGTCTGCAACCCCTGTCAACAATAAAAGCGGACTGATGCATGCACCGGGTGACACGCGTGGTTCCTCCGAGTGCTCCTCTGTAACGCCGGGCCCAAAAGCCCGCAGAGGTCCAACAGGATGGCTGGAGGAAGTCGGAACCGGCTCATCAGCCATTCGTCCTCGTTTGCCAGCAAGTCTTCTCTAAAGATGCGTTCACTCCCAATTCTTCCATTTGCCACATCTTCTAAGAGATGATCAGCCATTGTGCGTCATTCCGCATTGTGATGGGGCATTTTATTTCCATCCAGTTAATTACATCTGACAAGCTACAGATGTCGGTAATAATCCACGTGGAAATGGGAAATTGATCAGCAAATGTAATTTCTTGTTGCTTTCTGAATGGTTGAGACATCTGCCATACATTGTTTTATCAGAAATAAAACAAACTAAAGGCGTATGCATGAATACCATAATTCCATAGCTTATGAAGAAATGTTTTATTATGAAAACAACTTTCCCCAGTGGACAATTAGTACGTCTGTCCGCCCGTCCGTCCGTCTGCACCGATATCTGCTCCTCCAGACGGACACACTGACGAGAATATCAGTTTTGTACATTATTTCGTTCTGTTAACTATATTATTTATGAGGATGAATTGCACAACATGCCAATATTTCAGAACATATTTCACTTTTCTTTCTGCAAATATGTGTTCATTTGAATTTCTGTTGTAATTTTCGTTTGATCTTTTTTGTTTGTTTCACTGCTGATCGATCAAACGGGTGTTGGTGTAGCTGTTAATTGTCAGACTTGCTTTGTGAAGTCTTCATGTTATTTCTGAGAGGCAGGATTGTCATTTTCACTTTCACGTGTTTCTTCCATCTGCCGACGGTGTCGCCGTTTCTCATTTCACCCGTTTTTGTGCGTACGCCTGGGTCAGAGCTTGCGTGAAGGACCGCACATTTTCCCGTCAAGTTTGCTTTTTATAAATCTCAACTATTGCGTAGAGAGTGGCGTACGCCTTCTTTTGTGCGTACGCAACGTTTAGAAATGAGGCCCCAAGTCTCCACCCTCCATTCCTGAAGTCAACACAATCTCAGAAAGACCTGATGGAGTTTCTCAAACGACCACTGGTGGCAGAAGAGAGCAATTTCTCCATCTATCTATCAATCTAAACAGATTTGAAGCCTAATGATGTTTAAAAAAATATGTATTGCTTAATTTTCAATTTGTGACAACTTTTTTTTATCATTAATTTTAACCTCATTAGAGCTCAGATTTGCTCATTAGATGTGTTTTCTTTGATTGGCAGGGGAGTAAACTCAAATAAAAACCCCAAATGCTATTTCAGTCAGTCAACTCATGCAGTATAATGTTTATTTCACATCTTTTAGTTTGCTTTCACATTCTTGGACATTCACTTTCCTTAGCATTCACATTCCTCTAAGTTAGCATTTACAGTCCTTTTAGTTGGCATTTCACATTCCTTTATTTTGGCATTAGACTTGCAATTCCATGAGACAAATTTCCATAAACTTTTGGGTAATAACCAAGGTTATTATAGTTAACGAAAACGAACAAAAAAACTAAAACTAGAACTGAAAAAACATTTTCGTTAACTGAAATAAAAATAAAAACGAAAGTTTTAAAAAAACGAAAACTAACTAAAACTGTTTGTTGTGTGTATAAAACTAACTGAAACTAACTAATATTAACCCCAAAAAATGCTTCGTTTTCGTCTTTGTTAATACATAAGTCTTTTGGGTTGAAATAAAGTCTATTTACTTCACCCTGCTAGTTTTACTGTGTATCTGAACTAGAGGGCTGCATTGGGATTGGGTCCTGCCGGGTCCCGCGGGACCCAACCCAAATCTCGCGGGATTGGCCGGTTTTGTGCTGCGGGCGGGAGCGGGCGGCAGAAAAAACCCCCGCGGGATCAGTGCTGCCATGAATATCATGAATATATATTAGCGGACTACGTTAGGCTGTGCAGCTGCTGGATTCTTATGTACTGAAGCTCCGTGAAGGCACCAGGTAGAGACGCCCAATGGCCTCTGTCATCTAACCTGTTGTTGGGGGTGTGCAACGCCCCGCCTCTTACTAAGAGCGCGCTTCAGGCCGTCTGTCTGCGCGCGCACACACGCAAACTTTTAACCGAACAGGATTTGTGAAAATATATTTAATAATTAAGTTGCAAATTACACAAAAGAGGAATGCATGAAAAGATGAGGCTGGAGGAGGACATGAATCTCTGTAATAATATCAATACAAATACGTGTTTTTTTCCTGCGGGACGGGAGGCGATACAAAATCAATGCATCTCTATTACTGTGCGGGACTAAATTCTATGAGTTTTGAGGGTGCGGGCGGGAATGGACATACATATTGCGGGTGTGGGCGGGAGTGTAACGCATACGTTGCGTGAGCGGGCGGGATTGGTCAGAAATTCAGCGGGAGCGGAATGAAGAAAATAGTCCCGCGCAGGGCTTTAATCTGAACCTTACGGCATCACGTAGTCTGTGACGTCACATGATGTCTGTCAGACACTGCCGGCTAGCGTTGTCATAGACATTTACATGAGCGTGATGGCTACATTAAAAGTTGGGAGAAAGCGGGAGAGTCCTATTTGGGACTTTTTTGAATATAACAGCGTCGAAAACTAAAGTAAGTGCCTTGTAGTCGAAGCAGGAGACAACATTTGTGGAACGCTCCTCAAAGGGAAAAACCCTACGAATCTAAAAGTACATTTAAAAAGCGCACACAAAAACGCAAATCAACAGTACCTAGACAAGCTAGCCTGTCGCCCGCCCTCCCCCGAAAAAGAAGCGAGAGCAGATAACGTAATGCTGTTATCGGCTGTTGTATTTTAATTTAAGGATGGTTGTCCTTGTGTCCTCTGAATAATAAGTGTTTCAAAATGTATCTTTGATTTAGTTTTTATCATACAATACTTATTCTGGTGATTTTGAATCATGCACCTGACAAATATCCTAATTTACAAAAAAAAAGAAAAAACTAAAACTAACACTAAAACTAATAAAAACTAAACTAAAACGAAGCAATTTCAAAAAATAAAAACTAATAAAAACTAGTAAAGCAGCCTCTAAAAACTAATTAAAACTAAATAAATTTAAAAACAAAAATTCAAAACGAAATAAAAACTAAAACTAATAAAAAGTCCGAAACTATTAAAACCTTGGTAATAACTACCCCCAACACCAATTTCATCAAAGTTGGATAGAAATAAATATATATATCAGTGTTTAATCAGATGAAGTGTGTTTCCGAGGCATTCCATATTCAGACTTACAAGAATGAATGCTGTGTGTGGCCCGGCACCATTGACCGTTGGGCCGCTCCCTTTCGAGTACAGCGCCATGAAGGGAGCACACTATCTAGTGGATCTGCCATGTGTGACCCGGCACTTTTGACTTTTGAAGCATTCTGCCAGGAGGCAGAGGAAGAACGGCCGGACGAGTTCCTCTACCCGGGCATGAGGGACATGCGGCTCCTGGAGGCATATTGCCAGGAGGCTGAGAGGACCAGATGCCCCTGGTCCCAGGTCTCCGGTTCCATTTTCGAGGGGAGTCGCCACTGTAACACGGGGAGTATGGGTCGCAGGCTCAGGAAGTGATGCATAGATGTAGACAAAGCAGTATTAGTCTTGGCAATGTATATATAAGTAATTTAGAACTGATCAGTTTAGAATGCTCAAGATAAAAGGGGATAACGTGCTTTTAAGAACAATTCTGAGAAGTGACAGCAAGTAGTGAGTTTAAAGAGAAGGTTCTATTTGTGTATTCATCGCACCACAGAAAGCCATCAGAAGCACAGATTCCAACAAAAAACGACAGTTAATATGGAACGTAATATATCACCAAAAATATTTTACATATTTGCACCAAGAGAAGTAACCTTTCATCATTTCGGGAGTGACGCACCATGACTGAATCATCTGCATCTGCTGACTTCCTGCACTTCCTGAGTTGACCTTCAGTTGCTGAAGGACCTCCCCTGAACCTCTGAATGCTGAAATCCGTATCCTTGACTGGAACACATGAAGACCGGACCAGAGACCATTTGGAGAATCTCCAAGAAAAAAACTCTCAGAGAACCAAAACAAGAGCTGGGAGCTCCTCTGGAGAGGAGAGGAATGAAGACAGAGGATCTGTGTGGGAATGAGAGGACGTCCAGGGGAACAGTGCAGCGAGGTTCTGGGAGCACAGAAGGTGGAGGACATTAGGGTCTGGAGGTGAAGAGGGCTGTGAGAGCAATTTGGAACGGAAGGAAGAGGAGGAAGAAGGTGTGACTAAAGGGGGAAAGGAGAAGACTGTGGTGAGAGCACCCATGTTCTTTGGTTACAGACAGAGCTGGAGGTTTTTTCTGTTTTTATGGAAGTGTATCGTATGGAAATATTATTGCATTTCATAAAAATAAAAAAACGAGTGATCTTTATTCTAACTTTCTGTGATTTTCATTCTGATATTTTAAGAACTACAAAAGTGAAGAACTCCAAACATGGTGGGCTCTGACCTCATCTGTTCATGAAAACTGGAAGATGATTTGCTAGTGTCCGTGTCACGGACATGATTCGTGTAATAATAATAATGGATTAGATTTATCTGCGCTTTTCCAGACACTCAAAGCGCTTACAGTGTGTTCACTCACTCCTCATTCATACTTGGTGATGGTAGCTACGGTTGTAGCTGCTCTGGGGCAGACTGACAGGGGCGTAGCTGTCAGTCCACGCCTACTCTGACCATCCCCGGGATCATTCACACACCAGTGAACCAGCATAAAGTAATGCAGATTTTAGACGCGTCGCTTAAGGAATGCAACTGTTGTAGACCCAAAAGTTAAAGGCATAAAAAACTGTTTTTATCATCTGAGGAACGGGGCAAAATGAAAAAGTATTTTGTCTAGATCTGACCTGGAAACAGTTATCCAGGCTTTTATTTCTTCTTGTTTAGATTACTGCAGCTCTCTTTTGACCTGTTTTAAGGAACGTTCCCTAAACCGTCTTCAGCTTGTCCAGAACTCTGCAGCGAGGCTTTCAACAGGAACCAGTAAACGGACACACATCCCTCCTCTGCTGTCTGCTTTACATTGGTTACCTGTCAAATTTGGAATTGACTTTAAAATCCTACTTTTAGTCTTTAGAACCCATCATAGTCAAGCTCTGACAAACTTATCTGACCTTTTAAGCCCGTACTCTTCGGCCCGATCCTTGAGGTCTTCCAACCAGAATCTTTTAAGCGTTCCAAAAACCCGCTTTAAGACAGGAGGAGATCTCTCCTGTCAAGCTGTTGCTCCTCGTCTTTGGAACTCCCTCCCACTGTCGTTGCGTCAGATCGACTCCATTGTGTGTTTTAAATCTCAGGTCAAGATGTTTTTATTTAGGAGAGCTTTTAGTTGATTTTGTTCCTTTTTTACTACATTTTACTGTGTTTTGTTTTATTATTAACATTATTATAGTATTTCGTTACTTTTTTGTGTTTTGATATGATTTTATGCTCTTTGCAAAGCACTTTGTGATTCGTTCTGGGAAAAATGCTAAATAAATAAAGTTATTCTATTCTATTCTAAAGAATTCAGAAAAAATTATATCAGACATTACATAAAAATGTAAGCAACAATGGAAAAAGCAGAATGAAACGTCACGGATCCAGTAGCTAGCAGTCTGGAAAGATCATGGAGACAGAGTGGAGGATAGTGAACGGGAATGGAGATCTGTGGCTGTTGGATTGGAGCAGACTGGGAGGAGCCATCTGTGAATGATGGGAGAGGGACCAAGGAGAGGAGGAAGGAGGCGCAGGATGCAGTCCAAGCAGGTGAGCAGGGTTTTCCTTTCTTTCCTTAGTGGGGTTTAGTCCATGGATGGAGGGAGCCGGCAGCGTGGCGTGGAGGCGTGTCCTTGAGTAGAACCAGACTGAGGCTGTGGTGTGTTGGACCCAGGTCGGCACATGTCGACCTGGAAGACACATCCTGAAGACGAGAAGGTAGGCGTGAGTACACAGAAAACTTCAGGTGGGTGAGGTAAAACTTCATGAACTTGGAGGCCGAGTTCTGCACCAGAGAAGGTAAACGGATGCTGGGGGAAGCTGGAGTAGGCACAGCCTAAATGGAGGTCCAATCAGGAGTGGCCACGCCCACAGTGTAGGTCACAGGAGGACTGCAGAGCAACCAGAAAGGAGGAAAACAGGAACCTCAGGGTGAAAAGGAGGAAAGAGAAAAAAAGGGTAAAACCTGGGACAACATGACAAAAAATGATCTTGAAAGAAACAATAACAGCCACAAACTTGACCTCATCCACTATGTGAGCGTCCAGCAGGTCATCCGCAAAAAGAAACAAACAAAAAGGGGCGCTTTGTCGCATGTGAGTACAGTTATTTATTTAGCCAGCAGAGGGCGCTATGCGAAGATGTAATGACTTTTTCTTCTTTAAAAGATTAATAAAATCTCACATGTAGCTTTAAATAATTTTAAAAAGTGTGTCGAGCCATCCCTGCCCCAACATCAAGTTTAAAATCATAGCAGCTCAAAAGGTGTCAATGAACTCAAGACTAAAAGGAATACAATACAAATGGTAAATGAGTACAAGTGTAACACCAGCAGATTTAAATATGTAGAACAGAAATATACCAGATGTTTGCCCAAAATATATGGAAACTAAAGCAACATACTTCCACTGTGCTTGGGAATCCAAATGGGTACAAAAACTTTGGGAAGAAGTGAAAGCCACAATAGAGAAAAATACTTTAACATTGTGTTTTATGTCATCAAGATGAGAGAAAAGTTGGAGAAGATGTCTGCCCTTGCTGAGGAGCACATGGTGATGTCTGAAACAAACCAGAAAACCTGGTATGACAAAGCTGCTCGCACCACAAGGTCAGAAAGTGTTGGTGATGCTGCCAACAGTGGAGAGCAGTTAGTGGCTGAGGGGCTAGGGCTTGATTCAAAAAGTGGGTCCCACCACTTCCAAAATCTCTGTTCCAGATCACAGCCACAGCAGTCGTGTCCTGCATGTCCGTCTGCTGAAGGAGTGGATCCCTGGAGCAGAAGAAAAACAAACAGTGACCTTCATAAGGAGCATGGCTGATGAGGAAGTGGGAGAACAATATCTGCCCCCTCTATCAGCCACTGCTCTAAAACTAAGCCACCTGTCTGAACAACAGCAGCTACTCCAGGTTAGAGCTCTGTGTTCACCAGTTGTGTTCAGTGAGAAACCAGGATGCACCAGTGTCAACACAAAGCTGGAAATTCCCTCAGCTTTAGTTAGCAAAACTCCACCCTTCAATGACAAATCTCTCTGCTGGTTCAGTCTGTGTTTTATAAATAATTGGATCAAAGTTTAATTGGCATCTTTAGAAATGATGATTCCTAGGTAGGTGATGGACTCTTTCACTGGAATATTGTAAATAGAGAGGATGTCACAGTGTTTGAGAGCAAATAATTCACATTTTTTATGGTTATCCCTTGTGCTATCCAAGGCACTTTAACATTGGGAGTGGGGTCATCTAGACCCACTAGACCAGGGGTCGGCAACCCAAAATGTTGAAAGAGCCAAATTGGACGAAAAAAACAAAAAACAAATATGCCTGGAGCCGCAAAATATTAAAATCCCTATTTAAGCCTTATAATGAAGGCAACACGAGCAATATGTGTCTATATTAGATATTTTAGCCTACTATCAAAATGACTAAGTTGCTTGAAACACATAATGAGCATTATTAACGATTAAATGTTTATTTGCCCTGCAGTGCATTCTGCGGAGAACAACGCGTCACGTTTAACTTCAGTACAATATTAATGAATTATGTTTCTCAGGGAAACTACCTTTCTCTTGACCGGAGAAAGGTAGCTTGCCATATCTCGGTGGGTGGAGTATCCTTACCCCAGGTGGAGGAGTTTAAATATTTGGGGGTCTTGTTCACGAGTGAGGGAAGACCGGAGCGTGAGATTGACAGGCGGATCGGAGCGGCGTCCGTAGTTATGCGGTCGCTCTATCGGTCCGTTGTGGTGAAGAGAGAGCTGATCAAAGCAAAGCTCTCAATTTACTGGTCCATCTTCGTTCCAATACTCACCTATGGTCATGAGCTATGGGTCATGACCGAAAGAACCAGGTCCCAAATACAAGCGGCTGAAATGAGCTTCCTCCGTAGGGTGGCTTTTCCAGCCACTCAGCATCTTCCAAGTGCGGGTAGTTCAGGTCTTTGCTTTTCAGGAATGTTTTCACGTGTTCTAAACAGACGACAAAGTGACGGAAAGCGTCACCCCGGACAGCCATCGGACTTCGCTTTCAACTTCATCAAGCAATGCACGGAACTGATGGCAGTTCCATTTACATCAGCCAGCTGTTTAGCGGTTTGCTGAAAGCTAAAAAAGCCCCACTGGTAGAAACGTGTGTCGTGAGCTATGACGCAAAACTCTTAACAATTATGCTGAAGCCTAATATTGTTATGACCCAGCCGGACCTTCACCTGAGCTGCGTGCCGGCTGCTTTAATGTTTACCAAGAAACTTTTGTAGAGAACTGTCCATGACTTTAACAACTCACTACCCAGCTTAGGCTTACAAGCTTATTGCCAGCAGGGGAGGATAACTCTACCTCTCCATCTCAAGTCCATTAGTTGCAGCACTCTCAACAAGCAGAAACAGCATGGACCTGACTTCAGTTCACAACACTCTTACTCAAGGTTTTACCCTATAACTCCCACTTCCCATGAGCCTTAAGAGGTGAAGGCGGGGCTAGTGGCGGTCATGTGCATTTTAGGTCTGTTAGCAGCAAGGGATTGTGGGACGCAGTTTCGTGATCTAATTAGGGCTCAGCATGAGCGTTTCTGTTTGCCCACGTTTCTTTTCATATGGCAGTTTTGTTGTTCCGCCTTAATTTATTCTTCCTGTTATGTTTGTTTCTTTGTGTTGGACCATGAGTGTGGAAGGGAGAGAGGTTGATCACAACAGTGCAATGTTGGACGTAATGCGTGTTCAAAGAAATTGAGATTAGTAATGACGGTAAGGTGGCCTTCCTCGCTACGCCCTGCCCTGCCCTGCCCTGCCCTGCCCTGCCCTGTAGAGTAAGCTCTGGCTGCAGCCTGCAGAAGTGGTCAACATAGTAGAACACTGTGGAATGTTAACCCCGCCCACATTGAGACTGTGTATTTGATTCACCTTCATCAGTGCAGTTGTGATTGCATGAAAGGGAAAGAATCAGTGGAGCACATTTTGTGTCATTGTGAATTGTATGAGGAAGAAAGAGAACAGAGGGAGGAAAATTTGAATGGTGCAATGTTTTTTTAAAAAAAATGATTCAAACCCCTCTTTCATGTAACACAATAAAATTCTGTTTGTTTAATTGAAAAATATTTATTTTAAAAGAATGTATCTACATTTAATTGACCTAACACAAAATGTATTAATAGTTTCCCCTATAACTCCATTAATCCAAAATAATTGAGTTCAAGTAAGGGGCATGCTGTTGAATGCTGTTTTCCTGTTTCTCTTTATTCTTTTTGCTGGTATGACTTTTAGTCCTTCAAATCCTTCGACTTTTCAAAAGTGAAAACTTCGACTTTTCAAAAGTGAAAACTTTCGTTCGTTTTTTCCACGTAAAAAACGAAACTGTGGCATGAAATCGTTTCAACTCGGCTTCTCCTAATAAGACGATACACGACGAACCTCATTTATGGAAATGATGAATCTATTTGTTTATACCGGCGGTGTCATTTCATCTTAGGAGTGTTAGCTCAGTGGGTAAGTTAGCGGGTTCAACTTACAGAGATTCCGAATTCAAATCTGGTTTAAGACTTTTGTTGCATGATTTTTTTTTCCTTTCCCTTTCTTGTTAAAATTGAGTTCGACAAACTCAATTATATTTCGTTACATGGAAGAATTTTCTTTGAGGTGGGGTTACTCATATTTATTGGATGGAAATCCTGCCCACAATTAAATTGAGTTCATCCAATGAGTTATTTTTTTGAGTCTGTGAGGCCAGACAAAATGTATTAACTCCCTAATACATGCACATGGAAACTTGTAAAAGGCATAAGAAGACAGCAATCACTGTATAAATTCTCTAATTCAATTAAATATTTTTTTTTATTTAGCCCAATGAAAAACAATGAAAAATGGATCATGAATACAAAGAATGCATTAGGAAAATACTAAACTTTAACAAAACAGACTAAACTAAACTGATATTCCTGTTCTTAGACCCCGCCTTCACAGTAAGGAAAAATTCCGTAAAAACCGGTAGGTGGCAATATTGCACATGAAAACTTGTAAAACCAAAGAAGAAGACAGGCTAAATGTGGGCGGGGTTAACATTCCACAGCGTGTTCACAGTCCTCAGCATTCCAGCATTCCACTATGTTGTGCAATTCTGCAGGCTGCAGCCAGGGGTAGTTGTCCCTGTGAGACTCTGCAGCTTGTTATCAGTGCAGAAAGTTGATTGACACTTCAACTTGTAGCCAATCTGGCTCCCGTTAAGGAAATCGTATCTGCTGGGCATTACATTATTAATTCTGCAAGCTCTTTCAGCATTGGAAAAAATAAAGAATACTTGTGTCTTGTTTTTCCTCCTACAGAAACCATATTAAAACGAAAAGATTATTTCTCTCTCCAATCTATTTACATTTTAAAACATTTTTGAAAATGCCCCAGGGAGCCACCAGGGCGGCGCTAAAGAGCCGCATGCGGCTCCGGAGCTGCAGGTTGCCGACCCCTGCACTAGACAGTGCGCTGAACCTTTTTTCTTCAATGATTTGTGATCTTCACTGGTGTCCATGGATTACATGAAATCTTTCCACCTTTATCAACCTTTGTCATGGTAGGGAGAACACCTCAATGGAAGGGGGGGGGGGGGGGT
>CM074489.1:10562302-10596627 GCA_037389245.1 Oryzias sinensis | reverse complement strand
GGGGGGGGGGGGGGGGTTAATCTAAGATAGCACAAGGGTTAAAACCCCTTTGACTTGGAACCACCTGCCTCCTCGCCTCTGCATTTTGGGTCCTTCATCCCCCCACCAAACGTGACAGATGTAGAAACTTCCAGATCAAACTGATAAGAACCACAAAGAAAAGTTTCTGTGTCGGTGTGTGGCACTAAACTTTGGAACGGGTTCAGTAATGAGCTCAAACAATGTTCAGATATTTAAATATTCAAGAAAAGGTAGAAAGAAACTCTGATTTCAGGATATAAAGATAAGAGGATTTAAGGATCAACAGCTGATTGAATAATTCCAAATACATGCGTGTAAAATGTGTAACTATCGATTTTCTTTATTGATCTGCAATGTGTAGCAATAATTACTGGTTTAATGTGATCATGTGTTTTGATGATTATCATTGATTATTACATAACGGTTACTGGTTACTGAAATCAAAAATGAATGTTTCCTGAAGACAATCAATCATTAGACACTGGATTTAATAACTTGAAAAGAACCTTTTGGATAAGAAACTGTAAAACTATCAAATGAATGAACTCAGTGTGGGGGGGGGGTATATAAACTCACTTCTTCCTGCTCCTTTTCAAGCAATAAATCAAGCTTGACTTTAGTTACTGATCACTGTATTTAATTAATCAAATGTGATTTAAGTGTCTTTGTTTTTCATCAATGCATTCACCATTTCTGTAATGCGTTTTTATTGTATTGACTACAATTAATGCTTGAAATGTATCAATCAATCAATCAACCAGTCAAATCAATCAATAGAAAGGCCGGAGCTGTAAAACTGACGTGTTTATTCTCTCAGAGACCAGTTTGCCGCCCAGAGTGAAAGTGAGAAACAAACACATCAAACGTTCACAAAACAAACTAAATAATCTCCATAAAACAGATCATTTAAGGCTTCTAAATGTCAAAAATAAAAACACTAAAATGCCTTTTTTGTAAAGGAAGAAGTTTTGAAGACACAAACTGAGTAGAATAAATGATGAAAAGGCATCTGATGCTTCTGAACCCAAAGCAAAGATGTCATGAAAACCAAAGAACACGCATGATCCAGCACGGCCAGAACCCATTCAATCCGGATTCTCCATTCTTTATTTACTTCAATTCTCAAAAACTGCTTGGTTTGGTGCAGAAAACTGTGATTTCAACTGATCAAGGGTGGAAGAAAAAAGGATTTTGTCCATGATTTTTGGATTTGTTTTGGCGCCGTCTATAAACTCTGACCCTGAAGTCGATCCAAACAGCTGACAGGACCGGGTAATGTTTCACTAAACAAACCTCACAAAGTTTGATCCCAAAGAGAAAGTCTCCGGATAAAAGACGCGTCCTCAGATTTTGAATTTGCATTTCATCCTGAATTTAGCATCAGAATCAAACGGTTCGGGCTGAGCAGAAGCTGGTGCCGGTCATAACAGTCACTGATCTGTTGTTAAGCAGAAAGAAATCAGAAACAGAATGATTAAGCACCGTGAGGTCACACACAGAGCTTCATTCTACCAAAAGTCTCCAGTCATCTTTGTAAAAGCATCTTTTCCAGTAACAATGAATAAATAATCCCCAGTGGACACACGTGAACACAGACAGATCAAACTCAGATGGCATGATGGGAAGCAGTCCTCCTCCTCATCAGGATGAAGAGCAGGCCAACAGGAAGGCGGTGGGAGGACTCAGTGGGTTTTCCTCTTCCTGGAGCGGAAGCGTCTCTGTCTCTGCTTGTACAGGTGTCTGAGGTTGACGAAGAGTCCTGAGAGGAAGCACAGCCTTCGTCAGAGTCCGGTGGAGTTTGTCACCAGACAAACATCCTAAAATCTTCCACTTGTTGGATTTACGTCTGCACACTTCCAAACCCTTCCACTGAATTTCCCAAACTAAACATAAACACGTCAGTCAGGCTGTCGGCGCCACCAAATCAAACAACGACACAGATTAATATCAGTGCTGTCAAGCAATCACAATTTTTGATCAACTGATTGATCATGACCTGTAAATAATTCATCCGTTTTAAACTATTTGCTGTGAAAGGCATCAGCTCCAGGTATTTTCTTAAAAATGTGTGATATTGTGAAACAGGAAAAGACCAAAATACCACCAAAACGTGGCATTCTGAAGGTCCCATCATAACACGTTTCCAACCTTTACTTTGATTGTGAATTCAGAGAAAATCACAGCAATCACAGACTTTGCTGCTTTGTGGCTAATATTGTTGTCGGGATTGAGTCTCAAACATCATAAACAAATAAACAGTTCATCCTGGTCAATATTGAAGACTTCCCCAGAGTTGTGCTCTGTAATATCAGACCAGTGTTTTTCAACCTTTTGTCAAGGTTAAAGTGTGCCTTGGCTGAAAAAGTCCCGCGGAAACCAGCATCCAAACATTAAGAAGGAGAAACTCATGTCTGTATTGATGGACAGCCCCTCCATGATCTCATGGACATTTCTGTAAAGATGGTGGCAGAAAAAGCTGGAAGTTGAAGCTGTTTTTTCTAAAAGTTGTAATAAAAGTTAAGTTAGTTTTCAGTGATAATTTTCAATTAAATTATTTGAAATTTTACCTGATAGTTGTTTTTCCCTCCAGTTTATTAACATGTAATTTTAAGTAACCTCACAAAAAAACAAATATATTCTTTCTAGACAGTAATTTATTTTTTATGATCAAAGGCAACTGTAATTTTTGAAAAATTATATCATCACAATATGTTTGATAAATTTTACACAAAAAGACTAACATTATATTTATGTTTTCTGTAGCTACACAAAAAGTGAAGATGTTGAAGTTTTATTAGTTTTTTTTTTGTCTTAATCAAAGATGAAGTCTTTGAAAACTTTATCAAAAATGTTTTATTTCTTTTTAGATGATTAAATTGTTTCAGTTTAGTTTAATTGTGTCTGTTTCACCTTCATCCTGTTTCTTAAATGTTGTTCTTACTTCTTCTTTAGTTTAACATCTAAAATAATCCAGACGTTCTTAGAAAAGTGTTTCAGTTAGAAATACGACTTGGACCAAACTCTGGGATGTTTGGCTGTTAAGAAACACAAACCTGGAAGGAGAACTAAACTTTTGACCTCTGACCTAATAAATATAAATGTGTGTTCGTTGTGGTTTAAGACGTTTAACAGGGAAGACTCATTGTACGCTGTCACTTTAGCACAATGCATCATGGGAGATGTAGTGATGGCAGACAGACTCTCTTCTCTGAGCCTCATTGTTTTGTTCGTTTGTTCCACGTTCTGACACCGGATTCTGTGGAAAGCTACACCGCTAAAGATGAGCTTTAGCTGGTATTTCTGTTGGAACTGAGAGACTTTATGAGCAGAATCAGAACAAGGAAGTGAAGACTTTAACCACTTCTGATTGGTCAGACTGATGACATGTGATTGAGCCTCCAAGAATGATTGGTGGAGACAGTTAAAGGGGCGGGACTTTTCAGAAAACAGCTGCAGCTACGGCTAAATCGCGGTACCGTCATTCTTATCAAAATGTCTTTAATAGAATCAAATAAACACAAAGAAAAAAGTATTTTATGATCTTTTATATTCCTAACTACTCAGTGTTTTATCAGGGCCTGTTTGGATGAACACAGAGCTGAAATCCTGGAGATGGAAATGTTTTTAGATCAGTGAATAGATAATTTCCCGCTTTTTTCACACCGGTTAAAAAAGGTTTAGTGAATAAAGTAGGAAGAACAGAACAGACTGGTGATGAACTAAACAGATCATGCATTGCATTGTTTACTATATGTATGAACTGTTTTGTAAATGTGTATTTATTTTTATCTTTTAGGGTTATTTTAACATCTACTCAGGGACTGCAGATGAAAAATAGCCCTTTGGCGAACTCTGGCATATTGACAGAAATGTTTATTAATATGCGCTGTCCCCCTATATTAAAGTAAAATAAAATAAAAATGCTGTGATCATTAGCTAATCTTTTAATTTTCATGGGCAGAGGAGGTCAGAGCCCTCCATGTTTGTAGTTCTTTTTGTAGTTAATATGTAGTTTGTAATTAAATTCTTTCTTTTAGGACCCCTGGAACGGATTGACCTGAAAACTCACCTGCGTCTGAATTTTGGGACGACTCCAGTAGCAGCTCTAGACACGGGCCGTACGGGTCATTGCCCAGGGCGCAAATTTAAAGGGGGCAGCGGCTCAGTGCTTGGGAAAAAAAAAAAGGTAAATGGGGCTTCTCTACCTGCCCAAAGTGCTTTACAGTCACAGACCCATTCACCCGCTGATGGTGGCTCTACTGCCCAACACAGGTGCCAACCTCCCACCAGAGGCAAGGTGGGGTTCAGTGTCTTGCCCAAGGAAACTTTGACACATGGGCGGGCAGGGCGGGAATAGAACCTGGAATATTCCGATCGGAGTTCGACCGCCCTACCACTGCACCACAAAAACAAATTTGCGGCACTATTTTTCTTTTCTTTTCTATTGGTTTTCTATCATCTATTACCGTAATTTCCGGATTATAAGGTGCTACTTTTGTCACACACTTTCAACCCTGCGCATTATTCAATAATGCGGCTAATTTATGCATTTAAAAAAAAAAAATGCATTTTTTCTAACGGCCACTAGGGGGTCCAGGAAGACGAATAGCACGAAGAATGAATAGCAGGAACAGACCCTCATCATGGAAAATGCAAGAAGAAATGCAGACGAAGCAGCTTTCAAGTTCAGAGCAATCGTTAAATCAGTGTGAAAAAATCCACCATCACCTACGGGTTTGGAAAAGCCGGTCTGCTGCTGACGGAGAGGACAGAGCAAGAACAGGAGGGAATTTACCTCAGAGTGACACTGATGACAACAAAGGAGAGACTGAGAGAGAGGTGAAGAATGTCTGACGCTATTCCAATCCCACACTGAGGAGGAAGACTTCCATGGTTTCAGTGCACAGGAGGAAGATGAAGAAAGCTCTCAGTGACTTTTACGCTCGTGCTTTTTAACCAGCCCAGTTGGTGCTGTTACTACCATGTTGCTGCCGCGTCACAGGCTCTGTTTGGAGTAGAGCTGTGACGGTGTGGGACTTTGGATCACCGCGGTGATGAAGCAGCAGGAGTCGCGGTGGATGGAGGTTTTTAGAGGATTTTTACTGTTGGTGTTGCACAAAATTAGAAAAATGCCAAATATGTTTGTAGTAATCAGTGATGAGTTCTATGATTTAGTTTGTAATGTTTTATGGACCTAAAAATGACATTCACAATAACAGGTTTACGAATCCAATCCTCTGATCTGTTTCACAAAGACACACTCAGGACGTCCCACACCAAGAAATGAACTGATTGTTAAAAACGCTGCAGGAGTCCAGCTGTAAAAAACCGACCAAAGAGCAAAGAAAATGAATGATTTGATTTATTTCTAATTATTAATATTTTAAGGTTTTGTTTTGTTCTGCAGCATCTTCATATTTGTATAATTTTGACAGAATATATTTTTATGGAGAGCAAAATATTAAACGTTATTTAAGGTTTATCTAAATTTATTCTGGATTAATATTCCTGTTTTTATTCATATTTGTGCTCAAATAGTTCCGTTTTAAAGGTTTAAAAGTTTAGCTTTAGTGTGTTCAGTAAATGTTTATCTTGTTCGGCCCAAAACCTAAATGTGTTTTTGATTAAGTTTGCCCCCCCTGTTATACGAGTTTATCAAATTCATGCACTTTTCATATAAAATGGGCAAATAAAAACTAGGGAACACAAAAGGATGTGTAAGGATGTGTAAGTTACCCATCTCACCCAGAAACATGAGGACCAGGTAAACCTGCAGCGTGTAGGAGAAGCTTAAGGAGCGGCCTCTGAAACCAGGAAGCGGGAGGCTGAACAGACGGGTGTCATCAAAGATGGGGAGGGACTGGATGACCGCCACCGCTGCAGGAAACACACATCAGCAATGCAGACAAAACCGCCACCCCCTGCAGCAGGACGCCACAAACCTTCAGCGAGGACGGCGAGCGGGTACAGAGGGATCCACAGGTTGTATCTTAGCCACGTTAGGAGCTGCCACTCGGTGTCGATGTAGGCCAGCATGTAGAAGGGGTACCTGAAGATCTCCATGGAGCTCCAGGCGTAGAACACGAAGAAGACGATGGATCTGCTCTGCATCTCCTCCAGACAGCCAAAGATGACAAACAGCACCACGTTCCTCCCAGCAACCTGAGCAGAGACAGAAGAGTTCGAACAAAAAAACCTGATCCGTGTTTCCAAGGGAAAGGTCAAAGGTCAAGGCAAAGAGCTGCAGCATCAGCTGCTGCTTCACACCCAGGAGGAATCTGACAGCAAAGCCGTCTTTCCCCATCAGAGCCTCAATAATCAGCTGCGTGTTTTGAATTCATGTGACGACTAAAGGATGAAACTCCGGTTCCCAGCTGGTCGAAAATAAAATCCTTTCAGCAGTTTCAATCAATCAATCAACCATCGATCAATACAATTCCTGACTCGGATTTCCCAAGAATTCAAACTACTTTTACTAAATGAAATTCGATGAATAGTGATTTCCTATTTAAATTAGTACAAGTAGTTTTTTTTCACCATAAAATTCTTGGGAAAAAATAAAATAATAAAACAAGATAAATAGTGATTTTGGGGCTGCTTGGTGGGGCAGTGGTTAGCGCTCTGGTTGGGGGGCCTGAACCAGAACATCAACGGGGGACCTTTCTGTGTGGAGTTAGCATGTTTTCCCCGTGCATGTGTGGGTTTTCTTCCTCCCAGCGTCCAAAAACATGCTTCCCATGTTCAGTGGTCACTCTGCAGTGTCTCTAGGTGTGAGTGTGCGTGTGCATGGGTGTGTGACTGTGACCCTGTGACAGACTGGTGACCCGCTGTGACGTTGCCACACATATTATGCTAAGCAGCTGTTAAGTATTTTGTTATGAACCCCTGCAGGGTTAAATAGCTGCTTTGTGTGCTGATGTATACTGGCCAAAGCTTTATTGGGACTTTCTGTTTCTAATGAACATTTGTAAACCTGGAAAAACAGCCGGCGCCTTAAAGAAACAGGCGCCGTCTACGAGGAGTGAGGCTGTTAATGACGCGAGGACAGCGAGGGAAAACACCTGCTGCTTTAAAAAAAGGAAAAGACAGCAACACAACGGGGGAGCCGTGTCTGAGGACTACGTTGGATGTCCCAGAGCCGCTCCGTTTTCAAGCTCCACATACTGGAGTATTTTTTCCCATTTCCTGCTAAAAAGGATTAAGGCGGCCTTCAATGGCTGCGGCCTTCAATGGCTGCGGCCTTCAATGGCTGCGGCCTTCACTCGCGAAGCCTTCAATAACTCTTGACCTTCAATGGCTCTTGTGGCCTTCCGTTAACTGGGTCCTTAAATCGGCTAGGTCAGATGGTAGCAGCTGTGAATTTGGACGAGTCTAGCCTTTAGATAATTCCAGCCGTTACATCGGCAAATGTCCTGTCGCCTAGCAACCGTGAGTCCCGAACAGAAAAAGTGCGTGAACGGGTGAGGCTAGAAATTTCCCTGGCTTATTTGTTCCAACTTTTAATCTTGGAGGAGTAATTATAAAAAAGGTGTAATTATTTCCAACTCCAGTCCTGCTCCACAGTCCGCCATTGTTGTCAGAAAATCTTTGGTTTCAGCCACAATGCATCTTGGGATATGGACAGCATAGAAGGAGACACCCAATGAGTTCTATGGCTAGAGGAGACATCCGTGGTTCCTCATGGGAGCAGAGCACCGCCATCTTGGTGAGGTCAAGTCACTGCTGCAACACATGTTTTGCAAAATACCAGTTCATTGTGCGGCTTTCAACTGCCAGAATCAGAGAAATGAGTCCATGAAGGAGGAAGGCAGAACATTTCACAGGTAAGTATTATAATTTATTTCTTTTAATGCTGCGGCTTAATTATTAGAACACATGTTGACATGCATGATGCTGCAAGGATATCAACATGCTGCATGATGTCGGATAATTTACTGTGCGACATAAATGTACATTTATTTAGTTAAAACCTACAGTATACAAGGCTAATATAGTAATCTAGATTTATACATTTCTGACTCAGTGACTGAACTTTTCTTACAGGTTTCCAATGGATTCAGACTTCAGGAAAAAGTGGATCTTAGCAATAAAAAGAGTTAACCCAGATGGATCCTGTGGTACCAACTAGTAATACAGTCTGGATATGGTAGAAACTGTTGTGAAACGCATTTTGATGAGAGGCCAGACTGTTGGCCTGAAACCGACACCACTTAACATCTGTGTTACACAAACTGATCCACATGAATCAGTAAATATTGTTTTCTTCTTCTTTTTTGGGGAGTAAATGTCATGACGTCGTGCTGGGAGAGAGTGGAGCAGCAGGCACGTGACAGTAAATCTGTTATTGACTTTTGTCTTAACATTATTTTAAAATTCTTTGTAATAATGTTTTTTGTAAGAGATCCTGCAACTATGTATTTTTTATATAAGTTTGAGGTTATAAGGCCGCCTGTTTCTCTTATTTAACAACAACAAATGATGTATGTATCTATAAATGATATACATATATATTATATATTTATATATACATGTATAAATATATATAAACATAAATATATATATATATTATATAAAAGCTACTTAGATGCCACTAAAGGCTATAGAAATCATTGTCATCTGGGCGCCGTCGACCTCACCAAGATGGCGTCACGCTCCACCACCGTCGGCCAGGCTTCTCAAGCGGGCGTGTCTCCTCTAGCGATAAAACTCATTGGAGACACCAGACCATCCTTACAACCGGGAAAAAGGATGCATTCGTCAGCCGCATTTGAAGGAGTCGTTGAACTTGGATCTTGATTGACTGAGGGTGGTTCTTTATGTAGTGTTGGTGTATGTTTGACATTAGAGCTCTGGGTTCTGATAAGTTTGTAAATGACCGCAAAATGACCTGGTTTCCCTGATCCGTTGCAGCACAAGAACCTGTGAAGGCGGATGCTAGTGCTGCTGTTTGATGCCCAACATGTTAAGCAGGAATGAGTGTTTTTAAATTCAAACAGAAAGAGAAAACTGTGTGGCTGAAAACCTGGTTTTTGAATCTCTTGAGGGATGTGCTGAGAGACTCCTCCCCGTCAGAGTCTTACCTGTATCATAGCAGGATACAGTCCTGTCTTGACCAGACCCAACAGGGGGTTCACCACCTCGAACACGGCCAGTATCTGACAGAAGTACATCATGTCCGCTGTGGTGTGGAACGTGTCGTAGAACGAGTCTGTGGAGGCAAAGACAGTGTTAAGATTGCTTGGCGTGGCACAAGCCTTCATCAATTCCTCCAATCATTTGCAAAACAAATTCTAGCTGCAGGTTCCCGTTTCTATTCAAATCAAATCTGTGAATCAACAAAGCCACAGGCCCTGTCTGTCTGTCCTCTGGAGCTCCTGTTTGCTCGCTTTCACTGAACCATCATGCTGTTTGTCTCTTTTCAGTTTGTGCGTTCTCTAGACAATCGAAAACAGCAGCTCATTATTTCTCTGTCTTTACAATTTTAAGCTAGGAAACTTCTGAAAGCCCGTCTCAGCAGCTGCAGGCTGCCCAGCACTCCTGATGGAGAACGCTGTCACAGTCTGAGATGTTTTCTCATCAGACTTCAGCCAAGCATTTTACTGAAAGTGACACTGCAACCAACTCACTGCAGGTGCAACCAGAATGCCTCTTTTTAGGCAGCATTCAGTCTCCTCCATCGGTCCATGGGAAAAGCTACCTTCTGCTTCGTCCATCATGGCGGTTTTCTGCGGTCAGCATGGAAAGCGTCTGCAATGGTTTAGTTCTTCCTGCTGGAGTCTGAATCTGGATTTGTGGTGTTGCAGGGCTTAAAGACTAGATCTTAGCACTGTGGAGTCGCTGCGACGGGTTTACACGTTTTCCTCAGGTGCACCGGCACAGAGGTTTGGTGCACCCACCTTTTTGACCACATTGCCTTTAACTCGCTGTCAATAAGGACTTGAAAATGATTGATTTACAACCTGGGGAACAAAAAGTCCTTTATTTGAAACAAAGTTGTACAGGAATGATGTGAAAAAATTGGCGTATAAAGTCCCACTCCAATGAAATTCAGGCTTTTAGTATTTTTCAACATGTTCTTGTGTCATTTTTCTCATGATAGAGAACATTTATAAAAGAATTTTACCTAAAAGTCTAAAATACATTTCTGGGAATTTCTTTATTTTAACCAGGGCAAATAAAAAAAGCTCAAATGTGTGACCCAAAAAGACAAAAAGAGTGGACCACAGTGTCCCTGCTCTGCTCCATTCTGATCATCCACCGTCAGACTGATGGATCCATGAACGTCTGTGTTCTCCTGGTCTGAGCTGGAATCTGGATCAGAACTGGACGGAGGGAAAGCTACGATGTTGCTGCTATTTTTGTTGCAGCAGTAATGTTAGGTGGAAGTTGTGAGGGGCAGTAAGCTAGCAAGCGAACGAGTAGACAAAGGAATCATGGGATATCAGCAGAGGGTTACACCAGTGCAAACAGTCCCGCCCACAACTCAGAGGTAATGACCTCCTGCTGCCCTGCAGAAACTACGTCCAAGTAAACAACAGTTTGCATAAACTGCATAATCATGGTTTTAAGACCAATGGCAACACTTTAAAAATGAACAAAAGTACAGTTTGCTTCACTGAGCTGAAATTTAAGCTAAAGAAACTGGTGGTTGAAGGCGCTTCATCTCTAATAACTGTCAAAATAATGGACAAACGTCATCATCAGATCAGCGATATCCCATAATTCCTACTTTTTCCTGTTTCATCTTTGCCTCATTTTTAGCATTTCATTTTGATTCTGAAAATTTTGTTATTTTGTTTGGATTTCTAAAACGTAATGTCTTTTTAGTATTTGTTTTGCTTTTTTTTATTGTTGCGGTCTTTCTGAAGTTTTTTCGTTGAGTGATTTGAACTTCAGGGCCACCGTCAATCATGTCGCAATGACACCTAAATACCACGGGCCTCTTGATATTCTGTAAATCATCAGCGCGATTCCTGTGACTCAGCTGACTCTGCTGCAGTTTCTTTCTGGCTTCACACCGACATGCGGCACATTACCAACGTATAGAGCTGCGGCACAACGCCGCTTTGCTCTGCTGATAAACACGATTAACACCTGCCAAGGGTGCAGTGCTGCATATCGGTGCACGGCTCCTTTACTCCACTTCAGAATCCACTGGAAGGCTGTTGATTGCGTTAACGGTTGAAACGTAACGGTAGATGAAGGTTGAGGTTTCAGAATTTTTTCATCATGCAGCCAGCATCGGGCGTGTGCACACAGGGTGCGTGTGTGCACGGACTCAAACAGAACAACTCAGAAGTACATTCTTACACACAAAAACAATCCTTCTTAGCCCCTGTGCTATCTTGTGGGGTCCAGATGAGAGGGGTCATCTGGACCCCACAAGATAGCACAGGGGTTATTTAGGTGTGTTACACCTGCACACATACAGGAATGACATAAAAATATACCTATATATCACCAGTGCACACCACTGACAAATGCAGGCGCACTCCTGGGGCCTGTGTTGCATTATCTGGATTCTTTAGTTTGATTGATGCAAGAACACCATGAACTGGTCAGTACGTACGGGAAAATGTGTGCATCATCGGGAATGAACGCAAGCCATGGAAGCCCGCAAAGTGCATTTTCTGACCAACAGAATGGCTGAGTTACAGCTGTTTATTTCTCTATAGAAGTCTATAGGATTTTGGTTTCTTGGAGCCACGTCCAGTTTGGAATACCACTGGGGCATTGGTACTGTAATGGTGCAGTAAAAATGCTTATTCAGCACACAAAAATCTGTGCGTTGATGCTTTGTGCGTGTTGGAACAAACCTTGGCCCAGGATGAAGAGCCGAACAGTCATGTTGACAAAGATCCAGGAGAAACCCAGGAACTGAACCAGGTTGTACATGAACAGGTAACCTTTCTTCAGCCCGAGATAGGCTTAGGAAACGGAAACAAACCATGACAATAAATAAAAATGGTATTTCAGAAACACTCGGCACTAAAACATTAAACACCCGGCAGACGGACAAGCCTTTGAAAAAGAAAAGGGACTCACGGTCTTTACGAACTCTGGACTCCACATTTATCTTGCTAATCTTTTGCTCCTGCTGAAAGAAAAACTTTGGTTACTTTCTAGCACAATGTTTCAGACACGTTGCCATGACGACACAGATATAGTCAGTGATAAAATGAAAGTTGTATGTAAAGCCATTCAGGAATGGGGGAATTTTGGCCACATGACATGGTTCCGGTTACATTCAGAGTCTTCACAAAGAGCCCACCTGGATAAATGGGCGTGTCCTCTTCACCAACCTACTAATTGCTGCTGCTTTCAAAGAAACCCTGGAGTGCCCCTTGGTTAAGGTCCTTTGTTCCACTAAGCCACCAGGTGTAAGGTAATGCTACGCTCAGGGTTGTTATCCTGTTTGTGTTTTTCCCTGTGGTGTTACAGTTCCACTTTCCACTGTGACGGATTTCAACAGTTTTCCAATCATTTCAAATGTGGCCCTTTGCGTCTGCCTCAGTGTTGGGTGGGAGCACGCCTTTAAAATGCAACTTCATTGTCTTTGCTAGATCCAAGAGCAGCTGCAAACCCAGTTGTGGTGGTGGGCTCAGCATCAGCATCTGCTTCTTCACTTCTGTCCAGCAGCAGCCCGTCAAGGAGGCAGGTTAAGATGCCGGTCAGAAGGGCCGGCCCGCCACGCCTTTTTTTCCGCTAAACACCAGCTTTTAGCAATCAGCAGCTAACCATTCTTATCACCTTTAAAGATAACAGGCTTTGAAGTAACACTCAGGGTCTCTGTGCTGTCTGTGATGCGACGTTGACACCAGAGAGGCTATATGCGGTTTGATAAATGTACATTCAGCCCGTGGTGTTCACAATGGACAAAAAGGGAGGGGCTACTGTCTGTATACCTTGTATACACATTTGATCTCTTGTTGTGTACTCGCACTCTGTTCATTAAAATTGCAAAATGCAAAGATGCGACTCATGTGTCACTACCAGAGCCGACTCCCCAACTGGTCAAAGTTCAGCTGTTCAAGCAGTCAACTGATTGAGCCTTCAACGGGCTATAAACGCAAGAGTGTGGAAGAGTTTTCATTGAAGGTGGTCGCTTGAACGCCAGCTGTGTGAACGTAGTTTTAGGAACACTATTGGAACCCCTGCAAAACATCTGGACATCTTCAGCTGGAGAAAGGAGGAAGGAGCACCTCTGGTTCAACAGGTTCCAAGAATTCCAGACTTGGACAGTATTCCCCCCGTATTCCTGGGGGTAAGGGACCAGAGACGGAACGATCCTTACTCATCAAAAATCCAGCTGCTGTGGTTTGCTTTCACTTCTGATGCACTTTTCTGAGTTTTCTACCACCTGCGTCGAATTTTTCTTGACAACAGCCAGGATTTTCATGCTTTAAGCTCTTTGGTGATGTTAAAAACTCACAAGTAGCTATGTTAGCTAAACGTTGAACATGTGTAATGAAGTGGGTCTGAAGTAACCTGAGCCTGAAGCTCCGTCTCTGCATCGGACTCGTCCAGCCAGCGGTCAAAATCCGGGGCCAAGAAAAGAGGCTTTTTCTCCTGAAGAGTCAACCGGTCCCACCAACGCACCCTCTGCTTCCGGATCTTGATGTCCACCTGGCGCTGAGTGGATTTGTGGTCAATCTTAGAGAACAGAATTAGAAAAGAAACGCGTTTTTGTAATGTATTTATGCATACATGAGCACCCCGGGTGATTGACCTGCTCTCACAGACACCTTTAGTCGGCTAATTGAATCAGGCGTGTCAGACCAGAGGGAAAAAGGAAAAACCTCCCCTGACTCCACGCCTCAGTCTGGTGGGTTTGGTTTGTTCTACTGCATAGGGCTGGGTTGATAAAATGGAATAATCGATCTGAATCGATCCAAGCTTAATAGATCAAAGACCGATCCATAAGAGTAGAGATTGATCTTTTATGGCTTTCCTTTTCCGATGACCTAATGTTCTAAGCTTTAGAACAGTCATGGTGTAAAACGGTAAAACTGCTAGACACTTTACAAAATACAATCAGAAGGTTCATGGAATATTACTAATATACTTTGATACATTTAGAATGTAATTTTAACAATAGTTGCAGTAAAACCAAAGTCTGCTAGCTTGATGCTAATGTATAATGGAATTTCCCATAGGACGGCTAATGCTAACGCTCGACATTGCTGACTAATTGAACAGCTTTATTTATTCACGGGCAGGAATTGTCCAAACTCTTTTAAGGAAACCTTTTTTAAAGTAGACATACGTGGTCTAAAGCAGCGTTTTTTGCTCAAATCTTCTGGAATAAAGTGTACTGCTGTAGCGAGAGCCCCAGCCGGAGCTCCCGAATGGAATAAAAGAATTGTGAATGGTGTCCATCCAGGCTGTGATGAATGGCATAGATTCTGGAAATGATTGGTGATACTCAGCCCTACTACTGCAGAAGACTGTTCCCTCCTTTCCACTTCTCAACTGGTAAACTTGCAGCATTAACCGATTGGGGGATTGAGATAAAACTTGATTGTTGGGATTCAGGCAGCAAACATTAGCTTCTTTCAGACTTCTCTAGATCTTCTGTTTCGTAGATATTGGATTATATTAAATCCTTGCAGTTCATCATTGAAGGATAGTGTTCTAAAAACTTTTCACTCTCTTTCAGATTGAAGAGCAGTCTGTTTTTCCTGGAGGCTGCACCTCCTACAGACCAGATAGAAATCGTTTTTAATGTTTGAATGGGAATAAAATAGCGGCTTGTGTGATCTCAAAGTCTTTGGATTTATTGTGTTTCGTTCTCACAGCCAATCATGCACCCACATCCGTGAGAGGCTAAAGGAAATGGATAAGGCACAAAGCAATAGTTGTAAAAAGATCAATACCTCGGGTCTGACAGGTTCCAGGAATTCCAGACTGAACTTGTACTCGTTATCCCCTTTGGCTCCGTGGCCCAGTGCTGTCCAGAAACATTCTTTTAGCATCAGTTTGAAGGTTTTAAAAACAAGAACTTTGCCTTGAGTAAAACCTGAGAGACAGCAAACCTCTGAAGTGAAGAGTGTTGTTTTGGTGCAGGCTGATATCAAGATTCTGAAAAACACAACAGGAAGTGGTCATATCCAGGAAGTTGAACGCTGGACATCAACATCAGGAGCAACTCAAAGGTTCAATCCAACAATACGACATCCGTGCATTTGAATGATGATGAATATAAGCAGTTTGAATCTGACACTGGGAACACAAACGTTTATCATTCATAAACTGTAAAAGTTTGCCCACTGAAACAGCTGGAATACTTGGCAATAAAGATAGAAATCTCAACAGATATCGATCTAAATGTAGCAGGCTGCTATAGACCACCTTCAGATCTTTCAAGGTCTGTCAAAGCAAGATCATCAGGTCAGCAACATTCAGAACATTAAGAAAGAGATGTTCCTCAATAATAAATAAACAAAGGCAGAATTTGATTTAAAAACAAAACATTTTTGGAAAACAATAAAAACTATCTATAAAGGATAAAGCGCAGTCCTTGCCAGCTTATGTTATAGACAAATCCTCTAGTCAGAGACGGACAAAACATGTTGAACCATTTTATCAAGTGGGACCTAGGGTTGTGCCGATGGACGATACCATGTGTCTCTCCATCGCGACGGAAAGACACAATCTGGACAAAAAGTCGCAAGGACCACATCCCTTAGAGCCATATTTTCTGAGAGCCGCTGCAGATGTGATTGCTTAAGCACTCACACATATTATAGTTTAATCCTGACAACATCAACCATCCCAAAAGTCTGGAAATCTGCCTTTGTTTGTCCAATTCTAAAAGGAGGTGACCCAACTGTATTGAACAACTATAGGCCAACGTCAAAGCTGTCAGTATTATCTTAAGCGTTTGAGTGTATTAAACAGTTAACTAGAAGAATTCCTTTTATAGAATTTTTTATCTGACTTTCAATCAGGATACAGGAAGATCATTTTGATGACGATTTAACTTGCGATACACGAACAAATAGCAAAACGTCTAAATACATCATTTCCATTTCATTACAACAGTTTAATATAAATAAAAGTCAACATAACAAATTACATTCCAAAAGACCCTCGTCTACATGGGAGGCAGACATCTAACATCAGAGGGGGACCACCCGATTGGTCAAATGCATTAATGGATTTATTTGATTTGTCAAATACATCAAGTTGCCATAAGATTGCTTTAGCATATTCAAGGTTACCATCTTTACAGTTTTTGCTGACTTTTGCGAAATGTGTTTTTGCTCAGCTTGATTTTGCGATAACGACACATTTGTGATTTACTGTGCAGGGCTAGCCATAATCAATTATTTCCAGGATTAAATGAATAAAGTTCAGGCTGGCTCGTTTGAACCACTCTTTGAAACAGATCCATGAAATTCGGCTCTCTAGAAAGAACCATAAATCCCACCTCTATTATACGTCACAAGGGGGTCTATCATCATCCTCTCCCTCCCTCTCACTCATGGTGAAGTAAGAAATAACACAAGATAAAATAACTAAACAGTTATTAAAGTAAAACTGACACATCGGCAAAAACCCAACCCAACATCAATGTTGGCAGAATGGGCGATTTCCTGCCCTTTTGGGGGGGGGTTAGATTCTAAATTTGTAAAGAGTTTTCTAAATGATTCTAAATAGTTTTGGGAGAGCGGACATGGTTTGGGATTGGCTCCTCATTGAAACAGCAGGGACGTGCGGTCAGGGGAGGCAGGTGAGCAGAGAAAAACAGCAATAGATCCTTTGTTTGTGAATGTCTAGAAGTTTTTCAGGAGGATTTTTACTGTTGGTGTAGTACAAAATTAGGAAAACACCAAATAATTTTTGGAGTCATCTGAAGTAATTAACTTGTTTGGTTTAGTTTTTAATGTTTTATTAAGACAGAAAAAAAACAAGAAAATCAAATTACTAATAGGTTTCACAAAAACACAGGAGCTCACACAGCAAACAGAAAAGAACGCGATGCTAAAAAAAACACGACAGCAGTCCAGCTCTGATAAAACGACACAGGAGCAAAGAACACGGAATGATTGGATTGGTTTGTGCTGAAAAGCACACATTTATTTTCGTTTTCAGGCTTTGTTTGTTTTGTTCTGCAGCATGTTCATATTTGTATCATTTAGACAGGATATATTTAAAGGAGGGCAAAATCTTTTGGGATATTTATACGTTCACTTTTTTAACATAAAAGTTAAAAAGTATAGAATTCATATTTATGTTAATGTGTTAAAGTTTAAAAATGTCGTTTTAGCGCATCTAAATGTTTATCCTGTTCGGACGCGACAAGGTTGGTTTGACTCGCCCTCTCTAAAGTCTATTTTAGTGCATGACAGCAATGTGACACTGTGTGATATTTCACTTTACAATGTCTCCTGCAAACCAACAACACAGCGAATCAAAACACAACAGTTTTATTCATTTGTTTTCTATGCATTCTAGATCACATCCTTAATAAATTTCCTCTGTTTATCAAAAAATGTTACTTTTTTATCTTGATTGATCTTTTCTTCTGTAATGAAAATCAATTACCTGGCAATGGCGGTTAGATTTGAAAAGTTAAAGAACAAGAAACAAGATAAATCTCTGCTCAAAACGGGATTCAAACCCTTCATTGGAGTGAATGGATCTCTCATTAGGGTTGTGTGTCCGCCTGTTGCACATCTGCATCGTTCTTGAGCCGTTTGTATGAAGTGAAAACGGTCCGACTGGATTTGTGTGTGTGTGTTTTCACACAGACACGGAGCCCTCCTGGTGCCAGTGGTAAGGAACGTGCGCACGGTTTAGTAATCCGTGCGCACGTTTAGCCGGGGATGAACTTCAGAACATCAGCCTTTATTTAGTCTGGACCCCACTGGTAATTCACGACTGTTTTTTTTAAGGACTGTTCATTCAAAGCCGCCTCCGCTGCTTGGAGACCCGGTTCTCCTGAGTCCGGCAGCTCGGTCGTGCAGAACGGCCAGACAGACTGCGGTCCGAAGCCTCCGCCATCATAACGAAGCAGCCTCCCCCACCAGCAAACACAAAGCTACCAGTCCGGTGTGGGTACCGGATGTTCTCGGGGTCCTTCGGGGTCCTTCGACCAATGATGACGTCACACTATTTGATTGGCTGTAAGTTGCCACGACCAATGAGTTAACGTCGCTAAGTTTTTTTAAAACTTTATTGACAATTGCGGTATCATACATTAACAATGACATTAACGTTAACAACGAACAATAACAATGTAATCAATATTGCCGCGAAGATCAGTCACCATTGCCAAACATAACATATTAACATAGAAAATAAAGAATAGAGGGGGAAAAAGAAACAATGAACATAACACACAAATAAATAACATAAGTAAAATAAAATAAAGGAACATAGAAAAAAATGTAAATAGTCTAATACTAGTTAAGGCCATTCTTCTTTTTCATATAATGAAGTGATTGAAAATAAAAACAGAGCTCTTTATTAAATGTTATAAAAAGTGGTCTGGTCTTCAAAACTTGACCTCACTAGGATGGCGGTGCTCTCCTCCCATGAGGAACCACGTGATGTCTCCTCTAGTGATATAACTCATTGGAAGGACCCTGAAGGACCCCGAGAACATCCGGCAACCCGAGAACATCCGGTACCCACACCGGCTGCTCTGCTCAGAGACAGTTTCCTAATCCGTGAGCACGCTTGATCCGATTTTTTCTTTTTTTAACCAATGGCATTTAATTCAATTCCATTTTATTTATATAGCCCAATATTACAACAATAGTCGTCTCAATGGACTTCAGGTTTGTGTAATACTTGATTTGTAATTTGAGTCTGACTGTTTGTTTGTGTATTTATTACAAACCAGTTTCACATCAAGTATTGCACACACACACACACACACACAGAAACGGTTTGATGTTTTGATATCAGGTTCTCACTCAAAAGTCCCTCTCACCACGTGACGGGGGGATAGAACAACACTGGTCACAGAAGACGGAAACTTCTGTTGTAGAATAAGGATGTGTGCTTCTGAAAGCGCGCGCCTGTTTGTGTAACTGAAAAGGGCGCCGCGTGTCACGTGCAGCGCAGAGGCAGACAGTGAGAGCGCGCTCGGTGGGAGAAAAGGAGACAACAGTCAGAAAGAAAGAAGGAAAGTCTGAACACAGGACTAGCAGAGAAGGGAAATTAGCAGCAAAGATGAGTGCGTATAATGTGTTTATTATAGTTCCAAACACGCACCATATGCAAAAAGGAAAAAAAAAAAAAGTGCGGTGATGCGGTTATCGTCACAGCCCTATCTGAGCCTCTAAAAAGCACTGCAATCTATATTTTTATATGTTACTGGCAGCAACATGACTCAGAGTTTCTGTTCTGTATCCATCCCAAGTAAAAACTAAGTAGTTCATGTCTGATAAGAACAAACAAGCTGCCTCTAGCTGAGGTCTTCCTGTTGTTTTGAGCGTGTAGAGCTGCTTATAGAGGCTCTGTGTTCTCTGCTGCCACCTAGTGGTTGGAGGTTGAAGTGGAAAAAAGAGTCAGACGCTGAAGGACGCTCAGAAATAAATGAATAAATATCATCCTGACAGCATTTTGAATCAATACATGTATCACCCCAAATCCAATCCATTTTCAGATGGTGAACTTATGGAAAAATCCTGAAGGCTGCAGAAGTCTTGTTCCCAAAAAAGCAGTCGACCTTTGCCAACATGAGTCTGTCAAGTATTACAATTACAGATCCAACATCTCTGAGGAGACTTGGGCGCCAAATGAAGGAATCCAGTCATTTATTGTATTTTTGGTCACTATTGTTGAAAACATCTACATCACATACATATACAGCTGTACGTTTTTATTAAAGGTGTTGAAGAGACGTCACAGCAGAGTTTCTTGAGTGGATGGACACAACAATAGCCGTTGACATAGTCAGCTCTCCAGTTACTGTACTGGAAAATGTTGGAGGGAACTGGTCACTGACATCAGTCTGGTCACTGATGGCGCCCATCAAAGGTCAGGAAGAAGGCAGGTGTTGCATGTAAAATAGTCTGTATAAAATTGAATGAACATATTTTTTTTTAAAGTGAAATGCATTTTATTTAGATCCATTGGCCTCTGTGAATGAATGTGTAATATAGTGATTTGGCTACCATGTTGTTGAGGCATTTTTTCCAACTCAGGAAAAAAAACAAAAGCAAAGCTACAGATAACAAGCGGATCATAGGTTATTTTGCTTTTGTGTTACTAGTCCGGCCCATTTGGACCAGTCACTGGATTCCCATGGGATCCCGAAAAAATGTCAGCCTCTAGTCCCAACCTGGGACTACCTGGCCAAACTACTGACTGCATATGAGAACTGGATTGAGTGAATGAGATTTCATCCAGAGACAGTGGTTTACTTCCTGCTCCAACCAAGTGAAGTCAATTCAGTCGCCATGACAACATGACAGATAATGTCATGTTGGAGCCAGATGTTGTCAGTAAACATTTGTTGGTCCAAGTAGGTCTAAGTCAACATTTCTAAGGCAACTCTTCTCACCAATCAGAAGTGAGCTTTTTGGAAGGCCACTCCCCTACCACTTCAAAGCCGGCTATACAAAATCTGTCAAAGGTTGAATGTTTTGACTAATTTGAACTACAGAAAAAATATTTTTTCTTAAATTGAAGATTATCTAGAAAATGTTGACAAATGTATCAGATCAAGGTGTCAATAGGGGGACTGAGTAACAGCTGTTTATTTCTCTGTAGAATGGGAATGTTGGCGTCTTGGAACCAGTGGGTACTTCCTGTTTGGAACACCAGGGGGGAGGGGGTCACTCAGTCCAGTTCTCATATACAGTCAATGGGCCTCACCCATCTGGGCTCTCAGGACCAAGTGTGTCTGGTTTGTCATGGCTTGACAGTTTGAAACTTTCGCTTCATTTTTAGAAATTCAGCTGAACTGCTGATGCAAATCAGACAGAACACCTGTGCAGGTGTGCAGACAGGTTAAATATCCCATCATTCAAGCAGGCAAATGTAAAGTTACAACAAAAACAAGGATGTTGAGATGACTATTTCCTTCTAACTGAACACAAATACAAACATGGTAAAATTGCACATGTAATGATAAACGGGCATCCTTTACTTCTTGTCTTCACTGTAACTTGTCCTTTGATCTTATGAAGCAAACAATCAATAAACTTCAGCTTATCCTAAAATCAGCTGCTGGCCTTTTTACCAGAATCAAAAAGGAAAGAACCAACAGTCCCCAACGGTTCCCCAGTCCCTACCGGCCCCCAACAGTCCCCACCGGTTCCCTTCAGTCCCCACCTTGCCTCTAGTGGAAGGTTGGCGTCAGTGTTTGGCAGCGGAGCCACCATCATTGTGTGAATGGGACTGTGACTGTAAATCACTTTGGGCCTTCGAGGAAGGTATAAAAGCGCTACTCAAGTATACGCCATTTCACCATTTACGGTCCCCTACAGCTCTGCAGTTTCCATGACATCACAAATGTCCTCTTTGTCTGCCATTACATGCAAAGTATGTCACGTGAAGCACTGCAGGGTTATGGGTTCAGTTTGTTTGTTGCTACTGCCACCAAGATCCCCAACTAGAGCAACTAAGTTCTTTTAGGACAGGAACTTCTTCAATCCCAGTAGGCGGGCACGCTGGCACCGTCTCTCTTTGCGCAGACTAAATTATTAAAATGACCAGTAATGTGAAGGAAACCAGGAGCTAAACCCCTGAGAGGCGGTGAGCAGTTTCTCATATCTGCCTCACAGAGGACTGGTTTAACTCTTCATCATCTTAAAAACTAAGCCAACATCACTGGCATTTTAAAGGGGGCGATAATTGGATGAAAACAACTAGTAAACGCAGAAAAGGTCCTTGAGAGCTGAATATGACTAAATGTCGACTAGTCTCTTTTTTGTCCAGTGCGGGGATCCGTCGGAGCTCTAAACAGCCTTGAACGTGGACAATTAGCTAACAGTCAAATTAAAACAAGCACAGAACGCCTTTCCAGGTGGACATTTCAGCGACATTCCTGGTTAACAGAGGAGAAGCCAACATGAGAAGTCATGATGGAAGCGATGCGGATGCTGCTGCTGCTGGAGGAGCGGCACCGGCAGAGGCGCTCCGTCCTACCTTGGCATCGCTGAGTTCCACCCGCAGGAAGATCTCGCCGTGGCGCTGAGCCCAGTACACGTGAGGGGTGAGGATCTGCATCTTCCCTGCGAGGTCCTGCTACATACCACAAACACCAGAACGCCGCTGCAAACTTCAAAATGAGTCCAAGCAGAGTGCACACCGCAACGCACCGCGCCGCGCTCACCGGGAACTTCCGGCCGAGGCTCGTTTTCAGCTTTTCACAATAAGAGCGCATCATCATAAAGGCTAACAATGCATTCAGATTTCAGAGATTTGAATAGATCACGTGTCCCCATCAATCAGAGGTACCCCACCCTTTTTTATAATCAGTGATTATTTTTTTAAAGGAAGAAAGAAAGAAACAGAAGAAAATGTGATTCTTCTTTAAACTAGATATTGAAAAGATGGGGTTTATATGTTCACTTTGATATTTACGTAATTCGTGACCAAGTTGTTACCCCGCAGTTTAAGTCACAGACTTAAAACCTGGATCACTAAACTAAGCTCCACGGGTCTCGAGCTTCCGATAACCGATGTTCTTGAACGCACCACAGTACTCGATCGCCTCCATTCTGGGAGGACTGCTTCCAGACGCGTTCAGGTAAAATCCCGTCATTTTGGCTTTTTTTTTGTGTAAGGCGAAAACCAATATAACAGTGGACATAATCCCGAGGATTCCCCTTAAAGCGCTTGATTCCAGAGCCTTACTTGACTTTTGAGAGTTGGGTGGCATTGTTTGTGTGTGATTACAGAACTACCGGGATAACACCGCCTCCGGTTTCAAAGTGCAACTCCCGGAAGATTGAACCGTTTGTGTGAAAGTTCACAGGGTGAAAGTTGACGGTGGGACAGAGACGTTTGGATCACCGACCACAGCGCAGCATCCCCGCTCCTGTTTTTCTGCTTGAACTGTTCTGACAGACTCTACGTCAGCGGAGCTGCAACGTTGTTGGAAAGACAAAAACAAGAAAAATGCAGCACGGACAAGAAGAGCAGGACTCTGCCGGTACCGGGACCCCTGCGGCCAGAACCGCCGGCCGCCGGAAGAACACCGCAGTTATTTACGTGACGTTTCTAATCCTCACGCTTGATCTGAGCATGATGTTTTTGCAGTTCTCCGTGACACCGGTAAGTATATGACGTCAGAAGGGAAAGCTGAAATGTCCGTGGAGGCCGTGAACTCACCCAACGTACAGGGCTGATGTGAAGAAAATGTTTTTTTTCTTTTCTGGCAGCTTTTTTTTTATTAAAGTCAGAGCAGTTATGTAACATTATGGGTGGACTATTGTAGTTGTTGGATAATAGGCTAAATAAATCAAGCAAAGGGTTTGAAATTATGCCTTTATTCTGGAAAAGGCATCGACAGGACAGTCTGAGTCCTCAAAGTTGACAGAAAAGTTATGGAGGTCTAAAGATGTCTGACCTCATCCTTTTATTCAGACTTCCACAAGAAGATTTAATGAAGTAAAAGTGAATCATAAGGTGATTATGCTTAGTTTTCACTAAGAAGAAACTCAAAGATAAACCATCAAAAGTTATGAAAACGGATCACATATAGAAAAAAGACTCACCTGCTGTCAGGTAATAATCCCAGAAGTTTAAATCATGTCATGATGAAAGAGAAACAAACGGCAGCAACAAACAAATTGTTTTTAGTGTCCTGTTAAAGTTGCTGAGGATTCTGGGAGTTTTCCCACATTATCAGAGCATAGTAACTAGAGATGGAGTCACTTTGATACCCCAGGTTGGAGCACGGCCTTGGGCTGCTCAGCGCGGTGGCCGCCTGTCAGCTAGTCCAGCCACAAATGCTGCTCAGCACAGGGTTTAATTGCTGAGAGCAGCGTCCTCAGCAATGGTGATGAGCATCAGACGCTGGATGGCTGCATCAAAGGCCTTTTAATCATAATCATAATCATAGGCCTTTTGTTCAGCTGCTGGGAGTCTCACAAGCCAGACAGGCTTCATAGGACTCCATCTTCAGGTTGACTCCATCTCGACCTCCGGCGACCCCCATTGGGTTTGTAGCTGGCCCAGTAGGTACCTGAGACCCTAAAAGCACAGATCTGAACTGCTTTTTCTGATGGAGATTCAATGGAGAGACTCAATGTCTCCAGCCTTCCTCAGGTAAGGGTTAATGGCCGACAAAGTGTGCATTTTTAGCATTAACGCACGATATGGAAGCCTTTTGGCCTTCTAAGAAGGTAGTAAAGTGCTATAAATGCTGTTAACCACCAGGTAGGGATTGGTTGAAAGCACTCCCCCTCTTGTCTCCTGGGTGTCCCAGACTCATGGCCAAAGGTCAGATGACACAACCACAAAGTCAGTCATTGACTTCCTGTCTAGGGTGTTCTGGTGCCATGTGCACCGCTGGACACCCTCATGCTCAAACATGGTGCTCATTGGGGACAAACTGGGGTTGGCGTTGATGTCAAACATCATTCCTATCTCAACTCCCTTTCAAGAATCACTGTCTCTGCTCACGTTGGTGATGAAGTCTCCCTGTATAACAGTGGAGCTCCTGGCCGGTAGCAGCTTTTATTACTCCTACTTGAGACTCTAAACAGGCTGGGGGGCTAAGAGTCAACCCACACGAGCCAGCATCCTCTTACAATAGACAACACAGCGGGGGATTCCAATTCCTTACAAGTAGTCTAAGTCTAAAGTGTTTGAATGGAGGTGAGCCCAGCTATCTCCAGGTGGGACCACTCAGGCCCCACTCAAGCTGAGGCTCCAATCTTCTCAGTGAGGTGACATTTTATGTCCGATGGTTAGATTCCATTTCTGTGGATGGGGCCCTTCTCTTGGAGGGGTCTGGCCCTGTGATCCCAACCCAGCGCCTGGTCCCAGAATGAGGCCATGGTGACATCATTCCCAGGGATGCAGTGGACCTCGTTTTTAATGAAGCAGCCTCAATAATTGTTTTGATTTTTTAAAGGTTTATTTTTATTCCAGTCTAACTATTTTTAGCCCGGCAGCAAAAACGAATTAGAAATGAGGTCCTTATTTTGGAGCAGAACTCCTATTGTTGAAATGAAACCTTTCATGTTACATGAAAGGTTTCATTAGAAATGAAGAAACTCTAGAAACCAACTTTTCTAGAGTTTAGGTTTTACTTCCAGAGGTTGACGTGTGTGATGCTGCATCTGATCTCTATTTATTACAGTACTTGGCGAAGAAACTTGGCTTTGACACTTTATGGTTTGGTTACCTGCAAACTACAGTTGGTGTTGCTCAGCTGATTGGGGGTCCTGTGTTTGGAAGGTAAGGGCCTGTTTCCATGGATACGGTGATGACCTCCTGCCTGCTGTGTGCCGCTGCAGACGGTGACTTGTGCTGATCTTGTGACTGTTGTGTTTCTATCCTCAGGTTTGGAGACCTTTTTGGAGCACGAGCAGCCTTGACTCTCGTGTGTTCTGCAAATGTTGTTTTCTTTGTGCTGCTGGCATTGGCCAACCATCCCATTTTGCTTTTCGTTCACAAAATCCCCACCATCTTCATGCACATCGTGCCTGGTGAGCATCCTTCATGTTTCATGGAATCGAGGAAAACTTGAGTCTCAGGACGTTTCATCTTATGTATCTAGTTTTTGCTTTACTTCTCCATTCTTATAGAAGACTTCTATTTGATTACATAATTCAGCATTATTTGGTATTTTTTGTTCTTTATTAGCTGCAGTGAAAAGTTTCGTATTCTCTAAGATTATTTAAAACAAAGAAAATCATGGCGTACAGGCGCTTTAGGCCTTATTCTCTACTGTCCTCACGGGTGGATACGGTCTGCCTGCTGATGAAAAATGGTCAAACCGCACTGTGGGGCACACAGGTGACCTGCAGGTCATATCAAGGTGAAGTAGGTGAGACGCAGACGAGCCGTATGGATTTTTCATTTTTGCACCCCTCCCTAGTCCTGCGATCTGGGCAAGGGTCCTCTTAATGCTGTTCATGTGATCCCTGAACAGTACTTTGTTGGAAAGCATGTTAGAAATAGCAGTATAGAAAAAATCGGAGTGTAGTTTGTGTGGGCGTCCTATGGGCACTAGCGTATCACGTGTACACTCCATGCGTGCCGCATTTGCACCGGTCAGTAAGGAGCCAGTACTTGCACTTTACTAATGACTAGAGTGAGGCGTAAGGACACTGTACAAAAGCATCACCCGTAGGTCATAAGTGCGTTCAACTTCCATTAGCCTTACGAATACTTCACACGCACAACAATGGTACGTTCCACTTTCATGATGTCCGTTGAGGTGGTCGTACGAGCCTTGAGGGAACTGCAGGACACCCCTGTGCTCCCCTTGAGACACAGCCGCCCCTCTGTACGACCCGGACAACCCAAAAACGGGTCAACCCCTGAACAGGGTGCACAAAGGTGCTAAGGCTTTAGGTGTTGAATCAAACCCAGTTTGGCCCCCAAATGCCTGGCTTTGATCTGACTGAGTTTCTATTGTGTTGCTGTAACAGATAGGCGGGACTTGACTCGGTCTCTTTCTGTCTGCAGCTTGTCAGATGGTCCTCACGGATCTTTCAGAGCCGGAGAAGCGAGCTGATGTCTTATCAAAGACGGGCCTGTGTTTCGGCATCAGTCTGATCCTCGGCTCCACTTTAGGCGGGCAGTTAAATGCGCGCTTTGGGTGAGTGTATCCCCTTGTTGTTTATGTGTCTAATGTTGTTACAACAATACTTTGAAAGACGGGATACTGCCAGTTTGCCAACAAAATGGACTAGAATTATAATCATATTATCTCATTCCTATCTGGAAAGGACCAAAATGTTGGGTTTTTGTTTCAGACACATGAAACTATAGAGCCTGGATGCATTGGACCCATTCATAAAGCATTTATACATCCATTGAGCTAGCAATGAAAACGTGTGACTGAAGTTAGTAGTTTAAGGTAATGTACAGAAGTTGAAATAAACCTAATTAATCTTTAATGCCTCTAACAGAGAAGAAGACAGTTTTGTAAAAATATAACATTAAAAAAATATTGCTACATTTTTAAAAACGCTTCACTGAACAAGGCCATTTCAAAAATGTGTTTCTGTTAATAAGGTTGAATAAGTGAAGGAAAGTAATCAATGATATAATGACTTCAATGCATGTCTGTCCTTAAAAATTTACCTGGACTCCACAATTAAGCTGTTTTTGGTCACTTGAGAAAAGTGTACATACGGAGCCCTTGACCTGACATGGTAAAAAAATGATTAAATCCTTACCACAAATGAATTGGTAACATGTGTCTGATACACAGTCTTCAGCTACAAAGCCTTTTGTGAAAGTCGTTAATTTTATTTCTGTACTGCAACCCCAACATGCCTTGAAAAAGCAAGTTCATCAATTTTTGAGGTAATACATATTAAATTAAAGCATCAAACATTAACACAAATATACATAAATGACCCAAACTAGCATGTTTGGACCACCTTAGCACCCACAGCCGGATTTCTCTCTATGAAAATGTCATCACTAACCTGTGAAAGGAGATTCCCTTCATCGGATTATTTTCCTGTCCTGTCCCTTCATGACTCGTTGTGTGTTTGGACCTCGTCATTCCTTCACTCGGCAAGACTCCATGCACAGTGATGGCGCATGTGTGTCGAGTCGTATGTCACCTGACGGCCAATCCAGTGATATGTATCAATATATATATCATTTTAGCTTTGAGATTTAGATTTCTTAGAGTTGATAAAGAAACCTGAGAAGACAATGGAGATCCAGCAGGAATGTAATTAAAAATGTGCTTCACTTTAGCAAAGACTTCACTCACTTTGTCATAGATTGATATCAGGCTAGACTCGCCAATAACCGTCAGCAGCTACAGCTCCAAGTTATAAAGGAGATTTTAAAGAAGATCTATAGTCTTTAGCCCCAAACATTGTAATCAAAGGTTCATTAAAATATTCTTATATTTCTATAAGCATGAGATGAAGAATTCAATGGATTCTGCTTAGATTTGGAACTACTAATTGGCTGAAAGGCTAAATGGTCCTTGTGGCCTCGCCTGGACAGGACTGGCAACCTGTCCAGAGCAAACCCCGCCTCTGTAGGTGGAGCATCATCCAGCATCCCTGCTAGAGACCCCGGACAGGAGTTAGCAGGTGATGGATGGAAATGGAAAAAACGACACGCTGAACGAATGAGTGGAGGTTAAAGGATCTGAGCACTTTGATTGCTTTCATTCACATTTGATGAAAAAAGGCCAAACACAAATAAAAGCAACCTTTATAAAGTACATCAATGTTTGTATTTTTTTAGCTTTTTGTCAGAAAGAAATGATCCTCCCCACTCTCCGAGGTCCTCCAAAATAAAAGCAAGTTGTGTGTTTTCCAGCTAATGCTGCTTTTCTCCGACAGGGAATCGTTTACAGCATCTGTTGGTGCTGCAGTGAGTGCCTTCAATTTGCTTCTGGTTTTATGCTTCATCCCAAAATTTACAAAGACTGAGGCTCCTAGAAGCAGTACTAAAAGTAAGACACTCTCTGTTCTAACATCCTGATTCACATGAGGCCGACGCCGTCCTGGAAAGTGTTAACGTGGCGTGAAACGCACTCGCTGACGGTTTCTAAACAGTTGGGTTCAATAGAAATCTGTATTGTGAGTTTTTTGAAATGTTGGTCCTTGTTTTCAGAAATGTGTAAAACTTTGACTTAAGGACTCGGACATTAGCTATTGGGAGCCATCCAGAGCAGTTTATTTAGTGAGGAGGAATGGAGAAAGACATGCTTTCCATGAACTCGTGTGCTGTGGCATCAGTGCAGTGGGAAGGAAATTGTTATAAGCTCAGAATAGAAAAGACTCTGCCGTTCCTTCCAAGATTTCCTTCGATTTCTCCTCAGGTGAGAGCCAAAACCAGGGCGTCTTCAACCTCAGAGAGATCACACGGCTCATGAAGTATCCACGGGTGATGCAGATCTTTCTCATCAAGGTGATAGGAGGTTTGCCAGCAGGTGAGATTGAAGTTCCAGCTCTGCATGCAGGTGTTTCTGACTGACTGTCAACGGTCTAACGTCTCTCTTCTGAAGGGATATTTCAGGTCATGTTCTCCATCGTGTCAATGGACTTTTTCCAACTGCAGCCAGAGGAGCACAGCTACCTGATGGCCTTTTTTGGGATTGTTCAGATGGTGAGAAAGATTTGTTCTTTTTTGTGGGCGAGTTGCATTCTGCAGCACCAGAAGGGGGCAGTAAAAGCAGGTGTTTGTGCAGGTCATTCAGGGAGCTGTGATTGGTCGACTTGCAAACAGATTCCCTGAGAAGACGCTGCTGCTCTTGTCCATCGGGGTTGCTGCTTTGGTGGGCTTGGTTCAGGTGCGTGAATCACACAACGACATTTTCCTTTCTAACCAATGCATGTGTAGGAAACAGGATTGCCTGTGCTGGCAGTGCACCAGCAGCTGCTGGTTCAGTTCAACTTTCTCATTGGCTGTTGTTTCTCAGGCCTGTGTGTGGAGCTCCTGAAAGCTGAACGTAGGTGCCAAAAATGAAGGTGTGTCTATTTAGTTGAATGCAAGTGATTACCTGTTTACACTGGTGTGGTGGGCGTGTCACTAGATAGCAGTGATTAGAAGTGGAGTTCACCTGTGAGTCGAGGATGTATGTAGTTGTAGAGTTAGATTTGTTTATTCTTCTCTATGAGTTCTGGTACATCGCCTGTCCGTCCTGGGGGAGGATCCCTCCTTCATGTGGGCACCCCTGGGGTTTCTTCGTTTTTTCTGGAATCCGAGTTTTTCCTTACCGTGAAGGGGGGTCTAAGGGCAGGGATGCCAGTTTAGTTTAGTCAGTTTGTTAGTTCAAATTAGTATTTTCCTATTGAATTTTATGTATTTACGATCCTTTTGATTTTATGTTTAACTTTTTCAATTATCGATACGAAGCCCATCGAGAAGACTGTTGTTGTGAATTTGGGCAACACAAATAAAATTGAATTGAATTGAAACCTTTGGAGACTCGTCAGAGCAGACAACGTTTTTCCATCTTCTATGGTCCAGTTTTGGTGAGTCTGTGTGAATTGGAGCTTCAGTTTCCTGTTCTTAGCTGACAGCAGTGGTACCCGGTGTGGTCTTCTGCTGCTGTAGTCCATCTGCCTCCAGGTTGGACGTGTTGTTCTTTCAGAGATGCTCTTCTGCAGACCTCAGTTGGAACCAGTGGTTCTTTGAGTTCCTGTTGTCTTTCTATCAGCTGGAACCAGTCTGGTCATTCTCCTTTGACCTCTGGTGTGAACGAGGCATTTCTGTCCACAGAACTGCTGCTCTCTGGATGCTTTTTTTTCTGACCATTCTCTGTAAACCCTAAAGATGGTTGTGGGTGAAAATCACATTAGATCAGCAGTTTCTGAAATCGTCAGACCAGCCCATCTGGCACCAACAACCACGTTCAAAGTCACTTCAATCACATTTCTTCCCCTTGCTTATGCTCGGTTTGAACTGCAGCAGATCGTCTTGACCATGTCTACATGCATAAATGCATTGAGTTGTTGACATGTGTTTGGCTGATAAGAAATTAGCTTTGATGAGCAGGTGGACAGCATACATGAAAACGTGGCCAATCAGTGTACAATGACTGAGCAATAGCTGGTTAATTCTCAATAGAAGTCTTTGGGATTTTTACGTTCTGTTTGGAATGCCAGGGGGGAGGGATCACTCAGTCCAGTTTTTTTATACAGCCATTGGGTAACACCATGGCCTCAAATGACAAAACTAAGGAGCATTCCAACTACATTTAAAGAAATCATCTGTAAAACACACAGACACTGGTGGGTATTTGCTCAACCCGTTCATCAGCACATCCACATCCTCACCATCACAAATGGCATTTACAGGTTTTGTTTGGACCTGCAACCACATGACGGCGTCCTGTTCCTTTTCATTGTTGACATGACATAACTTGACTTTCTTTTTTCCTTTAGGCAGCAGCTTAGCTAATCAGCTGCTTTCATCGGATCTTTTCTGATCTTTGCTCTCCTGGTTACACAAACAAATCCCTTCATGGCTCTGATGGACAAGAAAACTACAGTTTTGATCCCCTCATCATCCCATTTGTACATTTGTTGTTATGGAGCATTATTTAGGTTTTGCTCTACAATAGAGCTGCCAAGGCGCCGCAGTGCAGCAACCTTTTGAACCATCCTTCTATACAGTAGTTTCATCTCAAGAGCAGATCTGTTTAACATGCTTGTTCCACCACTTTGGTGCTCTTGAGCAAGGCATGTGACACAAACGCCTCCAATGGAGCCATAACTTTAAAATCCAATTGAACGGTTTTAATAATGTCCCCTGGTACATTCTATGGGCCCCTTCGGTGTCTCCTGTCATGAGGACTCCACTCTTCATCCCCTTCAAAACTTTGAAAAATCGTTTGTTTTCATTTTGAATGATGATCTGCTTGTTTTTTCTGCTTTCTCTTCTGGTTCATTCGTCTTCTTTCTGCTGTCTCTTTGTGAAAAAAACTCTGATGTTGTGGACAGTGAGTTTTAAATTAAGTATTTAGAAATGCCTCTTCCTTGTTGCAGACCTACATGGAGACGGTGTTCCAGCTCTGCATCTCCATCACTCTGATGATGTTCTCGCTGTCTGTGCTGAACGTCATCACGGACAGCATCCTCACCAAAAGTGTGCCGTCCTCCGATTCTGGTGAGCCCCTCCTCACCGGCACATGTTGCACAGTAAAGCTGCTAAACACGGCTGTGAAGCTGGACCTGCTCTTAGGACTGGGGGCAGATCTGTAGCAGCAGAAATCTCACCAAGTAGACGATTGTTATAATGTGTTTGAACCCAATGCAGAGAGCTGTCAGTCGCAACTATTGATGAAAGCAGGAAGGGGTTGAACGTTCTCCTCTCTGTCCTCAGGAACCATGCTGGGACTGTGCGCGTCCGTGCAATCCCTGATACGCACCATCGGACCGACTGCTGGAGGCTTCCTGTACGTGAATTATGGCCTCTCCTCTCTGGGCCTTCTGCAGCTTGTTGTGAACGGAACCGTGTTTGTTTACCTGCTGTCCCGACGCCTCAGGAATTCAGCGAAAGATGACTGAAACCTGTTCTTTATGTCAAGAAAACATTTTCCAAACAGTCGTTTGTTCTTTAAAATGCAGGACATTCAATCCAAAACTGAAATCAGATCAAATCATAGGAGTTTGTTTCAGTCTAATCTTCTGTTTTACAAGTGAATGCAGGCCAGACGTTGACCACTAGATGGCAGCACACTGTTGATTGTGGCTCCGCTGTGAAGCAGTTTGCTGCTCTCAAGAATGAATTGAAAATGATATGGACTGAGCAAAACACTTTCCTGAAACATTCTCAGATTTATTGTGAAAGGAATTTTACTTGAAATGTTATTTTTGGTAAATCTCTTGAAAGTTTATTTGTGTAAATTTCAGTGTAAGTAAAGTTTCAAAGTGACGTGAAAGTCTGGCAAACTTGTTCCAGATGACAGCAGCGTAGTCTTTAGGGTGTTCGTGCACGTTTCTGCTGAGCTCATCCTCCGGGGTCAGTCCCAAACTGCCGTTTCTAAAACACTTAGCTGTATTTTCAGATAACAATATTTTATAGACATTCGTTGGACAACAATGTAAAGCCATAATCAGTCTTCAAACCGTTGTTTTCTTTGTGGAAAATATAATGCCAAGTTTTCTCCTATTTGTTAGTTTATGATCATTTCTGAATTCTTCCAAATAGAACATATTTTAGATTATTTGCTATCATTACTTAAAGTGATCTCTTTTCTTATAACATGACCACTTAGAGTTGTAACACAACTCCTGGATTTATGTTTGATGGAAGCCAGACGTAAAGAGTGATTGACGATCCAAACGTGTCGGTTCACATCCGACTGGGCTGGAAAGAGCAGCCATTCTAAAGTGATAACTTTACTCTCAATGCGTACAATGAAGATGATGGACGTTTCAGTCTTCAAGATGAAGGTCTTTTTATCAAAGGCTGGATACCTGGACCCTGAAAGTCAAAGAAGGCTGTGGTTCAAGTGCACCTAAAGGCTGGTCAGAAGGTTCCTTGTTTCAAACCCTGGCTTCTTCCCACAATTTGGATCATCCGCTCCCCAAATCCAGGCCTCGAGGACCGGTGTCCTACATGTTTTCCAAACAAGCTGCCATTGAAGCTCCTTATTGGCTAAACACACCTGATCCAGGCAATCAGCAGCAAATCAGGCAGGATTTCTGGAAAACCAGCAGGACGCCGCCCCCCCAGGCCTGGATTCAGTGTTTTGAAGTGTTTTGGCAGAGATTTTTACGCCGGATGTCCTTCCCGACACAACTCTGTGCATTGTCCGGGCTGGGGACCGGCACAGGGAGACCCAGACTTGGGCCCCCTCGTGGCTACACAGTGTCCTCCCCAAGACCCTCATTTGCACTCTATAAAGGATTTTTTTGATTAAAAAAAAGTACTTCATGTTAATAAAAAAAATACAATGAAATCCTGTCTGTGCAGCAGATATTTGTTACTTCCGTAAAAACACAGGTTTTTGTGGAAGCCCAGACAAATATGATTTTATTTGTACAGTGGGGGGGGGGTAGACAGTGCTTTCTTGTCACAGTCCCATTGGCACTGATTACACTGGCACCAACCTATAACCACCAGGACGATGTGGATTTAGTGCCTTGCCTAAGGACACTTGGACGCATGAGAGGGCAGGAACGGACTCAAACGATCAGAGGTTGACCACTCTGTCAGGGCTCTGACTTCTTCCTTACTTCAGAGAAGAACCACAGGAGATGAGAACTTTTACTAGACTTCTCCAGGAGAATCGGTCTGTGACAGCACAAAGCTATAACAGAGAAGTTCTGCCGTCCCAGTGGATCCAGTTTTATTGGTGGCTGGGGTTGATAACATAAAAGTGGGTCATTCAATCAAGCAGTACAGGAACATCATATTCCTGTATAGTCAGAACTTTTTTTATTTTTTTTAATTTTTATTTTTTAACTTGTCCTGTCCAACAGCTGGGCAGGCAGATGAGAGCTGAGGGCCTCTTGTGTTGGACATATTTTACTTTAACAAGAGGGGTTATTAATCTTCAGACAAACCAGAGGTATGTCTGGATAAACCCCTTTTGTAATTGAGGCCAAACTTTATTAATTTCAACCATGTTTGAAAATCTTTGGTGTTGGACCGGACGGAAAAGGAAAGGAGGGAAGAAGAAAGAGGGATGTTAGAGAGGGGGGGGGTGATAGTGGGAGGGGGGGTAA
>CM074489.1:10547534-10562221 GCA_037389245.1 Oryzias sinensis | reverse complement strand
GGGTGATAGTGGGAGGGGGGGGATAAGACCATGAAGCAGCATAGAGCAGACAGGTTTACTGGTTGTTTATCATTACGGTAAGGTTCAAATGTAGTACAAAAAGAGCGGGGCCTGTCCACACACACTGAAATGTTCTCAACACACCTGCTAGCTGCAAAAATGTCCACATGTCAACATGTACACAAAACAGATAGTGTTCACACGCGCATACCTATGCCTTTAAACCAACTAGTGTGAAATCTTACATTCATTCAATCATGCAAACTGTTAGTGCAGAGGTGAGCTAACACCTGTGCTCAGGTGAGTGTTTATGTTCTTCTAAAATGGATGGTGGAATGTGAAAAGAAGGAGGAGGAGCGCCCAGCCACCCCCATACCCAGACCCCCGCCACAGCGGCAGCCGGAACCCCCCAACGCCACACGGCAGCAGGCAGGGGACAACCGCCCCCGGGCGACCAAATCCGCCACCCAGGCCAGGACCAGCAGGACCGCCGCAAGGCCCCCAGAGCCAGAGAGCAGGGAAGCACAGAGGAAAGAGAGCGGCGCCCCAGCCCAACCAGGAGAGCAGCCCCCCCTCCGCGCTGGAAGAGCCCAACGCAGGGCCCCACCCGAGAAGGGCACCCACAGCCCCAGACGAGCACCCCATCACCACCCAGGAGTTCCGGGCATCCCCCCGCCCCAACCCCAGGTACGAGCCAGGACCCCCCAAGGGAGACCCATTCCGCACTCCAGGCAGCCACCCACCCGATCCACGGTTGGTCCAAGGAGGAGCAAGGCAGGGGCCAGCCACCCCCACCCCGGAGGGGAGCACCCGGGGAAAAAGGGGGCCCACAAGGGGTGTTGTAAACATGGCCCGACCAGGCTCGGCCACTGTTGGAAGTTTGGCGGGTCCCAGCGCCCAGGGGCAACGACCAGAACCCACCCCCAGGGGAACGGACACCCCCCGGCTCAGGTGTAATGTGAACCCCCCCCCCCCAGCAGAGAGAGCACCGCCGGGCCCAGGAGACCGGCACCCAGGGGACACGGCAGCCGCCGCCAAGGGACCCGTACCCCCCACCAGGGAAGGGGTAGGGGACAGATGGTCCTAGGTCCCGCCTTCCTTGCAAAATGTGTTTGTGTGTATGTGTGTTTGTGAGGGTGTGTGTGTGCATGTGTGTGTGTTTTATGTTGGAGTTTATATTTTGAGGGGGGAGGGGTGTGTGTACTAAGGGGGGTGCAGTTAAAATTGGGCACTAAGGGGACATCTCCTGATTACTCACAGTGATGTCCCCTCACCCTCCCCACCAAGGGGCCCTAATTGTCTAAGGTGCGGTTAAAATTGGCTGCTAGGAGGACATCCGCTGCTTGCTGGCAGTGATGTCCAAGCACCCCCCCCCCACCACCACCACCAAGGGCCCTTCATGTCTAAGGTGCAAATAAAACCGAAAGAGGGGGGGCCCACTTCATACGGCGACCATGGGATGGGGGGACCACTGCCAAGTAGCTCCCCCCCCAAGGCGCATCGCAGGCTAAACCCCCCACCCCTTCACCCTATTATGAGGTTATATGAGGAAGGGGGTAAGTTGGGGACAGCTGGTAGACTGTCCCCCGGTGGTCAAACAGCCGTCCCACAGTTAGAGTCATAACTTCTAACGTCATTGTTTTCTTACTGAAAGATAGAACTGAGACAATCAATTTATCCCTTGTTCTATCCTAGGCACTTTATCATTGGGAGTTGGGTCATCTAGACCCACTAGACAGTGCTCTGAACCTTTTTTCTTAATGATTTGTGATCTTCACTGGTGTCCATGGATTACATGAAATCTTTCCACCTTTATCCACCTTTGTCATGGTGGGGGGAACACGGCAATGTAAGGGGGGGTCATCTGAGGTAACACGAGGGTTAAGGTGTAAATAGAATGTAAGCAAATGATAATTACATAACCCTAACACACTCTACCATGGCAGCCCTCATTGGCTCAGATTCCATCAGTGTTACATTAACATTATTGTCATTAACCAATTCACATGAACAAGGAGAGTTTTGCATTTGAATTTTACGTTCTGTGTAAAACAGACCAAAGACGAGACACATTTCCTGTCCTGATGAATGCTGACAGCTGAAGTCTGGTCAAAGGTTCAAGGCCAAGTAGGAGCTGACGTCTTTTAGATGGATTAGTTTCATGAAATTAAAGGTTGTTGCAGACGTGTAAGCTGCTGTCAGAGTGTCTTACCGGATATTTCAAAATAAGGTTTATCTGCGTTTGACGTTCACTCATGGACGCGTGAATGATTGAGGTACCGTCAAACCTGCTGGCAGCTTGTTGGAGCTTCCGGTTGTAGCTCATAGTCACTGGTGTCATTTAGTACTCGTCTTCAGAGTTTTCTCTCTTTACCTCAGTGTTGACCGGTCTGGATCAGAAGTATGAAGAACTATCTGTACTTTGCTGTTTTCTGGGTGGGGTAAGGTGAGGCCTTCTCCACCAGGTGGATGTAAAGAGGACTGACGGTTCTGGAAGGGATTTGGTTGTTTAAAGAGACTGGAATAGTTCTGCAGCAGCTGGAAGCGGGTCAAAGAGCCCAAAACCAACATTGGTCTTCATGGCTTTATTTCTCTATTTTATTAATATGTTTTATTTTTGTTTTCAAATAGACAAAATCACAGACAAGCAAAACAGTTCAGGTGCTGCTTTGATCATTACAAAACAGAATGAACAAATAAAAGTAAATAACTGCCAGTTACCTTCTATTTAATATGCATCTACAGGCCGTCCAAATAGGGCATAAAGAAAAGAAAAGCAAGAAAAACCACAACATTTGCTTTTGGACTCATTGAACAGAAGACAAACGCTTCATTTCACCACCTTTCCTGTTTTTGTGAGTGTTTTAGAAAAACAAATACAAAAATGCTGTCTCACTACAGAGCTAAATAATTGTAACTTTCTGAAAGTGATTTAGAAATGGTGTCCAGCTTTTATTGTGAGCATTGACTGAGATCCTGACATGGGGATTTTTTTCCGTTTGGATGACAGATAGCATGTCAGTGAGCCACACTGTAAAGCAGGGAGGAGCCGTAGATTTCCACTCTCGCAAAATTCATCTTTCTGCAGTCATCCACCCGGGTTCTAGTGGCTGCTGCGTTACTGTCTGTACAGACGTGGCCAGCCAAGAATAGCTCTGCATCGGGTGGAAGGAAGCAACCATGGCCTTTGGAATACCAGTACAATATTCGATCCCAAAATCCAGCCAATGAGGGACAAGACCAACAAGCATGAGCCAATGTGCCTTCAGATGTTTGACATTTGTCACAAATGGGAGTCATTGATGGATATATTTTGTGCAGTTTTACTTTGGAGTAGTGGAGCCCATGGATGATTTTAAAATGAATCAGTTGGTGTTTGCTGACAACAGAACCAGAGGGAATCTTGGATAAACACTTTTCCCACATTGATTCTGAGATTTCTATGCCCAAGCATCTTTCATATTTATTAGTCTGTTTTAAAATAGGATTACACGGATAAAAACACGGGTGCCGGCCTCTGCACGACTGCAGAAGCGGTTGGGTTAGTCTTAGTTGGCAGGTTTTGGTGAGCTGTTAAGACGGACTGCGCCTTTAATGTGATCAGCCTTCTCAGAGGGAATCCTATCATCTGACTCTCATCCTGCACGGGGTCATCAGGCGCAGGAGCCCGAGCCTTTCAGAAAGCCACGTTTGATATCAATAGAAATCCTCCAGGAGGCTCCGCCCCTTCCCCCCAGCTCCATTCTCAGCATCTGTCTCGTCAAACGGGGAGACTTCTTAACGCTTATTCTAATCAAAGTATTTCAAAACAAACCTCGTTGGTTCTTTTAACCCCTTTGATACTAAAAGCAACGTTTTTTGAGAGTCTAAACATTTCCTAGGACTTCTCCTGTTTTTTGATATTTTCAAAATAAAAGCAGATGTGGTAGCTCGGACGTTTCTGATCACAAAGATAAAATGCCTCAACTTCTAGTTTTAACTTAATTTGCTTCTTTAGTTACAGTTACAAGTAGCAATATAAAAAAAACTAAATATAACTATGATGATAAGTTCTGGTCAACAGGACTCAATGCTGATTTCCTGGATTGTTATTGATCTTTTAGTTACAACGTGAAAAGAAGCGTTGTTTGTTGAACATCTTCATCCAGTCTTCATCAGCGTCTGCAGGTTGTTTGGACCCTCAGCGGCACTAAATGTTCAAAGTGTTGCTGCTTGTTCCTTTCATAACTCCAGCCTCTCTGACTGACACGTTATCCTCATCGGTGACATGTTTTCTTTGATTGTTAAAAGTGACTGAACATGGGGAAGGTTGTGTCGAAACAGCGTTATGATCCTCAGCTAAACAGGAAGTGGGGCCACGGGTTTTTCCATTCCTGGTTTTCTTGGAAACAGAGGTCAACGCCCGACTCAGAGGTTGGAAGGCGCTGAGGATGGGTTGGATGGAGGAGTGACACCGTATCGGTGCGACCGCGGGGGGCAGCGCTGACCACCGAAGGGGGTGCTTTGTTACACCCACTCTTTGAAGCCGAGGGAGCGCGGACAAAAGTGCTGTTGACGCTGCTGACAGGGATCTTTGGGTCCTCTGAAAGTTTAATGTGATTCTGCAAGCGACCCACACCCGCTGAGGTCAGAGATGAACACAGCTCCGCTATGGCCCAAGGTTGTCTGTAGGAAACTAAATGCCAGTTGGGGGGCCAGCAGGCCTGTGTCCTCCCCTGTGGCATTGATAATGAGGCATCTTTCCCCACATGCTGCCTGAAGAGGCCGGGCTCACTGTCGCTCTTTAGAAGCATGCCAGTGGCCCGACCTGAAGCCGAGGAGCCTGAATGTTTCATGACTTTCTTACTTCGTCTTCCTCTGGAAACTGACTCACATGTGAACATCGACATGTAAACGTCATGCTTTCCCACGGGAGAATCTCCTTCCTCTAGTGCAGTAACCACGACCAAACATCATGCTTGATATGAAGCAGAACACGCTAAGCAGTGACAGCAGGTTTTTATAGCCAACCCCCCCACCCCCACTGAGCTGAAGGGGTTGGCAGCAGCAATGAAAGGTGATCTTGTAGGGTTTTGTCTTGGTGTAATCAGGCAGCGACATCATCAATCATGATGGAGGGAATTACAGTGGGTAACAATGGGAGATAAGATAATGAGTGGGGCCACGGGGACCTGGGGAGGGACAGCTCGAGTTCCCATCCTGATTACTTAGCAGCAGCGGCTTGATGGGTCCAAGCAGTCACGACGCTGCCGGTGCAACTTCAGGATGAAGAGAAGGAGCCACTGATTTACCGTACGGTTCAAACCTTTGGACTTTTACAGCGTCCACTTGGAAATGGAGGGAAACCAAACGTTTCTGGATCCGTTTTCTGTAGAGTTTTACAATGATGCATTTCATCAGAGCAAACGGCTCTGAAGGTCATGGAGGTCAAGCATGTGGTGAAGACCACCCACTGCTGTAGCACATTCAGAAATCCTTCTCACACGTATCATATATGAGAAGTTTGTGTTGTTGCTCCAGAAACGCTGATGATGTCATCGTACAGATGCCCTTCCTTTAGACTTTTTGTGATAACAGTGTGAGGAATTCATCATTCATTAAACATGTCTAACAGTGTAACAGAGTTAATCCTGATGGACACAAGGCAAACATTTGCATTACACAACCCCCCCACAATTATTGAAAGTAAGATCTTAACCCTCAATCACCATTGGTATCATCTTGGAAGCACACATTTATGAGACCTCTATCCCATTAGCATGATCCGAACTTTCCTTAAAAACCAATAGTTACAGATGTTCGTCTGTTTTCTGCCCTGAACTTCATCATCATTCCACTAGGGGCAGTAGTAGTGCTTTTCCTGCTGGTCTCCATATGGCTGCTTCCAAGACGTTTCAAAATCACTTGCTGAGATTAGCTCATCTACTGTTATTCAGTTTATAAGATTACTACATTCTGTGTTGAAGAATGCAAAATGTCTACAAAATACCTGTATAAACGTGAGGATAATGCCCAACGAGGTGTGCATTATCAACCATTAATGGACGATGTGATGATGGATTCCATATCACCTTTAATAAATGGGCATCACAAAGTCCTCCAAAAGCTCGCAAAAAAATAAAAAATACATGAAAACAAACAAAAGCCAGATTGTGTCAAAGTTTCCTTTTCTAATTATTTTAAGACATACAAAAAAAAATATTCAATTATTAAAACAGTTTTTCTCAGTCTGTCTTTGAGACATTTTGTTTAAATTTAGGTTTAAACACAATTGATTTAGTGTTTGACATGCTTCTGCCCCTCAAAAGAAACACAGTTATCTCCTTTCTCTAGTTTGCTAGCAGTTCCAGATTATCGTCTCCACACCACAGGCTTTTCTGTGCTCAGTGTTTTCATATAATTACTGCAGAGTAATCTGAGTAGGAATTTGACTTCTATTGCACATAACAGTCTGAGGAGACCCTACTCAGAAGGTCATGTCATTCATCTTCTAGGCCGTTTTGTTCCTTTCGGGGTCACAGGACTGCTGGAGCCTATCCCGGCCTCTCATGGGTGAAGGCAGGGGTCATCCCGGACAGGGTACCAGACTGTCACAGGGCCACAATCATACAACCATACACTCTCACATTCACACCTATGAACAATTCAGAGTGACCAACAGCCTGGACTTGAACCTTGCTGTGTGGCAAGAGCGCTAACCACTGCGCCACCGTGCAGCAGAGCCTTGGGGTCAGGGTTGTTTTTAGCATTCTTTCAGTTGTGCTTCCGGTTTGAAACATTTCTGGTTTTTACTTTAATCTCTATCGTTCTACAAAATGTGATCAAATTAGGAAATATTCCAGCACAGATGGAACACTCTATAAAGCCAGAATGCCCCTCTTGCATTATGGTACGGTGCACCATGTCTCACTGTCTCCCAAGACTGACACTGTTTGTTTTTAAGGAAGCGGTTGATGGTTCTGCTGGACTGTCCTGCTTGTAAAGTCTTTCTTCCATCATTTGCTTTGATCAGCAGTCGGGTTGCTGTCTGCTGCTGCCTGCAGGTGAGCGTCACGTGTGCAGAGCGTGAGCTGCAGGTCCTCCTTCCTGTCTGAAGACAAGCGGCCCTTCCTGGGCGTGAATGGACGAGCTCATGTGTGCGTCAACCCCGCTGAGCCCCGTCCACGCTCTCACTGCTGGACATGTGCCGCGGCTCCTTAATCCCCCGCTGACGCCTCTGCAGCGGCGTTCTGCACGACTGGAGATGAGCAGAGCGCTGACCTCAGAGGGCGTCAGACAGGATCTGCTCCATGAAACCACACCACATGGAAGCTGCGTGTTAGCTGATTAATTTATGGGATGGCAGCTATGGTGGATCAGTCTTCCGGATCACACGTATGGAAATTCATTGTTTACTTCAGGATTAAGACAGTTGAGGATTTAGGTGCGTGAGGGTTATTCAAACAATACGATGTTGATCATTTTAATTATAAATGAGCCGATTAGAAAACAATATAGTTGAAGGCGGGAAAAGTGTGCCAGGCGGAGCTTCTGTTTGAATGAAAAGGTGTAAGCTCTCCATGTTGTTGATGACTCATGGAGCAGCATCTGTGTTCTGCAGAAGTAAATCTGTCCTTTATTGGTGGTGATTATTAGCTCAAAGGAAACCTGGCATGACGTAACCCAGAAGGTGGGCTGCTTATCGGCATGTCAAAAACCTAAAAGACAAAAAAATACATGAACCAATCACATCAAACTGTCTCCTGCCATTGCTTGCATAGCTTCCAACTGTCAGTTAAAAAGTCAACACTGTCAAAATTACAAGAAAGGAATGCTTTAAATATTTGAATTTCTGTGTAATGATTCTATATTAAAAATGGAGTTTCACATTTTAATTGATAGACATGTAACTATGTCCACACAGTGAAGAAAATTTCTTTGTCTGTCACAGGTTCAACAAGTTTGTCCCACTTAAAAAGATAAGAAAATCTGTAATGTTCAACAGGTTCATAGAAACACTGTTGGAGACAGAATATAGAAAGGAAACCAAGAAATCACATTGTTTGATTTTTAAAGGATGTATTTCTATAATGCTGCAGAAAATAAATATTGGCCTTCAACAAACCAGAATTCTCTTCCTTACTGACCTTCTTCTTCATTTTTAAGAAGCTCTTCAAACCCCGCCCTAGTTACCTGTATAAATGTCACCTGTTTGAACCGGTTCTCTGTATAAAGACACCTGTCCACACCCTTAAACAGTCCTCCAGCCTCTCCCCTTAAGATTGTAGACCTGAACCAGACTGGGATGAACCAATCTGCAGTAATCAGCAGCTTAAAGAGAACTGTTGGAGCGATTATTAGGAAAGGGAAGAAATAGAAGATCACTGACAGATAAAATCTGCCTCCACCTGGAGATCCTTCAAATTTGTCACCTGGTGGAAAGAAAAAAAAAGATCTAGAGAACGGTGAGGAAATAGTCCAGAATTACACAGAGGAACTGACCTGAAGAGAGCTGGGACCCATTAGCAAATGTTACCATTGACATGAAGTCTGAAGGTCCCCCATTACAAACCAGCACATATCCAGGCCCATCTAAAGTTCTCCAGAGACCATCTGGAGGATCCAGGTGAGGACTGGGAAAGGCCAAGTGGATGGAATGGATTACAATGGAACTCTTTATTTATTTTGCCAGGAAGTCCCTCGAAATAAAATGTCTTTTTCGAGAGAGACCTGACCAAGTTTGAAGGGAGAGGAATGCTGAGTCCAAGAACACCATACCCACTGTGAAGCATGGGGGTGGTAGCATCATGCTTTGGAGCAAATTTTCTGTAAAGCAGACGTATTAGTCAAATGCACCTGCACTGGGGGGTTGACCCATACAAGTAATGTAGGTTTTTGGGTTGCCCAGTCTGTGGAGGGTCGTAGAGTGGACCAATTGCATCCTAATGCTGCATTCATGCCATCAGTACCGGTTTTAGGCACGGGCCATACGGGCCATTGCCCAGGGCGCACATTAAAAGGGGGTGGCAGGTCAGTGCATGGAAGAAAAGAACATTTTTTTGGTTTTCTAATATTTATTATATCAAAAAAGTTCTTAACAGACTGAAACCTGTGAATTGGCGCCCCTGCAGCTGCACGCTCCTGTCTGTGAGAAGGAGCCTCGATTGTGCAACACCTGGATCATTCTGGGCCTTTAGATGACTCAGCTCATGTTAATGATGTCATTCTTTATTAACTATTGTAGACATTAGTATTACGTGTCTTTACTTGCTATATAAAATGTATTTTTGACGTCTGCCTGTCAGTATTTGACATAAAGACAGCAGGAAATGCAGGAAACCAGCAGCACTTTATGAGATATAAATAAACTATAGATCATTTTTTATGAATGGATGGAGGGTTTTGGAGGGTTTTTACTGTTGCTGTTGCACAAAATTAGAAAAATGTCAAATGTGTTTGGAGTAATCGGTGATGAGTTCTATGATTTAGTTTTTAATGTTTTATAGCCCTAAAAATGATATTCACAATAACAGGTTTTCTCTGATGCGTTTCACAAAGACCCACACACAGGACCAAAGACACACACAGGACCAGAGACACACACAGGACCAGAGACACACACAGGACGTCACACACCAACAAATGAACTGATTGCTAAAATGATGCAGGAGTCCAGCTCTAACAAAAAAGGACAAAAGAGCAAAGAAAACAGAATGATTTGATTTATTTCTCATAATTAATATTTACAGGTTTTGTTTTGTTCTGCAGCTTCTTCATATTTGTATAATTTTGACAAAATATAATTTTATGGAGAGCAAAATATCAAACGTTATGTAAGGTTTAACTTGATATATTCTGGATTAATATTCCTGTCTGTCTTTATTCAAACTTCTGTTCAAAAAGTTCAGTTTTAAAGGTTTAAAAGTTTAGCTTTAGTGTGTTCAGTAAATGTTTATGTTGTTCGGCCCAAAACCTAATGTGTGTTTTGAACTCGCATGGGGAGTAAGTTAGTGTAGAACTGCCACTGCACAACGGACACCATTCGGGTGTAAACTCTATGTCTTCCGTTTCTCCTCTGAGAAGCGTCACATTTACGCTCAACGCCTGGCCTTGACGCCCCTGCCGCAGAGCAGCCGCTAACGTGTTTTCTGGACTTCATTCGTTGCCACTTCATGGAAAACATGGATGATGTTGTTTTGGAGAGCTCTAAAGAGACGCCGGCAGGCCCATTGCTGTACCTGGGTTCACCAAAACTTTCAGAGTCTCTCCTTGTGCATTTCAGTGCTGTAGTCGGAGCTGCGCCTGGGTTACGGCCAATTCAAGCGTTACGTCCGTCTGTCTATGGCCCACTTTGAGCATTAACCCAAGAGGGGAAAAATGGAAATAAACTGGAAGATCTTGTTATTATTGCCTTGATGAAAATAAGATAAACATCAAAAGCCCATGGAGTTGGAGCGATCGCACCTGCTACGACTGCACCTGCTACCACTGGACCTGCTACCACTGGACCTGCTACCACTGCACCTGCTACGACTGCACCTGCTACCACTGCAGCTGCTACCACTGCACCTGCTACGACTGCACCTGCTACCACTGCACCTGCTACCACTGCACCCGCTACCACTGCACCCGCTACCACTGCACCCGCTACCACTGCACCCGCTACGCCTGCACCTGCTACGACTGCACCCGCTACCACTTCACCTGCTACCACTGCACCTGCTACCACTGCACCTGCTACCACTGCACCTGCTACCAATGCACCTGCTACCACTGCACCTGCTCCCACTGCACCTGCTACCACTGCACCTGCTACCAATGCACCTGCTACCACTGCACCTGCTCCCACTGTACCTGTGGCGCCTCTCTGTCTACCTGGCAGCCAACCGCCCACGCCAGCAAAGCGTGAGCCACTCGCTACACGGTCCACTGATCAAAGCTCGCTGTCCCGCATTAACCCACGAGGTAAAAAATCAAACCAGGGGACCTGATTTATAAGTATTGTCTTGATGAAAATAAAAAAATATCATAAGCTTCAGGAGGCCCAAGCAGGCTGGCTCCACATCCTGCAGCGGGTCTCTGTCTGGCCGCCAGCTCACCTCCCGGGAGCCGGCACAGTGATGGCATTTCAGGGAAATCTTGATGTGACGTCAGACTGGATCTGTGAGCACAGACAGCGATGTTAGCTACAGAGCAGAGAAGAGCTCCGAGAGAATTGCGTTAGGATTTTTGGATACAACCCCTGCATTTTCCAGAAACGCTGCTGTACATCTCAGAATCCTTGAATAAAATGAACAGCAGGCTTTGTACGGTCCCCAACCACAAGGCCGGTCCGCTGAAGACATATACTGTGCTCATTTCATTATGAGTCTGAACCATCTTTTATTTTAAAAGATGACCGGATCCGGGCGTTAAATTAGTCCTGCAGGGGGGGGGGGGAAATCCAGCTGTGTATTGTTCATGGCCCCCCCATGGTCCGTGGTCATAGAAGGGTTTATGCTGGGTCTGGCGGTTTTCAGATGACTTTTGGGCTGGAAAACTGTGACATTGTCTGGGAACACATCGTCTGCAGATGGGGAAGATTGACTTTATCCCAGAAGTATTCTGAATCATTCATTCCACTGAAATGTTACTGGCCTGGCTGTGTAACGGTACAGTGATTATCACTGTATAGAATAGAAAACATTTCCAAGATTAAACGATCACGACCTCTACATGCAGAAACCTTCCAGACCACTGTCGGTGCAGCTAACAGTGACGTAATAAAGTTTAGATGTGGATTAGTTATTAAATAGATATCTTGTTCCTGGTGTGAAGAAACTACCCAAATCTTATGTTTATAACGCACATGTCATGATGGGACCACAGCACGATTTGCTGTGGGAAAGTCGTCTGCAAGAGATCTAAACGGCGATGTGCAATTGGCCTCTTTGAATAGGCGGCCGTCACAATGCATATCTGTAGCTGTAAACATCGAAACACCCAGTGGGGGATGGTATTGAGCTCCTCTGCAGTGAAACACTTGCAGAATTGGCCGACACCTGAATGTCGTCTTGTAAAAGAGCCGCATGTCTGTGATATTTACTCATGTCATTGATTTCCTCACTCTGATTATCACAGCATTTGGCTGGCAGATGGCGGGTTGGTGGTAATCCCATCTGCCCCACGGACTGAACCTTTGAACTCCTCCCAGTCTAACACGCAACACCCCCTTTACCAAAATCTTTAACGGGCTGCACGGCTAAAGACTAGCCTCTCACTGGTGAGCAATGGCTGTGTCAGCAGTCAGTAGATGAGCCTGGTTGAGGGGCTGGAGGGGGGGTTATTAGGCAGGTGGTGGTGGTGGTGGTGGTGGTGGTGGGGTATTAGTGTCCCACTGATGCTGAAAAGGCTCCATTGTTATTAAGAGAATGTACTGTAAACAGTGTAGCTACTGTAACTGTACATGCTGCCGACAACAAGCCAAAGCCCCAAAATCTGAGCCGAAGACAAACATTTATGTGAACAAAATGTTCATTCATCTAAAAGAATCACTGTGAGTTTGACACCTCTTTTTTCCATACAATAAATGACAGAAGGTCAATCAGTAAATGAACCATTTCCTCTAGAACCCCCCCCCCCACACACACACACACACACACACACAAACATCCTGTCCAGCTCAAAGGGCCACGCTGTTCGGAAAAAGGCTTTAGTCTGTAAAAACAAAGCAGCGGGGCCGTGTCCAGGCAGAAAGAATCGTCACAATGGTCATTTCAGTTACCTCATTTGCTGTAATCTTCTTGCCTTCTCTGTGTTTCAAAAGACCCTTAATCTCATCTAAAGTCATGGGACCTAATCCTCAGCAGCAGCAACAGTGGTCGAGGTAAATTACTTCTTTGACTGATAGCCATCTGCTGGACGTGTGTCTAATTAGACTGTTTTACTTACTGGTTGATGCCGAAAGGAAACTTGGAGTGATGCGTGTCAGCGTTCGGTTCACGTTTAAGGTTTCTCTGGAGAGGAAAGTTATTGTCAACCTGCTTTTGTCTAAGCTTTATGTTCTAAATGATCATCAAACTGAGCCAATGAAGATTATTACATTTTCAACTTGTCTTCTGCCCTGAAGGCAAAACACCAACTTTTTCTCTTAGCTTCTAACTTTTGAAATGAATATAATTTTAAGATCAAATTAAAGCATGCGGTAAGGAGCTGTTTATGTTACACTGTGTGCTGTAATCCGGGGAGGTAACGCATGATAAGTAACTGTACCTGGAACTTGTATTCCTACTCTTTGACAACAGCTGACATTGAAAAGGATTACTCAAATCTGATTAAGGTGATTCGATGTTGAACTTCACCCGGGCGGATCGATCCACAGCAGCAATGAACCAACTTTTCAGAACAGTTGCACTTGGAATGTGTTTCCTAACAAACACCTGCAGCTAAGCAGCAAACAGGGTATGATCTGAAATCATTGAGAACAGTGCAAAGTCTTTCTTTGTCTCTATCTGAAAAACACTGTTCAAAAGGGGGGAGAACGCCAACATTTCATTTTCTTTCATGTTGAGAGCATCCGCCCCCCTGAAGATGTCCAGAGTTGAAAGCAGCTGCTCCTCTGGGAGGATTTTACCAACAAACTGGTCAAAATAAAAATAACAGAGGATCCTTTTAACCTTTTTTTACAAAGTTATTTTAATGCATGAGCTAGAAATAACTATTGAGGTCATTTCTATTAGTGAAGGGACTGGGATTGAACCAGCATGCACTGGGGCGGTTGTGGTTTTCACCAGAGCAGGAGAAGCGGCAGAAAACGATAGAATATTAGAAAAAAAGCAATAGATAGAAGGCTGTGGACCAAAACGGCACAGTTGTGGACTCTACATAAGTAAACAGATCGCCAGTCCACTTCTGCCGTCAATTGAACACATCATTTAAAAAAGGAAAAGCTGGAGGTGAGGGTGGAGGGGGGGTGTTCCAGCAGAGACTGTGACGTTAGGTCTCAGAAGTGTAGCGATGCCCAGAGGTCGATCGTTAAAACGATTCGTCCAATGTTTTCAGCCAGCAGGTTGGACGTCTTTGACAAGTAAAGCACCAGGACATGATGGACGACCACTCTAAATAATAATAATAATAAATTTTATTTGTTAGGCGCCTTTCAAGGAACCCAAGGTCGCCGTACATAAAAGTGAAAATAAAAATAAAATAAAAGCAATCAAATGCACAATAAATATACATATAATTAGGCCAGAAATAGGAAATTATCGGAGGGAATAGGCGAGTTGGAAAAGATGAGTTTTCAGTTTTTTGGCGAATTGTGAGATAGACCCGATGTTTCTGAGGTCCGGAGGCAGAGAGTTCCAGAGGCGAGCAGTGGGGACATCCAGATGAAGGGAGGAGGAGGATCTGAGGTTACGGGTGGGAATGGCCACGTGAACAAGATCTGATAGATATGATGGAGCAAGGTTGTGGATGGATTTAAAAGTCAGAATAAGTATTTTGTATGTAATCCGGTGTGTGATTGGTAGCCAGTGGAGCTGCTGCAGAACAGGCGTGATGTGTTGGGAGGAAGGTGTTTGAGAGATAATTCTGGCAGCTGAGTTCTGAACATACTGTAGTTTTCGTAGAGTTTTTTGTGGTAAACCAAAAAGAAGGGAGTTGCAATAATCCAGACGGGAAGTGACAAGACTGTGCACCAGAACGGCTGTGGAATGCGGACTGAGGGAAGG
>CM074489.1:10528158-10542582 GCA_037389245.1 Oryzias sinensis | reverse complement strand
GACTGAAATATTTCACACTAGTTGGTTTTAAGGCATAAGTATGCGTGTGAACACTATCTGTTTTGTATATATGTCGACAGGTGGACATTTTTGCAGCTAGCAGGTGTGTTTATAACATTTGAGTGTGTGTGTGGACAGGCTCTGCTTTTTTTTTTACTACATTTGAACTTTACCATAAGGATTAACAACCAGTAAACTTGTTGCTTTATGCTGCTTCATGGTCTTATCCCCCTTCCCCTCCTATTATCACCCCCTACCCCCCTCTCTCTATCGTCCCTCTCTCTTCTTCCCCTCTTTCCTTTTCCGTCCGGTCCAACACCAAAGATTTTGGCCTCGATTACAAAAGGGGTTTATTCAGACATACCTCTGGTTTGTCTGAAGATTAATAACCCCTGTTGTTAAAGTAAAATCTGTCCAACACAAGAGGCCCACAGCTCTCATCTGTCTGCCCAGCTGTTGGACAGGACAAGTAAAAAAAAATAAATAAATAACGGATTTGGTGCCGATCAGGAGAAGTTCAGTTTTATCGTTGTTTAGTTTTAAGAAATTAGTAGTGAACCAGGATTTTATTGCAAGAAGGCAGTCAGTGAGGGAAGTGGGAGGTAGAGAGGAATTTGGCTTGGTGGAGATATAGAGCTGAGTATCGTCTGCATAACAATGTAAGTGAATCTTGTATTTACGGAGGATTTGACCAAGAGGGAGAAGGTAGATGATAAATAGCAGGGGTCCCAGGACGGAGCCCTGGGGAACACCTGTAGTGACAGGAACTGTATGGGAAGTGAACTGTTTTAATTGAATAAATTGGGTGCGACCAGAGAGGTAAGAGTGAAACCAGTTGAGAGGTATGTTTCTGATACCTATGACGGACAGTCTGTCTTGGAGGATGGTATGGGAGATTGTATCGAATGCTGAGCTTAAATCAAGTAGGAGGAGAATGGAGAGTAGCCCAGAGTCAGCAGCAAGGAGGAGATCATTGGAAATCTGGAGGGAATCACTTCAGAGAGACAGCAAAATCCAGCTTTTATTTTGAAAGTCCATTTCCATTCATCAGCAAGTTCATTTGTATTTAGTTTGGACTCCAAGCTCAATATATAAAGCTAAATATTTAATTTGAACTCAAATATTTATTCAACAAATTAATGTTTAGTTATGAAGCTTAAATGTTTAGTTTGGAAATAAAATATTTAGTTCAGATCCAAATAATTAATTTGCAAACTAAACATTTTACTTTGTAAAATTAAATATTTATTTTACAAACTAAACGCTTTTTTGTATATAATTATGGCCCGCAGCACTCACAGAGTGCAAGGACCATATTGTAACTGCTGAGGGTTGAACACTCAAAAAGGTCCAAAACGTCAAAAAAATGCGTTAAAACGCCAAAAAATGGGGTCAAAAGTCCAAAGCACACGACACGACAATTGTGTAACGCAACAATAATACACACACACACGCACAACACAATCGCACAAACGTTAAAATTGTAGTCGCAAAAATGACGACAAAGACACGAAAAAGCCCAAAAAAAGCCCCAAAAAGCCCTCAAAAGACGGGTTTAAAGCCAAAAAGACATGCCCAGCCTATAGTAAAAGACAGGCCGCATTGAAATACATAGGCCACCTGACTGCAAAAACTTCTATATTGTTTCTGCTTCGTTTATTATTCCCGTTTCTAACGGATCCGTTGATCGCAAATTTGACCCCCGCCACATACCCGAAAACTCACCAAAATTGGCACACACCTAGGATAAATTGAAAATGAATTTTCGGCAAAGAGAACGCCACCCCCCCGAAGTCGATGACATCACAGCGTGCGATCCCGTCAAAAAAATGAATGGGCCGAAAATTGCTTATGGGGCCAAAAAAAAAATATTTCAAATTAGAGCAACGAAACCAAAACACGCATGTTGGAGATATCCCAAAGAAGTTATGAAATCATTATGGGATGGCCACACGACCTACGGCTTGGCGGCCATTTTGTGGCGAACACAGAGAAATGGCGATTTTCGTGTTTTTTGACAGTATGGGAAAACAACACTTTTGTTCGAGCGATTTTCACGAAATTGCACACACATGCCAAGACCATGATTCTACAATAACCAAAGAAGTTTCGTTGACCTTTGACCTTGGGAAGGGGCGGCCATCTTGAATTTTCAAAAAAAAGCACCTTTAGTAACCGATACAAACGAAAACTCGTCCTAGGGATTTTTATCGATCTTTTTGAAACTTCTCGGGCATCAATGGCAAGCTACTGTGGACAAAATGTTGGAATTAGAAGTTTTAGAGTTTGAAACGCGTGCGCGTGGCGAATTCGCAACCGTCGCCATTTTAGCTAGCTCGCACATATTTTATCGGAATAGCCTGAAACTGAAATATGCGATACCCTGGCCCACACTGAACAAAACGATGTCACATACGACAAAATCGATAAAGGAATGTGGCCGTGGTAAACAAAAAACGATCGCAAAAAAAAGTGCTGACTCGGCAAAAAAAAAAAAAAATTCGGATTTTATTTTTAAGAATCAGCTAATGAAACCCAGATAACTTTGTCGGGTATATCCAAACAAAGTTTTGAAATCATTACGTGACGGATACAAACGAAAACTCGTCCTAGGGATTTTTATCGATCTTTTTGAAACTTCTCGGGCATCAATGGCAGGCTACTGTGGCAAAAATGTTGGAATTAGAAGTTGTAGATTTTGAACGGCGTGCGAGTGGCAAACTGTCGCACTGTTATAACTCCCATGCATTTCAATACAATACAGTGAAAATTGAATGCATGCATTAATGCCTGAAACTGAATACATTGAAAAACACTGGATATGGACATATAAGGAATGTGGGCGTGGTTAGCATAAAACCACTGTTGCTAAGGACAACAAAAAGTTTACTTTTACCGATTTGTCCGAAACTGACGTCAATCTGTTCGTCCTCCCGAGGGGACCAAAACATAAAATGGTTGCTATGGAGATAAAATCAACAGAAAAGCCGCCATTTTGAAAAAAGTGTTTTTTTATCAACTTATGACATATAGCTCTCACCAATGGAGGAATGTGTTTTTCTGAGTCAGTTGATGATGCTGATCGCTATGCTAGCATTTTTAGCTATGTTAGCATAACTAGCATAGTTATCATAACTAGCATTTTAGGTAATGTGTTTTTCTGAGTCAGTTGATGATGCTGATCGCTATGCTAGCACTTTTAGCCACATTAGCATAGTCAGCATAGTTAGCATTATTAGCAAATCCAGCCTTGACTAGCTTTTAATTTTTGGGCGGTGAGGGCGGAGAGGGTGGCAGTGTTGCGTAGAGTTGGGCGTGGAAGGCGGATTGCGTCTGCGGGCCATACAACGCCGCTTGCGGCTTTAATTATAACATGTTTTTACCTTTAAATTAAATATGTAGCTTGCTAACAAAACATTTATGAAGTAAATGTAACATTTATTCATAAATTAAAAGCTGAAATTATGCATTTGAAAAATGAATCCTATTTTTTTCCCCTCCTTAAACAGGATAAATAACCAAAAATATTGCTGTTAATATTTGACTCTGTCAAACAGCCCCCCATAGAATATGTTAGATGGGCCACAGTCTCCCTGCTCCGCTCCATTCTGATGCATTCATTTGCAGACAAGTACAACCATGAGCGTCTTTGTTTTCCTCGTCTGAGCTGGAATCTGGATCTAAAGGCTCGAGATCAGAAAATGGGCTCAAGAGTTACCTTTTTTAATCTGGATTTTTACGAATTTAAAAATACATCTTTTGATATTTACCAGATTTTAACCCTTTACTGTTACAAAAAATGATTTCTTTGTGGTCATTTGTGTTTTTGTGACCATCTCTTTCTTTTCTATTTGTTTTCACTGTTTTGTAATTTACTCATTTTCTACTTTCCATTTCCTCCACACAGTGACTAACCTTTGTCGTGGAATGGAGTTGTTGCAGTGGGACCTCCCGGGTCAGGCTGTCTCATCACCATCATTTATGGGTTGGTCTCTGGTGTGGACAGATATCATTTCTTCAAATCAGCATCCAGTCAGGTTTCCTCCTTGATTACTGTTTCTATTAATACTTTGAGTTTTCTTTATGTGTCATTTTATGTTTCATGTTGTTGGGTGGGGATGGGGGGTTGACGGCATTCTGTGTATTTTATAATTTCGTTTTTATTGGTTTAAGCATTTTCAGCACAGACTTCCTTTGAAGTCTTTTGTAAATGAAGTAATCTTTATCTTTATCTTAAATTTACTTTTTCCTTTAATGTCATTTTTCCTGTATGCTTACATTTTTTTCACTTCATACGGCCACTTTCATGCAAAATCCACTTTGTCAGCTTTTAAGTGTATTTTATAGTTCATTTTTAATGAAATTAAATACTACTAAAGTAGTATTTTGATCCGTTAACGCATTTCTGAGCACCAGCCCCTACATAGCAGGTTCTCACATTGTGATGTAGACCAGTGAGAACAGCCCCTTCCTGGAAGAGCCTGTGCTGCCAGCCCCGCCCCCAGGCTAACAGACACACCCACTTTCTCTGTGGAGCTAGCGCTGATCGGCTAAATGCTTTCCTTTTAGATGCACAAATGCTCATCCATCTTTTTTTTGTCCTGCCCAGCAGCTGTGCAGACAGATGAGAGGTGAAGGCCTCTTGTGTTGGACATATTTTACTGTAACAACAGGGGTTATGAATCTTCTGACACACTAGGTGCATATTTGAATAAACCCCTTTTGTAATTTAGACTAAACTTTATTTATATTAATCATATTTGTAACACTTTTTAGTTGGACCAGACGAAAAAGAAAAGGAGGGAAAAAGATGGGGGGATTCTAGAAGGGAGGGGGGGGGGGGGGGTAAATCATAAAGCAGCATAAAGCATCAAGTTGCTGGATGTTTATAACCATTTACAGATAGGTTAAGATGTAATACAAATCTAAAAGGGGCGGGGCCTGTCCACACACACTCAAATATTATAAACACACCTGTTGGTTCTAATATTGTTCACGTACAAGCTGGTAAACACGGACATGATACAACTACCATTCGCACACGCATATTTATGCATTTAAACCTACACATGTGAAACATCTCATTCAGTCAATTATTTGTGCACCTGTCCTTGAGTGAGTGTTTCTGTTCTTCTAAGGTGGATGATGGGATGTAAAAAGAAGGAGGGAGAGATGCACGTCCATCTTTGCTAAAATTCGGATGTTGTTTAATTTTGTGGGAGAAACACAGAAATGCTGCTGAGGCCGACTCTAGGATGACATCATAAAATGGGCGGCACCCACAAGGAGAGAAAGGCGGAGCCTCAGAGATCAAGTCTGTGGATTGAAAAAGACTAAGGAAAATTACTAATATTTAAAAAAAAGTTTTCTTTAGTGTGCCAAAGGTAATATATGGTCGTATATATGGATATTGCTTACTATTAAAGGCTCAAGAGTAGCATGAGATAGAACCTTTGCATTTTTCTGTGGTAGGGTCAGAGTCAGTGCGCACACAAATGTCTTTATCAAGAAAAACTTTGTTTCACAAAACTGCCACTTGCATTAAGATTTGAGCAAGCAGTCAGAATTGAGCCAGATGTAACATCATCTGTGCATGAGACGGATTCAGCTGGCTGTGGGAGGGGCCGAGTCACAGACTACAGGATCTCTTGAAAGTAGAGAATACAAACAATATGAGCTTTAAATCAGAATCTCAGTAATTCATCAGTAAGGCTTTAGAAAATGTAAGGGGACTCTGACCCTTGCCTTTTGTTTTGTGTTCTTTTTTAAGAAAAATGTTTGGAAATCTGTAAACAGAGTCTCACGTTGCTGATGTTACTGACTCTTTAGCGTGCAAATGAAAATAGACGACAGATGCAGTTGGGTGTTCTTATTGTGGTTTTGATACAATGAACAAGCGTTGTTTGCTTCTGTTAGACGCTGAGTGAATGTGGATCTCCTAAGAAGAACACTGAGCTGCATCAAGAGGATCAGCTGAGCTTCAATCTGACATTTATCTCTCAGCGTCTTTCTGCTGATGCTAGCATGAAGTTGCTTTAGGAAGCAGCTGTTTGCTCTCAGAGAAATAGGTCAGGACTGACAGAGTGGACATGCGGCCTGCCAGGAACCTGCCAATTCCAGTCCAGAGAGCATCGGCCAGTGGCCTCCATGTTGGATGTTTGTCATTCTACGAAGCCTGTGATCTGACATTGTTATAAAAAATGAATAATTTGTTCCTACGAAACAATAATTCACGTGATCAGTCATTCATAAACACGGATGGCTTGCTGCTTCCCCATGTAATATTCTGATACACATTTATCCTGTTGTATTTCAAGGCAAGTCAGCTTTATTAATAAAGCGCTTTCAAAAACAGCAGAGGCTGACCAAAGTGCTTAACAATGAAAGATAAAACAAAACAACAATCCAAAATAAACAACAATATACAAAGTAATAAAAATCAATGAAATCACCAACTCACACTGAGTTAAAAGCCAGAGAGAAAAAGTGAGTTTTCAACTTGGATTTCAAATCATTCAGTGACCGGACCTGCCGAACCTGCATAGGCAGTTCATTCCACAAGCTGGGCCAGCAACAACAAATGCCCCATCCCCTGTGAGATTCTACCGTGTCCTTCATCCAGAAGCAGCTGGTCAGCTGATCTAAGCGAGCGGGAAGGGGAATGCAGCTGTAGCAGCTCAGAGAGTAGATTTAAAAACACATAAAAGAATTTTAAAGCGAATTCTAAAGTGGACAGGCAGCCAGTGGAGAGAAGCCAGAACTGGTGTGATATGCTCTCTCTTCCACGTTCCAGATAACAAAGGTGCAGCAGCGTTCTGCACCAGCTGGAGACGGGAAACGGACGAGTGGGAGACGCCAAGATAAAGAGTTACAGTAATCCAGCCGAGTTGTAACAAAGGCGTGGATTACTGTCTCAAAGTGCTTTTGTGATAAAAACGGCTTGACTTTATAGCCAGCTGCCTTAACTGAAAGAAGCACTGCTCACTACTGAACTGATCTGCTTGTCCAAATTAAAACCATTGTCCATATTCACTCCCACGTTTGTGACAGTAAATAAAACAGATTGATTGAGAGAACCCAGAGCTTTAGGGTGTGACTCACTGTTGACACTGGGACCCGAGCCAATCACTCATTGAAGTGGAGAAAGTTAAGAGCCATCCAGGCTCTTAATTCCTCCAAGCACTCAATTAAAGAGCTGATTGAGTAGGCATCCTTCTTGGTCAATGGCACATATATCCATCCACCTTTCTCTGTTTATCTGGGACGGGGTCATGGGGGCAGCAGGGGCAGCAGTCTAATCAAAGATGCCCAGACTTCCCTCGCCCCGGCCACTTCCTCCAGCTCCTCTGGGGGGACCCCGAGGCGTTCCCAGGCCAGTCGAGAGACGTAGTCTCTCCAGCGTGTCCTGGCTTTTCCCCGGGCCCTTTGCCCAGTGGGACATGCCCGGAACACCTCCCAAGGGTTTTGTCCAGGAGGCATCCGGACTAGATGCCCGGACCACCTCAACTGACTCCTCTTGATGTGGAGCAGAAGCGGTTCTACTCCAAGCTCTCTCTAAGAGACCGACAGCCATCCCACAGAGGTCGGGCTCCCGAATGGGCCGAGGCTACGACAGGACAGACGCTCCGGGTCTGATTACTCAGTTGACTTCCACAAACGGAAGCAGGTTGGGACACAAGAGCCCTACCGGAAGTCTTCTATAATGGACTAACTGACTCAATCAATCAAAGACGAACTATTGCATTATGATAAACCAGCATCACTTGACTCTTTGATCACTCTCTCCATCAGGATCGATAATCGCTTCCGGGAGCGCAGCAGTTCTCAGAACTACAAGTCGCAACCAGCCTTCCCGAGATCTATGCCAAATCCGGTCATGCCCCCTTCTGGCCTTCCTCCGGCCGAATTTTTTAGCAGCTAGGAAGGATTCGTTTAACACCTAAATAAAGAGCTGAGAAGGTGATCGGCTGCAGCCTTCCATCTCTCCAGGACCTATACGTCTCCAGAACCCGGGGGTGTGCAGGTCGGATAGCAGCCGACCCTTCTCACCCTGGACATGGTCTACTTGAACCACTCCCTTTGGGCAGGAGGCTACGGTCCATCCGGACCAGAACCTCGAGACATAAGAACAGTTTCTTTCCCTCTGCAGTCAGACTCATGAACACATTTTAACTCTTCCCCCATTAAAGATGTCACTATCGGTCCAGTTTTCCATTACCTGCACCTTATTCATTCTCTGTTGCACTAATGTATTTCTTTTTATTGTTCTGATCACTGTGTCAATGTTTGGCTCATTTCATTATTGTTATTTTGTTATTGCTATTAGTGTTGTATGTGGAACATTGGCACCGCAGCAAATTCCTAGTCTGTGAAACTGTTTTGTTCACTTCGCTGACAATGGCAAAAAAAAAACCTCTGATTCTGAATCAGGTTTCTCTTTTTCAGAGCGGGAAAATGACTCACTTCCAACTGATTCTGCCCGACAGCAGCTTTAGTTTGTTTCAACACCTCCTAATGTTTTTTTCCACAGACCTACAAAAGCAAAATTCTGATGAAATAAACATTTTTAAGTTGTTTTGCATCACTTTTAATGAAGTGGGACATTACATTTAAACAAATGTTTAAAAATCTGAGCGTAGAAAGGTAATGTGAAAACTGTTATAGAGTAACTTGCCTTGTACGTTTGATACTTCTATATGGATGATGCTTCAGTTTTTGTCCATCAAAGGAACTTTCCCTTTAGGCCATCACATAATTTATATGATGTTCAGACGTAAAGCTCCTTAGTGGGGGGGCTTAAGTAAGTCTGAGGTTTAGATGGTTGATAAAGCCGTATGATACAGAGTAACCTCACAGAACCAACATAATCCTATAGAGCTGACACAGAATCGGTACAATTAGAATGTTTCTCATGATGATGATGATGATGGTGGCAGAAGACTGAAGATATGAGTACTTTGTAGTTTCAAAATACTAAGGATAAATGTGAAAGACATTGTTTTAATCTGACCATGGACACAGAGCTCAAGGTAGAACAGTTTGTGAGCAGATGAAGAAGACAACGGTGATGATGCAGAGGATGAAGACAGGCAGCTGTCAGAGCTTCCCACCTGACACACAGGTAAGAGGCTCAGCGGCCACAGTCAGATCCCAGAGGCAGCTTTATCCAGCAGTTATATAACAGAACACACACACATGGACGCAGCGTTGATGGCAGTCACACTGCCATCGTCAGCACGGGTCAGATCAGATTTGACCCCTACAAACCCTCCCCCCACCTTCCCTGAGATTCTCCTCATGATCCATGGTAACACCTATGTGTGTGTATCATGAGTGTGTGTGTGTGTGTGCCTTATCTTTCACATGAGCCTCATTCAGTTTGGTGAGATTAACAGGTGGTGATGCAATCGACGGTTTTGATGTAGGTTTATGATTGTCAAATGTAGCAGGTTGGTCATTTTGGGAAAATGATCTCTGAGGTCACACCGGTAGCGTTGGAAGGACACAGTGATGGGAGTTTTCTCCGACCACCTCTACGACGTTCCAAAATGGGGTTTGGTAAAGTACGGTTTGCAGCTCTGTTGGTGCCCAGCAAAAACCACCGGCCACTTTATTAGGTCCACCTTACTAGTACCGGGTTGGACCCCTTTTGCCTTCAGAACCATCTTAAGCCTTGGTGGCATCGATTCAACAAGGTTCTGGAAACATTCCTCAGAGACTTTGGTCCATAGTGACATGACAGCATCACACAGTTTCTGCAGATTTGTCTGCTGAACATCCATGATGCTGATCTTAACAGAACAAAAACATAAAACAAGTAGAACAATATAAACCTCACCTGCTGTCAGACACTTCTATGAAGAAACCAGTCACATTAATGGCATTACATAACATCGATCCTCTAATCATTCTTTGAATCCTAATATTAGACCACTCCCATGCTAATCTGTTTGTCTTGGCATAATCTATGGCCTGCTCATGTAAGCAAGTCTCCACCTAAAACTTGACGGTGTCACTGTGTACTGCAGGGTCACATTATTATGTAAAGGGTTATAATGCTGTGATTGGCAGGCTCTCCACAGAGAAGATGATCTGATCTGCAGCTCCTCTCTCTGACAGGCAGAAGATGTTAGCTAAAACGTATGTCTTGACTCTCATAACTCCCGAGGGCTTTCTTTTAGTCCCTTTCCAGTTCTAGAAGGTACTTTATGACATAGAAATTTAAGCAAACTTGTTGGGACGTGGTGTAGTGGTATGCACTCTTGCCTCTCTGTGAGTTCAAGTCTCAGCTGATTCCTGTCTGTGTGGTATTTGCAAGTCCTCCTTGTGCATGTGTCGGTTTTCTCCAGGCACTCCAGCTTCTTTTTTTATTATTTTATTTATTAATTTTTATTTAAGTGAGACAACAACAACAAACAAATGAAAATACACTGGAAAAACAGATCTGACAAACAAAGACAACAACCAATACTAACACAAGAGAAAAAAAAGGGGGGGGGTAAAAGAGGAAATGTGCGTGCGTACGTGTTTGTTTGTGTGTGTGTGTGTGTGTGTGTGTGTGTGTGTGTGTGCGTGCGTGCGTGCGTGCGTGCGTGCGTGCGTGCGTGCGTGCGTGTGTGTGTGTGTGTGTGTGATGAAAGGACAACAAGAGAGAATTCCATCCTATTACTTACACACAAGCTTAACCTGACCATCATGCATTCTGCTAACTATACATATTCAGGGATACATTATTAGAAATTCATATAGACCAGGGGTGGGCAATTATTTTGACTCGTGGGCCACATAGGGTTCTAAAATTGGATAGAAGGGCCGGACCGGGAGCAGTGGAGCGAGAAACAAATAACATGGAATCTGGATGAAAACATTTGGATTGAAAATTATTTTTTAAAACAGATAATTTTAGAGTTTTTAGATTAAAACCTTTGTTCTCATTTTAGAGCCAATTGTTCCTTGTGTAAAACCTAAAGAAATGCTGCGTTAATGTGGTGTTTGAATGATCGGAAGAATGAAAAACAACAAATCTTCCATCACCACATGGATGCTTGAGCGGAGTCCCCAAAATTTTTCTTGTGAGGCCACAAGAACTCTTTTTCTTTAAACTTATTTGATCTTTATTTTATTGTAAAGCCCAATAATAAAGTTTTATTGATTCGTGATCCTTTTAATAAAATAAATAACACTATTTATGAAATAAAAAATGACTAAATAACTCTCTCTGTGATTTTCAAAGACAAAAAGTCATGTATCAGTATATACTGATACATGAAAAAGAAAACCAATAAATAGTGGATTTTCTGCCGTCTTCGTCCCGCTGAGACTTTGAGGCTGCTGTTCCTCACGTCTCACAGTTTGCACTAAAACTGAGCAGCTGTGTCCTGCACATCTGTTTCTCATCCAGTAAAAATGAAAAAGGCACATTTCTCTGTGTTCTGCTGCAGCTGCGCGTATGTCTTTATAAGGGGAACCAGATCCTACCCAGCCTGACCAGCCAGACCAGGAGAGGGGAGGAGAAACCCCCAGGCCAGGAACCCCCCCGGCACCGGACCCAGGCAGCCCGGGAAGGGGGGAGGAGGGGATCGCCAACCCACCCAGCCAGGCGCAGAGAATGCCCCCCTACAGGGCCCCCCCCGACGCCCAAAGGCATAAGCGAACCCGGCGTCCGGCCCCCAGGCCACAGGACAGGAGCGCTTGGCCGTACCAGGCGGCAGCCATGGGGGCCACCGGGCCAGGGACGACGCCAGGGCCCCGAGAACCCATGGGCGGCCGACCACCTAACCGGCGCCCCGTCTCCGCGAGCCAGCCTCAGCACCCGACCCGAGCATCCCAGAGATCGCTGCGCACCCACAGCCACACCCTACCCACTACAACCCTCCTCCCCCACCATATTATCTGAGCCCCCCTCCCCAACTCCCTTCATGCCCTCCCCCCTCTGTGATGGGGAGGGAGAGCCCCAGAGGATCCCAGCGAGCCGGCCCCCAGGTCCGTCCCACCCATGCACTCTCGCACACAAACTCACAATCTTCTGGTTACACCACGCAGTAACCCCCTCCGGCCGACCGATCCCCCAGCGCCGCATGCCCGACCAATTACCGCAGCCGACAGGATACCCACAAGTCCGGCCGCCCTGAGAAGACCAGGCAGGTGAAGACCGGCCACCCCTCCCCGACCCCACCTATGTATTGAGGTGTGGGTGTGCTGTGTGTGTCTTCTTCTTTCTCTTTTGGCTTTTCCCATTAGGGGTCGCCACAGCGAATCATAGTTTTCCACCTTCCTCTATCATGAACATCTTCTACCCTAACATTAGCCAACTTCATGTCCTCTGTTAAAACATCCATATATCTCCTCTCTGGCTGTCCTCTTGCCCTCCTGCCAGGCAGCTCCATCTCCAACATCCTTCTACCAATATATCCACTATCCCTCCTCTGAACATGTCCAAACCATCTCAGTCTGGCTTCCCTGACTTTGTCGCTAACACAGGCAACATGAGCCGTCCCTCTGATGTACTCGTTCCTTATCCTGTCTAACCTGGTCACTCCTAAGGAGAACCTCAACATCTTCATCTCCGCTACCTCCATGTCAGCCTCTTGTCTCTGTCTCACTGCTACCGTCACTAACCCATAGAGCAGAGCTGGTCTCACCACTGTCTTGTACACCTTTCCTTTGAGTCTTGCTGACACTCCTGACACTTTCCTCCACCCGCTCCAACCTGCCTGCACTCGCCTCTTCACCTCTTTTCCACACTCCCCATCACACTGAACTGTTGACCCCAAGTACTTAAACTCCTGCACCTTCTTCACCTCAGCCCCCTGTAGCCTAATGCTTCTACCTTCATCCCTCTCATTCAGACACATGTATTCTGTCTCACTACGACTGACCTTCATGCCTCTTCTTTCCAGAGCAAACCTCCACCTCTCTAGCTGTTCCTCCACCTGCTCTATACTCTCACTGCAAATTACAATGTCATCTGCAAACATCATTGTCCAGGGAGATTCCTGTCTTACCTCGTCTGTCAGCCTGTCCATCAGCATAGCAAACAAAAAGGGACTTAAACTGATCCTTGGTGTAGTCCCACCTCCACCTTGAACTCCTCTGTCTGACCTATAGCACATCTCACCACCGTCATACTTCTCTCATACATGTCCTGAACTACTCTGACGTACTTCTCTGCCACTCCAGAAGACCTCATACAGTACCACAGCTCCTCCCTCGGCACCCTGTCATACGCCTTCTCTAAATCTACCAACACACAATGAAGCTCCTTCTGACCATCTCTGTACTTTTCCATCAACATTCTCAAAGCAAAAATGGCGTCAGTGGTGCTCTTATGGGGCATGAAACCATACTGCTGCTCACAAATCTCCACCTTCTTCCTAAGCCTGGCTTCCACTACTCTTTCCCAGAGCTTCATTGTGTGGCTCATCAACTTTATTCCTCTATAGTTGCTGCAGTTCTGCGTGTCACCCTTGTTCTTAAAGATATAGGACCAGAACGCTTCTCCTCCATTCCTCAGGCATCTTCTCACTCTCTAAAATCCTATTGAACAACCTTGTTAGAAATTCCACTGCTGTCTCTCCTAACCACTTCCATACCTCCACTCCATACTGTGGTGGGGTCTAAAACTCACTTTTCCCAGAGGAAACTCACTCCAGAATCTCTCCTTCACTTCTAACTCACAGCCAACCTGTGGGGCATACCCACTGACAATAGGAAAATACTAACTTTAACTAAACTGATTAAGCTATACTGGCATCCCTGCCCTTAGACCCCCCTTCGCGGTAAGGAAAAACTCCCTAAAAAAACGGATTCCGGAAAAAACGAAGAAACCTAAGCCACATGAAGGAGGGATCCTGCCCCAGGACGGACAGGCGATGTACCAGAACTCTTAGAGAAGAATTAACTTATCTAACACTACAACTACATATATAAAGTCCAGCAGACGAGCCTCATCCAGCCGTGGTTGGGGGACAGTCAGGGGCGCGAGTCAAGCTGGAGACAGGAACCACAGCCAGGTGTAGGAGCGGGAGCATAGACGAGGTACTCGGTCAGGAACTGGAGCACGGATGAGCCAACTGGAGTCTGGAAGCACTCCCACTCCCCAGGAGGGAAAAGAGGGAAAGAGTGACAATACATTAATCACTGCACCAAACATAGGCATGGAGAACTAAATGATGAATAATGATCAAAAATAGAGGAGAGGAAGGGTAGAAGTAAATGAGAAAAGAGGACAGAACCCCGGAGCACCTCTTCCATGAGCTGGGAGCTTATTCCATAAAACAGGGGCTTGGTGGCTAAACGCTCTACCTCCAACCGTACTTTTACTAATTCTAGGAACCACAAGCAGTCCTGCATTTAGTGAGTGAAGTGTTCTGATTGGATGGTAAGGGACTATGAGGTCCTTAATATAGGACGGGGCCATTCCAT